>CM044445.1:87255542-87348181 GCA_024363595.1 Xenopus borealis
CTTCAATTATAGCTGTTTTCGTGACTTCGGGTATTTTCGCTGCTTCAGGACTTCAGTGTCAGCTCCTTTCAGGACTTCGGGTCTTTCCGCCTCTTCAGGATTACGCATATGTTCGGCACTTCCGCAGTCTGCCACAGGACTTCGGAGCGCACGCTTCTGAGCTCGTAAGGGAGCGGGACACTTGTCCCCCCTGTCCCCCACCTGATGACAGGCATGACCACTCACTCTAAAGCAAGATAAAGGGCGAGGGTGTATGTCAAATAGCCAGTGAAGGGACTGGCAGACAATGACAGTACTTGGAGAGCAGAAGAAAAGGTGTATGAATGTGGCATCAGTGTTCATGATAATTTGGAGCACTTGGAATTATAAAAATAGGCCCCTTACTGCCTCTACTGACTACCTAGGACAGGGGTCCCCAACCTTTTTTTCACTTTGAGCAGTACAGAAAGGAGGTGTTCACAAAGCAGTGTGTTGCAGTCGTTTATACAAGATATGACAATGAGGACATGGATAAGAACTTTGGCCAACTCTTGTATGAGGAAGCATCTGTAGAGGTTCTTTTTATTGACATCTGTCTGCCCTTGATTCCTCTATTGGTTTGATTAATTACTGCATATGTGTGTGGCCTAAGCAAATATTTCACCTTTAGTCACTTCCTGATTAGCTCACACCAAGGTAAAAAAAAAAGTGATTTTCCCAAGCACATTGTAAGAGCAGACTGCTACCTAGAGAGTATGCTTTTCACGGATGGCACCTTATTAAATCAGCTTTGCAGCCCAAAACACCTGCACCTTTTGTTCGCTAATATGCCACATTTTCACCTTTTCATAGAGACATTTTACCACCTAATTAAGATAATACACATGTAACTTGAAAAAAAATTGGTTGATTAAACAACTCACACAACTAGGAAATGGAATCAGGTTGAGAATACAGATTAAGTCCACAGCAGGTTTAGCTTAAATACACTGAAAACAATTACTGTTTAAAAGGGGTCAGTGCTACCAGCTGTTATATCACGGACCAGGACGGTCCTTAGGGCTCCTACACAAGGGCGTTTTTGACCTGCGCTCCCCTGCATTGTGTTTGGCTGCGTTCAGCCGCAGGGGAGCGCAGGTCTAGACGCACCTCATTTTGTTCAATGAGGTTGTACCCACGAGACGCGTGTAAGCGCCGAACGCAGATTCAGACGCAACATGCTGCATTTTTCCTGCGTTCGGCGCTCACATGCGTTCGTGTGAGTACAGCCCCATTGAAAATAATTGAGTGCGTCTATACCTGCGCTCCCCTGCGTTTGAACGCAGCAAAATGCAACGCAGGAGAGCGCAGGTAAAAACGCCCGTGTGTAGGAGCCCTTAGTGTTGGCAGGCCCAGAGCAAACAGACTTTGTAGGTCTGAGGGTTAGAAAACATTAGCGTAGTTAATTCTGTCACCACTTGGTCTTACTGTATCCATCTTTACCTGCTATTTATGCCATCTCACAGGTATTATCACCAAAGTCTATTGTTCTCAGCGCCATTATCTTCAGATCCCTAGGTGCTGCTGTGCTACCTGGACTATCAAGAAATGTGGTTTGCAAGGCCTGAAACATAATTACATTTTATTTTTCTGCTAAACATGGACAGATTTAGAGATGTACTGGTCCCTGAAGTTTCAACATGGGATATATTGTAACCCAGTCAGTGAATCTCAGCTTTCTTGAGATTTCTATAGATGCAACAGCATGAATGTTCCGTGCAATAAAACCTGTTGAACCTCAAGTTCAATTATAGCAATAACTAAAACCCACCTTTGTTTCAATTTAGGGAATTATAATTGATTTATGGAAGGAGTTAGTAAAAATAAGAAGGAAAAAGCCATAGTGAAAAGGGTAATTTAGGAAACATTAATAGTCTGAGCTACTGAAAAAGCTCTTTTTCTTAGAAGAGTCTGAGTCACATGAAAACTAATTAGCACCAGACACAAAAATTTGAATAGAGCTTCCATTTAAAGAATGAAGCTAGGATTAGCTGTAATTTGATTTTAGTACAAAAAATGTTGCAGCAAAATAAAATGGTGCATGTAATTTAAAGGGAAACAGTACCTAAAATACAAGACTAGCTAGTATCCACTAATTCAAGTAGTGGTATGGAATTGCATCTCAGCTTGAGCCAAGTCCCTTTTCATTCAGAGGGAGTAACAAAAGGCTCTGCAGCATGGACCAATATGGGTGCCAATATGGGTGCCTCCATTTGAGAATGCTGACAAATGATTCCTGGTCCAAAGCCAAGGTATGTAGTCTCAACATGCCCCAGACCTACAGCTCAAGGTTGAGGTATTCAACCATGGAAGAAACAACTAGTATTCACAGATCCCTCGAACAGGCAAAGTAAAAGGACTGCAGGCTTTATTTCAGGCAAATATTGAGCAAACAGCCTTACGAGTTTCGTGCACACAGGTACTTAATCAAAGGCTCAATTGTGGCTCAACTTGGTGCTATATCAATAAAGAATAATATTAATTAATTTGTTCTTGCAGACTTAGCATCTCAGGTCTTTGCTATCAGACAAAAGCAACATGGTTATAGTAATGATAAAGTCAAAATAAAGTGAAGGGATATCATAAAAGGACCGCTAAACAAGGCAAAAAAGTAAGTAAATAAATCCATCCAAAAACAAATATCCGTTCCTGTTGCTGTCTAATCCAATCTCCTTTCAGCTTTATATTACCCTTGCACATCCTGCCTCAGACCTTACAAACATCCTTACTCATACTGAACCATTTTGATCTTGCTGTGTAGTAACAAAGGGAAAGCAAAACCTCAACAAAGTTATACTCAATTAACTTCAATAGAATGAGCCATTACTTCCATTGCTTTTATGTTTGATTTACATACAGTTGTATTTTCATTTGGGTGGGCAAATGAGGCGGAGGTGGACAATTTTGATTTCAGCTAGGGATGCACAGAATCCAGGATTCGGCTCTGGATTCAACAGGATTAAGCCCTTTTCAAGAGGATTTAAACGAATCCTTGTGTCAGGCCGAACCGAATCCTAATTTGCAGTAGCTGAAGTTTACAACTTTGATAATAGTCACTGCACACAATTCACAATCTTCGGTTAATTTCAAGAGAGCATTGCTGTGTCAAAAGCTGTTATGGGCTTCACACTTTCCTTAACTCAAAGGAACATGGATGTTTTTCCAGGAAAGAAAAGCATCAATAAAATGTTTGTGGGATGATTCTCAAAGACTACAGTTAATAGTGACATGGACTACACGTCAAGATAACCCCCCAAATATACAGATATCAGGAAATCAAGAGCAAACAACATAATACTCATGACACTATCCATACAGCCAGCTGGAAGTACAGCCATTGCCAGACTGTTATAGCCCAAAGTCTTCAGTAAGCCCTTCAGTATCAGTACAGTAGGGCACAAAAACAAGAAAATCTATTTGCTTTATTATTGTTAGTAAAAATGTTGCCACAGAGCTAAAGTCTGCAAGATTTAACATGCAAGGTTTGTACAGCAAAGTAAAGACTCCAAATGAACGCCTTCATTGAAATTTAAAAAAAAAAAAAAAAGGACTAAACAGTTAAAATACAACATTTTGGGTCTTAAATAGCAGTTTATAGGTGTTTGATGGAGTGGCTGACTTGAAATGTGTATTTTGTATCTTTTGATTAATGCCCAAAAAAAATCAGGGAAACCCTTCAGGTGAAAGAATTAGTAAATAAGAATAATTCCTTGCACCTAATGTAAGAGGGAGATGACATTTGTTTATTAAACAAATAATTTTATTAACATTCGATTTAAAGGGCAAGAACAGGGTGTAATAAGCAGCTGTGATTTGAAAGCAAGTAAATAGTAATTCTCATGCAAGTAAACATGGGACTCTTTATGAGGCAGTACAGACAAAATGTCAGATAACCCTAACAAGTGAATTACATTATTAATGCAAATTATATAATTCCTGTGGGGTCAAATGCATGTTATGTAAATGTGCAAAATATCAGGCAATAGGTGTGAGAGTTTTTGAATTTCAGGCTTGGAGGTACGTTTTGGTTGCATAAACACCAAGTTTACTGCCAAACAGAAAAGCTGTCAGTCCACATACAGGCTACCAAATCAGCAATCACAGCCCTTACTTTGCATCCCCAGTGACTTTTTGTCATTTGTGTGGTGCTCCTCAATCCTTAACATTTAAATATGGCTCACGGGTAAAAAAAAGTTATGGACCCTTACTCTACCTGGACCCCAGCCCCATCAAAACACAGCCCTGATCCTACTCAAGTCCATACTGTTTATACCTGTGCACTAACGGACTCTAAACAAAAAAAAAGTAAACAACCAATTATTTGTATTAATTTCCTCTTTTCAGTTCATGTTCATTACAAATTATGAGGACATTGTTTTTAATAAGAACACCATTTTCTCCCCCTGGCCCTGCAAAACAAAGCATTTCCTGGGAATGACATGCAAATTGCTGAAAATGATCAGCTACAAGCTAATCCAAGGCTGATACATTTGCTTCTAGCATGAGGAAATGTAATCCATGGAGACTTTCCATTTGCCCGCCCATACTCCTTGGATTTTATTAAGACCAGATGTGAGACACTAGAGATCCTATGCAGTAATATCCCTTAGAACTGTCCAAGTGCTTTACTGCAGCAAAGCTTGGCAACTGACTCAGACGCAATGTCCAAAGTCAACAATCTCCAGCCATCGCAGAGACCAACCTGACAGGTTCCTGGGCTTCCAGATGTTCTACTAAAGAACAAAACAGTATGAGGTAAAGTTCTCTTTTCCACAGAAGAACGACAGTTCCTACCCCACCCTTTTGTCTTTGCTTTTAACACAGAGATTTTCTGTTAGAAATGAAATAATGAATGTATATATTACTGCTATTCTTTCATTTTTATTTTAATCCATTATTTACATAGCATTGCTATATCAGATCCTTATAGGTACAGTATGTGCAGTCATTCACATATTAGTCTTGTGGGTTTCAGACATTTGTAGTTGAAGGCTTCCTTTGATGTACTTCTTTCAATTGAGGCCACCTTGAATAATAACAAAATTAAAGATATAGAAATAAAGGGATGAATGAAACCTTCTCACAGGCCAAAATTTGTGGGACAGCCATAAAGGCCCAGGTCTGAGGCAACAAAAATCTAGCCACAGGTCTAGTCTTACATCCTCCTTAATCTTATGTCATGTGACATCATATCCTGTATGCCGAAAAGTCATAAAAGTTCTAAGTAAAACACGAGTGAGATTGCCACAGGATTTTTGTGTTAACATTTCTTTAACCACTTGAGGCGCATGCCACATTTGTTTTCGGATGTGCTCATGGCTAGGGCATTAGAGGATCTCTTTTATCTTTATTCTGCTTCCTTGGATATTTGTAATAATAAGTGGCCCCTCCTTGCATTTGCCCCAACATCTCTAATAAATACTTCTATATGACCTATATGTACCTGCCCTATTCAAACTGACCTAAGCATAAGTTTTGCGACGCAGAAATGACAGTTATCGAAAATTCACGGACGACTTGATGCTAGCGATACTTCACCATTGTTCGGTTGCAGAGACTCAACTTCGCATTTTGCCCCTATTTCTAAGCCTGACAGGAGAATAACAACAAGGAAGTGCTTCCCTAAATCTTGACAGGCCTGCTAAAACTCCTGAAGCAGCATATTTTAAATATATTCTGAGCCGCCCTTTCCTAAGACGGTCATACACAGACTAACTAAGTTCATCAAATTTGTTTATCCCCATAGGTAAAAAGCACCAGTCCTTGATGGGCCCTAATGACCCAGACACGTGAATACAAATGCACAGACAGGCTAGGTTTTCTGTCCAGACAATCTGATTGCATTGCAGACAGGTGTAACGTATCAGAAGTCTGGTACCTTAATTGCAGTTGGTACCTTAATTGCAGTTGGCACTCTTAAATGCACAAGACAACCCCTGGGAATGACCAGGGCTTTCTTCTGCGCAACCAACAGGAACTTGTGCTTTGTATGGTGGTAAGTGCAAAAAAGGTACCGGCAAGGATCAGGTGAAAATTGGAGTCAAAAGTCAAAAAGTCATGGCAGGCGGCAGGAATCAAACAGGCAGAAGTAGGGTTGCCACTTGGCCAGTATTTTACCAGCCTGGCTGGTATCTTTTAATGTTGTTAATAGGAAAAAAAGATAAATATATAGGAAGGCCGGTACTTTTTTCAAGAAAAGTTGGCAAACCCTAGGCAGAAGTCAAAATACCAGAATAATCAATCAATATTTAGCAGGATCTGTAAACAGAAGCCAACTTGAGCTCTGTTACAGGAATGAAAAGGCCTTTTAAAGGGAATTTGGCACCAAATTGGAATCCCAACAATGATGTCATGAAGCACAGTGATAAATGTGAGAGTAAAGGCACACGCTAATTTCCAAGTCTTACAATAGGTCAGTGAAAATTGCTCTTCTGCGTTTACAGAAATCTGACATGGTGATTGTCAGGTTGTTAGTTTCCCAGGCACCCTCAGACTTGTGCTCTGATAAACTTACTGCTGCACTGCAAATTGGAGTGGTATTACCCCCTTACTTTCTCCACCAGCAGCCAATCAACAGAACAATGAAATACAACAAGATAACAGCTCCCTGGTAAATATGAGAAGAGTACTCAATAGCAAAAATCCAAGTCCCACTTTTACTGCTTCAGTTACAGTAGGAGAAACAATAGCCTGTCGGAAATCAGTTCCGTTGTACAGTACTGGCTCTTTCAGAAAGCACAAGATCAGACAAAATTACCTGAGATGACTGCCTACACACCAATATTACAACTTAAAAAACATATTTTTTTGCTTCAGGAATACAAGATATAGTAGAATGCATACTATAATGTAATAATTTAGAAATACAAAACTACACCATAAAATTCAGGACAGAATCCCTTTAATACCAAAATTGGCTAAATTACATATTTCTCTTAAGATCCAAAGCTGGGCAAAATTAAGATAAGATAATAAGTGAACATTTATATGCATTTATAAGCATTATTTTCCAGTGTATGATGGCAAACAACTGGTTAACTGAACAAAGTGCAAAGGAGGAACCCTACAATATATTCAGAGCATATTTATATGTAATATAGTGAGAAATAACAGATTTGCACTACAATAACTACTGTATCCAATCTATTAACTCTCAAGCAAACCCATCAACTATTGTGCAAAATGGTCAAACACAACTAAATGAACTCACACACTTGACAGTGGATGTCATTGGCCAACCAGAGTTACTCTTTTGAGCAGCATGTTTTTGTGTGTGAGTGTGTGTGTGATTTTTTTATGCTATAATACCAGAATAAAGTTATTCAAAAAAGCTTGTTTGTGGGCCCTTACCTTGGACACTGAGTGATAACAAGTGTAGTTTGTATCGAAGAAAATCTGCTGACCAAATCAAATTCCCAGCTTTCAACATAAATGATTTTGAAATTTATAGAACTAAAGTGAAATTCGAATCTTTTGAGTCTCATAAATTCTTCAAATGTCACAAAATGCAGATTTGTATGGAATAAAGGGCCAACATTTGACAGAGCTCATTGACACTTACAGAAAATATTTTAGGGGACTTTCTACTGCCAAAGGTGGTGTTGCCAGAGGTCGACATTCATACTCAAGTATATTTACTGTTGAATAAATATTTGCAATAAAATGTTTTTGTTGACTTATTTATTTAGTAGGGAAGTGCTGTTACTGACTGACTGACCCCCCTTGTGTGGCCCCCACATGAAAGTTCGCATGCTATGACTGCTTATCTAGTGCCCTATGCTCTCTGTGTGTGACATAATCTGCCTGCCCTATGCTCTCCATGTGCTATACTTTGCCTGCCCTATCCCAGTGTGCCATACTCTGCTTACATGTGTGTGCAATGCTCTGTCTGCCCTAAGCTCACTGTGTGCTATATTCTGTCTGCCCTATGCTCCATATGTGTGCCATACTCTGCCTGCCCTATACTCCCTGTGTGTTTTTTTAAAATAAAAACAACTTATTTAAAAGTGTCCCAAATTCACAATGTTAGTCTGAAGGTTTCTTGCCGTTCTCGCCGCAGTCTCCCCACTGCGTGTGTAGATCCAGACGAAAGAAAAAGATTTTCCTATGTAGAGACCAGTGCCTAAGGCAATGGAAATTTTTAGAAGAACAATATAGTGTAGTATGCTTAGGAAATAAGGGGTCACCCCATGCTTCAAACAGAATATGTGGGTTATGAGAGTGTTTCTCCTTCTCTCCCCTTAGACATAGACCGGTGTATCTCTTACTGTGATATAAGGATTTATGATAGGTGTCTTCAGGTTGTTAATCCTATATTAAATCCACAAATATATTCCCTCCTTCACCGAGATAGCTAGCTGAAGTGCCTACTTACCAGCCACTATTGTGGTAAATCACATGTAATTGAATTCCTCTCGGCACTCCCCCTCTTGATGTCCAGATGTATCCGTAATTCCAATACATAAATAGAGTAAAAGGCAAAGAATAGCGTAATACTATTTAATATATAAAAAATTCAATAAAAACAATTATTGCACTCACAATTTCCCCATAGGGTACTTGCATGCAGTTTGTATAATGGTGCTGAATCCGTGGGGTGTTAGCGCCGGCTTCCCCTTGGGTCCTCGTGCAAGTTCTTGTGAGCTCCCTCCTTTCTCCTTCCTAAAGCGTTTCACTGTGCAATGTCAGCTTCTTTAGAGGCTTAAAAATGTGTTTAAAGGAAAACTATACCCCGAAAATGAATTTTTGAGCAACAGATAGTTTATATCAAATTAAGTGACATATTAAAGAATCTTACCTACCTGGAATATTTATTTAAGTAAATATTGCCTTTTTACATCTCTTGCCTTGAACCACCATTTCATGATGGTCTGTGTGCTGCCTTAGAGATCACCTGACCAGAAATATTTCAACTCTAACTGTAAAGGGAAGAAGTGTTGAAGCAAAAGACACAACTCTGTCTGTTAATTGGCTCATGTGACCTAACTTTATAGTTTGTTTGGTATGTTTATGTGCACCGTTGGATCCTAGGATCCCAGGAGGCTGTCCTTATTTTTTAAAATGGCAATTTTCTATTTATGATAACCCAATGGCACATGCTACTAAAAAAGTATATTATTATGAAAATGGTTTATTTACATGAAGCAGGGTTTTACATATGAGTTGTTTTAGGCAATATCTGTTTATAGAGACCTACATTGTTCTGGGGGTATAGTTTTCCTTTAACTGCATTTGCTTTTTAAAATCAAAATCATCGCTGAAAACGAGGCTACTTCCTGTTCGCTTGCATTCCAGCGCATTACTTCCCATTTGCCATTTTACTGAAATTCTATTGGATTAGTTTTACTGACGTCAATTTCAGCTAGACTGCCCACCCTATGGTCTCTGTGTGCTATACTTTGCCTGCCCTATCCCTGTGTGCCATACTCTGCTTACATGTGTGTGCAATGCTATGTCTGCCCTAAGCTCTCTGTGTGCTATATTCTGTCTGCCCTATGCTCCATATGTGTGCCATACTCTGCCTGCCCTATACTCCCTGTGTGTGTCATACTCTTCCTGCCCTATGCTCCCTGTGTGAGCCATACTCTACCTGCACTATGCTCACTGTGTGCCATATTCTGCCTACCCTACTCTTTCTGTATGTGTCCTGCTCTGCCTGCCATACATTACCTGTGGGACATGTGCCTGGTAACGTTTATTCTGGGGGGGGGGTTAGCGTTTGGAAATAGTTCTTAGGGGCCCCGTGTGCTGGGGTGCTGTTTTAGCGAGAGGGGAGCAGGAGGCATATGGATTTAATGGTATGTCTTAATATGACAACTTTTTCACATTTGAGTGATGAGCGATATCCCTGCAGTGAGCACCAACCATTTGGGTTTTTTGGGGTGCTACCACCATTAATATGGACATAGTCTTAAAGGAATAGTAACACCAAAAAATTAAAGTGTTTTAAAGTAATGAAAATATCTTGCAGTGTTGCCCTGCATTAGTAAAACTGATGTGTTTGCTTCAGAAACACTACTATAGTTCATATAAACAAGCTGCTGAGTAGCAATGGCGGAAATTGAAAAAAGGCTATATGGCACAGGATAAATAATGGATAACAGATAACATTATGTTCTACAGAGCTTATCTGCTATCTGCTGTGAAACTTGAGCCTTTTCGCCTTTGAATAGCTGCCCCCATGGCTACACAACAGCTTATTTATATAAAAAATAAAAGTGTTTCTGAAGCAAATACACCAGTTTTACTAGTGCAGGGCAACACTACATTATATATTTATTACTTTAAAACACTTAAATTTTTTGATGTAACTGTTCTTGTAGTAACATGGGTGTTGTTTAAAGTGGGTGTGGTTTAATAAGGGGAGTGGTCAATACTGGCTTCCATTATTGGCCCTCCACCACATAGGCCAGAAAAATTCTGTCCCTTGTTACCACAGAAGTTTCACTGCAGTAGATTATTATTTCCTTCCTATCTTGGTTCAGATTAGATAGTATTAGAAGAAATCTTGGGGATTTCACAAACTTTTTCTTAGCACTATATCTGCCAAACAGAATAGGATTCATTCCAGACCATAAACTAGGTAGCAATGTCTAAATGATTTTTTCATGGAGCAGAAACAGACATGTGTATATACGTTATACAGGCAATAAATTTTGAATTAAACTAATTCTTTTTAGATAATGTTTTTCATTTATATCATGTACAATTTCTATGGTAACTTTTGTACAGATTTATGGAAATTATTTGCAGCACCGTTTGTTTGATATAGGAAAACAAAGTGATTTTGTAATACATAAGTAACTAAATATATCTGTTTTCTATAGTGTTCCAGTTGCTTTTCAAATAAAATCGACAAGGCTGGTAACACAGTCAGTTCAGAAGCAGTCTGAATAAAACTTATAAAATCTATAACTTATGATAAGTTATAGATTTTAGAAGTTTTATTCAGACTGCTTCTGAACTGACTGTGTTACCAGCCTTGTCGATTTTATTTGAAAAGCAACTGGAACACTATAGAAAACAGATATATTTAGTTACTTATGTATTACAAAATCACTTTGTTTTCCTATATCAAACAAACTCTATAACTTATGATAAGTTATAGATTTTATAAGTTTTATTCAGACTGCTTCTGAACTGACTGTGTTACCAGCCTTGTCGATTTTATTTGAAAAGCAACTGGAACACTATAGAAAACAGATATATTTAGTTACTTATGTATTACAAAATCACTTTGTTTTCCTATATCAAACAAACTCTATAACTTATGATAAGTTATAGATTTTATAAGTTTTATTCAGACTGCTTCTGAACTGACTGTGTTACCAGCCTTGTCGATTTTATTTGAAAAGCAACTGGAACACTATAGAAAACAGATATATTTAGTCATGGCTGCTCCGGCCATGAGGCAAGGTGAGAATCTTGCCTCAGGCGGCACGGAGTGGCCAGCAAAAAGCCACCTCTGGTAACTTTAAGAGCCGAATTTCCATTTTTTAAATAGCGCTTGCTGCACTAGCGATGCGGCCCCTCCTCCACCCGCTCTGATGCTGCAAGTTAGAAGCGCGGAGCGCAAGGGGGGGCAGCATCGGGGTTGCTGCCTCAGGCCCTTGTATTTAGTTGACTATTGGTGCGTTTGGGTGAAATTAGTAATGAGCAACCAGGCATAGTAAAGGGGATCACTTATTATACCTGGACTGGAGCAAATTACATTGTTCAGAGACCTCTACTGATACAGATGATGCAATGTTATAATGGTATAACAGCTATTTAATAACATTATTACTATATGTGGGCTTCAGCATGTTGTAGGCTAAGATCAAAGCTTTCTATTGTTCTACAGTGTGAGCATGCCAAGCGAAATACATATAGTTTCAGTAGTTAAGTTTCAGCCTATAGATGCATATTCCATTCAGTTGTATAATTGTTTGGTTGCCCTGTCAAAGTCTCAGTCTTTAGTGGTAAAAAAATAATAACTAAGGCAAGGGCCAAAAAATATTTGAAATTCTCAACTTGAAAAGGTGTTTACACCAATAATTAATAAAACTAGATTTTCAACCAACAATACAAAGAGTTCCTAAAACTTTTCCTCCACTAGAATCCTATTCTCCCTTATCTGACTGTCACTGATAATACATATTTTAAAATCAATTTATAACTGATGATTTATTTATCTTGAATTTCAACAGACAAATACATTTTCTATTTTGTGGGTTGACTTCAGTTTTAAACACAGAAGAGCAAAATCACTAAAACGCGAAGCGTCTAACGCGAGCGCTAATTCGCCAATGTGACGTCAATTCGCAACTTCGCGAATTTACTAAGTTAGACTCTGGCAAAAATTTTCTAGCGAAGTAGATAGACTAGCGCAAGTTTGCACCCTTACACAAGGCGAAGTTGCGCACTGACGAAGGGACGTAACTGCGCTAATTCACAAAGATGACCATTTTATTGAATGTTACCTCTTGCGCTAGACTTTACTTTGCATTGTCAGACCTGGTGACAATAGGAGTCAGGAGTCCCAAAAAAACACTTGTGTCTTTTACCTTTTGTAGGATGATAGTCTGAACATTTTTTTGGGGTTACCCTCCTTCCCCCCTACATTTCCTAACATATGGCAACTCGACTATACAGGGGACACATGTTTAGGGCAATAGGACAACTTTATTTTATTTATTAAAGGTTTCCTGGGCTTGTGTAGTGGAATATAGTGGCTGTAACATATACTTCTATTATACGTTTAACTTCGCGCCGTATGCAAATTAGGCATCGCTAGCGTAAATGAGCGCAAATTTGCATTTTAGTGAATTTGCTGCGGGCTGGCGAAGTGCGGCAAATGCCGGAGAAGCTGACGCTAGCGCATTTTTCGCTATAGTGAATTTGCCCCAGACTATCCTCTATACACTGACAAAAGACAATTTAGGCCAATACTACCATCACAATAGAGTTAATAGAGTGCAGGACTTTATATCTAGGTGACATGATACAGGACTGCTAAGGGTAAAGGATAACAGAATGTTTAGGTGTTTGGACAACCATAACTTTCTGGAAACAATGTTGCATAACAAATACTTGGAATCATTAAGGATTGTTTCCTGTTATAGTGGGAAGCCACAAAAAAGACACTCAGGCATGATTATTAGTAAAAATATATATATCTGTCCAGAGTATGATTTCTCTTTTTACATTCACTGCAGTCCAATGGATTGCAGCTTATCCTCCCAGCAGTAGTTCATCTTAATTTTTTGCATGTTGCATAGGGTAGTAAAATTGTGGGGGAACAGGTCTTAGTTTTCTTTTTGAAAAGTTATTGGCGCTACATGTGCTTGCATGGAAGAAACCACTGTCTTTCAGTCATGTGACTTTTTCTTAATTGCAGGAATTCTAGATACCCTCTCAAGATTTGATCCTCCATGCTACAAGACAGAGCAGGATCAAACCATTTTTATTGGTAAGGACCATTCAAGGGATACTGTCATGGGGGAAAATGTTTTTTTTCAAAACACATCAGTTAATAGTGCTACTCCAGCAGAATTCTGCACTGAAATCCATTTCTCAAAAGAGCAAGCAGATTTTGTTATATTTGATTTTGAAATCTGACATATGGCTAGACATATTTTCAATTTCCCAGCTGCCCCATGTCATGTGACTTGTGCACTGATAAACCTCAATCATTCTGTAGTATAAACCCATAAACAACAGCCTGCCAGAAAGTGCTGGCACAAGTCACATCAGCAGGGGCAGCTGGGAAATTGACAAAATGTCAGATTTCAAAACTGAATATACAAAAATCTGTTTGCTCTTTTGAGAAATGGATTTCAGTCATGTCTTCCCATGACAGTATCCCTTTAAGTAAATATCATTTTTGAAATGTGAACCTCTAATGTGACAACAAAGTAACTGGACACTTTTAAAGCATGTGTACAGACATGAAACTGTATTATAAATAACATAGGGGGGTAATTGTATGGTGATAGAATACCTTTATATACTGGTTGGAAATGTGTATTGTACAGGTTATGTTCCATATCCATCTACATGCCACATTACTACATGCTTTCCTAGGATTCAGTAAGGCCACTGGCCACCAGATCATTTTTATCAGCATGGAAATAGTCTGTGGCTAAAGTTTACTGCTGAAAGTCAAATCTAATTCTGGCATTTTGACCATAGACCAGGCTTGTACATCCCATTCCATTTGACCATGAGTTTGGGGCTGATCTACAGGTAAAAAATCTGGATAATTATAAAAATCCCCAGTCTGACATAGTTCTTTCCAGATAAATTACATGATTTCTATTAAGCTCTATTATGCTCTTGACATGAGCTCTGAGAGACTTCAGCTAACTACAGCCCCAAATTAATAATTTAAATGAGGCAATCTGTGGATAATATGCCCCTGGCTATGACTCTCTAATATTATAATAATAATATAAATACTATATATAGTAGTATAAATAGTGTATGAAGTGTAGTAAAGGCTAAACCACAGGTTTAACGCTCAGAGGGAGAGAGAGCAATATCAGGCACTGACAGGCAGGCATTCTATACTCAGAAAACTTGTATTTTAAAGATAAAGAAGGCTGTATGTGTTTCAAAGGATTGCAAGTTATGGCAGTTAACATAATAATCTGGCATTGTTTGTATCTTTTCAACACTTTTTATATCGGTTTTTTAAACCATGTGGATGATTTGCTCTCCTTCCCAGATTTACCATTTTACATTTTATTGCACTTTAACCACTGCAAGGTTAATTAATATATGTTGCTCTGTATGTTGTATGCATTCATAGGCTAACAAACATTACAGCTGCTGTTTTTCCATTTTTATGTTAACTTTTATGAACTGTTAAACTTTTTAGTCTGCTTAACGGCAGTCTTAAAATCCAATTGCTGTCTGGTTGCTAAGGTCAATGACCTTACCAATAAGGAAATGGTTTAATGCTTTGCATGTAGGTAGCTGGCCCTTCCCCTACAGGATTGATCCTGCATCACAAATTAAGGAGCTTAAGCTGGCCATAGACGCAACGACTTGGTCGTACGAATCGAGGATTCGTACGACTATCGTACGACTTTCGGATCGTATGTGGAGTGCTCCGACATTTGTCGTGCCATGCCGATCGGTCGTTTGGTCGATCGGCCAGGTTAGAAAATTTTTGTCGGCTGGCGATCATATCTTTGTGTCTATTGCAGATCGTACCATTTTCAGTGGGAGACCATCACTAGGTTTTTAATCGTACAACTTTCGTACGATCCTTGTCAGGGGCAGAACATCAGCTATCTGTGCTTTTTACTACTTATAGTTGATCTGAAGGTTAGTGACAGGTCGGGAGCAGGTCGGGAGATGCAAAGATCCGATCGTGGAATCATCTTACGATCGGATCTTTGCGTCTATGGCCAGCTTTAGAAATGTAGAATCAGCGCTGCTGGCACTATGGAACTGAAAGCATACAGACATGTTAATTGTCTCCTAATTAAATGGGCCCTATTGAGTGTGAATGTGATAAACCCTTACACTGTAAGCTCCACTGGTGCAGGGACCGATGGGAATCATGTATAATCTCTGTAAAGTGCTGCAGAATATGCTGAAACTATAGAAATAAAAGATAATAACAATAAGAATAATGGGTTAAAAGGGCAACTGGTAATATTTATTGTTATTTGTTATCTTTTCTGACAATTTCTCGATTAGTCTGACATTCAAATCACTATCTAAGAGTGTCAGTACTGACATTTCCTTATAGGGGCTCTTTCCTCTTTGAATTCTAATTTGTCCATTTAGCGTTTTTTAAAGCTAAGGCAACATTATTAAACACCAGACTTTAGTGAGAAAGGAGACTCTTCTAAATTCATCAGAATACTAAAATGGGCTGTGGAATGGCCTGTGTTTTTGTTTGCATAAGAAGAAAACAGACACCACAGCCTTGGATATAGAGATAAACTGAAGGTTGCTGCACAGTCATTTGTGCAAGGATAAAGAAATGGTTAAATGCATCCTTTAAATACAAGAATTTATGAGTAACACATTTTATAAACATACTTGGATTACAACTGTACCAATCTCTTGTTGCAGAGTTGGGTGATGGTCCCACTGCCAACGAAGATATTCTATAAATATACACACAGACACAAACACACATGCAAAAGCAATGTTGTTCATCTTATATAGCGAAGACTAGGTGCACAAAGATGTGTGGCTAAATTAGATATGGCCACTTAGGACTTTGTTTGCATAGCTCTCAGACTAAAAGGGAATCTATAGTTTTGAACATTTTACACCTCATCTGTCTATTAAAGATATAACAAAATAATATGTTCAGTATTTATACAATAAATTTCTGTTGAAGAAATATAAATTTTTCTAATATATGTGCCACTATATGTACCACTGGATTAATATATAATGTTAGGTAATAAGTACCACCCTCTAACTCAGTGATCCCCAACCAGTAGCTCGTGAGCAACATGTTGCTCTCCAACCCTTTTAATGTTGCTGCCAGTGGCCTCAAAGCAGATGCTTATTTTTAAATTCAAGGCTTGGAGGCAAATTTTGGTTGTATAAAAACCATGGGCACTGCCAAACAGATCCTCAAAGTAGGTTGACAATCCACATAGGGGCTACCAAATGGTCAATAACAACACTTATTTGGCACCACTAGAACATTTTTCATGCTTGTGTTGCTCCCCAACTCCTTTTACTTCTGAATGTTGCTCACAGGTTCAAAAGGTTGGGGATCCCTGCTATAACTCATATAAGCCACTGTGTTCAAACACAAACACAGGATATGCACTTGCTAGGTTATTTCAGCCAACCAATGGACAGAGTTGTGTCTTTTAGTCCCATACTTCTCCATGTTACAGTTAGAACCTGTACTATTTCTATTTTTTCATGAGTGAGCATCCAAAGTCACTTATTAAAATATAAATTATTTGTTGGATATGAGTGTAAGTGAATACGTGGGGTGTATGTGTGTATTCCTATCTCTCAGTGCCACCAACAGTTGCACATGAGGAGGTCAATAAAATCAGGAAATGAAAAGAACAATGAGATTAAAAAGTGAAGCCTATTTCTGATGAATCTGGAATAGATAAGATGAATGTTAGATCAGGAAATAGTAAGATCACAATGTGATCAGGAAGCAAGGAGATCAATGGGATCAGGAAGTAGAGAGGAAAACAGATCAGGAACTGAGATCAGTATGGGGGTTCTTCTGTATTGCAGTGCTGGGTCCGGAGTTCCTTTCTGCCTTGTGCATTATCTACAAAGGGTTTGCTTGTTCTCCCTGTCTCTGCTTTGGTTTCCTCTGGGTACTCTGATTTCCTTTCCAGACCTCAAGAACATACAGGCAGAATAATATTCCCCTGATAAAAGTGGCCATGGTGCATGTTAACAAGATAGGCACCTTAGATTGTAAGCTCTCCTGGGGCAGGGACTGATGTGATTGATGTATAAATCCCAGTAAAGAGTGGCAATGTGTCATATATAAATACAGAGTAATAACAGATGAATCTGGCTAACTTCATGACCAGGCCAGAGAGACCATAGGGGTCATTTATTTACAATGCAACAAAAGTGCATAAAAGGCCACAACTGGCCTGCATTGTGAAACTATCTGCAAGCAACCTTGCATTAGACAGTGCTAAATCCAAGAGGGGCGGACAAGAGGAGGCATGTAGGCATCCCCAAACCCACAACAGTTAATATCGATTTACATTTTAACAAAATCCCCCAAAACTGCCTCATTTGAAAAAAATGTATCCAATGTTCAGTGCTTTAAAGTTGCTTTTACGGTAGAAATGTTGAATCTGAAAAGATGTATTAAGCACAAAAAACTCCCAAACTGGAATTAAAATATCCTGCATCTAAAAGCTGGAGAGTTCATGTCAATGGCAATTAGAGTTTTGTGGATTGATTAAACATTTGGCAGACAAATTAAGTTTTGAAGCGATTTCACTGTTCTGCGGTTCATTTTTCACATTTTTTATGCATCTATATTTTTGAGTTTTAAATAGGCATCCACTGAGATGTTTGAAAGAAAAAACTCAAAAGTGCTGGCATTCATCTGAATGCTAAACTTATTCTCAGAATCAATGCATCCCAAATGTCTTGAGTGGAAGGTGGGAGAATGGTCCCAGATAAAGCAGCATTAACATTGTTGAGACTGAGTTGTAATGTTCATTATTTTGGGAAAGGCAAATTGCCTTCATAAACTAGTTAGGCTGGTGACATGTATCAGGACTTCATGCATTCGCAAAGAAAATTTTGGGTTTTTAAAAGACAATCAGAAACTGATCACTTAATGAATATTTCATGCCCTGCCCTTTCAAGAAACACAGATACAGTATATTAAGCTGGCTGGATTTTTTAAAGGCTCCATTTTAATCGGAAAACGAAAATTTTTAAAAACTGGAAGGCAGAAAAACTGATTTGAGGTTTTCTATAATTACATACAGTATATGCTAGCTGGAACAGTTAGAAGGGGGGTAACGACAGAGGAAGCAGACCCTGTGGCTTCAGGGGGCTCAGTAGGTATAGGCACCCCATGAGGCCCTAATTCATATACAAATTCAATAAATATTGGTAATACAGGTCAACCTGCAGTGGTGTATCTACCAGGGGTGCAGGGGGTGCAATTGCACCAGGGCCCCCATCCCCTTGGGGCTCATTGGAGCCACGAAAATGGTTATGGCAGGCAGTTATCTAGGGGGAGATTATACAGCACACATGCCATCAACACTCCAGGGTGCCACGGGGGGCCCAGATGCCCATCCTGTGCCGGGACCCACCAGGGAGTAGTTACGCCACTGTCAACCTGAACAACAGTTTGAGGGCCTGAAAAATAATTTTCTGTGGGCAAATAAGTAATATCTAGTGATATACAGTATCTAATAACACCACTGAGTCAGAAGTAAGAAAAACTACAAAATAAAAAGGGTTAAAACATGCCTGATGAAATTCTCCATTGTTCGCTTTCTAACGATGTATTCACCGCAGAACCTTCCCTTTGTAATTAATTATCCCCTTTACAGAAAGAAGAAATTGCCAGAAAATTGTTTCCCAGGCCTGCCCGTGTAATTTTTCTACTTGGATAGCAAGACTATATCAGTGTGGGTTTTTGGTATTTTAATTCCATTTCCATCCTCGTGTTCGTGTTGCAAGTCTTCCTGACGGTACAGGCTTGCACAGACTCATTGTCCTGCCTGATTAAAATAATCCCCACTGCCCAAAGCAAATTAAAAAAGCATCAGGCGCTGGTGAGATATCTCTGGGAGGATTTGTGCTGCAGTGTTTCACAGGGAAACGAGAGACAGCAGCTATGGCGTAATTCATTAAAGTAACATTAACATGCATTATTGTGTGGTTTTATATTTAAGACATTTCTCTAAAATTCACAGATGTTTGGGTAAATGTTTCCATACTGTTGAATTAACATTTTACAGTTTTCTCTGCTGTAACTATTTACGCAATACAAAACGTGGGGTTGGCTGGTTCTGGAATGTGTAGCGGTTGTTTAGTGCTACAGATATATATGTATATCTGCCAGGCTTACAGTAGTAGAGGAAAAATCAAACCCCTCATAAAAAATAATAGGCATAAATTAGGTATATTCAACCCCTCCAGGGGAATTAAAATTCCCACACCCAACAGCCTTTGGCCCTGCTTGAATAATGTGGACATTTAGCATACAGGGAATCTGTTTGGACCTATTGTAAAAGCAGAAGGCATTAACGATTATAAAACAATATAATCATATTTCACTTGTATTTTTACTGAAACTTTTTTAGGGCAAGGGGTCTTTTCGAGAATATAAGCCATTCATGAACATCCCACCACCACCTGGCCTACAGCCAGCCATGGAAAGATATCCGCTAATTATGAATGGGGAATATTGTACCTTTTCCTATTGGAATGTAAGGTAAGAGGGCACCAGACAGACATATCTACATTTCTTATATTTAAATCTAAATACACAGTGAGCGGTTAATGCTCTCAGCACACAAGGCTGTCAGTGCAAATCCACGTGAGCACGATTTCCTCACTGTTATTATTAATACAACAGTGCCAGCTTTATGCTTTAGAGCCATGCTGTACAAATAAACCTTTTCCCTTTTTCCCTGAATGGTGCATTTATTGCAAAATAAAAAGGTTATTCATCGCTGGTACAAGCAAACAGAGAAGAATGTATGTTTTGTCACCATTTATAATAAGGATAGATGTGCCCTGCCTAGTTTATTCAGATTGCCATCAACCAGTCAAAATTAAGAGAGAAAAAAATGTAAGCCTCGAAGAAATAGCTTCTAAATCACCACAATAAAATAACATTCTACCATTAAAGGGTGTGCTCTGTGCCGTGACCTGATATGATTGTACGATAATAGCAATATATGCTCTGAATCCCTTTATTGAAAGAGCCAAAGCAGGTACATAATCCACTTGCTGCATCAGTAATATGAATGTGACAAAATCCCTTGTGTGACTACATGGCTGCTGTTTGGTGTGTCATCACAACAAATGATTGTGGAACCCAGAGGACATTTATCAGTAGTTCTACCCGTGCCCCACTAGACTGCAAGCTCAGTGGCACAGTCACGGCACAGTCAAATCATAAGTGTATCTAAAATACAATCTGTCCTTGTGCGATGTGTAATTCATAACTCGTATCACTATAGGACTTAAGGATAGGAAAACTAAATTGAATATAGCACCATATTCATATTTTCCTTTAAAGATATGGCCCCTGTTCTCCAGAATGCCTGGGACTTGGGGTTTTCCAGATAATGGATTGTTCCATAATTTGGATCTTCATACCTTAAATCTGAAAATCATGTAAACATTAAAGAAACCCAATAGGCTGGTTTTCTTCCAATAAGGATTAATTATATCTTAGTTGGGATCAACTACAATGAACATTTTTTTAATGCAGAGAAAAAGGAAATAGTTTCTAAACATTTGGATTATTTGTATAATGGAGAATATGGGAGATGGCCTTTCCGTAATTCGGAGCTTTCTGGATAACTGGTTTCCAGATCATGGATCCCATACCATATTTGAACTTTAATTTTCTGTACAGTGTCCCCTGGTTGCAAATCAAGCTCAGTAGTCATTTAATGGACTTAAGATTCATTACTGTCAGCTCAATATGAATTGGTATTCCTAATGGACAGCTTGTAGCTATTTCTGTACTACTAATTACTATCAGTTCACCGCGGGCACTAGAAACCTCCTTATGTATTAGACTTGCATGAATAGAGTGGAGGTAATGTTTGGATTCTTCAATAGAGACATTGGTTATTTGGAGACCATTGCAAACTGCTGTGCAGATAATGACACCGCTGCTTGGATTAGTTTATTAGTGAATATTATTACCACTTAATGCAATAATAGCACTTAGCTTCCTAACTTAATGTTTCCAAATTAGCCTGGAGGACCCAAGAAAAAGCAATAGGTTGAGCAACAAATTGAAAGTTAATAATTCAGGTTGTATAAGGGAGGTGAGATTTGAACATATGAATTAAGGGGACCGTACACCGATTTATAAAAGCAGCTTATCAGCCTGTGTATCTGGCCTCATCTCAAGGTGGGCTTATTGGGGGGAGAAGAAAAAATGTAGGTAGGAAGCTTCCTGCATCCCACTCACTTATTATGCACATGATGTCACACACACGCATACAATGAGCAAGTTGGGACACTAAGAGGCAGAATCACTAGTGGCTAATGCTAGCGTCAATCCGATCTAATAACGGGCACAGGCGTCCCTTCGCTATCGAAGGAAATAGATGCAAGCGTTGCTTTGCACTCTAATGCCAGGATTCAGCACCCTGGACTCAACCTCGCACTTTAGTAAATTAGCTTTGTCCTGGCAAATTTACTCCACAATGAAGAGTTGTGTTGGCTGTGAAGCTGTCGTTGGTGAAATTGCACTCTTTAGTAAATTTGCCCCTAAGTCTCATTTGCTTACGTCCCATCACAGTTGCCTGCCACCTTTTGCCGAGTGGCAGACTGAGTGGGGGGTAGTTTGAGGGGTGGGACAGGCGATATCTGGGATGAGTCTAATTTATGTGACAATTGCTAATCACTGCTCCATTCACTTTTAATCCCTGTCTGGATTTCCTAATTCGGACAGGCAGTCCAGGTGAAAACTGGACAGGTGGCAACCCTGGTGCCTGCCCTGGGAGCTCCCATAGCACTCACTAGCATGCTGGCATCAATTTGCATGTATGCCTGCTTCCAGCCAGTGCCACGCTAGCACCATAGCATTATTGTGTGATTGGTCTATTTGCCCATGCCTATGTCAGAGAAAAGAATTTGTCCCAGATAGGTACCCTTTAACTTCTATTCAATATGGGCTTTTCAGATGTACTCCCCAAAGTCCACCAGAAATATACCAACTGACACTCCCTTGCAACCGCTCTAAGCCCCTTTGGCACATAAAAACAAAGATCAAAATAATCAGAAGAAGGGGTTTTTTTTCCCAAAGGGATTGAATTCTCCTTTAAGGAAACGCCCAACACACTGCCATTTAGTGTATAACTTGCATTTATATTATTTTAACTTTGCATTTATCAACATTGACCTTCAACTTGCAAGTCTTGTCAGAGTTTTTGCTCCCACGTTTTTTCCCCGATATTTTTATAAATCTGCCCCTAAAATGATTGCTATGACATAATATCTCAAGCAAGAAATGGCACATGCATGAGACATTTAAGTCATTATCAAGACTTTTTATAATGCTCAAGAACAAATTGGCTCTACCAATAAAACATCTGGGGCACGTTAAACACAATTACAAACAGAGTTCTCCGACTTTATAACTAGTTTTATGGCATCTCGTTCACAGCTGGGTTGTTATCAGGTGACCTATTTAAACAAGGCATAGAGTATAATGCTTAGAATAATATCCAGTACAAGGCCAGACACAAGACAGCATGTTCAGCAACAAATCTAACTCAGCACAGATCAAAACATTGCAGTGCTGGGAAACGAAGAGACTCTATTTATAAAGCAAAATCAAATTAACTATGCCTCAGAAAGTTATATGTTCCAAGAATAAACACTGAGAGTTAGACATATTTAAGCTTTTGTACACAATTGCACTGGAGAAGGGAGTGTGCTAATGTCTAAGATGTTCCTTATAATATTCGTCATGCTAAGGTTATAAGGCTATATAAACCATGAAATAACTGAAGAATGGCTCGTATATTAAATTCATATTCGGGAAATGATAATCTTCCAAATGACCTACTATTTCCATATAGGACCTACTAGATACTGTAGTGACATAAAATTCCTTTGCATATATTAAGTTACCCCATAACTATAGAAAAATTAACCCTACGAATGCAACTATGCAAAAATACTATTTGGCATCCTTTCCAACAACATTGATCCTATTAAAAAATAAACCAACATTCTAACCTGGCCTCTCAAGACATTGTATTTCATGGTAAAGGGAGTTAATAGTATCACCAGGTGTGGCATATCATTGACATTTCTGCAAATTATAGATAAATATCTGCCTCCCCTACAAGACATTTCAGTGTTTCTCAGTGGGCCAATCAGCATGTGAGAAAGTGTGAATATGAAAACTCATCTGCCCTCAAAATTACCTCCCATTCTACCTGTGATTCTGCAGTCTATAAAATGATCAACAGACTGCACAGCAATAGCTAAAAACTTTATTGCATGGATACATGAGAAACAGAACTTATTGCAAATTTACCAACAAAGAATGGTCAGCATGCTGCTTAAAGGAGAACTAAACCCTCAAAATGAATAGGGCTAAAATGCCATATTTTATATTCTGCACTTATTGCACCAGCCTAAAGTTTCAGCTGATTATTCAAGTCTCATGCCATTTGCACTGGTTTCTGTGCTGCCATGTAGTAATTATCTGTATTAATTACTATCTGTATTAATTATTATATTGTGACATTTCTATTCTATGTGTACTGTATATTTTGGGTTGGTCTCTAAACCTAGTAACTGACATCCGCACAGAGCATGTGCAATGATTCAGCAGAAAAGATGATGAGGAGCTACTGGGGCATCTTCAGAGACACAGATATTTACTGTTAAAGGGCTGTGATTGCCTTGGGCTGGTACTAGGGTTGCCACCATTTCTGGAATAAAAATACCGGCCTTCCAATATATTTATCTTTTTTCCCTATTAATAACATTCGGATCAACCATAATTTTTACCAGCCAGGCTGGTAAAATACTGGTCAGGTGGTAACTCTAGCTGGTACAGAAGCCCAAAACATAACGTACAATATTTCTAGCTACTTCTTTAGTTAATCTTTACTCCTCCTTTAATAACAACATAGCACCCATGTATTAATCATAGAGACCTCAAAGTTCTGCAAAGAACATACTTAGTAACCACAATTAAGTTTCATGATCCTAAGTGCTATATAAGTTGAAGGAGTATCACATTCACGCCAGCTAAAGGGTGGGACAGGCAAGAAATGAATGAAACTTTTCAATCTGCCATTGGCTTTTCCTCAAATAGCTTTTGGCAGTCTGACACATCACAACTGTTTTAGGGCAAAGCCCTAAAGAATTTGTTATACAGGTGTGGGATCCATTTTCACCTAAACCAGTTATCCACACAGCTCCAAATTATGGGAAGGCCATCTCCCTTAGACATTTTAATCTAATAATATACATTTTTAAAAATAATTTCCTTTTTTCCTTTCCTTTTTTTCTGCAATAAAAAAAAACAGTACCTTGTGCCTTCACACAAGCATGCTGGAGGCAAAACAATCCTATTGGATTAATCACTGTTTGGATTATTTTTTTTATCAGGTATGGAGATCCACATTATGGAAAGACCCCCTTGCATGGGAAACTCCAGGTCCTGAGCATTCTAGATAACAGGTCCCGTACCTGTATCTGGTGCTGTTTTTTCAGAGGTGTTACATTTTGGCTCATGGTTTGTGGCCATCATGTAACGTGTACCTACAGTAATTAATCAATATATATGGGTAAGTGTTGACTAGGGAAGCTCTGCTATCTCATCAGGGAGTGAAAGTCCCCCAATGCCCTACTTATTATGTTATGTTATGTGTTATGCAACTTTTTGCCATAAGAGATGATACTTAGGGGCCTTATTCTATTATTCTGATTATGTCATACAAATAAGTCAGTGGAGTTCTTGAGTACCCTAACATGTAAAAGGTAGGTCTACATCAACAACTCTAGCTCAAAAATGTTTTGTGCTTTCACAGGGAGTTGTATAATCTTTTGGTCTACTCATTCAAAGATATGGTCATTCCTAAACCTTCCTTTTTATTTTATAATATATTGGTTCGATTACTCACACACTGGCGGGAGCAATTTATTCTCTGCAGGGAGTTCAGATTGAGTTTTGGCCATTGGGTGGGAGTGGGCTACATGCACAGTGCACATTGGCAGGGGTGTTTATTTTGCATGTTTTGCTAGATGAAAATATTATCTTTAAGATGCTTTCTTTGTTCTATGGAAAAATATCAGTGTTGTAGCATTTCACCTGTAGCTAAAATGGAAAACATGCAGCTAGCTATTCACAAATAAATGATAACGGTCTTGTACATTATATAGGCATAGAACATGGTTTCTCTGCATATTTGCATTTTGTTTTAACTACATGAGCTGGCCTGTTACTTACTGCATAGTCTATGTAGGTTATACAGGTGAGGCAATCACTACGGCAGCTCACACTTTATATTTATTACAAAAATGTAAAGAATAATATATGCCTTCATATTTAATGGTACATATAAGAAGAAATACATGGAATATCATAAGCTTCCTTATAAACAGGGTATACAGGCAAAGGGTTGATTAGTATAGTTTTTTTCCATAAATAACGCTCATAATTTTGTTTAGGGCTCTAAACATTGAGTGCGTCTATACCTGCGCTTCCCTGCGGCTGAACGTAGCAAAACGGAACGCAGGGGAGCGCAGGTAAAAACCCTTGTGTGGAAGAGCCCTTATTTGCAAAGTTGCCAGAGAATGGGCGAGGCATTCTCGCTGAGCAGAACACCCTTTCTTTAAGATCCAAACAAATAGCAATCTCCTTTAATCACCTGGATGATTAATTGGCACCTGATACCAGAGAATCCTCTGTGGGGAATGCCTGTAATTGTGTTGGTATATAAATACAGTGATACATACCTAATGAGATCTCTGAAGATTCATTAAGTGCAGCGGGGAAAATAAGAAGAACAACAAAGAACAACAGTATCAGAAACATACACTAAAGGTTACCATGTAAAAGATGAGGACCTTGTTCTTTAAATGTTACCTACTATTTACATATGTATTGTACAGTTTATTCATGTTTTCTTTCCCTATAACTAGTCTATCACAGTGCTATGAAATATGTTGACGCTATATAAATACATTCATGAAATAATACTAATTAATATCAGCAGTTGGAAAGACAATTCTTGGTTTTACCACTCATGAGGACTCGTGTATCAAGCCTTGAGCAGCCCCTACCACTGCTCCAGGAATCCCCAGGGGTATCACACCTGAAAACATCATATGCTTGGCTCTCCTCTTATCATAAAAACAATGGAATTAAAATTCTTTATAGGGATAATGACATTTCCTAGATTCAGGGACTTTCTTCCTCTCTATTCTTTAACCTTGCTGTAAATGTGCAACGGTGTCTCTTTGCCATAATCAGTAAAAAAAATAATTTTCTTCATTTGTGGAGATTATGATGCCCAGCCTTGAGGCTTTATATCATCAATAAGGGTCTCTGATGCTCAGACAGAGGCAAATGTACCAGTTATTTTCAATTGAAATAAACACACACAAAGAAAGGAACCTTTTTATAATCATTTGCATCACATCCCAAATGCATTTGGCTGCTATTGATGCCTTGTCCTAATGTTCTGGCAGATCTAATCCCCTTATTTCAGAGCGGCGCTGCTTGCCACCTCATATTGCGATGTGCTGAATGCCAGTTTCAACCCGCAGTAAACAAAAGCAAGACTGAGCAGTCACAAAGCTGTTTGCATTAGTGAGAACAATAGCAGCATGGCTGCAAAATTTGCTCTCAAAGCTAAAAACACGATGAGATCTATATTTTGCATAATCCTTCTCATTAAAAAGATAGAAGGTCTAAGTCCTCCTGAAATATATCATTGGGAAGATTAAAATCACTTTTTCTCCCCCCTATTTTAGCTTGGCACAAAGTACAGCCTCTGTGTTTTTTTCAGTGTTTAATCCGCTGATATTAAATCCTTAAGTTTTCCTTTATTTACTGTACTCCAGGGCAGACGCACCAGTTGTCCATATTGTTACATCAACGCCACGATGTGTTGAATAAAAGATTCTGTCATTAACACAATTGTTTAGACACTTCTATTGTACTTCTTGGAAGGTTAACAGGCTGCGAGTGAATAGCACCCATCAGTATGATTAGCAGTTCTTTCCGCAGACGCCCACAGTATTTTTCCAGCATCACACAACTTAAAGGTGCACTGCATTATTTTTTGTTTTACTTGTATGTCAAATTCAGGCATGGTTAACCCAATGCCCAACAGATATTGCCAAAACACACCTCCTATTACGTCAAGGAAATCTAAATTATGGCAGGATTCTGGGAGTTGTAGTACAACAATATCAGGAGAGGGGAGAAGGTTGCTCATCTCTGCTGCAACTGACCTATCAAGATCAAATTAACCTTACAGACGTGTGACCATAACTGCACTCCAAACCTTGGGTTTCTACAGCCTAATGTGTTAATACAGTAAAACCTAAAATGCATATACCCTGATTTTGAAGGGTATGTTCACCTTGAAATTAACTTTTAGTATGATATAGAGAGTGATATTCTGAGACATTTTGCAATTGGTTTTTGGTTTTACTTAGCTTTTTATTCAGCAGCTACCCTAGCAACCACGCATTGATATGAATAAGAGACTGGAATACAAATAGGTCTGAGCAGAAAGATGAGTAATAAAAAGTAACAATACATTTGTAGTCTTGCAGAGCATTTGTTTTTTAGATGGGGTCAGCGACCCCCATTTGAAAGCTGGAATTGTCAGAGGAAGAAAGGAAATCATTCAAAAACTCAAAAAAATTGAAACGTTGCTTAGAATTAGCCATTCTATAACATATTAAAAGTTGACCTAGAGGCAAACCACCCTGTTAGGTTTTCTCACATTTAACACTGTGCCCCCTCCAATATATTATGCATAATAAATACATTTTGCTGGTTTTATAATGTACACCATTTTTTCTAGTCCCCTGAGAAATGTAAAACGGGGGTTCTACTCTACTGAGAGATTTGATCTTTCCCATAAATAGGTAGAATTAAATTGAATGCAATTTTTAAAATTGTGGTTAATGAAGCCATGGAAAAAATGCAGTGGATTTGGGGGGAAAATTTTATTGGTTAAGTAATTTACCCATTCTGCCATTACCAAAAGGCTCTATATGATTTACGCAGGAAGTCATAATTTATCTCAAAACACCAATATAATACCCCTGGTCCTGTTTGGGCTTATTTTAAGCAGATTTCGGTGACACATTGCACTTGCCTTGCCATATCCTGTCTGTATCCTTTGAGTTAAATGGTAGATTAAAGCCTTATGCCAATTAGGTAAGGTGTGTCAGGGTAAATTACTTCCCGCATGGACCACATATCTCAAGTTCAATCTAGATAAGTAAACATTTACATGCATATCTCTAGAAATGCAGCATTCTTATCTCCTGAAATTGTAGGGTGTTTTTTTATTGCCCCCTTTAAATGTGCAAGCATATAAACATTTATACTACAGAGCTTCATAGCACACAGTGTATGGAGGAAAAAGGGAAGCTTGTGAATGAAAATATGCCCTCATAACTGGAGACACCTTGCTATAGCAACCTGTGGCTTTTAGGCTGTTGTTCAACTACAATCCCCACCATATACCAAACCAGCCATCAATAGGCTGCAGGATTTGCCTGCTTCACTGCAGTGTTCCTTTCTAATTTGACTTCCTCCATTAGCATCCTGCACATCTAAAAAATCACGAGGGAGCAACAGAAGGAGAAGGGAGGTGCCGCAGACAGCCTATTGTCCTGGACTCCAGGCTGGTATGTTGTGCTAATGTTATTTAAATTGAGAGGGTTTGGTTCTTAAAAATAACATTTTTTTGTTGTTGTTGATGGAAACTGAGGCATGCTGCAGCTCTAGGGTGAAACTGTGCGGATGGGAATGGAGTTTAGAAGTTCTTGTAGGTAAATTCCCTGCTGGATCTTGTGAAAGGGCGAAGGAACTATAAAGGGATGGAAGGCCTCACCCTGTACATTATACAGTAAAATACACAGAAGCATTTGCACACTCAACTGTGCTAGAGACAGAAAGAGAGACAAAAGCAGAACCAGCCCCACTTAACAATTAAAATAAAGAAGTTAAATAGTATTTGTAGTTTTACCAGTTTTGGTTTTCTCCAAGGGCCCTAGATTCTCTTTTCTCATGGCAGAAGTGTGCCGTCTGCTTAACACTTTCAAGTCTGTATTTGATCTATGCATGTATAGTGGTAATATGTGGCACAGCAAGATCAAACACCCATGGCATGCAAAGGGTTAAACAATCTTCTATGCTTTTGTTGCTGGCTGTCACAAATATTTGTGTGGATATGTTCTCTTGTGGAAATCATGGGGTTTCCAATTTCATATCATTAAGCATATTATTACAAGCATATAGAACCATCGTTATTGAAGTTATTGATCCCAAAAAGATGTGGGAAATAATAAAAAGCAACATGTGGCCCTTCAGCTGCTATTGCAGTACAATTAGGGTTGCCACATATATATTTAGCTTTTTTCCTATTAATAACATTGGGATCAGCCATCAAAAATACCAGTCAGGCCGGCCAGGTGGCAACCGTAAGTACAATTCCCAGCACCCCCTGAGAGGGGCCTAGGATGTTTGCATCAATGGGTGGGGGCCACAGGTTTGATAACCCTGATTTAAATTCATTTATGGGACCTGTTATCCAAAATGCTCAGGACCTGAGGTAAGATATCTTCTATAATTTTGATCTCCATACCTTAAGTTTTCTAATCAATTATTTAAACATTAGTTAAACCCAACAGGATTGCTTTCTCTGCAATAAGGATTCATTTTATCTTAGTTGGCATCAAGTTAAAGGCACTATTTTATTATTGCAGAAAAAATCCTTTTCAAAATGGTGAATTATTTTATTAAAATTAAGTCTATGGGATATGGATTTTCATAATTTGGAGCTTTCTGGATAACAGGTTTCCGGATAATGGATCCCACACTGTACTGTAAAACATGTAATGTAACGGAAGTTCAGCTCTGTTATTGTGGAGTGTGAGGAAGCAATCTGTACACTAGTGGGTATCCACTCCATTCAGGTTCAAAGCAGGACAGTGACAAAATGGCCTGAATTGGACAATTATATTTTCTGCTCACCTGTGCAGACACTGGTGTTCTGTCTCATTTGTTTCCCGTGAAAAGGCCACATATGCTGTTGGCTGTAGGAAAGCAGTTATGGAGAGGGGAGTGGAATGATACTGTGCCAGCAGCATTTAGGGTTAATTTTATCAAACGCTGCAAATTAATTTTCACTGCGCAGGTGATATTGCTCTGTCTGGAAGCGTGTGATTGATGATAGAAGGTGTTACATGGGCATTAATTGGTTGACTTGATTCTCCTTTGAGGCACAGTCGAGATACCCAATTAAAAAGCATCCTTTGGTGACAACTGGTTTCAGATAGCATTTCCTTTGGAGGGATTGTAATTAGACCAATCGCATAGAAAAGCTTTTCCCCCTCCAAAGACAATGATGTGTTTCTTATAATCAGGCTGACTAAACACAAATCTCAGCAGCCATGAAATTATATTTTTTGCTCACATCAAAATATTAGACAATATACAAAGCAGAATGATACAGATTGTATATATCAAATTAAAACTGTGTGGTGTAAGGTTATGGCACCACATTCTATATCTTGATACAGACCAGTCTGTAAGAAGCCAGTTTATAGGAATATTACAATCCCTATATTAGGGATGCACTGAATCCAGGATTCGGTTCGAGATTCGGCCAGGATTCTGCCTTTTTCAGCAGGATTTGGATTCAGGCGAATCCTTCTGCCTGGCCGAACCAAATACTAATTTGCATATGCAAATTAGGGCCAGGGAGGGAAAGCACATGACTTTTTGGCACAAAACAAGGAAGTAAAAAATGTTTTCCCCTTCCCACCCATAATTTGCATATGCAAATTAGGGTTCGGATTCGGTTCAGAATCTTTCGTGAAGGATTTGGGGGTTCGGCTGAATCCAGTATAGTGGATTTGGTGCATCCCTACCCTATATACAAAAATAATCACTACTTTGTTTGACTGGAAATCCCAGGTAGTAGATTAGGGCAGTGATCCCCAACCAGTGGCTTGGGAGCAACATGTTGCTCTCCAACCCCTTGGATGTTGCTCCCAGTGGCCTCAGATGCTTATTTTTGAATTCCTGCTTTGGAGACAAGTTTTTGTTGCATAAAAACCAGGGGTACTGCCAAACAGAACCTCCTGTATGCTGCCAGTCCACATAGGGGCTACCAACTAACCAATCACAGCCGGCACCCCGGGAACATTATTATGCTTGCACTGTTCCCCAACTCTGTTGAATGTGGCTGATGGGAAAAAGGGTTGGGGGCACTGCATTAGGGGGCCTACTAAAACATCATTGGAATGGCCTATGTATATCATGTACATTTGTTAGGTAGTATTTGGATATGTACAACTTTGACTATATATCAGGCACGGACTGGCATTCTGTGGGTTCTGGCAAATGCCAGATGGGCTGCTGTAAGTTGCCATAGAAAGTGACTATTAAGTGGACTGATGGAGGCTGTTTGGGCCTCTTTGTGGCAGGAATGGCAGGGCCTGTTTTGAATCCCAGTCCAGTCCTGCTATAAATATATATATATATATCTGTGTCTGGCTTATTGTAAAAGTGGTCATACACGTAGAGATCTGCTCGTTTGGTGATTGCGCTAAATGAGTGGATCTCTCGCTGATATGCTAAAAATTGTGGGATGTTCGACTGATCTGATTTTGGGCTCTAGGGCCCAAAGATCAGATCATAATGCAGTCAATACGAGCGGTCAGATCTCAGGACCCCATCAACGAATAGATGCAGCAACGATCCAACGGGATCTATAACCCTGCCCAATTGACATCTGCCCCTCTTTCAGGCAGATATCGATTGGGGAAGGCCCCAAACACAACTTGGTCTGTCAACAGCTTTTATTGGCCTGTGTATAGCCACTTTAAGAGTTATAACCCATGTAGTGTACTGACTGCTACTACAGAGTAATAGGTGACAGTTGCCTGCTGAGTGCTACTTAATGCGATTCCCATTGATGTCAGTGGGAAATGACCCACAATGATCCTCTGTGTTTTGATTGCCACAACTATTCACAAACTGCTGCATGTGCCATGGCTTGAAATGCTATCTACTGCATTCCGCTTTACATGGTGGCAATTTAGAGGTCAGTGTGCGTATCTTGTGCTGTTTACCGCAGCACACTTCTGATTCCCTAGCCTAGGGTTGGTTAAAGTGAATCACATTGCTTGTTTTCGAACTTCCAGGTTCTAATCCCCCTGGTAATATTGGACTCAAGTTTCATCTGAAAAATGTCTTCTCCTTCTCTTGTAGTTAAGGGGTTAAGCCAGCCAGAATGTGACTTATTCCAGAGAAAAAACATTAATAGTTATTTTACATTATGGTGACACGTGTCTTGGACCTCCTCTGTGTTTCTGTGCAGATCAGCACCAATGAGTGCTTTGTTTCAGCAACTATTGTTCAGCCATGAATCATACAAAAGACCCACTGACAGCTATTCATCCCAGCCAGCAAGGCACAGGGGGGAATTATATTTGCAGTTATTATAAAGCTTTGAAGGCAGACAGGCAGTAGAAAATGATATTTCTTACTAGGGAATGCCTTTACTGCTGGAAGCATGCTAAACTGGGTATAACCATGTTTATAATGTACAGTACATTACACAAACATTGGGGTTATTTTGCAGGAGCTGAAATGATCTAATTAGATCAGATAATTTTTTGCTTGATAGTTGACACAACTGTGGGTGTGCTGAATCCATAAATGTAGGTATTTTTATCTAGCATCTACCAAAAAAAGAAAGGCATTGAAAATATGGTGAATACAGGCAGTTACACATTTATGCAGCATCCTCCAGGGCAATGGCACAAGTATTCTATCTTTTAGCTGCACATGATGTAGCAGTAAAAGCAGCACAAATAGCAGAGCTTTTGGCCCATAGCAATGGACAGGGATCACAGTCTAATGGGCAGTCAGGGCAAGGCCAGATGTGAATACTCATTTCCTACAGAAGACATCCCTTGAAGCCATGTCTGAAATCTAGTTGGAGTAAAAATTTGGGACAAATACTTATTTCCTATACTAAACATTCCTCAAAGCCCTGTCTGAAAACCAGCTGGAGTAGATATCTGGGGTGAATACTAATTTCCTATACGAGATACACCTGGAAGCCCTGTCTGTAAGAAAGTTGGGTTACAGATTTGGGGTGAATACTCATTTCCTAGTAGATACTCCTGGAGGCCCTGTCTGAAAACAGGTTGGAGTAAATATTAGGGGTGAAAATTAATTTCCTATTGTAGATACTCCTGGAAGCCCTGTCTGAAAACCAGTTGAAGTAGATATTTGGGGTGATAACTCATTTTGCTATGCTAGATACACCTGGAAGCCCTGTATGTAAGAAGTACCCCTGGAAGCTATATCTTCATGAAATTGGGTTGCCACCTTTTAAAAAAAAATTTCCGCCAGTGGTGGGGGCGGGAATAAAGGGGGAATGTTGTGACGTCAACAGGGGAGTCCTATGATGTCAATGCCTCCCCGATTGGACAAACCTGAAAAATGGCACGTTTCTGCAGATTAGGGGTGGGCCAAGGGTCTTTAATATGGCTATTACAGGTTTACCGGCAGCCACATTGCCGGTAAATTTGTAATAGCGACAAAATACCGGCCAGTTGGCAACCCTATTAGGAAAGTTGGAGCACAGATTTAAGATAAATACTAATTTCCCATATTATATACTCCGGGAAGAACTGTCTATAAGAAAGTTGGAGTACAGATTTGAAGAATTCTCATTTCCTAAACTAGATACTCCTTTGTGGAGAATGCTTATTTCCAACAATAAATACTCATGGAAGCCATGTCTGAAAACAAGTTGGAGTAAATATTTGGAGTGAATACTCCTTTCTTATACCAGATATTCTTAGAAACCCTGTCTGAAAACAAGTTGGAGTAACTATTTGGAGTGATTACGCATTTCTTATACGAGATACTCCTGGAAGCCCTGTCTGAAAACAAGTTGAAGTGGATATTTGGGGTGAATTCTCATTTTTCTATGCTAGATACTTCTGGACGCCCTGTACAGTATGTAAGAAAGTTAAAGCACCAATATAGGGCAAATATTGATTTCCTATACTAGATACTCCTGCAAGCCATACCTTTAAGAAAGTTTGGGCACAGATTTAGGGGGCATACTCATTTCCTATTTTAGATACTCCTGGAAGAACTGTCTATAAGAAAGCTGGAGGGCAGATTTGGAGTAAATTCTCATGTCCTAAATTAGCTACTCTTTTTGGGTGAATGCTTGTTTTCTGTAGTAAATATGGAAGCCATATCTGAAAACAAGTTGGAGTAAATATATGGGGTGAATACTCATGTTTCTATGCTAGATACTCCTGGAAGCACTGTATGTAAGAAAGTTATAGCACAGATATATGGCAAATATTGATTTCCTATGCTAGATACTCCTGAAAGCTATTTCTTTAAGAAAGTTGGAGCACAGATTTAGGGTGCATACTTATTTCCTATTTTAGATACTCCTGGAAGAAAGCTGGAGTGCAGATTTGTAGTAAATTCTCATTTCCTAAACTAGATATTCCTTGTTTTCTGTAGTAAATACTCATGGAAACCATGTCTGAAAACACATTGAAGTAAATATATGGAGTGAATATTAATTTCTTATACTAGTTATTCTTAGAAGCCCTGTCTGAAAAGTGAATACATATTTGCTGTTCTTGAAACTAAATCAAGGAAGATGATAGATACTCTATTGTTATCAAATACATGTAATCTTACTGGAAAACAAATGCTTGAAGTCTAAAACCTGCTGGCCTTTGAACTTATTACCCATTCAAGGATGATGTTTGTGGCAATTATTAGCAGTGGTGTTTTATTGCAATACCAGGTCTTGGGACAAGGCACACAGTCCCAGTCTCTGTCAATAGACATCATGATTCCTTCAGGTTTGCCTGGAAGCCAGGAGGTGTGTGCATAATAAATGTGAGTGATCTCAGTAGCCCTGGGGGAAGAGGTGCAACAGTCAGAATAGTAAAAAAGTGTTCTATTCATTTACATATTCAGGAGGCTTCTTGTTGATTAAAAGCCACAATCTAGTGACAATTTATGGTACAGCTTCCCCCATAAAGTACTATTGTCTATCGTAGACAATAGATCGCTGTGGGACAGACAATTATTCTCTTGTTTACAGCAATTTAGTATCAAGAGGTTGAGATTAGTGCTATACAGTAAAAACCTATTATCCAAAGGACAGTAAGATTTACTCTAGTAAAAGAGCATTTTTTAACTTAAACAAGTATTTATATGTAAATGTTTTAATATCTTTAGGACTGTGCCCGAATGGCCTTTTAAATTACTTGATAGGGCCCCCTATGGATCTAGACAACCAATAGTCATAATTCATCTAGTTTCTTTGTCCTGAGCAGCCCATATTCTTGGCCAGCTATAGACTGATATGTGCTATGGGCACTATAAACTATGTTTTGCTTAGATTGAGTATTTGGACAAGTGCCTGTAACATCAGCAAATCTGGAGTGTAACTTGCCAATATCAGCCATGTCTGTCAGTACCTGAGCCGAGGAAACGTATTCAGTTGCAGGCACATTGAGCAGCAGATTCTCGGCCTGCGTTTTCCCATAGATTTTATTAAAAGTTGAGACTCCTACCTTATCTTGACTTAAAACACTTTCCAACAAATCAAAAGTGTTTGAAGCGTCATCAATTTTTTGTTGTAGCTGGTGGCATTTTTTCAGCTAAATAAAGGTTGGCCTCTCTAGACAAAGTCGACAGTTTATTGTGCCATGTATGGGGGTCTTCCCAGGCCCGGACTGATAATCTGTGGAAGGGGCTGCAATAAGTTCCCATAGACAGTCACTATTTAGTGGGCTGGTGGAGGACTATTTGGGCTTCTGTGTACTTGGAATGCCAGGGCCTATTTTAACTTACAGGCCAGACCTGGGTCTTCTCTCACCGCCCCTGTTAGATAAGTGCTGTGTCATCATATTGATGTGGCCCCATCCGTGTAACCTACCCTGCGCTCCAGATATACGCATGCAAAAATCCCCCTGCTGTGCCATCTATGATATTCCTTATCCCTGTTCTGGTGGGTCCCAAAAAGATGCAGTCGAGGTACGATTGGATCTCGTAGTTGTGCCACTGAGAATGATCCATTCAAACTATTTGGCTGATTTGGCACAATTCTACCACTGCCCTTACCTGAGAATTCTCAAAATTCTTGTAGATCTGTTCAACAAAAGCATATGCGAATGTCACGAAAATCTGTTTCTTGGGTGTCATCACACCTGAGATAATTTATGTGATAAACGGGGATTTCTGACACGTGATAAATTTTGAAAAATTGTGATTCTTAGATTTACATTACATCTAGCCTTATGTGTGACATTTGTCTAAGTGATTTCAGAGGGAAAGCACTATTGGAGTTTTCCAGATTATTCCACATTTACAGGCACTGTCCCCTTTTCAGTTGTTTCCTTGTATTTTACTTTGTGTAAAGAAGACTAAATAGGGATAAAGCAAAACATAATAAATGACAAATGGTAAGGAAGAGCAGAAGTTAAAATCTGCTGCCACTTATTAGTGAACTGCAAAAGCCATATAGTGTTTTGCATTCATTACCCAATTAATTTACTTAATTAGTATAAGGGTAATTTACACATTTTTAGACCAAATGTGTATCCTGATTAGAAGTTTGCACAAGACAGAATGATAATTACCAGCTCCTCACGCTTTCGCTCTTTCCTGTGGTCACTCTAACAACTGGTTAGGTGTTTGTGCTGATTCTCCTGCCTCTTTCCTTTGTTGATGGAATGTGCTAACTTTAAAATACAGTTTGTAAGACTTGGCATGTGCCATTTTTCTGCACCTATCCTGCCCATGTAAGGCTTCCCAGAGACTTTCCTGCCAGCCTGTGCAGTCAAAATGGCAGTGCAATACTTCACCATCACATGGGTGCCAGCATAGTATTTATTACATTGTTTAGTGAAAGAAAATAAACCAAACAAATAATAATGATGATTAAAATGTACATATAAAAAAACACATGCTACTGAGCTAATAAAAATGAAGAGATGCATACACAACTATATATATATATATATATATACATATATAATGTAGACAGGGTTTGACTGGGGGCCCCAGGGCCCTCTGGAAATGCTGTCCAGGGCCCCCCGCTGCCTCCTTACTGTGACACGCGTGTGCATGGGTGTGCTCGCTTGCTAGGGCACACAAGCTGCTGCTCACGCAGAGCGCTGAAAAATACACTCACAGGACTTAGTGCACAAAGCACAAAGCTAACATTTCGGATAGCACTCTGAAACGTTACTAAAGGGCGAAGTGACTCACGTTAGTGAAAATTCACCAGCGTGATGTCATTTAGTTACTTCGCCGATTTACTAACGAGTGCAGGTGCCCCTTCGCTAGCGAAGGAGAGGTACGCTAGTGTTGCTTTGCATTTTAACACTCTGGCGAATGAACGTAACTCCACCAATTAAGATGCAGATTTTACTGAACGTTACCTCTTGCGCCAGACTTGCCTTCGCTACCTCAGACCAGGCGAAGTGCAATATAGTAGATAGGAGTTTGTCAAAAAATAGTTACAAAAAATTTTAAGTCCCAAAAAATGCTACCGTCTTTTCCTTTTTACAGGGTGATAGGCTGCAAAAGATTGTAACTTTTTTTGGGGTACCCGCCTTCCCCCCTACATTTCCTACAATATGGAACTTAAACTAAACCGTGGGCACATGTGTAGGGCGATATAACAACTCTATTTCCTTTTAAGCTTTCCCGGGCTTGTGTAATGTAATGTATTTGCTGTAACATAAACCTCCATTGAACTTTAACTTCACGCCGTAAGCAAATTAGGCAACGCTAAGGCAACTTTGCTTTGCTTGATGAAGTAACGCTAGCCAAACTTTGCCAGAGTTTGGCGCCATTGACGAAACTTCACCTGGTGAAGTGTTGTGATGCGTGATTAGTAAATTTGTCCCTAAGAGTGCTAGCTGAAATGTTAGCTTTCTGCTCCAATAACCACCAGAATTTTTGCATTAAGTCCTGTGAGTGTTATCCTCTGTGTACATTGTACTGTATTTTCTGGCTATTGCACCCAGGCACAATATACCTACTTGATGAATATTGCTGGCATCCATTACTCTCTCTCTCTCCACACCCAGACCACCCCCAGCACCCTAGTTTCAGAATTTCCAAACAGTCCCAGGGGTTCGCTCTTTGGGGCAAATTAATTAAAACGTGAAGAGTCTAACGCTAGTGCTAATTTGCTAGTGTGACGTAATTTTGCAACTTCGCTGATTTACTAACAGTGTCTCTGGTGAAAATTTGCTAGCGAAGTAGATAGACTAGCGGAACTTTGCACCCTTATACCAGGCGAAATTATGAAGGGACGTAACTATGCTTATTCACTATGATGACCATTTTATTGAACGTTACCTCTTGCACTAGACTTTTCAATACAAAAAAATTCCCAAAAAAAGCTGGTGTCTTCCCCCCCTACATTTCCTAACATATGGCAACACAACTATACAGGGGGCACATGTTTAGGGCAATAGGACAACTTTATTTTATTTATTAAAGGTTTCCTGGGCTTGTGTAGTGGCTGTAACATATACTTCTATTATACTTTCAACTTTGCGCCATATGCAAATTAGGCATCGCTAGTGTAACTGCGCTTTGCCTGACGAAGTAACAGCAGCGCACCTTTTTGAGCGCAAATTCACATTTTAGTGAATTAGCAGTGGACTGGCGAAAATTCGCCTGGCGAAGTGGGGTGAATTGTGGCAAAGGCGTCGCTAGCGAATTTCCACACTTTTGTGAATTTGCCCCTTTGGTCAAGGCACCTCTCCTGGGCCTGAGGCCATTAATAGGGCAGGTCCCAGCAATTTCTGCAGTTCTTTGTAGGAAGCTTTTATTAGAATGTCACAAATCTGAACGAGCTGCCCCATTAATGCTTATCTTCCATATTCTCTTGGCCCTTTGTGGCATGTGCTCCTTAAAGGGATACTGTCATGGGGGAAAAAAATCTAAATGCATCAGTGGACATAGAGCAGAATTTTGCACTGAAATCCTTTTCTCAAAAGAGCAAACGGATTTTTTTATATTCAGTTTTGAAATCTAACAAGGGGCTAGACATTTTGTCAATTTCCCAGCTGCTCCTGGTCATGTGACTTGTGCTCTGATAAACTTCAATCACTCTTTACTGCTGTACTGCAAGTTGGAGTGATATCACTCACTCCCTTTTTCCTCAGCAGCAGCCTAACAACAGATAACAGCTGCCTGGTAGATCTAAGAACAGCACTCAATGGTAAAACCCATGTCCCACTGCATACTATTCAGTTACATTGAGAAGGAAAAACAACAGCCTGCCAGAAAGCAGTTCCCTCCTAAAGTGCTGGCACAAGTCACATGACTTGGGGCAGCTGGGAAATTGACAAAATGTCTAGCCCCATGCCAGATTTCAAAATGAAATATAAAAAAAATCTGTTTGCTCTTTTGAGAAATGGATTTTAGTGCAGAAGTCTACTGGAGCAGCACTATTAACTGACGCGTTTTGAAAAAAAAAAATTTTCCCATGACAGGATCCCTTTAAAGGAAATGTCAACCCAAAAAATATTTTACCTAATAACAGAAAACATAATTCTAAACAACTTTGCAATACACATTCATTACAAGTTTTCTATGTTTTTTAGGTTGTTTTGCTACTGAAATCCCTTTCCCTTTCTATGCTCTGTCCTGGTGGCTCAGACTGTTGATACAATGTAACACAAGCAGCTGATTAACAGACCTGTCTTTTCTGGGGAACCAAGACTTTTGCAACATTGTTTAAAAAGTAACAACCGGGAGTTAACCAAATGCTGCTTTCAAATGCAATTGTGTTTACGAATAATTAAAGTATGTTGGAAAATTGTTTAGAATTAAGTTTTCTTTTATTAGGCTAATTGTTTGGGGGTAGGGTTGCCACCTTTTCTTTGAAAAAAATACTGGCCTTCCTATATATTTACCTTATTAATAACATTGGGATCAACCATCATCTTTACTGGTCAAGCCGGTAAAACAGCGGCCAGATGGCAACCCCATTTAGGGGGGTGCGGGGACGATATATCATGTATAAGTGAACTCTAAAGACCCATTTATCATTTGAATTTTAGTGGTTTTAAAGTTTTTTTGTTTTTTTTTAAATTACAGTTAAATTCTATTTCTCTAAAATCACAAAGGCCTTTTAATTATTAAAAGCTCTGAACAAAAAAAGTACAAATGAAAGAAAAATGCTGAACAATGCAATTACATTTTCTACATATGTGAGTTTTTTGCACAACTACTAGTGAAAAAAATCTGAAAAACCTCTAAAAGTATTATTGGCTAAAAAAAATTGTCCAAAAGGGGCAGCGCAGCTACCATTGACTTCTATAGGACCTTGACTTGAGTTTTTTTTTATTAGAGTTTTCTGTGGTTTTTACACTTTATAAATCTCAATTTTGTAGTGTTTTAGAGGAATCCAAGGGATGCTCAGATTTAATAATCTTCTATATATTTTTTTTTTTAAATGTGCTGTGTTTTATTTCGGCAAATCTGGTTTGGCTGTTCTAGTAAGAGCTATGTAAAGCTACGCCAGCCCTTATCAGCCATCTGAGTGGAACACAGCAGCCATTTGGATATGAAGGCTCCTGTCACCATCCTGGGGTTATAAATGAACTGGTTCTGGTTTTAGCTTACATGATAAATGCAACATGTGCAAAGCAAGCATTGTTGGAAGCACAACTTACACCTAATTGAACGCCTTTCCCGCTGTTAATGTAATTGAATCCAAAGCTAACTCAATTTGATCTGTCCTGAAAATAGGGGACTTCCTGAGAGGGGAAGCTCAAACTGACCCGCTTATGGGCCTGCAAGGGGCTTTCCTGTCTGTATTTGCTCTTTCAAAACTTCCTATGGAGACAGATAGAGTTAGTATGGCCTGACTAAAGGGGGTTAAAAGAAATTCTAGCAGTGTGCGTGCTGTATATTTTATAGATACAGCTCTAAACCAGCACCAGTGTGTGCAACACTTAAGAAAAATCAAAGCACAGGAGGGAATTATTCAAAAACAGTGGCCTGGTTTAACTCAGCAGCTGGTAGCAGATTCCCTGCGGTGGAGCATCAATGCTTCCTTCTTACACAACTATGCATAAAAGTTTGAGAGAAGAACTTGGCTCTGATATTCCCTAACCTCTTAAAGAGACTCGCATACAGTAATTACAAAAAAGTCATAAACACCAGGGCATGTTAAAAAAAATATATAGAAATATACAAATAGAAACATACAAAACATATATTATACAAATTAAAGCAACTGATATTAATTATTACAGTTCATCTCAAGGGGAGTGAAAAGAATGCTGGGAGTGCTGAGAGTTATATTTAAATATATACTCTTTGCAGCAATGCATTTTTCCAAAGAATTTCTCCAAAAAAAAATAAAGCAATATCCTTTTTTTATAGGTTTAGAATTCGTTTTTACGTTTTAAAGAGCAACAAAACCCCCTACAGCAAGTGGCCACTTCAGTTATAGCTGACCCATGTCACATAAACATAGTCTCCATGTCATTCCAGCCTCGTATACCCTCTACAAGTTTTCCAAAGCATCACAAGGGTATGATCCAGGGTGCAAGGTTTAAATGCACATTCAAGTACAGTGCATCCCAGAGAGTGCAACAGCAGACAGCACAGTGGCTCACAGTGAAGTGACACAGGGAGACTGACCATTAGACAGAGCACAGCAATCCTGTGTCCAGTCCATGCTAAACATATTTGTACTTTACAAATAGAACATACAGGGGCTGCCTCACAGCCACAGCAAAATGCTAGGAATTTTCTGCAAAAAAAATATGTTAATGGAAATTCTAAGCAACTTTTCAATCTTTTATATAGTTTTTGAATTATTTGCTTTCACTGACCAATCTAAAAACAAATGCTCAGCAAGACTACAAATGTAATGTTATTGCTAACCAATGCATGACTGCTAGGGAAATTTGGACTCTAGCAGCCAGATTGCTTAAACTGCGAATTGTAGAGCTGTTGACTAAAACATGAAATAATTACAAATAATAAAAAATGAAAACCAAATGCAAATTGTCTAAAAGTTAGTCTCAAAGGTGAGCAAACCCTTTAAAGTCCCATACCCTGAAGTTAAGCCACAATCACACAATCACAACTTTCTGAGTGCAAGATAGTTATTTGACACTGATTTCATGACTGTATTACTGCTCTGAAGCCGTGCATGCATACCAATCTGAAACCACAAATAACACACGATTTGTATGACTTTGCAGTTACTAAAGAAAGGAATCAGGAAAGAATTTGCATTTTTATGTGTTTAAAGCCTTCTATTTTACAGAGCTGTGTAATATCTAGCCATTTTATAAATAAATGTAAAAGGGGTGGTTGCCCTTTAAGTTAATTTCAGTATGTTATAGAGTGGCCAATAATAAATATATATATATATATACGAGTTGACGCAACGAAAATGACGCGACGCGCGCAGAAAACGACGCGGCGAAGCGAAACTGGGGAGATTCGCCCATCACTACTCATCATCTATTCAGGCCTCTCCTATTCATTTTCCAGTCTCTTCACTGATGCAAATCAGTGAATGGTTGCTAGGGTGATTTGGACCCATATTGCTGAAAATGCAAACTGGGGAGCTGTCAAATAAAAAATTAAATCACTGAATATAATAACAAATGAAAACGCAATGAAAATTGTCTCACAATATCACATTCTACATCATACGTAAAGTTAACTCAAAAGTGAATAATCCCTCTAAAAAGTATACAGCAGGTATGGGACTGCTATCCAGAATGCTTGGTTTTCCAGATAACAGATCTTTTTGTAAGTTGGATGTTCATACATTAAGGGGTAGATTTACTAAGGGACGAATTTTAGAAGTAAAAAAACTTCGACATTCGACCCTCTAAGTTTTTTAAAGAGATTTTTCGATGATAAATGGACCTATTTCGATTGAATAGGTCCATTTTCAAATTTTTCGAATTTTGGGCTATTCCATAGTCGAAGTAGCCCAAAATTACTTCAAAATTCGAATTTTAAATATTAGAATTTTATTCCAATTTTCGTAAATGTGCCGCTAAGTCTACTAAAAATCATTTAAACGTTAAAGGAAAACTATACCCCCGAACAATGTAGGTCTCTATAAACAGATATTGCCTAAAACAACTCATATGTAAAACCCTGCTTCATGTAAATAAACCATTTTCATAATAATATACTTTTTTAGTAGCATGTGCCATCGGGTAATCATAAATAGAAAATTGACATTTTAAAAAATAAGTACAGCCTCCTGGGATCCTAGGATCCAACGGTGCGCACAAACATACCAAACAAACTATAAAGTTAGGTCACATGAGCCAATTAACAGACAGATTTCTGTCTTTTGCTTCCACACTTCCTGTTACAGTTAGAGTTGAAATATTTCTGGTCAGGTGATCTCTGAGGCAGCACACAGACCATCATGAAATGGTGGTTCAAGGCAAGAGAAGTAAAAAGGCAATATTTACTTAAATATATATTCCAGGTAGGTAAGATTCTTTAATATGTCACTTAATTTGATATAAACTATCTGTTGCTCAAGAATTCCTTTTCGGGGTATAGTTTTCCTTTAAATAAACCCAATAGGCTGGTTTGGATTAATTATATCTTAGTTCAGATCAACTACAAGGTACTTTTGTATTATGACAGAGAAAAAGGAAATCATGTTTAAACATTGCAATTATTTTGATAAAATTAACTCTACAGGAGATGGACTTCCCGCACCTCAGAGCTTTCTGGATAACGGTGTCTGAATAATGGATTCCATACCTGTACTAATCATAGTGGACATACACAGAAAGTTAGAACTTAGTCTAGCAGGACTGAACATACAGATTAGCAATACTTCATATTACAATCATTTACTTCCCTGGGAGAGACAGGGAGACTAACTGGACAAATTGTTGAATTATAAATTATAGAGCCCCTTGCTGGGTAATTAGCCTGGACAAATAATTGGGAGGCCTGAGACAATCCAAATATACAATATATGGAAATATTCACTTATTTGTAAATATGTGTATTCCTATGTACATAGGAGTCAATAAATATTTCAGAGACAGGGCTATTATCCTTTTGTGCACAATGTAATTTTGCTGGGCTCCAAGAGGAATTATTTCTGTGGAAAATTCACTTTCACTTAAAAGGAAAATGCCAAGGGAATGGGATTCCAATCTCTGAAGCAGAGTGAATGCCATTCCAGAGATGCAGGAAAGTGATAGTTTAGCTGTTCTGTGATGATAAACACTTGCAGGTCAGGCCTGATTGGGAAGAGGACGTGTGTTTTTAATCAATAGCCAATCTGGCATAAATCATTTGTGCTACAGAATTAAACCCTGTAGTGTCATAAAAGGGTAAAAAAAAGAATTACATTCTGCCTTTGCTTTTCATTAATTCTTTCACTGTTTTCATGGGACTTTCAGATTTACCTGCCAATTGATCTTAAACTTCATTGCACTAAAAAGTATTGTTAAAATATCAGTTTCTTTTCCTCCTAAATAATTTCAGAAACATATGGTTTCACTGAGTGAAAAGACTGAAATGAAATTCAATATGCTGCTTTTTAACAACCAAGGGGAATCACTTTCCCTCTGCAGCCTCCACTTCCTGATCAGAGGTAACCAGGAAGTGATCAGATGGCGACTGGAGAAGAACACAAAACCATGTTGTCCCATGTGTGGTGGGAAAAGCCTTTCTGCTAGTTAAAGCTGTAAAAACGACTGACATTCTTTTGTAACCTGCAGGTCTGTACTGGGAGTTAAAATAGGCCTTAGAATCCCAAGTACTCATAGGGTTGCCACCTGGCCGATATTTTACCAGCCTGGCCGGTATTTTTGATGGTTGATCGCAATGTTATTAATAGGAAAAAAAGCCAAATATATAGGAAGGCCGGTATTTTTTTCAAGAAAAGGTGGCAACCCTAAGTACACAGAGGCCCAAACAGTCCACTAAATAGTAACTTTCTATCATGGCATCTTACAGAAGCCACTCTGGCATATGCCAGAATCCACGGATTTCCAGTCCAGACCTGGTAACCAAGCCAGTACTAGACATCAAGGCCTAGCATTAAGAACTTTGAGTGTCAGTAAGGCAACACCACCAGCAGAGTCTCCCAGCAACCCGTCTCGTATCTTGCTGCTGGCAAGCATCAAATTAAGGGCAACAAAGCACTGTACTTCCGGAGACTTTCATGCAATGCTTTAAGCGCGTCTCCCACCCTTGCAAAAAGTTCTTTTGTTGATCAAGACACCATTATATAGATCAGTTTTATAAGTATGTGGGATGTTTCACAAGAAACCATTTCTCCTTTGTTTTGCTTGTTCTATAATCCGTACTTACTAGGTCATCTTCATTCCCCTTCAATGCGAGTCCTGAATCAACAGCTCAGTCTCTCTTTCCAGCTGTGACCTCATGTGGCTCACACAGCTGCCATAATGGCTAGGTAGGCCCTTTGTTCTGGCAGGACACAAACAATATAGCCTCCAGTATCAGTCTTCTGAAAGACAGCCACAGCAATAGGGAGGGGGAATTGAGTTAAACCTCTTCTTGGCTAAATAGTTCATTGGGCCCATCACCAAAAATATATCTATATACAGTAAACATGTGTATGTGTATATATAGATAGATAGATATTTTTTATTTTATGTAAAGTTGTCAGATGAAGCTGGACTTGGCAGAAGACAACCCAAAAGAGACATGTCTACAGAATTCTAGGTAATCTCATAGTGACAACTCATTAGGGTAGATTAATCAAAGAGTGAAGTTAAGAGTGAAGTTCCGCCACTAGAGGGAAATTCCACAGCTCTCAATTCATTTCTATGGGATTTTTAAAGGCGTATTCATCAAAGGGCGAACTTTCACTTCACCCATTGATGAATACGCCTTGCAAAATCCCATAGAAATGAATTGAGAGCTGTGGAATTTCCCTCTAGTGGCGGAACTTCACTCTTTGATGAATCTACCCCATTGTTATTAATGGATAAGTAAATGGATGAGTAAAACTGCCCCATTTCGCACTGCTGCAAAATTCAGGAAACCACAGAAAATGTGTGAATGTGAGTCAATGGGATTTGTTTTGCCATGTTTCTTCTTGTACCAAATGCATTAGAGTCAATGGGTGCCTGGAATCCGTCGCTCCGGAAGCGGTTATCTAGAAAGCTCCTTATTACGGGAAGGTTGTCTCCCATAGACTCCATTATAATTAAATAATTCAAAAGTAAAAACCTATTTTCTTTTTTTCTATAATAATAAAACTGAACCTTGTACTTGATCCCAACTTAGATATGGTTAATCCGTATTGGATGTTTAAATGATTGTAAGCAGACGTTCCAAATTACGGAAAGCAATTACCTTTTAAAAGGCTACTATAAGTTGGAAAAGAAAGCAAAGATCTAATTAATTGCTGTGGGTATCTACACTGGTGCAATTAAGCACTCATGTTGGAAAATTAGCCCCTGTTTTTTCTTAAAGAACCACACTGAAGAATTTGTCTATAACTGTGCTGTCTATATAAGGCACCACATAAACTAAAGTCTAGTGGGACACGAGTTGAACATTAATACAAATAATGGCTGTAAGTTTCAGTCACTATATCCTCTTAGACTATGTTGTTACTGCCAATAAACATGTCGGGGTCTTGTACCCCTTGGTCAAATATAAGTGAACAAGTATTTGTAAGAATAGGGTGGTCAAAAGGTTACCCATTGTCATTGAAAGTAACTTGCTGTTACATTGTCTGGAGAAAGAATGAACCCTGAGCACTCAGCAGGAAGCCTTAACCATTTGCACGCCACAGCAGCCTTTTTTTGCACCTAGGCAAAGGTATCATGTGACCAGTTTAAAGAGACAGGATTACTCTATACAGGCTACTGGCAGATTGAAAAGGATGAGTGTGTTGTAACCTAATTTAAAGAAACAGCGTGTAATTTAATTCTGCAGTTCCTTTCAGTACATAAACTGCATAAATAGGTTTAATTTTTTTAAAATAAAATCTTAAAAGCATTATAAAATAGTTTGCAAATGCTTGTTTTTTTTCTAATACGCATAACCCAGTACTATTTTAGAATATGTATAAATGTGAGTTTACGTATATCCTAATGTTTGCATTGTATGCCCCCCATGGTGCTACTAGGGTTTCTCTGGAGGTCAGAATATGACCCCTGGTGGATGCCAGTATTTTCCCATGTTGTGACATGACTGCATAGTATTTGTCAGTCTTGGGCCTAACTGGGAGTTATGCCTTTCTCCATGGTCTCAGTGGACTGGTATTCAACCCCTAATAAATAGGGGAAAGCATAGGCAGGAATGCCAAGAGTGCAGAAATACAAGGTCGGGATTTAAAAAAATATTTCAGGTATGGTATCTCTTGATATCAAGAAAACTCTGTATTACAGAAAGGCCATGTTAATGTCCATTTTAAGAAAATAATTCTATTTCTAAATAATTTACTTTTTCTCCGTAATAGTAAAACAGTCCCTAATACCTAAAGGAACAGTATCATCAAAAAATGAAAGTGTTTTAAAGTAATATGCATATAATGCAGTGTTGCCCTGCACTGGTAAAACTGCTGTGTTTCGTTCAGAAACACTACTATTGTTTATATAAATAAGCTGTTGTGTAGCAATGGGGGCAGCCATTCAAAAGAGAAAAGGCTCAAGTTACATAGCAGATAAGCTCTGTAGAACATAATGTTATCAGTTATCCACTATTTAACCTGTGCCATATAGCATTTTTTTCAATTACCGCCATTGCTACACAGCAGCTTGTTTATATGAACTATAGTAGTGTTTCTGAAGCAAACACATCAGTTTTACCAGTGCAGGGCAACAGTACATGATATTTGCATTACTTTAAAACACTTAAATTTTTTGGTGTTACTGTTCCTTTAATCCTAGGTGGCCATAGATGTTACTGTTAAATCTTTCCTGCGACCACTGGTTTCAATACAGAATCTGAATCTGAATCGTCAGATATACAGGTAGAATATACAGAACAGAATTCTACCTGTATCTGACGATTCAGTCATGGGACCCTGCCGAGCCAGTCCCCCTCTCCTGTTATTTGTATTAAAAAACTTGTCGGTGGCGCTCAGGGCTGTTTGCTAATGTGTGCATTACTACACTGCAGGGGGGCCCTGGACAGCAGCCCCGGTGGGCCCCAGACCCCCCAGTCCACCCTGGATTCAGTTGCTGATGTTCGTGTGCCTTCAAAGACACCCAATTATAATTTTCCATCCAGCCTTCTGATGATATCTGTCAGCTCATTTCCCACCATAAACAATACTGAATTACAAGTTATCCAGAAACCCCAGCTCCCTAGCATTGCAGATTATCGATCTCACACCTGTACTGCTAAAATTAAATCACACACTCCTCTTAACCAATTTACCCAACCTTTAAGGGAAACAAAACAATGTGTGTTTTTTTATTTGATGCTGACTAAGTATATATGTCCAAGCAACATAGTCACTGCAGTACACTGGAAACCGGCAATTTGCTAAACAAACGTGGTTTATTGGCTCAAAGTAGACATATCAAGCAGGCAAGGTTTCGAACCCCACTGGGTCCTTTATTAAGGCTTGATATAGGACCCAGTTTGGTCCAAAACGTTGCCTGCTTGATATGTCTACATTTAGCCAATAAACCATTTTTAAGCAAATTGCCAGTTTCCAGTGTACTGCAGTGACTATATTGCTTGGCGTTGGATCTAAATTTTGACCCTAGGCAGGTTTGGGTCGCTATACTGCAAATGCACCTGGTACCTAACTAGGGTTGCCACCTTTTCTTGAAAAAAATACCGGCCTTCCTATATATTTATTTTTTCCCCTATTAATAACATTGGGATCAAACATCAAAAATACCGTCCAGGCCGGTAAAATACCTGCCAGGTGGCAACCCTATACCTAACAGGTATGATAGTAGGTAGAGCACTGGGACTTGTTTATATGTGACTTTTGTTTTTCCTCCTTCACTGGAACAGCACTAGGCAGAGTTTCAATAACCCGGAATGCTTGGGACCTGGGGGTTTTCTTTCTATAATTTGCATTACTGTACCTTAAGCCTGTTAAAAATAAATGATTAATAAATAAATAAATAATACCAAGAGGATTTTGCTACCAGTATGGATTTATGCAGTTTTGTTATAGTAAAATACAAAATCGTGTTTTATTATTTCAGAGAAGAAAAAAAAAAGAAATCATACATCAAAGTTAGGATTATTTGCTTATAATGGAATTTAAAGGACAAGGAAAGTGTAAAATAGAATAAGGCTAGCAATGCTGTATTTTGTATACTAAACATAAACATGAACTTACTGCACCACAAGCCTAATCAAACAAATGATTTATGCTTTCAAAGTTGGCCACAGGGGGCTGTCATCTTGTAACTTTGTTATACATCTTTGCAAGACTAGACTACATACACATGCTCAGTGTGGTCTGGGCTTCTTAGGGACCATCATAAAATATCAAAACAGGGAAAAAAACAAAGCTGCTTGAGTTCTGCATGGCTGGGAAGTAAGGCGGAGGCTCCCCCTGCTGTTCATGAGTATGATTGTTTCCCTGCCCAGCAGTTAGGGGCCGTCTGACAATTCCTATCCACAGCAGTAAATGAAGGGAGAATTTCACTGAATACAGTCAGGTTTCTTATAAAAACGGTACACATTTTTTAATTAAAGTACATTGGAGATAGGTTTCTTTTTCATTAAGGAAAGCAAAAATGGGATTTTATTTTTTTGCCTTTACATGCCCTTTAAGGGGGGTGAACTTCCTGTAATTTTGAGCTTTTTGGATAAGGGATCTATACCTGTATTAATAATTTACTATATGATATCATCATAATGCTCTTGCTGAGACCACTGCTTACATTTCAGACATCCCTGAACAGTAAACATGAAGTATAAGTGGCTGCTTATTTTTTTTACTTGTTCCCCAATGAATCTGAGCATTGAGCATCTGCAGTCTCAACACTAATCACAAAGCACTGGTTTGAAGTACAATTAACCAGTTTGCCCAGTAACAGGAAATGAAGTCAATTTCCATAGAACGACACAGAAACCTTATGTACTGTTTTTTTGACAAAGTTGGGAACAATTGCTCTAATACATCTTTTGATTGGAAACATGGACCATGGCAGAGAATTGACTTAATGAAGATGGATCATTTAAAAGAGATGCAGGTTTTTAATTCTTGACCTAAAACAGAAATCTGTAAACTGTGGCCCCACAGCTGTTTCTCACCATCACCACCTTCCAGCACCCCCCCACCCCCCAACAGCTGAATTCTGTTATTTATTCTGTTATTTATTCTGCTGCTGCTGCTAACTGCAGCCAAAGCATTCTGGGGCCTCTATGTTCCACACTTGTGCCTCTAATGATTTGGTCTATGACATGGTGAAACCATAGACGCAGAACTGCAGGAGCTCAAAATGCTTCCCAGAATCAAAAACACCAAGATTATGGTACAATGTGCTATTTGCACCCAACACAGCTCCAGCCAGCAAGTATTTTTTGTGTTTTGTATTACACGAAATATTTCTAAATTAAAGGGATTGTGCACCTTTGAGTTGACTTTTAGGGGCAAATTCACAAAAGCGTGAATTGTCTAGCACTAATTCGCCAGCATGATGTCATTTCGCAACTTCGCCGATTTACTAACAGTGTCCCTGGTAAAAATTCGCTAGCAAAGTAGATAGACTAGCGCAACTTCATACTGTTACGCCAGGCGAAGTTACGCACTGACAAAGGGACATAACTACTCTAATTCGCTAAGATGCCCATTTTACTGAACGTTACCTCTTGCGCTAGACTTTACTTCGCCAGGGTCAGACCTGGCGAAGTTCAAAACATTAGACAGAAGGAAAAAAGTTGGCGTGTTTTACTTTTTTAAGAGTGATAGGCTGCAAAAGATCGTAACCTCTTTGACCCCCTACATTTCCTAACATATGGCAACACAACTATACAGGGGGCACATGTTTAGGGCAAAAGGACAACTTTATTTTATTTATTAAAGGTTTCCTGGGCTTGTATAGTGGAATTATACATTTAACTTTGCGCCGTGTGCATTTTAGGAATCGCTAGTGTAAATGTGCTTTACCTGGTGATGTAATGGTAGCACAACTTCGCTACTTTTCGCCTCCCTGAGTGCAAATTCGCATTTTAGTGATTTTGCGTAGCACTGGCGCGACTACACCTGCTGAAGTGCGCCGAACATTAGTGAAGCCAATGCAGGTGCAACTACACAGGTTAGTGAATTTGCACCTTAGTATGATGTAGAGAGTGATATTATAAGACAATTTGCAATTGGTTTTCATTTTATATAACTTGTAATTATTTAGCTTTTTAATCATCGGCTCTCTAAATCTGGTTGTTATGGTATAAACTACCCTAGCAACCATACCGTACCCTGATTTGAATAAGATACTGGAATATGAATAGGAAAGAACCTGAATAGATGAGTAATAATAAGTAGCAATAACAATACAGAACATTTGTTTTTCAGATGGAGTCAGTGACCCCCATATGAAAGCTGGAAAGAGCCAGCTGAAGAAATCAAACAATTAAAAAATGATAAAATAAATAATGGAGAACAATTGAAAAGTTGCTTATAATTGCCCATTCTATAACCTACAAAAAGTTAACTTGAATATGTTTTACAACTTGTTTATGATAATGTTGTTGCTATTGTGAAACTCACAGTTACTTTTCACAAAATTGTCACAAGATAACACAGCATAGACTCAAAATCATGCAATATATATATATATTACTGTTTTGTATATTGAGAAACATTGTGTATAAATCTGCACATTGTGACAACACCGCTATGAATAGAAATGAAAAAACTCAATAAAAGTATTGATACAAAAAAAAGTTAACTTGAAGGTGAACTACCCGTTTAATCTAATGTATTACTCATAGCAGTCGTTGGTGGGTGGGGACTAAATACAAGTCTGACTTGAACTAGTAAGCCACAATATCCAATCAGCAATTGTTTTTATGGGTCCAATGCTATTAGAATAATGAAAGCAAACATTTAATTGGTTGCTATGGGTTGTCATATCTAATCTCCTTGGGGTTCTTACTCTTTATAAAGCAAGTAGAAAAAAAGATCTGTGGTGTTGCACTTGTTTGTACAACTGCATTTCCTTTGGCTGTATAATATTTCAATTCCTTATGTTTAATTCATGTTCTTTTGTATCAGTTTACCTTGTTCTGTTCCATTTATACTGGAAAGCATAACCAGAACTTAATATACAAAATGTCCCCTGCGGGTGGTTTCCATTGCTCCCTTGATGTCCTCACAAATCCTTTGATGGAAAATTTGTTGTAGCCAAATGTGAACCTAGGCAAACATGCCCTCTTTCCTTGGGTTTGTATGCACTGTTAAATGTTATAGTTGCCAGCTGTCCCTAAAATCATAATGGGGAGAGATCCATTTGTGTAGTGACAGACGCTAAGATTCAGGGAGATTTAGTCGCCTGGTGACAAATCGCCCCTCCTTTGGGCAATTAATCTCCCGGAAAAGACTTCCCACCCACTAGAATCTAAATCGTTGGTGGGATGGTACTCAGAGCACTTAGTTTTCCGAAGTTGCCTCATGAGCAAACTTCGGGCGACTTCGGAAAACAAAGCCCTTCGAGTGCCATCCAGCCGGCAATTAAGATTGTAGCCAGCGGGAAGGCTTTTCAGGGGGCATTAGTCGCCCAAAGAAGAGACGATTTTTCGCCGGGTGAATAAATCTCCCTGAATCTTAGTGTCTGTCACTACCCTAAAAGAAATTAAAAAAAAAAAATAATAATGACCACTAGTAAAGCAATGTATGATAGACCTGGTATGCTATTGCTCATTTAAAGCAAGTGTTATGTAATGAGCTAGCCTGCTGGAGCTTTCCACCATTTATAATTGCTGAGCCATCCTATCTTTGAAGGAGTCCTGGAAATGACTGCACCGAGGTATTATTACTTGGTAATAATTCAATGAACGCTTTTCTGAGTTGGGTACAGGCCTGGACAGGCAATCTGTGGGTTCGGGCAAATGCCCGATGGGCCAATTGCTTTAAAATGTAAATGGGCTGCTCAACTAAAAATGCTAATTAGGCCTGTCTTTAATATGTAAATGAGCCAATCACTGTAGAAATGTAAATGAGCTGTCCATAATAGCCAGCCACAGCTAAGCCTGTATTTGTTTGTACTGTACTGGCAAATGGGTGGAAACAGGAATTCTGACAACTTCAGTTAGTAATATTAGAGTTGCTTTCTATATACCCAATCCCTTATGCTTATGATAGGTATGTTGGCAACAGGAGGATCCATGCTCAGAACAATCACTTCAGCCTGTATATGGAACACTGTGATATGTAGCTTTAATTGCATGAGACAGACTAGTCTCTTCAAGTATGTCACACTTTGGCCCTGTGATACACATGGTAATTAAAGTCCTCTTATCTCCCAGGGTACATGGTCTAGCTGGGGGCACACAAAGGAAAATTTAGAATATAATGTAAGTATAAGGCCACTGATCCATCTGATAGAATAGTTGGGATAGAAACTAGGGTTTGATATTTGTTGCAAGAACCAGTTCCAGCACATTGGGTGTATAATATTGCTGGTATATATGGTAATGGACTCTTAGTTTTCTAACTAGACTCACTAGTTCTAGTTAACCTTGGGGTTGGAAATGTATATCATGCTTTGCATGCGTGTGAATACATAGGCTGCTTCAGTACTTTTGCCAGGGCTGTTTTTTCCTCCCAGTCCGGCCCTGGTTGGGTACCATGGCCTTATGTGAACATGCCATATGCGCTGGTGATACCGAGTTCTGCAGAACAAGAAGCTTCCAATTATCCCTGATGCTTTTGTATGTTATTAATTAGCTCTTTAAATTAGCCTTTCACCTTGTGGAGCAGAGATTAACTACTTTCTTATGAGTGTTTGGGCTCAGTCCCCAGTGCTGCAAGCAATTTCTGCACTTGAGAAAACAGCACCGTCTGGGGAGATCAGGGATGCCAGTTGGACAGGGAATTCTTACAAAGATGCTACAACATTCCTGGATATAGCTCTAAATGTTTGCATAGTCAGATAGTACTAGAAATGTATGTTGTGTTTTTCTGGAATTTGGGGAAGATAAGTTTGCTTGCGCTTCCTACTTTCCATCGTTTGGGTTGTGTAAACATTACACACATTCCTGCAAACTGGACTATTAAAGAAGTGGCAATAGGGCTCACGGTCTAAACCACTTTCATTAAAGGTGCTTGTGTACAAATCTGCCATGTGCATCTCTCTGTAACTACATTTAGAGTCAATCAGTCCTTCCTGCTAGTGATCAGCAAATTAATTCGCTAGCCATGGCTGAAAATCGACTGCGGCAGAAGAGCAGAGCAGGAGTAGGCAGTTCAGGAGATTGTCGCCCCAAAGAAGAGATGATTTGTCACTGAGGCGACTAATCTCCCCGAATCTGCCCGTGTAGACTGACCCTTAAGGTAGAGGTACACAATGCTATTTTGGGGGAGATTAGTTGCCTGGTGACAAATCGCCTCTTCCTCAGGCAACTAAACTCCCTGAAATGCCTCCCTGCTGGCTAGAATGTAAAATGCTGGAGGGATGGCACTCAGATCAATTCCTTTGGGTGACTTCGGAAAACAAAGCAATCCGAGTGCCATCCCGCCAGCGATTTAGATTCTAGCAGGGGGGCAGTTCAGAGAGTTTAGTCACCCGACGAGGAGGCAATTTGTCGCCAGGCGACTAAGCTCCCCATATAGCATTATGTGCCTCTACCCTTAGACTGGCTAGTGTTATTTATCCTTTGGGGGAATGTTTAGGCCTTAGGGCAATGATACATCAGCAATTAATCTCTTTAACACCAGCGACAAATATCCTCCAAATGCTTTCCTAGTGGTTTACATCGTATTCACTGCTACAGTGCAGCTACTATCCAAAGTAGCTCTTAGCTTCCTTGAATGGGAACTGCAACTCACAATGACAAAACAAAACTGCATAGCTATGTGCTGCAAATCTGCAGAGAAACCAACAGTTTTACCATTGTACAGCAGACCCCACAAGGGGTGAAATGCGGAGCCTGTACATTTTCAGTGGTCAAGAGAACATTGTTTGCTTTATTGAATCAATGAGCCTTTAGTAAGCAAGGCACAGTCTTTCTGTTGTTTGTACCGTATCCTCTCCATTAATGTACTCCTGAGGCAACACTAATGAGAGACAGGGGTTACTTATCTACTCTGTTTTGCTATGTAGCTGGTATTTACTTACATAATAGAGAACAGGGCAACCCTACAGCTATTGTCACATGAAAACTACAACCGCTCATAATTTTGCCCAATAATTATTGTTGAGTTGTGTGTTGTAGTTCAAAAGCAACTGGAGAGCCGCACTTTTGGTCCCAGGTTGTACACTGATGTATTCTGGCAACATAAATATTCCAAAGAAAAATGGCCATCTCTTCATCTCTCTTCATACCATTTATAACTCAGCATCCTTCCTCCCTTGCAAGAGACCTGGCCAAGCCAAATCCATTTTAAAATCTACTTAAATAGTGATGTATGTGCCAGTGTCCATCATCCTACACTCTCTCTGCTTCTTGCACCTCTGTTGGCTATTTCCACTCAGTGGGGTTTTAACATGGGAATGGGACCATCATCATAGGGGAGAACAACACAGAAGTTGGGTTTGTTTGCATTACAACCGATGTGAGAAATACACGTTGTAGATTAAAGAGATTGTGTTTGCTTGGCAGCATCTGTCAGATATGTTTATTTGGGGAAAGAAGGCAACGTTTACAGTAAGTCTAACGCAGAGGACATAATATTTGGGTAGGGAAAACTGATGCTAAATAGTTGCCATTTGGTGCAAGTTCCCTGGATTCCCTACAGTTGCAGTAAACGTAACCCTAAAGAAACTGGAGGAGCTAAACATTGGGCATGAGATGAAAGGAAATAGCAGATGTGGTGAAAACATGTGGGACCCTTAAGCCGAAATCTGACATCTTGGAGTAAATTATGTCTAATCTCAGAATTTATTTACTATTAAACGGCATGCATTTAAAATGTTTGGCCACACATGCGGCAACCATAGGAGTATTTTTCTATTTTATCAAACACACACAAGAGTGGCCCAGTTGTACCAGTCCAGTTGCATCACCATGCAGATTGTAGCATTAGTGAGCAGAGCCCAACCTCATCATTTTTAGTAACCTATATTTTTGATGTATGCACCCTTTTATTGACATCTCTGTGGAATGTGTTGGTGCTTTATTGGTCAATGACCCTTATAGACCTACAGGTGGGTGGAATCATTCCGCTCTTCCATTTTCCATCAAATTACTGTATGGCCTAGACACAGTTTAAGTCATAATTAATCATGGAGGTGCAGTGCGTTTCAACTGGGAGGCTAGGTTTAACCAGGTTTTATAGAAATAAAATAAGATGACCAAACTTCGGAATAATTAGTCCAGGGGTCCCCAACCTTTTTTGCTCGTGAGCCACATTTAAATTTAAAAAAGAGTTGGAGAGCAACACAAGCATTAAAAAGTCCATGTGGATGTCAAATAAGAGCTCTGATTGGCTTTTTGGTAGCCCCTATATGGACTGGCAGCCTACAGGAGAGAATGTTTGGCAGGACACTTGGTTTTTATACAACCAAAACTTGCCTCTAAGCCAGTAATTCAAAAATAAGCACCTGCTTTGAGGCTGCTGAGAGCAACATCCAAGGGGTTGGAGAGCAACATGTTGCTCACGAGCTACTGGTTGGGGATCACTGAATTAGTCCTTCAGAGTAGCTCTCTCCTGCCGTTCCTTTTCAGTCTCCCAGCTGCAAAAAAAATGTACATAAAAAGGTTTTTTTGGATCAGTGCCTAAAGCAAACAGAGAAAGTGGAAAACAGAAAATACGATTTAGTATTTTTGGTTCTTTTTGTAGCACCCAGTCTGATGTGGGTTTCCTCTTAAAGGGATTCTGTCAGGGGAAAAAAAATTTCAAAATGCATCAGTTAATAGTGCTGTTCCAGAAGAATTATGCACTGAAATCCATTTCTCAAAAGAGCAAACAGATTTTTTTATATTTCATTTTGAAATCTGACATGGGGCTAGACATTTTGTCAATTTCCCAGCTGCCCCAAGTCATTTGACTTGTGCTCTGATAAACTTCAATCACTCTTTACTGCAAGTTGGAGCGATATCACCCCCTCCCTTTCCCCTACCCAGCAGCCTAACAACAGAACAATGAGCAGGTAACCAGATAACAGCTCCCTAACACAAGATAACAGCTGCCTGGTAGATCTAAGAACAGCACTCAATAGTAAAACCCCATGTCCCACTGCATACTATTCAGTTATATTGAGAAGGAAAAACAACAGCCTTCCAGAAAGCAGTTCCCTCCTAAAGTGCTGGCACAAGTCAAATGACCAGGGGCAGCTGGGAAATTGACAATATGTCTAGCCCCATGTCAGATTTCAAAACTGAATATAAAAAAATCTGTTTGCTTTTTTGAGAAATGGATTTAAATGCAGAAGTCTATTGGAGCAGCACTATTAACTGATGCTTTTTAAAGGTGGTGTGTATACATAGGTCAAGTGTTTTCCAAAACCTTCACCAAATTCGGCTAAAATGCCTACTTACAAGATTATAGTAGATTTATTGCACATAGTAATGGTAACCTGTATCTACCCCTTCTTTTCAGGCCACTGTTAGTCTCCTAAGTTGTGCATATTTAATTGTACTTGATACATTTCTGCAAATCTGTCTGTCCTTAGAGAAAGCATTTACCCATATAATATTTATAATTTGCTGTACTTGGACAAAAGGTTAATTTAGCACAAGATGTACAATATGGATACAAGACTTTTTAGTGAAGGATCTTAGGTTTGCCATGGAAACCCATCGTATCAACCAACCCGGAAATGACCCAGAACTTAATATAAACTGGTGGAATGCATGTGAAGGCGGACCAGAACAGTCTCCTTGGCAACCAAAGACGGCCAGACTTTTAAGGAAGCTCTGTAGATTATACATCATGCCTCTGAGGAAGCTGAAATGCATCAGGCGGAAGTGACATCATAGTAAGCTGTGGGCAAACACCACAAGGGGAAAACAACACCGCCAAATCTTCTCCTTTGTGAAACCTCTGGTGATACCTGCGAAAAGACTTACATGTATATGACCAAAAACTAATGGAAACAAATGTGAGTGAAATAATTTAAATGTAGCTTTTTAAATAAAACAGTATGACACTATAAAATCTTTGTACTCTTGTGTTGGAGACAAACAGTGGCCTGAAAAGAAGGGGTAGATACCAGTTACCATTGCTATGTGCGATAAATCTACTATAATCTTGTAAGTAGGCATTTTAGCCAGTGCTGGAACTGGGGAGGGATACACAGGGATACCATCCCTTCACTTTTTTTTTTTCACTTTTTTTTGTGAAATAGGATCCCCTCAGAGGTGAAGAAAGAGTTTTGCATCTGGGGAACTGTCTTTTGCCCCTCTCCACTTCTGCAGAGTGGTAAAATAAAATATAGTTAAATATATAGACGATAAAAGGAGAGAAAAGACTGCTGGGAGAGAAATAGAGAAGGATAGAGAAGGTGGAGGCATCAGAGAGGGTTATAGAGGAAAAGAGAAGAAAAAAACAGGGGGAAAAAAGCTAAAATGAAGGTATTAAGCAGCAGCAGATTATGGAATAGTGAGAGAATGATATATATATGAAATAATCTTAGGTAATAAAGAATATGATGGGGTTCTGCTTTGTTATGAAACAATACACAGGCAGAAGCTGGATTGTCAGCCAAGAAAAGTCAAATGCACAATTTTCATTTTGGGTCCCTACAGGTCACATACTTAGGAAAATCTATACATACTGGCCATTAAACTGTGCATTAGAAGGAAATGGAAATAGCAAAATGTTTTTGCTTTAAAGTGGGTGAAACCTGAAAGTATTGCTGTGTGAGTCTTAATACAACAATGGGAGTAGCTTATGGTTGTGGGAGGGGCTTGTTTTAGCATGCTACACTCAGCACACAGAGCATCCCTCCACTTTTTTCACTCCACTTAAAGCACTGATATTAGCCGAATTTGGTGAAGGTTTTGGAAAACACTTGGGGGTATATTTATCAAGGAGTGAAGTTAAGAGTGAAGTTCCACCACTTGGGTGAAATTCTGCAGCTCTCCATTCATTTCTATGGGATTTTGAAAGGTGTATTTATCAAAGGGTGAAGTTTCACTTTCACGCATTGATAAATACACCTTTCAAAATCCCATAGAAATGAATTGAGAGCTGCGGAATTTCACCCAAGTGGCGGAACTTCCCTCTTTGACAAATTTACCCCTTGACCTAATTATACAAACCACCGGAACTAGGAAAGTCTCTGTTAAGGGGAAACCCACATCAGAACACCGGGTGCTACAAAAAAAACCCCCAAAATACTACACCATATTTTCTGTTAACAAGGTTTATATACTTCTACATGCTTGTTTGGGTTTCTTCCAGGTACTCTGCTTTCCTCCAGCATGCATCTGTACATGTGATAGGGACCGTAGATTGTTTATACTCCACTAGGGCAGGGGCTATTGGGGAATGAATGAAGGCACCCTAAGGTAAGGACTATAACACAGGCAGCATTTTGATCTTTGCTAAATGTGGCGGTGATCTGACTTCTACTTCTTGTTTTCAATATTTGATATTCACTTTAATTGCAAATGCCACACTTATTGAGGCACATTTTGAACTTATTTCCCTTTAAGCCAAACTAGTTATTGAGATTATTCAAAATTTCTGGGCAAGCATAATAATAAAAGTGCAAGCTGTGATCGGCACAATGTATCATTATGGTGTAGACAATTAAAGGATAACTAAAGGCTATTGTATGATGAACACACCTCCTTTTATAGTTCAGCCAAAGGCATTTGTACTTTAGTGTTACAAAGAAAGCTCATTACTTTGTTCCCATCTCTCACTATCGTTTATAGGGCACGTCTATAGTAGATGTGTATTTCTGCCAAAGGAAAAAGCATCAGTTCAGTAAGATATTATCTCTGGCAGGTGTTACTGCCTACATCCACATGCTGGTAAAAAGGCATAAGAAAATATCAGTTTTATTGCTTGCAAAAATACATTTCATAGAGTACTTCATGCACATTTACTAATGGGACATTACACCTGCAGCGGGCAGGTTGCAGGTAGAAGTTTCGGGAGCGGGTATAGACGCGTGTCGGTGGTTTTCCAGGTTTGAGGGTGGTGGATTAGGTCGTGGGTCTTCTCAATACCGAGCTTTACTCTTTTTTTAGGATCACGCCTACTTCCGATGATGTCACTTCCAGTTTACAATGACAGCACTTCCTGATTCTTGATGGTCAGCGGATTGGGTTGCGGATAAGGTACTTGTGGGTCAGGTCGGTTAGCAGCTCCAAGCGGGTAGGAATGCGGGTTGCGGATAAGGTACTTGCTGGTCGGGTAGCAGGTCCAAGAATGTGGGTTGCGGATTGCAGGTATGGGTCGGGTACAGGTTCCAAAAAATGGAACCACGCAGGAGTCTTCATTACACTGCAGCATTATAGATTTATTCAGGGCTTCCCTTGCAGAACAAAACAACTATTATTCCTTTGGTAAATCCAGCAAGCGCTCTGCCATATACATGACATTTGGCCAACAAGGAGCACTGGTTTTTTTTCAGGAAAAAAAAAGAGATTAACAATGTTTTTATAGGAATAGGCGGAACTGGACATTTCCCAGTCCATTTAGGCATAAAATTCTCATATTACCCTTATTCCTGTGATACATATTAAATTCAAAACCTTGTGGTCAATACTTGACCATTCATACTTTTCTCTAAAGTGAGGGATACGATGGTGGGGTTGGGGGGAAGGAGAGGGGAGAAAAAAGGGGTGGGGGGGAAGAAAAAACAAAACGAAGTATAAGGATGCTAACAAGACTTGTCCCACATCCAATGGGAATTTGTTTGAAGGTAGAAATTGGATAGAATTCTTTTTAGTCCAAGTGGGGAGTTCCTTGAGGCTTTGTTAGTCAAGGGGTTTATTTGCTTCTGTAAACCATCCAAGCGTTCCATATTTTATTACATTTTTTGTTTCCCTGTGCTGGAGCTAGTACGTTTCTCCAGTACCAGGACATTGTCCAGTCTAGTTTTTACAGACTGTATGTTTAAGATCTGTGACGTCCATGCTCTGGCGGTTGTTTGTTTTGCTGCTGACAATATATGGGTGATCAGCATTCTTATATATTTTTGTTCCCACTTGTCGTACACTTATTGAGTCATGCTTCTGATGAACATTAGTTATTGAGGTATCGACTCTTATCCAGAATTGGAGGGCTTTTGGGCATTCCCACCAGATATGTAAAAAGGAGCTTGTTTGGCCACAATTTCTGAAGCAGTTTGGTGATGAGGAGGGGTAACATTTTGTTAAGGTAGACGGAACCGGGTACCATTGGTGTAATACTTTCTGCGACATTTCCTGGACAGAGCTGTTGATAGAGAAGTGGATGGAGTTTTTGATTTTGTCTCCCCATGTTTCGTTGTCAAAGCAGACCCGAGCTTGGTTTTTTTTTTTTAAAGCTGTTACAGAGTAATCATGGCCTCTCCCACTCATATAATTTGTCACAAATATGGTAAAACAAAACATTTATAATATAAGTAATGGGAAACCAGGCATATTTCACCTTTTTAGTGAGTCTGTGATTTAAAACAGAGGCATGTACCTTTTGCTTCAAAACCCCCAAACAGCTACAACCCCTCTTTCAACAAAGTTGGGAAACTGTGTAAAGTATAGAGAAAAAAATGAGTGGGTTGATTTGCAAATCATATAAACCCTAAATTTAGTATAAATAGACAACATTTCAAATGTTGAAACTGAGAAATGTCATTGTTTTCTGAAAAAAATATTTTTGTTTTCAGTTTGATGCCAGGAACATGATTAATAAAAGTTGGGTCTGGGACAACAAATGATTGGAAAAGATGGGAAGGGGTACCCCACTCTGTGTAACACTGCTCAATGGGCAAATATTGCAACAGTTAAAGAATAATGTTTATCATTGTAAAATTGCAAAGAATTTGGGAATCTTCATTAAAAGATTCAGATAATCTCTGTATGCAATGGAAATCAAATTATGGACTCAGGAATACTTTCTAATACCATGTTTGTAAACACAGTTTGTTACTGCATCCACAAATGCAAGTAAAACACTACCATGCAAATGAGAAACCATATACACACACACATACATATATATATATATATATATAGTGAATAAAGTACTCCCTCTTGTAAATTATAAGGATATTATAAGTTACAGAGGAGTTTCACGACCATATAAAAACACGAGGCCAAGTGCTTTTATACAGGTCATGGAACTCTGAGGTAACTTCTAATATCCTTATATCTTGCAACTGGGGGTACTTTATTATAATACTCAAGTTTCAGTGGGTCATGTGACAGAAATGACATCAGATTGACGGATTGAAGGATATTACAAGATATTCAAGGTTTGAGGCTCGTCTCTGTGCTGTTTGGCATTTTGTAAGTGGGATACTTTTTGGCATTTGCGTAGTAATGGCCTTCTTCTGGCAATTCAACCATGCAGCCCATTTTTCTTCAAGTGTCTCCTTATCTTGAAAAAGCCACACCTGAGTTCTGTATTTCACCTGAAGTGGATTTTTCCTTGCATCCCAAACAATTTTTCTGGCAGTTGTGGCTGACATTTTAGTTTTATTTGGTTTCAACAGAACCATTAATGCTGAACCATAAAAAGATGTTGACATCTAGACACATCTTTCAGGGGAAGCCGTGCTGATTTCATCAAGCTTCAACATTTGACATGCTGTATTTGAACTATTTTCAGTTTGCAAGTTCCAGTTTCTAGGGATTACCAAATTGCCTAACGCTCTCCATTCATTGGCTATGGGAGTCTAATGGAGATATGGCACACCATCACTTTTGATAAGCAAAGTCTCAGAGAAAAGCAGCTGTGATAAAAAAAAGCCTTCTGTGGGAACAATGCTGCCCATGGCACATAAAATTAAGTATCATTATAAAATGTGAATGTTTATGTATTTGCACAACACTTAAGCCAAGCATTGCTTCTGTGCGCTCTAATTGGAAGCAGCTTATAGGGGTTGAAAGCATATTGATGGCTGTGGTTTTTTTTTTTCCTATGAAAATCAAAACACATAATTTGCCATTGCCATTAGTGCTCAATGAGAGTTCTCAGATATCCCTGAAGATAAATAAAAGAAATGGCTGATTCCTTCCATAAATTCTATTAAGTCCTGGCAGAACTCCACTGAGAGTCTGGGTCTCAGAAGCAAGTTGGGGGGCCACTATCTGTAAGGACCTCACTCTGACATTCATTGAACTGGTTGGGGACACAGTGATTACATCTGATTATGTCTGCAGGTCTCTCTAATATATTAGAACACAGCCTAAAGTTTGCTCATGTGGTCTCTTAAACCTTCCCATCTTTGATGCTGCAGACCAGACAAGCAATCTATTATGGTTTACAGCCTGAGAGCATGCTTACTGTAATGAGCGAGTGGTCAATGAAAATGAGCTTGCTTGTATGTCATTAGAGATATCCCGGGGGTCCTTCTGCCAGACCACCCTCTTACTGCCTCAAAGTGTTCCTCCCAAATCAACTATTAGCATGGTGGAGAGAAAGATAAATCAATTGGAGTGAGACTGAAAAGAGCCCATGAGGTCAGTAAGTGACTTCTAAAATGCCAGGGGAGGCAGAGGGTCACAGATAACCCCCACCCCCCTGTTGTGACCTTTCACAAGACAGACCCTACTCAGAAAAGGAAATATAAACATTGAACAAAGATCAAAGAAAAATATAAAAACCCATAAAAAGAATATAAAAAGTATTGAATGCATTAAACAAGTACTAATTCGCCCACTCATATGTGATTGTGTCAATTTAAAGCAGCGAAGAAAAGATCCCATCCATGTGATGCTTCCATAGCTGCTCAAAAGGAGACAGATCCATAGTCACAACCTGGGAGATGACAAGGTTATTGGTTTAATGTTGTAACTGTTTTCATTCTGATGAACTGAAGCCATTACAAATTTGATAACTTATACTAAGTAATTACAGTGATTATGTTTAATGCTGAATCCTGCAAATGTCACAATAGCATTTTTTTTTTCAAGGAAACCTGTAGTTTGACAGGGAATGCTTAGACATTTGTACCCAGCTGCAGATACACAGAATGAACAACTGTATAGAAGAACATTATTAATGAGTCAGTTTAAAATATGTATGTGCTTAGTCTAATAGCCTATTAACCAGAACATTAGAGACTTGCAGCCCTGGCCTAATCCCAAATTGGTCAGCATGTCAATACATGTACCAGTGGGATCACTGGCCAATCAGATTTCCCGTTGAGGCACAGCCCTGTCTATAGAGGTGAAAAGTTACAGAATACGTGGAGGGAACCCAAGGATCGAGGCAGGCTTGATAATTATATAATATCTTGCGGATATTTAGGGCCAGCATCAGTAATCACAAGGCCCCAATTATTAGCCCAGTGGTCATTTGGTCCCCCTGGGTGGTGGCTTTGCCAATAAGTTGCAAGGCAACTAGAGGAAGCACAAGTGATGTGTATGTTTCCCCACCAGTGATGTACATTAATGGAGCTGGTTAAGGAATGTTTTGTTGTCCTTGCTGCAGCTGACAAAATGTCCCATGTTTCTTACCCTAAACTAACATTTCTTTAGATACTTAAATTAGTGTTTGTAAGTTCAAGATATAACAATAACTCTGTCACAACTATAAAAGGAAACATGGAATACAGGTCTAACCTAACAACTACAACAACAATAATCTCCAGGGACAGAGCCTACAAAATCATCTATAGGAGAGGTTTCATATGTGCATTATAAAGACAAATATGACTTTCTTTGTTTTATAAAGAAGAAAAAGTCTCTTGGTGTTCATGTTAAGTAGCAGCACAACAGCCATGTGCTATTTTGGGATTTTCATGATCGCATCCATGTAATCTTGCATAAATAAAAATAAATAGAGCACTCATGGGACGTAATAAACAGTGAGAGAATTCAAAAAGGTTTATTTAGCTGACATTTCAGTTCCTTAGGGATTTGCTTTGAGGAAGGTTCTCCTGGGGGACCAAAACATTAAACCTTTTATGATTTTTTTTTGTAACTTAAATGCCTTTATTTAATGCAAATTGCCCATTTAAAATGAAGACATTTTAGATTCAAAGTCCCTGGAGTGCCACAAATTCTCTGAATATACAGGCAGGGCTGCCATCAGAAAAAATACAAAATAATTTGGGCCCCCCTTTGCCCACTCCTAGCCATGATTCCCTACAAGTTATGAAATAAAACATTAGTGCTTGGGCCCCTACAAATTATTAAAAAAAATAAAAACAAAGTACAAAAAAGTCATATAAACGAGATTCCTGGGCAAGGCCACGTCAAGTTATATTAAAAAATCTGGTGGCAAGAGCCCCTATAAGTTATATAAAATAAAAATTTGTGGCCAGGGCCTCTACAAGTTATAGAGAAAATTGGTGGCCAGGGCCCATACAGGTTACATAAAAAATGGTATCCTGGGCTCCTATATGTTTTATTTAAAAAATTGGTGACCAGAGCCCCAACAACTTATATTAAAACAATGGTGGCCAGGGAACCCTACAGGCTACATAACAATTGGTGGCCAGGGCACTTGTAAGTATACTTACCTCAGCTGCATAGTTCGTTGGAGCTCAGATGTCTATGTCTTCAGCTTTTCTGTGCTCTGATTTGCCAGTGAATGTAAGTCCCAATAATGTCATATGGTGATTGGATAAACTGGAGTGGAGGCTCAAACTTCACCCATCCGGTCAACATGCGGCTTAACCGGGACTTACGGACTTACAAATCAGATTAATTAGAAGATGCCAGTTCCCGCCCACTCTCCAGCTCAGTGACAGTGGGCAACTATTCAAGCAGCACGGCTAGGTCCCCCCTTAAGTTCTGAAACCCTCCGGGCCCGGGACAATGTATACAGGTATGGGACCTGTTATCCAGAATACTCGGTACCTGGGGTTTTCCAGATAAGGGAATTTACTGGAATTTTGGATCTACATATTTTAGTTCTACTGAGAAATTATTTACATATTAATTAATTTAACCAAATAGGATTGTTGTGTATCCAATAAGGATTAATTATATCTTAGCTAGGATCAAGTACAAGGTACTCATTCTTCTTTTTTTGTCACAGATCTCATACCTATAGTACATACATGTGGTTGAATGTAAAGCACATGGGCATATAGATACTTTGCTGCTATAACATCCTCTACTCTTCCAGTGCTAGGTGATTACAGTCAGGATTCTGGTTTATGCACATATTTAATTGGGTTGCAGTAAAGACTATGGGCAGGCTAGTCAAGAACTTCCACTACCACTTATGGCAAATCAACATATAACAGCAGCACTTCTATACATGGCATGTATAATATTAATAGTGTTGCTGTAACTTTAAGGTAGCCTTATTAAAAATGAAGCTTCTACCTGGGGCGGTCACTAGCTGATCTGAGTTCATAAAGTGGACAGGTTCTGAATAGGGTTAAACATATCTGATAGAGAAAATGACTCATTACTTTAGAATGCCTAGTACATCTTGCCAGACTACAAAATATAGCAAAACTTCAAGCAAGACATAACAGGATATACAGTGTAATATGAGTATCCTGGTAGGAAAACACAGAGAAAAATGGGTTAAAAGCCAATACAGGCTATTTGGTTAGATTACCATTACAAGTCCACTCATGGAAAGCAATTGATATTAATGGCTGCTAGGCTACACTTTCAGCTCCAAACATGCAACCCCCAGGGAGCTCTCCTGGCTTTTACTCCCCTACCCAAAATAAGAAATGGCTTATTCATACAGGCTACAGAAATTAAAGCTTAAAGGGAAAATAACCCCCTTTTCGACATGACTGCAATAAACAGGGCTTGTGTTGAGCACACATGATGTCTTATTTTAATCATGAAAAATCTATGGTTTTTGTTATTTCTTGAGCCAAACAGGGAAATTAAAGCTACTCCATGTTTGGTTTCTGAGAGGCAGATAATAAGATTACTAATCCACCTACATATTGGACTTCTGGTTATCTGTAAGGCAAAACAGTCACAGCAATGCGAGAAGGGAGAGGGCTGTATACTGGGAATATCATTTCTTACCCCACAAGTACAAAAAATATATTTAAATTCCCCATTTGCCCTGTTTAACTCACACATGAATAAAAAAAAGCATAATAGGTAAAATGTATGTTCAGCACAGGCCTTATTCATTGCATTTATGTTGAACCCGTAGATCTACTGCCCTTTAATACAGGTGTGGGCCCTATTGTTTAGAATAAATGGTCTTTCTGTAACAAACATTAGCCTGAAGGCTACTGAAATCATTAAGCAAATGTTAAAAAGACTGCTTTTGCCACCAAGATGGATTTATACTGGTTAAATTGAGTACAATGCCCCTTTCTATTATTACAAAGAGAACACAAATGAGTCAAATGTGAAGAATAGTTTGTTTGTATATGACACTATAGCAAACTGTATTCCTGGATTTCAAAGGTTTCTGGAAAATACATCTCATACTTGTATTTCTATTGGACAAATACAAAGAATACTTTTATATGACATAACAGCTGCCCTTAAACTTGTGAATAGTTAACGCAACACTGTTGTGAATAAACACAGTTGGAGCCTTTAACAACACTGTCAGGAACACTTGAAAATGAATAAAAAAAAAAACAAGTCAATTTAGGCCTAGAGATTCCAATTATCTTCTTTCCATAAGACAGCAATTCATTCCACTGCACTTAACGTGAAGGCAAATTCAACTTGTTTACCCTTTAAAGGTCATTTAATAGCAAATGGAATTATATGCATCTTTAATATGAAGCAATACGCCAGCAAGTTAGCATTTGCTCACTAATGCATGATTTATGTGCATAATTGAACTTTAGGGAGCAAGCGGTACAGGGATTTGTCTCAAAGAGACAGAAGGGATGAAATCGAGGCAAAGAAGCACAAAAAGACAGCCGCTGTAACAGCAATGCTGGGATTAGGGTTGATATACCTTTTCTGGAAAAAAATACCGGCCTTCCTATATATTTATCTTTTTTTCTCTATTAATAAAATTGGGATCAGCCATTATTTTTACCAGCCAGGCCGGTAAAACACCAGCAGCCCTAGCTGGGATGGATTTTCTTTTTTAAAGGTTGATAAAGCAGAAAGGGCAAATGACACCAAAGGAGTTATAGAATATGGAATATTGTAATAAGATACAGCCATTTCTACGTTAATAGACAATTTCTTGATGTTTGTCAGACTCATTTTACAGGAATGAGCGAGGAGTAGAACATTAATGGAGTTGGAACAGTTTCCTTTACCTGCACTGGGTTTTTCCTACATGACTTACTTTGCACTTAAGAAAATCTCAAATACTAATTTATATCATAACTTCTATTAGGACTCAATGTTTATCCAAATAATTTGATTCAAGCTAAAGATACAATTGATACTTATTGGAAGCAAAACCAACCTATTGGGTTTATTAAGGGGCAAATTTACTATTATTCACCAAAAATCCTACGAACCTATTCGAAATTCCATAAGCATTCGACTATCGAATGCTTAGCGAATCGTTTTAGGCTATAATTTTGCTCAATATTCGATTTCTCGATGAATTCGTACGATCGGATACCGATCATTCGATTTCACGAAAAAAAAACGTACTTTTTCCTTCGAGCCGCCGAAAAAAATCGTACGATCGAAGCGTTCGATCATATAAATGGTATTCGAGCAGGACTTAGCCAAAGAAGCGTATGGGGGGGGGGGGTTCCCATAGGCTTCTATTGGTATTCGGTAGTTTCAATCTGGCGAAGTAGGCATTCAAAGGATTTTAAAATTTTAATTCCTTCGATCATCAAATTTTCAAATATCCGATCATTCGTTCTATTAGATAATTCTGTATTCGATGATCGAAGAGGACAAATTTGTATATTCGAAAAAATCGTACGATTGTAATCGATCTATTTTGTAAATTTGCCCCTTAATGTTTAAAAGTTTTTTTTAGCAGGCTTAAAGGACCAGTAACAGAACAGCAAAATGTTTTTTTTTTTTAAATTCATTAGTATACAACAAAAAAACCCAAAGATATATAAAACTTTGAAATTGCTAAGTCTTTATTAAGACATAACTTACAGAAACTCCGCTTCTGCTCCTTTTCAGAAAAGGTGACGTTGCAGCGATCCATTATGCAGCACTCGATTTCTACTCCCTGGCTTCCTTATAGGAGATAGCCAGGGAGGAGAAATCGAGAGCCGCACAATGGATTGCCGCCCTGTTGCCTTTTCTGAAAAGGAGAGTAAATGGAATTTCTGTAAGTTATTTCTTAATAAAGACTTAGCGATTTCAATGTTTAATTTGCTGATACTGATACTGGTCTTTAAGCTATGAAGATCCAAATTATGGAAAGATTTATTGAGCATTCTGGATAGCAGGTCCCATTCATGTACACAATTCATTCTTCCCTATGCACTTTACCAGGTTGATGTTTTTAAATTTTTCAAATTTGGGAAAAAGGGCTGTAGAAATCTTATTTTTTCAGTTACAGCTGGAAGTCCAGGAGTGAACCCACCCTCCCTGCTCTATTCTGAATTTGTGAAGGGACACAGCAGCTTTTTTTTTTTTTATTAAAGATTTTTTTTATTTGAATTTATCAAGGGAAGAGGAAAAGGGGAGAAAAATGAAACAGATAACAACATAAACTTAGGCATGGTTCATATCCTAGGTACACAGCATTTTACATGTGATGGTACATCAATTATAGCTTCTATATAGAACTCTACATCGTTTCTGTTTCGATTGGGACAAATACTGTTCAGACCTTGCTAGGCATTAGTATTAGTTCGGCATCGCTACCAGGTGGACATCCAACCATGGCCCCAGACCTCTTCAAACTTATGCGGGCTCTGTAAATCTATTACCACTGGCCTAAACAGCCACCCAAGAGTCCAATAAATATATTTAGTAATCAGAAACAAAATAACACTTCTAAAAATCAATTTATTATACACTATAAACATAAGAAATAAAACAGTATTCTAAAATAGACAATACAAAATCTCATTATTCACAAGATGAAATCGATTTACAAAGCAACCTTACAAAGGCAGCTAAAAGTTAAAAAATAGTGAGATATATATATATATATATATATATATATATATATATAATATTTAAGGCATTTCAATGAGGGATAGGCAACACTCAGCTGTTTTGAATGTTTTGAACTTTCAACATGGCTGGATACCATGCGGCAGTGCAACATCCTTTGGTCAACTGATATAATGTTAATATATGTATGTGTCCTCTTGTACATCAAGAAAAAGGAACAATACAAATCTCAATAAATAATCAAGGATAAATTAAAAAATTGATTCCCAAAACACAGAAATGAAATTGAATGCAGAACCAGCATAACCAGTCATGGTGATGCTTTTCATATAGTATCTGAAGAAGCGGATGACTCTGAATCCAGAAAAATGGTGCTTCTGTCCTCATCATTATCCACTTCCTTTATAGACGGGAGAATCACAGACATCTTCTTGGTTGGATCGGGGGCCCTTTCTATAGGGAAGACAAGCAATATATTTAAGTATTTCCATCTTTGCTGTCAGACAGAAGCCAGACAGTCTTGTTCTGAATATCCCAATGTATACAGTAATGCTAGATTTTTCCAGATGAATGGCTCCCGGGCTGAAAGGACAGATATTTTTTCGATACCCCCATACATGTGGATGGGAAACAGCACTAACCCACTTAGCCCATGCACTAGTTCAGGTAGGATGTGCTGTGATTGGCAGAAGGAAGGATGTGTTGTGATTGGCAGCAGGGGGAATGCACTGTGATTGACAGCAGGGAGGATACTCTGTGATTGGAAGCAGGGAGGATGCACTGTGATTGGAAGCAGGGAGGAGAAGCGGTGAATGGAAGCAGGGAGGAGAAGCGGTGAATGGAAGCAGGGAGGAGAAGCGGTGAATGGAAGCAGGGAGGATGCGCTGTGATTGGAAGCAGGGAGGATGCGCTGTGATTGGAAGCAGGGAGGATGCGCTGTGATTGGAAGCAGGGAGGATGCGCTGTGATTGGAAGCAGGGAGGATGCGCTGTGATTGGAAGCAGGGAGGATGCGCTGTGATTGGAAGCAGGGAGGATGCGCTGTGATTGGAAGCAGGGAGGATGCACTGCAACTGGCAGCAGGACGAATACGCAGTGATTGGCTTAGGAAGGATGTGTTGAACAGTTGAATACAAGAAAATTGAGTGACAATTTTCTTTTAGACTATATGAATGAAGCACTTATGAAAAATAAAGGGCAATACATAAGAAATATGAAGTCATGAGAAAATAAATGTGAACAGGTGACAGATCTATAAATATACCAAGAATAATACATACAAGCTGAAAACAGAAGCTCACTATTAAAAAAAATATTTATTATGTTTAAAATGTAATGAATCCAAAAGTGAATATGGGCTCACAGCAAAGTGTGGCAAAGTGAAAGAGCCAAGTACTTCCAGTGGGTTGGTAACACATATCCCCCCACAGGTTCTGAGTGAATAGTATACTCTGACATCCCCCCCAACACAACACCCTGCTATCAGCCGAGTGACCTTTTCTCCTTATATATCATGGTTTCAAGAAGGGGTTTGCCACATAGTAATAAAGATAACTGTGCTGGTATGTCAATATGACCAGAACTACAATACTATTTTTTGATGAGGACACCTAAGGCAATGATTGACTAGAAGGTTTGAGAATGGGTCTGATTAAGAAGCTGAGAACAGAGAGATAAGGAATAATGAGGAGGAGCTAGATTAACTACCAATTGTGGAGAAATGGCATCTTTGATGATAAATGTTTAGCTACATAATGTAAGGATAAGTAAGTTCAATTGCCATCAGCAGGGATAACAATGAACGTATCTTCTGTCACCATCATAATGGGCTGTGACACTTACAAACAATAAAAAACTTGACCATTTTTATCAGCCTCTTGGATTAAGTGCAATTCATTAAGATCAATGCTGTTCAAGGCTGTTGGTAAATCCCTTCTTCAGATATAATCTCAGAATGTGTGCGCTATGCAAAGTTCCTTAGTCTAATTACCTACCTGCAAATAGTGCGGTTATTATGTTATCACGTCTCATGATCTATTTATGTGACTAAAGTAAAACCACATTCCTAATTAGTGGCCCACGCACGCCAGTGTGACACAGAACTGCTTTGGAAATGAGAAAAGTAAGATACACGTGATCCACAAATTTGTGATCTATTGCATTCATGGGATATGCTAGAGAAGGGATCCCCAACATTTTTTTTTACCAGTGAGCCACACTCAAATGTAAAAAAAGGTTGGAGATTAACAAAAGCGTGAAAAAGTCCCTGGGGTGCCAATTATGGGTTGTGATTGGCTATTGATAGCCCCTATGTGGACTGGCAGAATACAGGAGGCTCTGTTTGGTAGTACACATGGTTTTTATACAACCAAAACTTACCTCCAAACAAGGAATTAAAAAATAATCACCTGCTTAGAGGCCACTGGGAGTAACATCCAAGGGGTTGGTGAACAACATGTTGCCCCAGAGTCACTGGTTGGAGATCACTGTGCTAGACCCACATTAAACTATCTCTATTGATAGTAATCAAATGTATTCTCAAGAACGGGTTACAGAAAAATAGGCATTAGGCTGTACTTTGTTTTATCACCAGTAAAGAAAATGCAAACACAATAATTGTGACATTCCACTATGTCAATGGGAAGCATCATAAGTGTTTCAGCACACACAACTTCCACGGGAAATAGCACAGGTGCTGGGTAATAAACAGGGGTTCAAGGCCAGCCCGATGCTTCATGTTATTGGAAGCCTATCCGCTATGAGGCACAGGCATTTTGATCACCAGTATCACCAATTTAAAGAGGGATCACAACTGGGTCGGCATAACAAAAGTATCAGTGGGTTGCTTTATCCATTTCTAGTGTCAAACTTTTCACACGATAATCTAAAGTAGCAGCATGGTGTTCCAATGTGATAGGGACCTAACATTGTACATTTCATTAGCTTTCACAGATTCTTCTTCATGTTAAAGACAAAACACCCTATAATGTATATAAAGTCTAAGATGTTAGTTTAAAAAAAAAAAAAAAAAATAGCAAATAGATTTTCTTAATTTCATTTTGAAATGTGACATAAGGCAGCCATTTTCATACCCCCCCACAAGTCTCTCTTTACTGCTTCACTGCAAGTAGTGATGTCAAACACCCCTTCTCCCCCATTACTCTGCTTTGGGCTAATATCACATGATGGTAGAAAAACCATCCTGAATTTTAGGAAGTCGGGAAATGGGTAAACCTGTCCATACTCTCTCACTGTTAAGGTAATGTGGCATTTTGTCATCCTCGATAAATCTCCCTCCTCACAGGCAATAGAGTACCAGAGAATACCCATGACTTACTGTTGTTTCCCTTAGGGTTACAACACATCAGGGAATGTGGTTTGTCACTGCTGTTCAGTCCCGGACTGGCAATCTGTGGGTTCTGGCAAATGCCAGAGGGACTCCTGTAAGATGCCACTGAAAGTCACTATTTAGTGGGCTAGTGGGGAGCTGTTTTGGGCCTCTGCGCACCTGTAATGCCAGGGCCTGTTTTGACTCCCAGTCCAGACCTACTGCTGTCCAAACTAAGATATCATTTATCCTTATTGGAAGCAAAAACAGCCTATTGGGTTTATTTAATGTTTATATTATTTTCCATTGAGGATCAAAAACTGAAATTGTTTTAAAGTAATACAAATACAATGCAGTGTTGCCCTGCCCTGCTTCAGAAGCACTACTATTGTTTATATAAACTGTAGCAATGGGGGCAGCCATTCAAAGGAGAAAAGGCTCAAGCAGATAAGCTCTGTAGAACATAATGTTATCTGTTATCCATTACTTATCCTGTGCCATATAGCCGTTCTTCAATTTCCGCCATTGCTACTTAGCAGCTTGTTTGTATGAACTATAGTAGTGTTTCTGAAGCAAACAAGTCAGTTTTAACAGCACAGTGCAACAGTACATGATATTTTCTTTACTTTAAAACACTTCAATTTTTTGGAGTTACTGTTCCTTTAAGGTATGAAGATTCATATTACGGAAAGATATGTTATCTGGAAACCCCCAGGTTCCAAGAATTCTGTACAGTGGCATAACTAGACACCTAAGGGCCCTGGTACATAAATTTACAACTGGGCCCCCCTACCCCCCCTCGTGACCCCCGTACATTGGGCTGGAACACAGCATTATGGACCTAATGTCATAGGAAAACCCACTGTGATGTCATGGACAATGCACCACTGAGAATTATTGTTTACTTTTCCGTGTTTAGTAACAACGTATTATACATTCCATAAGCCCCTAAAATTGTATTTAACTATAGTGAATGGAATGTCTATGTGCTCATAATCAGTAGGGAATATCACGACACAAACTTACCCCCTCCTACCTATGAAGGGACCGGGAGTGCCAAACAATCGGAGGGGAGGAGGTTGTGTTCATTGTGAAAGTGCTTTCTTCCCAGCATTATGCCAAGCAGGAGGCATCCCTGTACTACCTGATCCCCTCACCAGGGAGGGCAGAGCACTGAGCAGCCTCTGCAGGTTGCCTTTCAGTGTAAGTCCCATGAAAAGGCAAAGGGAGAGTGGGAAAGTGGGAGCAGGCAGTGCAGAAATTGAAAGTGAATACTGAGCAAGTAGGTTGAATGATGTTATTCCTCCCTCGGCCTTGGGAAACTTGGAGGTGAGCCACACACTCCCTCACTGGCATCTCTGCTGTCTTCCCCCAACCCAGTGTCAGCTCCGGTGGGGATTCGCGGCCACCTTCCCGCTGCTATCAGTAGTCGTGCACCTTTCCCTTCTATGTTCCCTCTGCTCCATCTTCTTCCTGCTGGGCCCCAGGGCAGGGAGGAGCGCACAGTCGATCTGTAGCTGCAGGGAACAGGGTTGCCAGGTCTAATTTCCAAAACCAGCCAAAGTCGGCTACAAAACCAGCCCAAAACTAGCCAAGATGCACTTCAAAAGTAGCCCAAAAATAGCGCAATAGGTGGAGTAAAAAAAAGTCTTAAAAATAAATGAATAGATGTGAAAATACACCTTTTTCAAAATGGGAAAGATTCGGCCCCCGTCACCAGGGGTGTAACTACAAAGGGGGCCCAGGAGGTAAAGTGGCCCCATGAGGCCCTAATACATATACAATTTCAATAAATATTGTTAAAACAAATCAACATCTAGATATTTTGGTGGCCAGCATATTTTGCTCCAAAATTATCTGAGATTGAGGAAAGTCACCAGAAAATTCAAGAATGCTTAAGAGGGAAGGGAGACTGGGGTACAGAGCCCAATCTGGTGCTGCCTCACTTCTATACAAGTCAGTCCCATTGCATGCTGGGTATTGTAGACTTTATTAAACTTGGCAGCTGGCAAATTGATAAACAAAAATTACATTACCCAACATGCCCTAAGAGACAGGCTTAACCCATTAGGACAAGAAAAAAAAAGGCCCAAAAAAATAGCTCAAAACCGTACCTTGGCAATTTTGTACTTTCAAAACCCACCTGGGCTTTAAATTAGTGGCCCAATTTGGCTGGAAATCTGCCAACCTGGCAACTCTGGCAGGGAAGGACTCTCACTTTTTTGCACTGCTGGCTGCTCTCTACAGTGCCTTTCCATTCCAAACTGGCTACTTTAAAGGTGTGTATGGGACGCAATCAGTCCAATCGGCTTAAGGCCTGCACTGTGATGTCATGATCAATGTGATACAGAGAACGGCGCACTTGAGTACATGCAATTGTGGTATAATTATATATAAATTCAACTTGTCTTTTATCAGCCTGAGCTTCTTTGTAAGCATGTACAGATATCCTAGAATAGCACATTACTCTCTCTGCAGTGCTGGTGATGGAGAAGCAGGAAGGCTCTTTTCCAAGGTGATAAGGAAACTTTGCAGAGAGAAGGTCCCTAAGTATCTGGTATAGATCACAGCTAGTGGCTCCCACGTTGGACATACTGCTGACTATCTAAAGCATTATAGCCATAAAGGTAAAAAATATGCAGCTCTATATTGCAGCTTGTACTCTATGTAGATTGATGCAGTTCTGCTGGGAAACAGAAGTTGTGATGGGTTTCCTGAGCTGTGGGTTGAGTGCAGAATTACAGAGGATGCATGAGCCACAGAGGATCAAATAAAAACAGGTATTTATTATGGCAGCTCCATGTTACCCCTTCAGTGTGCAAATCAAGGGAGAACTGTAGCTATCCAAGGGGAGGTTTCAGCTCTGTTTTCTCGCAGGGAAGTACTTGGCTAAAACATCAAACCAAAGCAGAGTGGATTAAACAACATGAGCCCATGAACATATTTCATAGCCATTTAAGGACATGGCTAAATATAACCACATTTCACACCACTTTTTTGCTGCTTCATATGCCATGTCCTAATCATACTTTGTCTAGTACATTGCACAAGCCTGCTATTAATCTACTGACAGGCTTTACCCAAGGAATTGTTATTGTACTGCGTCACCACAGTCTAAAGAGCAGCAGGTCTACTAATATTCACAAAGTCATAACAGGGCGGCACTGGGAAAATGGCACTGGGAAAATGGCACTGGGAAAATGGCATTCTCTTGCATGGCAGAGAACAATGACGAGCGCTGAGATTTCCTATACTACATTTTGTTGCAGTCATTCGCTTTTCTTATTAGCGATGTATATATATATATATATATATATATATATATATATATATATATATATATATATATATAAATGGGGACCAATCAATCCCCAGCTGAGTATGACAGAGAGACAAAGGCAACCTTGAGGGAAAAGGGAGGGAGGACTTTGTTTCTACAGTTACAGGATAAAAATGAATACTGGCACAAATGCTCTTGGGTCCAGTCTGTTCCAAACACAAACCTTATGGGCAACGGGATTTGAAAGTTACAAATATAGAAAAATGACCACAGCTAAGCATCTTTAGCTCTTCCACTCATCAAGGCTGGTCTGCCCAACTACCTGAGGATCTCCTGGTGGCCTCCACCCTCCAGCCAATGAAATTCCCATCAACTCTTTCTGGTTTCCAACAATATAACAACTGTAATATTTAAAACCATCGATCTACATCCATCTGTTGTGAGAGGGGTCTCTGAATGTCAGGTTGGACCAGTCCAACATTTTCAGATCAGCCACAGGCAGCAGTGTATTACATGATAATGGGTCTTGCAAATAATGTTTTGTGGGACCCTGGGTCTGGCCTTGAGAAGAGATCTACAAGGCCCTGCTATCAGAGGGGTACTGCGAGGGGCATTGTTTCATTGAGACCTCATTTTACTTAATGGCAGGGTTCCCTACACGGGGGCCCAGGTGACCAGTGGGCTAATAACTGAGCCCGTTGGGGGTGCGGGGGCTGCTAACTTAGTAGTAACTTGGGGCCCTTTGATTACTATTGGGCCTTGACTGCAAGATTCCGGCAATCTTTTAGAAGATATTATTAATGGAAGTTATTTTTTATTAAATATATAATATAGCATAACATAAAATGCTGTATAAATATAACAGTTACCTCTTACCACTTATGAAATGGCAAGCTGTGTTCTGGCACTGATGTCTGTCAAATAACAGGAAACATAAATGTTGGAAGTATCTGGAAGCTCTACTGTAGGCATACAATTCATGTATAATTCAGCAGCATCTGTCCCTATATTATACCTGCAGGTATGAAGGTGCTATGGTGCTTGTAAACACTGTATTCTCATTAGTAGCTTCTTATTGTTTCTTATTCATATTTTTAGGAGAACATTTGCTATTGCTTTCTTAGTGGCCTTTTCTGCCCCTAGAATAAAGGATGGCTATCTATGCCCCCCCTGTGAATATCAAAAGATAAATGAACCCCAGAATAGCTGTCAATGGCACGGAACACTTAACATAACAAGTTGGGTAATTTCAGTAATCCTTCTGAGCCTAAGAGCATGATTCAGCCATGAATGTATTTGGCTCACCATGAAAAGAGTACAACTGGCAGCCAAATTGCTTCTTATCACTGCAGGTGATACTCACAGATCCTGAACTGGGCTTCGTGGGGGCTTTTAGAAACTATTTCAAATAGCTTAAGCTCTGGGCTTCTTTAGAACTATACAGCTGATTGGGGTCAGATTTTAGGTGATGAATAATGGACTGGTAGAGAAAATAAATATAGGTTTGCTGCTGTACTCTGTGTACTTCTGATTTTAATGTCGTCTACTGATGAAAAAGTGCTTCTATTATGGGACAAACAGTAGAAGGCACAAAATATTACAATAGTGGTCAGAAATATCGACATCTTCGCACTAATGCACCAGTTCTGCCACAAAAAATGTTGAAATAAACAATTATATGGTGTTCATATACGTAAAAGTAAAAAGAAAGAAAAGTGGAGAGCTAAGGAAGCGATTTTAAGAAAACATGGACACTCAAGTCCATGTCCACCAAGTCCATAATTAATGTGTCTACCATATCCAATGTTATCAAGAAGCCTGTGACCCATGTCATTGCAGCATACCTCGTGGACATGGATGCCAGAGAAAACAATCACATTTCAGGAAGGGTTGTGGCAAGAGAACCGTGGTCAGACTGTCAGATTGCCAGTTTCAAGTCTCACCATCAGTCACCATTTCAATGAAAGGGGCGCTGTGGTAGGAGAACAAAGAAGACTCCACTGCTGACAGAAAAACATAAGAAAGCCTGGCTGGAGTTTGACAAACACATATGTACAAATCAAAATGAAATTAGAGGTCTTTGTGAAAAACGCACCTTTTTTTTTTTTACAGAAAAGAGTTGAGCCTCCAAAAAAAAAACCAATTCCTACAGTCAAACATGAAGCAGGATGCTCTAGGGTTGCTTTGCTACTCTTGGAATTGGGTGCATTGATGATGTGCATGGTATTATGAAACCAAGCTCTTACAAAGATTTTAGGGCACAATTGTGACCCCAGTGTCAGAAGGCTGGGTCTCCCTTGCAGGTCCATGGGTCTTTCAGCAGGGATCTGACTCTAAGCACAATTACTCAGAAATGGTTAAAAACTAAATTCTGGGCTATAACAAATGTTATGGGTCCAGATCAAAATCCCATTATTCACTTCTGGAAAGACTGTAAAACTGCATTTCTTAGAAGGAAAATCATGTTAAAGGGAATGTAAAGGCAAAAAATACAATCCAATTTCTACTTTCTTTAATGAAAAAGAAACATATCGCCAAATACTTTAAAATGTCTACTAGTTTTATAAGAAACCTGACTGTATGCAGTAAAATTCTACCTTCATTTACTTTCTTTGACTGATGTGGATAGGAAACTTCAGACAGTCTCTAACTGCTCTGCAGGAAAATATAATAATTTAAAAAAACTTTTGTTTGTTTCCCTTTAGAACAGCCAGCGACCATATAGCGATTCATATCTAAAGCAGTCAGAGCAAGTAAATGAAAGGGGGTGTCACTGCATACAGTCAGGTTTCTAATAAAAAATTTACAGATTATTGGGCATGTTTGTTTATCAGTTAATAAAGTAATTTCTGCCTTCACATCCGCTTTAAAGGAAAACTATACCCCCAAAATGTATACTTGAGCAACAGGTAGTTTTAATCATATTAAGTGGCATATTAAATAATCTTACCAAACTGGAATATATATTTAAGTAAACATTGCCCTTTTACATCTCTTGCCATGAACCACCATTTCATGATGGTCTGTTTGCTGCCTCAGAGATTACCTGACCAGAAATATTGAGCTGTTTTGATCATTTATGATGATCCCTAAGTGGCCCAGATCACACTGAGCATGTGCACAGTCTTGGTCTTGAGATGTTGCTGGCTGTGGCTGGTTCAACAGATTCGTTTGACAAGTTAGATGCAGTTGCACACATCTAAATGTAATGAAACTATTGATATAAAAGGTTTACAACTTCTTCTGATGGCTTGTTCTCTGGGGTTCCATTTCTCACTTTAAAATTGTTTGTCTGATGTTGGAGCACTTGGACCTCGGTATCTACATGGTGAGGTTTTTTGTGACTTCAAGTTGTGTTTTAAGGGATTTTGATCTGTTACCTTTGCAATATTCAATTCCTGGATAAAATACTGCTTAAAGGAAAACTATACCCCCTGAACAATGTAGGTCTCTATAAACAGATATTGCATAAAACAACTCATATGTAAAACCCTGCTTCATGTAAATAAACCATTTTCATAATAATACACTTTTTTAGTAGCATGTGGCATTGGGTAATCATAAATAGAAAATAGCCATTTTAAAAAATAAGGACAGCCTCCTGGATCCTAGGATTCAACAGTGCACACAAACATACCAAACAAACTATAAAGTTAGGTCACATGAGCCAATTAACAGACAGAGTTGTGTCTTTTGCTTCAATACTTCTTCCCTTTACAGTTAGAGTTTAACTATTTCTGGTCAGGTGATCTCTGAGGCAGCACACAGACCATCATGAAATGGTGGTTCAAGGCAAGAGATGTAAAAGGGAAATATTTACTTAAATATATATTCCAGTTTGATAAGATTCTTTAAAATGTCACTTGATTTGATATAAACTATCTGTTGCTCAAAAATTCATTTTCGGGGTATAGTTTTCCTTTCAACTTCTAAAATCACATTTCCTAAAATTATATAACAGGAGTGCACATATTTCTCTAATACAGGCATGTGTTAGAGTCCTGCAGTGGGTCGGGTACCTGCGGGTTACTCACAAAATACTGCGGTACCCTGCGGGTTGCATGTAGAAGTTCCGGGTGCAGGTATAGAAGCGGGTCGGTGGCTCTGCGGGTTGAAGTTTAGGTCGCGGATCTTCGCCATAGAGATTTTTTCTCCTTGTCTACTACCACTGATGTCACTTCCGGTTTACAATGACAGCACTTCTTGTTTTACTCTTTTTTTCCTGATCACGGCTACTTCAGATGATGTCACTTCCGGTTTACAACGACAGCACTTCCTGATTCTAGATGGTCATCAGGTCGCGGGACCGGGTTGCGGGTCTGGGTTGCAGATTGCGGGTACGGGTCCCAAAAAATTGGACTCTAGCATGTGTGTTGAAAGTGTGTTGATGGTCTATATTATGAAAATACCCTGACATTTAGCAGTTTTCCTTTAAACAGAGAACTAGACTGCTCTGACAGCAAGATGCATGGGAAAGGCAGATCACTTAATCTGTTTGTTCAATAATTTCTACCAATTCCAACATCATCACCAAATTGCACAGTGATCAAGCAAACAAGGCCAAGTAAGAACAAAAGCGTTGACACATGGATGCAAGGAGACGTGTTAATGATTACTCTTCACATTGGTTTAATGGCAAGCAATAAGCTGATGGCCATTTGCATTAAGCAGTTAATTGTGCGGTAATATGTGATTGAGTATTTGGCTCATCAACAAATAGACCAAGGTATAATTATAGGAGTAGAAGCCAGCTTTTGTTTCCTGAGGTTTCTGCCTTTGTCCAAGTTCCTGAGACGTCCCAAAGCTCTGGTTTGCACAAAATGAAGCCAAAACATCCTCTTTCTAGTAATAAGGCCTTGTACACAAGCAAGTAGCAATCAGATCGTCAAATCACACTAACACACAGTGCTGCAATTATTCAGCTTTGTTTCAGTGGATTTATACTCTTCCAATTGTCAAAGTACTGTCAACATTTTCTCTCTGTTTTACATTGAGGTTAGTGCTGATAAACCAACTAGCAGAGAGGAAAGATTTCAACTAAATATCCATCAAAATAGGCAAACCGAAGGTGAACATAAAAAATATAAGCCAATACAAATACATTTATTCCAAAGGTTACTACATCATTTGAAAAATGTAAAAAAGTGCAAGTTGCTTTGCTGAATGGATTCCATCTAAACAAGATGTAAGCAGGCTAGCCAAATATCCTAGATTCCTCTCCATCCTTTCATATGATTTGGTAATCTAATTGTAAAAGATAAATTTAGAGAAAAAATAAACCACCCAGTACAAGGCATCTGTCAGCATCAGACAGCAGTTATCGCCAGGGCTGGATTTACATAGAGGGCACTCCTAGGCTTGCTGTTGTTTGTTGCCCCGTCCCCTCCCTTTTATTCACTCAAATTTTCATCATTGGGACCGGGGCAATCGGGATTGGTGCACAGGAGATTAAAAAAAATATTTTATCTCCTACTTATCCCAGTTTTTCTGAACCAATGTGGGTGTGGTTGGGCTGCATGCCACCCCCTACAATCCTGCCGCCCTAGGCCTGGGCCTTGGTGACCTCTCCAGAAATCTGGGCCTGGTGATCACCCACCAAGAAGTATATGCAAAGGTACTGGCATATACTTCTTTACTGCAGGAGACAAATCTCCCCAAAGGGCTTTCATTTTCCAAAGTTGCCTGAAGTTTCCTATTGAGGAAAATAAAGCACAGTATATGTTTTTCCCATAAATTACTTACTTTATTGTGGGTGTAAAATGCACTTGGTGGAGATCTGTCACCCATTGTAGAGCAGATTTAAAAGCAAATAACAAATCTCACGGTCTACCGTTAGCCTAACAGAAATATGCCACGGTTAAAGCCAATAAAGCTGCTGTAGCAACCCCTAACTGATCTACAGCCTAAGAAAACAAATAGAACCAATATGCACTATATAGAAACTGTGTGTGTGTTCTACATCTAGAAAATACAATTGGATGCTTTTAGAATTCCATTTCCTCATAACCCACACAGGCTTGCCACTAACTTATGATGTCATTGTTTCAACAGCTGTTTCTGGGCTCACTAGAGAAGAATATCTTTGTCCCCATTGGTTTTGAGCAACTTTGAGCAATCCTGCAACTAGAACTTTGAAGTTGGGGCGCTGAAAGACCACTCTTGTTATATACCCCTTTACATTAGTAGTAATAGTTTTTCCAGACTGACATCATGTATGTTTTAAAGGTATATGGAGAAAAGCTTGAGGTCATTTGATAGGTCTTTTCAACAGCAATAATGACTCACTAAAAATCAGATTAACATTTTCAGCAACAGGTTTCTTGTTACTTAGTGTTTAAAAGACCCTTTAGAGTTAATGAGATGGGAATTATGTTCCTCCACTGAACAACTTGAACTGAAAATGCTTTAAAGTGCTATATGGAAATAGTCCTGAGTTAAGCCTGAACTGCTGGTCCAAATGTACTAGTGTGTTTTCTGGTTGCACCTTTGTTTTTGCATTATGAGGTAGGATTTTAGCTCTCAATGGAGAAACAAAGTTTGTAAAACCCTATCTAAAGCAGTGTTTCCCAACCAGTGACTTGAGAGCAACATGCTGCTCACCTTCCCATTGGATGTTGTTCTCTGTGACTTCAAAGCAGGTGCTTATTTTTTAATTCCAATGTTGGAGGCAATCTTTAATTGCACAAAAACCAGGTGTACTGCCAAGTAGAGCCTTCTGCAGGCTGACTTTTCACCAAATGGCCAATCACAGCCCTTATTCGGCATACCCTGGTTTTATCATGCTTGCTTTGCTCCCCAACTCTTTACATTTGAAGGAGGCTCAGAGGTAAAAAAAAAAGGTTGGGGACCCCTGATCTGGCATGATGCTAAGACTCTCAATGAAGAATCTTCTGAAAACTAGTTGTTTAAAAACGTCTTTATGGCTGTAAGTAGGTGTTTGGGTTTCCAGCTATACTTTTCCCTTGAATACTGCCTTCTTAGATAGTAAACAATCTATTGGTAGGTCAGTAGTGACTTTCTAGGGAACACCAGTTTTTTGCTACCAGCAATAATCCCCAATGAGTGTGCAGCCCATTCTAAGGGTGCATAAAATTGAAATGGGAAATATATCTACATCAGTTAGTAGACAGAAAGACAGATAAAAGAAGCCAAAAGTTACCCCCAGGCAATGTGCATACACTATTGGGATAATCTCTGTCACAACAACCTTAATCCTTAAAACAGCTATTTAGTTTTAGTTTAGTTAGATTTAGGTGGAAAAATTACAAGTTTCAATTTGGGTTAATTGATTTTCTAAATGGAAACTTCCCATCCAGGAGGAGACAGTCAGCAGACAATGAGAGATAATTAGTAAATTACAGTCCACAAATGTAGCAGCTCACGGTGCAAATTGTTTTTAGAAAGCTTGCCAAACACTACTGATTTGGAGATATCCAAGAGAGAGGACTGCAGGCAAATTATACACTTTGGCCTCACACATGGATGTCGAAATTACATTGGATGCGGCGGATGTATCAATGTGTTGTGTTGGGTGCAAAGGTTTGGGCACTCCTACTCATGACACATTTTGCTGATTTTTTTTTAAGAGAGTTAGAGCAAGCTCTGCAAAGGAAAAACTTTAACCATGAAATATTTCTGCAAATGCTAAAACATAAAAAAAAGTCCAATTTATGAAGCACGACCTAAAATACTGGGCTGGTTCTCATCTTCTTAAATGAACATGCCATTCCAAGTACTCTTCTTTAGAGGTGTGGCACTGCCATCTTGCCTGCTCTCCCAGCAATCGTGTTTGTACATTATATACTGCTACTAGTTAGCCATTAGATTTAACAGGAGGCGAGATGGCCCTGACAAATTTCTAAAGAGAAGTACCAGGGAATTTTTTAAGATGCACAACAGATTTCAGGCAAACAACAGAGGTCACCAGGGGTTTTCACAAAAAAATGTTTGGCCTTTTGATTTCCCTTAAAAGGGCATGTATTGCATTCACTTCAACTGCTGAATGCATGTCACATCATGCACCCACCATTGCCTCCCTGAACTAGGACTAGGCACCCTGCAAGTAGGCACTCTATTTGCTGACATTAACAGACTGAAAAATAAACCATAAAATGTGGCATGCACAAAAGTTAGGGTCTGCTCTCTGTTAGTATTTAGTAACACATCCAGTGGCAGAAATAATAGCCTCCAAACATTTCTTGCAGCCAGTTAACAGTCCTTCTGTTCTTGCTTTATGAATTTTTCCACTCTCTTGCTGAACACATTTCTAGTTCAGAAATATTATTAGGTCGTCATGTATGCACTGCAGGTCTCAGATCTACCCAGAGATTTTCAATTATACTCAAAGGGGTGGTTCACCTTCAACTTAACTTTTAGTATATTGTAGAAGGGCCAATTCTAAGAAACTTTTCAATTGGTCTTCATTATTTATTTTTCATAGTTTTTTAATGATTTGCAATTTTCTTCTGTTTCTTTGCATCTTTCAAATGGGGGTCACTGACACCATCTAAAAACAAATGCTCTGTAAGGCTACAAATGTATTGTTATTGACACTTTTTATTACTTATCATTCTATTCAGTCCCTCTCCTATTCATATTCCAGGCTCTTATTCAAATCAATGCAGGGTTGCTAGGGTAATTTGTTCCCTAGAAACCAAATTGCTGACACTGCAAACTAGAGAGCTACTCAATAAAAAGCTAAATAACTATAAAACCACAAATAATAAAAAAACGAAAACCAATTGCAAATTGTCTCAGAATATCAGTCTCTGCATCATACTAAAAGTTAACTCAAAGGTGAACAACCCCTTCAAGTGCAGAATCTGTGAAGGCAATCACAGAAGTTTAATCTTTTGCTCTTGAAGTTGTCTTAGCAGATCAGCTACAAGAGTGGCCCATATTTTTCAATTCTGAATTCAACAAACAATCTAGTTGACCTACATTATCTTGTACCTTATCTGTCTATCTCTTGCAGATCCCCTCGTAAATGACTTTGACACCTTACACACAGTTTGATATTCCTTTTTGTTGGTCATTTGATCTATGAGCTGAATGTTGTATATATACCAGAGAACACCTCAGCTTCATTGTAATCAGCTTGAAAAGGAACTAAAATGTTCTGAAAGCTTGCTATGATTATATTAGTTAGCCAATAAAGGTATCACCTTTATACCACTTTGTTATTTTTTATTTCAAAAGGGTTGCCCAATAACATGAATTCAACAAAGAAAGATTGTCAACTGCATACAATACAAACCAGGCAATTACTGCTCCTGGCTTTAGATTTTTGCCAATCAACCAGCATGTCCACTGTGCTTATCAAATGCACACAAACTTCAATGGTCTGGAAGTGACTGAAATGGTGGACTTGTGTCAAAGTGCAAGCACCACCTATGACCCAGACACATCAAAAACAGCTGTTTCTCACTGGAGTGCATATATTAAACTTCTACAATTCAGTCTATTTAAAAGTAACCCTCCTGTTAGAGAGTTCATTAAATGATGAGTTAATCAATAAAGCCCCTTAATCATGTTCCAAAAATGAAAAAATATCCCATCATCTGATCACTTGTACCTATAAATCATTCAGTGTACCTATAAATAATTTCAGTGTTTTAAACTTAATTTCAGACTCTTCTTTGTAGGATGCACAGAGTGGAACATTTTCCTTGCTTAGTATACAAAAGTGTAAAGCTCATACAAACATCTAAGACCACACTGAAGCTGAGTGTTTCATTAAAAAAATCACCATGAGTAAATTCACTATTGAGTCTTCCATCTAACTGCATTAATCCCGCCTCTTTCTGCCCCTAAATACTTCTGCACTGAAAACTAAGCTGAAGGAATTCAGGAACTTTCAATTTCCCTTAGGAAAACCTGATATCCTGCATTCAATTATTATTTTAACTGGCTTAAAAAAATGCCAGACAGAAAGTGACTATTCTGAACAGTAATAGTCTTGTAAATTTATTCCCACCAATGCAGCAGCTTTCCTTCTTCATTTGTTATACTCTCCATGGTGCATAATGTGCAAGAAAAATTAATTCTGGTTTAATGAAATCTAAAAGATGCATTGATATATGCATGCCTACATGTATACAGTGGGCTTTTTTATTACAAGAAGAAGCAAGACACTGGGATTGTGTACCAATACAAACCATCTCCAAAATACCTTTCCTATATATAAGATTGGTTTGAGCTGAAGGATGCCATCAAGGCTTAGGTTAAGGTCCCATTGGTCGTTTTCCTGCTGGTGTATATATGCCAGGCACAGGGTGAGACCATTTGTGGATTCTGGTGCGGAAACGCTGAAGTATGCATTTTTGCTTGAAATCTACTCTTTGTGTTTGTTGAAGGACTGACCCTGTGGAGACATTTTCAGGCAGCATATTGGCTGTGTCCAGTATGCAAGTAGCCTAAAGTCTGAACACCTTTGCCATAAGGCATCACATTGAACACACCAATTAACCTGATCTCATAGACTGAAGACTGCAGAAATTTGGCAGGTCAAAATACTGACAATGGTAACTAGAGGATAGCTGTCCAACTGAAGGCCTGCAGCTGCACTTTTGTGGCTACTACTCTGTGCTATTTGCACATTTATATTACCAAGTGTTTTTTTTTTTTTTTTGCTTTACTGAATGGCTTGGCAACATGCTGCTAAAATGTTGTCATGTGCAAAGCTTCATACTCAGATTTAATGTTATTAGTATTACTACTTATCTCTCTGTTTAGGCCCTCATACAAACCACTGCTAAGGTAATCTAGGCCTCAACAAACAAATAGCTGTTGAAATTCCAAAGTATGGATCTGCTGGACAAAAGATAAAGATTTTTTTTTTTTTTAAATACAAAAGAGGACATTTCAATTAGTCTCATCTACTACTGCTACTAACTACTACTACTACTACTAGCTGTTTAAAGGGACTGCTTATCTATTGCTCTTGATATTCATGAAACTCAAGTCTTTAAACCAAGAAGATTGAGATTTGGAGTGTTGTCGTAGCTGCCTTAAGGTGGCCATACACGGCCGATAAAAGCTGCTGACAGGCCGAGTCAGTAGCTTATTGGCCCGTGTGTTGGACCCTCTGACGGGCATCCCCAATCGATATCTATCCAAAAGTCGCCCAGATGTCAATCGGATGGGACTAAAAACCCTGTTGGATTGTGGCCGCATTTGTTCGTCGATGTGGTCCCGTGATCTCACCGCCTGTATCTGCTCTGTTCTGATTGTTGGGGCCCTATATAGCCCGATATCGTCCACCTCAAGGTGGGCATATCTCTGTGTATAGCCACCTTAAGATATCTTTAGAATTATAGCAGGATGACATAATATAATCCTGCTTTCATGCATCATTAACCTTATTATCTCTTTGGGGCTCATTCCCCTTCTGGCTTGTTGACTGACAAAGTTGCCTTTGAAAGACTTTAGGTTCTCTTGCCACTATGAGGACACTCCGTTGTGACTGAGAAAATAATACCCGCACACCAGGTTCCAAATGCTGTCTCTAGGAAAGCTTGTGACAGTACACCTCCAAGTATGAAGTTTACATAGAAACTATAGTGTATTGACAGCTACATTTACTGTGGAAATGTGACCCCCTAAAATAATTGCTTATAATCACAGACTACAAATACAATCCCATGGAATCTACTATACATGCTCCTCAATTGTGCAGTTTTGTAGAAAACCAGAATGCCCCTTCTGCGCTATGTGCCAACTTGCAATATTTATTTTTGGATCCTGCGAAACTATGCAAAATTGAGGGATGCGTAGGCATGCACCCACAACCTCCAGTGTGATGTCCAAAACCAAAGGACCATTTACTACGTTCCATGAGGATGTTACCTGTAGTCTGTTCTTGTCAACTAAACAAACAATTTAGGGGGTCAGAAGTTATTCATTTTAATGCACAGCACCCCATTTCTTCTAGCAACGTAATCAAATACTAAAAAACTGTTAGGCTTAGTCCAGACGGGGAGATTCGGGGGCGATCCGTCGCCTGGCGACTTCTCGCCGCGACGGATCGGCCCCGAATAGCTAGGCACCAGCATAGCTTGAAAACGCCGGCGCGTGTTCATACGGAGCGGCGCGATTTTTAAAATTGGTCCAAATTGCCTCGCCAGGCAATTTGGAGCGATTTTAAAAATCGCGCCGCTCCGTATGAACACGCGCCGGCGTTTTCAAGCTATGCCGGTGCCTAGCTATTCGGGGAGATTCGGGGGCGAGAAGTCGCCAGGCGACGGATCGCCCCCGAATCTCCCCGTCTGGACTAAGCCTTAATGTCGCTTTCAACACACCTTGCACCTAAATTAAAATGGGTGCAGTCATTGTATTGGCAGGTTTTATGTATTGCATTTTGTCTAGTGCAAACTTGTACATGCCTAGCATTTTGTGGATATGTCAAACACTGCCTATGTGAAACCCCCCCCCCCCCACACACACACACACTTATGGTTCTTGCTCGGCAACACTCTTATGGGTGGCCCCTTCATTTCATACACAACAGCACTTTGTGTTGCAGGTGGGCTTATGGTCATGTGCTGAAACAGACGTGCAAGATGTCATGGGGAGGCATTAGATGACAGCACCAAGTGGGTAATCAGGGGGAGATGAGAGAGATTCAGCTGTAAAGGGTTGACATAAGATTAATGGCTAAAGTTTTCAATTGGCTTCAGCAGAAACAGTTTTAAGTATTTTAGACAAATGTATATCAATGGCAAACAAATCACTTCCTAGTTTCCTCTTGGAATACATAATGAGAGTTTTGATTACTATTAGATTGCAAAAAGATATAAAAAGACACAGAATGTCAAAATATAGTGGCATTGGAAACCTCACAAACATTTAATGAATTCCATGATCCCTCAAAATGTTATATTTCAGCATAAACCAGTTCTACAAGTCTGCTCTCAATTATGCGATTTATAGCAGAATAAAAATTATGTTGCAGACAGTGTGTAGCAAATTCCATGGCATTACGCCCCCTCCCCCCCCCAGTCATTTCTAGGTCTAGTTTGTAACTATTCATGTCCTCTTCATATTTCCTAATATCATATAGACCTTTCAATGCCTGTCTGCTATTAACCATGTAATCTTCCATTGACTAGAAAAGCTGTGTAGTCAAGTGACATCACAAACCAGTGTCATCAAAAATGACAAAGAACAGACTTTTGCTATGTGAAGGTAATAAAAGCTCACAGACTTTAATCACTGTATGCGCTATCATAAAACCCTCTCTTTCAGATCATGCTCTGGGAAGGCTGTAAGATGACAGGACACTCCAGACTGCATTACAAACTGCAGTGATAGCAATAAAACTCTGTATAGGCGTTATTCTCTCATCTGGGGCAAACTAATATGGGTCATTCTAAAAACATTCCAGCTATTTCATTATTATCTACATGCATAAAAGCATTGCTAGCATTCTTTTCCATGGAAAATATTACTTAAATATTACATTGATTTATAAGAAATGATATTGCTATAGTTAACAAAAAAACAATTTCTATGTACTCTTAAAATAATATCTGAATGAAAAGAATGAAACAGGAAGGTGCTATAGACAAGCTGTTTGTTGACAGTGTCTCGAGATCTACTGATCACCAATTAGAGGTCTACTGGTAGATCCCGTTCTACCTTTTGGGCACCCCTGTAATAGCCGCACACTGGTGCATATGTTGTGGGAATGTAACTATTAAAAACTTATTGGACAGAAATACTAAACAGATTAGATAACATTATGGATATCACTCTACCTAGAACCCCTAAAACCTGTCTACTTAACATACAGTGCCTCATAGTCCCAACCAATACACCAGAATATTTGTTCAAGAATCAATTTTCTTGGCTAAAAAATTAATAATGCAAAACTGGAAAAGCTGAACTCCCCCTGAGACCCAAATATGGGTAAATACAATAAATGAAACGTGTAACCTGGAACACTTGGTTTCATAAAATTTGGGGTAAATGGCTTGATAGAAACCCCCAGGTCGAACCCAATAATTATTAACAATATCACTTAACTCATCATTTCAGGTATTATGAAGCACAGTATGAAGGATAGACATGTATAGCTAAATTGTTACCATCAAAATAAATGTATAATATGCCAATATCACACAATGTATGTACACCTCAGATATGAACGTGTAGAATATGTTAATATGATAGTTTCTAATGCAATCCAACAACTGTTTTTCCTCTACATGTAATTCAATGTACAAAAAGTATCAAACGTGTCAATCTATGTTTCAGAATCTGCTTAATAAATGCTACCTGAATTTAAATAAATAAATAAATACATTTTAATTTAGCCAGATAAGTCTCATTTGCACTTCGGCCCTTAATGTAAATTGATGTGCAACTTACACAATAAATTAAGGGTTGTGACATACAGGCAGATTCGGGGAGATTTAGTCGCCTGGCAACCCGAACTGCCTGCTCACTGCCCGACGCCTGCTTGAATGAATAAACGCCAGCGCCGATGCACTCGCGGCGCTTCGATTTCCGGAATCGCCCGAAGTTGCCTTGTGAGGCAACTTCGGCCCATGAGCAGGCAGTTCAGGGAGATTGTTGCCTCGCAGAAAAGGCGATTAATCGCCAAGCGACTAAATCTCCCCGTCTGCCCCAACCCTTAAGGTGGCCATGCACGGGCCGATAAAAGCTGCCGACAGAGTTAGCAGTTTATTGGCCCATGAGTGGGGCCTTCTGACGGCCATCCCCAATGTCAATCAGGCAGGATTAGAAATCCCGTAATCCAACCGCCCCTATCCACGTCACTCTGATCCGATCATTGGGCCCTAGGGCCCACGATCGGATCATCCGGATACTGCCACCTCAAGGTGGGCATATCAGAGAGAGATCCGCTCGTTTGGTGACATTGCCAAACATAAGTTTTTGTACCTCTAGCCTTTCCTTGGAAATTATAGTATGTTTTTCTAAACCTATAAATAGCGGAGTGCTTAGCGATGACCCTACTTCACTCAAGACCACCATGTTGTTATCAGCAAACTAATAAAGATAAGAATGAGGTAGGAAAGAGTACACACACATTCTTTGCCATAAAACTAAATAATGGTTTCTACAAAGAAAATCAAACACCTTTCTTGTCAGGACATTCAGCATGTACATTGTATATTGCTTCTGGGTCTGATAAAACATACTTACAGATTGTATGATTTAGTGATACATGCCATAAATTCAGAGGTTTTTTTGCCATTTAATTTGTGTAAAACAGAACATAAAGAGTGCCTAGCATATTATGTATAGAAAGCAATACATGTGTTATATAGTCATATCTAAAAGGTATTCAGATATCCATAGGTGACACGTCTTTGC
>CM044445.1:87357291-87384741 GCA_024363595.1 Xenopus borealis
TCGTACGAAAATTTGTTTCGTACGATATTATCTGTGCGTCTATGGCCACCTTAAGTGATGCCCCGGAGTCCATACTTACCCCTCAGTGCAGATTCAGTCATTGGACTTCAAAGGCGCCATCAAGAGCCACTTTGGTAATCTTTACAATGAGACTGGCGTCTTGGAACATGCGCAGATGGGGCAATCTTCTGCTTCGCAACAACTGCGCATGCGCTGAAACTAATGAAAATCGCTGAAGCACCGGTCTCATTCTGAAGATTACCAAAGCAGTTGAAGATGGTGCCTGTGAAGTCTGATGTCTGAATCTGCACCGAGGGGTAAGTATGGACTTAGGCTGGAGGAAGAAGGAAGGGGGGTCTTTGTTGGGATGGGAGGTAGGGTTTTTTTTTTTAAATGTAGGATTGAATTCTCCTTTAAAAGTATGTGATGCTGTAGATTGAATGCAGTTGTACTCTGAAACTGCCAACTGACATTGCACATGTGCTGCTGCTGTAAAGGGACAGATAAAATGTTGCCAACATCATTCTCCCTGAAGCATCAACAAAGCTTGAAAAGATCTGGCAAAGACCTCTCCTCTGTGCAATACAAAAAAAAAGCTAGTCTCAAAGAGAAATCTTCTCTCCAAAGTGAGAAAGACTGGTGACAGGCTGTTGCCCAATTAGGGATGAGCCTGTCATGGCTGAATTTATCTTGTTTATGACAGATAATAACAGCAGCCAAGATTAACACTTCATCCAGAAAGCCAGCCCTTGAGCTCCAAAACTGTGCAGGAAATTTTGCTTCTTCCCAGTCTACTTAATCCATCCTAAAATAATCCAGTGCTCTGTCTGGGGGCCATGGTGAGAAAACAGGCTCCCCAGAGTGGACCTGGATTTCAAAGTTTAGCTATTGGGTAGGAGAGGCTGCCACAACATCAGACTTTGGGATATCAATGATGCCCCAGGGAGTCTGCAGCTAACAATTTGCCTGAGTGATATATAGGTTGCACTGACATGAGAGGTTCCTGTAGCTGCCCAGCAAGTGGAAAGTGCTTCACATAGAAGGTCTGGTTCATGAGCAAGTGGCCCAAAAGACAATGAGATTTATTTTAATAAACCTGCTCAGCTTCTGCAAAGTTAATGGAAAACTAATTTAAATCAGGCCATATATTCCAGACTGGATTGAGTGGGGCCTCTGACAGGGACCCTTGGGGATATTTCTTTGTTATACTTTGTACAGTTTGCATCTTGTTGGGACTTTGTAGTCATTATGCAGATAGCTGTGCCAGTTTTAGCTTTATTAAGGGTAGTACTTTTAGTTTACTTGCGTACATCTCTCAGTTACATTTCCTTTTCCGAGAAAATTCCAGAGATAAAGATCCCTCATAGAACTCTGCAGAAAGTAAAATTCAACGTCAGATTTATCAGCCTGCAAGCAATTGTTAATGTATAGTTTTTTTTTTATAGTTAATTTATAGTTTTTTTTTTGTATATGTTCACACACAGGTTCTTGGAAGATCTGCGGATATATTGGGATATTGTTAATTAAAGCCTGTAGCTTTTTCAGACTTTCTACAAGAATCATGATAGGTTTACTGATCAGCCTGCTTGTTCCATTTCAGCTGGGAATATTCAGCCAACCATAATTATCCACTCGTGTTTTACCTTAGTCATTTGGAAAGCTCTTTGGTGATGTAATTCAACACTATGCTTTCTGTATATACAGGTATGAAACTTGCTATTCACAATGCTCGGACCTGTAATTTGGATCACCATACCTTAAGTCTGCTAAAAAATAATTTAAACATTAATTTAACCCAACAGGGTGTAATTTAACCCAATCTCGGATCAAGTATAAGATACTCTTTTATTATTATTACACAAAAAATGGAAATCATATTTAAAAATTAAAATGGAGTCTATGGGAGATGGCCATAAAGTAATTTGGAGCTTTCTGGAGAACAGGTGTACAAATGATGGATCCCATACCTGTATATAGTTCAGTGCAAGTGGTAAGCGGAGGCATACTAAGAAGTTACCGGGCCTCACAATAAATTCATTTTAGACTTCCCCTCAAATCTGAGAATCAATGTGACAATACATAGGCAGATCCGCTTGTTCCGAGAGGTCGCCAAATGAGTGGATCTTACCCCGATATGCCCACCTTGAGTGGGTGATATCAGGCTGATCCAATAGTGGGTCCTAAGACCCAACGTTCTGATCACAACGTGGGCAATGCAGGAGGTTGGTGCGAGAATAACATCAATGAACCAATGCGGTCCTGATTTTTTTTTAACCTATGTCGGGGAAATCTGTCGGAGTGCCCCATACACTGGCCAATACGCTGCTGACTTGATCTGGCCACAGCTTTTGTTTGTGAAACGACTTATCAGTGACCCACTGGGCCTCCATGCAGTTGTAAATTTGGTTCCCTTTTATATTTGCTCCCCCGCTGGTAAGCTAAAGCTTTGTTTATATATTAAAATATGTTATAAGGCATCGAATAGTTGAGAATGTAAATGACCAATAATTGTGTATTCCTGAATATACACATACATACAGCCAGAGAGTCATTACTCTTACTTAGGAGACATGTTTCATTTAATGAAAGACTTAGAAGAAATACAGACAGACAGTCTCATTAGTTAACATAAGGGCTTTAAAAAAAAAAAAAAAAAAAAAGTTGTTATTGCCTATAAGCTGTAGCAATAATGCTTACTGTGTCTGTACAGAGCTGAAATCATTTGTATTTTAGCCGTGCATTCTAGCAAGCATAATACACAGAAGGCAAATAAACTGGCGCACACACACAAATACCCGTTCAAGTTCTAAGCTCTGATTTCTGTGTGTAATAGTTTCAAGCTGCAAGACACAGCTGTATGGGCCCAGACGTACACACTATCACAGCAATGCTTTGATAGTAAGGGGCCCCTGAGTGTCAGGATATAGAAAAGGCAGCAGTTGTTGGCTGTGAAAACAGTCTGATACAAACCAGATGGGGGACTTACTTGATGGGCAACACAAAGGAAAACAATTGGCTCATTCAACAAAGTCAGGCCGGTACCCCAGAGACGTTGCTGAAGACAATAAGTCAGCCAGGACTGAGGCAAACGAGAAACAGCCATGTGGCAATGCCTGAAAAACGTACTGCTTCTCCTACTTTTCACAAAATTACTGTGACATTCTGGCTTTCATTTTTCAGTAAAAACTCGTCAGCAAAAGGCCTGCTGAGCTCTAATTAACAGGTCATTTTTAAAAGCAGAGAAACCCTCTGCCTACAAGCAGTGCCCTCCCCATCATAGCTTAGGTTGGGATGCAATCTTTAAAAACAACTTCTATCCCTAAATAACACTTTAATGTACAACAATGTAGGTTTATCACTCGCTTCTACTCCATTCCACTTGTGTTCTTGAACTCTATGCTATCTCACACTAGGGAGCAATCTCCACATAATTCTTTAAAACTACAGCAAATTCCAGTTCACTCAGGAAATGATGTGGATGATTGAACATCCTCTGGAAAGTGCTACGTAATATGAAATAATAATAACTGGATTTGCCATGGGTGCCACGTGATGCCTGTGCTCTTACTACAGTGCTGTTCCCAAAATATCTCCCATTTGTACCAGCCTTGCTCAAGGAGTAGGCAAACTTATATATGCAAGAGAATAATACTGTGAACATTATCTCTACCGGCGGGATGGCATACGTATCACTTCGTATTCTGCAGGCGCCAGAAGTTTCCTTGTGAGGCGTTCTCATGTCATTCTGCTGGCGATACGCATTATTGCTGGTGGGAAGGCATTTGGGGAGATTAGTTACCTGAAGTAGTTATTGGTCAACCCTTTTGAAATAAAAAATAAAGTGGTATAAAGGGGATACCTTTATTGGCTAACTAATATAATCATAGCAAGCTTTCAGAACATTTTAGTTCCTTTTTCAAGCTGATTACAATGAAGCTGAGGTGTTCTCTGGTATATATACAACATTCAGCTCATAGATCAAATGACCAACAAAAAGGAATATCAAACTGTGTGTAAGGTGTCAAAGTCATTTACGAGGGGATCTGCAAGAGATAGGCAGATAAGGTACAAGATAATGTAGGTCAAATAGACTGTAAATTAGGGTTGAATTATTGGAGTGTAGAATCAAAGAAATTCCAAATGATCTCTTAGGCCATATCCAGACATGTTGGTATTTCTGACCTGGTGCAGTCCTTTGTTAGTCCACATAATTAGACATAAATCCAAGTCCCAGGTTTATTCCCTTCTCCAGAGAATTACCTGAAGTAGAGAAGATCTCCTCATGTGCCCCCACCCTAATGTTTATGAGCGGACACTTCCGTTTTTGAGCTGAAATGTTTTTCAGTGTTGATGTAACAGATCCAATATATGTTTACTAACCATAAAACTGTATTGTATTTAAATGTAGTGCACCACCTAATTTCAATTGTTAACAGTTGTTTTTCAGCACTTTACACTCTCCAGATTTCTCTCTTGGGGGTGACAGAAGTGGCAATGCAGTAACACAATACAAAGGCAAGAAATCAAATATTCTCAGTATGAATACTATTCTACATGTCTTAAACGAATACATGGAGAATAGTTTACAGTGGTGTCCACTTATTCCCTCAGTCTTTCTTCCCAGGCAAGCAGGGGCTTCTCCAGCTGCTTAAAGTCCTAGACTGGTCAGCATCTCCATTTGAAGAACATCTGGCCTGTGCATCATGCCTGATTTAGTACTCGGTTATACCAAGGAGAAAACAGATTGACACAGTGGATGGAACTAAAAAAAAGTATCATCTTATAATTAGCGTAGCCTGCTTACGTTTTTCAGTCCCCTCCATGTAATGTGAAACCTCCAGCCAGCTGGATCAGACCTAGACAGGCTTTTAGTAGACCTAGTTTTGCATGCAAGTGATAATTATATTATACTACTCATGAAGTACAAATGCCTGTCGGATACGAAAACCCTAAAAAAGGTATAGTTAATGTGCAAGGAGGAAAAACAGTAAAACAATCTGATGAGCGAAAATGCAAGCAATTTCTCAAGTCTATGGGGCAGTATTTTTGACAGCTTTGTGGGGGCACAAGGCAAAACAAATTGTGCAGGCCATATATCTATCAGAAATAGGGTTGACACCCAGCTGGTATTTTACCGGCCTAGCCGGTAAAACACCTGCCAAGGCCAGGGCCGGTATTACAAATTTACCGGCAATGTAGCGGACGGTAAATGCGTAATACCCTTAAAAAGACCCATCGGCAAGCCCCCAATCCCCTGTAAACTTACTTTTTGTCCCCTTCTTGAAGACTCTGCTTAGTGGCCATGCCCACAAAATGTCAAACGCCCCTTTTTTATGTCACACGCCGCCCCTTTTTGGACCCGCCCCCTCCGTCCGGTAAAAAATTTAAGAAAAGGTGGCAACCCTAATCAGAAAGCCTAACTCTTCCATGCACCTTCCCAACAGGGGGGTAGAACTTTACCTTGTGAGGCAACTTTAGGCAACTTCAGAAAACTAAAACGCTCCAAGTGCTATATATCGTCCCGCTATAATATTACCTACAACTGTTCCCAGCAACGACCCATTATGTGGAGTACATTGACAGTTGTCACTATTTGTGCCCACAAAAGACAACTCTGGAAATAAACAAGATGCAATAAATCCCATGCATTAATGATCATAATTTCTGATGGGGAACTGCAAATTGGATTCAACCGAGTCAGGATTGGTGAGCAAAACACCCCACCTGCCACTTTTTGGACGCAACAACTGTGCCTATAAAGCTCTCACTGCTTAATTGTGTTTACAGGAAAAGGATAATAGTCCATTTACAGATGCGTAGTCACAACAAACCAAAGCAGATGTTTTAGTGCTGATGCTGGAATTTCAGTATTTACTGTCAAATTGCATTTTATGATTTTTAAAGAGCTAGAAATAGCTTCCTGGTTCACCTTTTCACTATTATTTTGCAAGGACATAGATCCTACAACCAAATGGAATGGGGAGGGGGGGTGATTTATCAGTTAAATCTTTAGTGAGGACAAGCAAAGAATTTCCATAAATATGTATATATATATATATATATATATATATATATATATATATATATATATATATATATATATATATCTCAGCAGCATCCCGAAGACTGATATATAAAAGGAAATCTATAATATTTAAAAGGAAGGGTCATCCACAGACTAAATAAACAGTGCCTCCTGGTTGCCAAATTATCATTAAATCATAGAATGTTTATTTTATGTTGCAGAGAAATAACGCTAGAACTAAACAGCTATGGGGCAGATTAACTAACCGACGAAAATTCGCCAGCGTCCACTTTGCACCAATCGCAACACTTTGCCAAGCAAATATTTGCTGGGACAACGCTTATTTACAAAAATGCAACTTTTCATCATGGACAATGGACCCTGGCGATTTTTCGCTAGCGCTACTTCGGCAATGTGAGCGAAGATGGGCTAGTCTTGCACTCAGGTTAATTTGCATACGGCGGGAAATTTAAAGTTGAATAGACGTCTTTATGTTATATGTTGCAGCAAATACATTCCATGTCAACTGTGAACTACACATGTCCAGGAAACCTTAATAAAGACAATGGAGTTGTTATAATGCCCTACACATGAGCCCACTGTATAGTTTATGTTCCATGTGTTAGAAAATGTATGGGGGGAAACCAGTTACACAAAAATATTTTTTAGGGCTTTTGCAGCCTATCACCCTGAAAAAAGGAAATGATGACAGCATTTTTTGAACTTAGATGATTTTTCCACTCAGAACATGATGTAAGTAACTGGAGATTGAGGAAGTTATATGCACTCTATTGCACATTGCCTGGTCTGAGCTGGTGAAGGCAAGTCTGGTGAAAGAGGTAACATTCAGTAAAATCCGCATTTTAGTGAATTTGCGGAGTAACGTCCATTCGTCAGAGCGAAAGGTCGCCTGGCGATAGAGTGCGAATGACCACTAATTTCTATCTCTTTTGCTTGCGAAGGGATGCCTGCGTCTGTTAGTAAACTGGCACCAGCGTTAGTCACTTCACCGTCAATTTGAAGCCATGCAAATATCTGAATTTCTTATACAATACCATATACACAGCAATACTGATAAAGAGAAAGACCTGCAAGAAGTGCCAGGTATTTTTTCTACAGCACTTAACACCATCCAAGTGTGTTCCTGCTCCTAAATAAAGCTTCTTGGACATCTAATCTGGGTGTGGGGATTCCGTTATTGTGGCCAAAAAACATTCAGCAGTGCTAAGAGGCCATGTGTCCAAATTAATCTAGTATGATTCCAGTATATTCCAAAATTGGAACCTGCAGTTAATGTATGTATGTATATTTTGTATGTATATTTTTATTTGTATAGCGCTCCTTGAGGGCAAAGCACTCATTGTACAGCAACAATAATTTAGTAGTAACAAACAAGGGATCACTGCATTAATAAGTAACAATTGTGCATTATTATAAATACAGTTTACATAAATATAAAATATAATTACACAGTGTTGAGGAGACAAGATGATGGAGGACCCTACCCCTTGGGGCTTACAGTCTAAATGGGAGGGTAACTTACGGACACAATTTGGAGGGGTAATAAAGTGCTTTTTACAGTGGGTGAAACTGTCGTACAAGTGCCAGTTCAGGTGTTATCCAGGTGCTCCCAGAGGTAGTCTCTGAGTTTTGTTTTAAAAACATTGAGGGAGGATTCTCTCCGGAGAGATGCAGGAATGGCATTCCAAATATAAGGAGCTGCAAGAGAGAAGGGTTTGACGGGAAACAGCAGTAGAAGTGGGGGGTACAACCAAGCGGTTAGTCTGAGAGGAGCGGAGGTTTCGGCCAGGAACATATAAAGAAACAAGAAATGAGATGTAGTTAGGTGTAAAGGAATGAAGGGCTTTGAAGGCTACGAGGAGAAGTTTATAAGTTATTGTTTGTTTTATAGGAAGCCATGATAATGACTTCAACAGGGGAGGGGCCTGTACCCTTTTGGATGAGAGGAGGATAATTCTGGCAGCAGAATTTAATACAGATGGGAGTTAGGCAGGCCCTTTAGTAGAAGGTTACAGTAATCTAGTCGGGGTAGGATGAGAGCATGCATGAGTGTCTTGGCTGTAGCAGGTGAAAGGAAGGGACGTATTTTTGCAATATTACGTAAGAAAAAGTGACAGGTTTTGACAGTGGCGTTAATATGATCAGAGAAGGAGCGAGAGGAGTCAAATATCACCCCTAGACAGTGTGCTGAGTTGACCAGGTCAATGAGCATGCCATCAATAGAGATAGTAAAATGGGGAGTAGGGCCAGGCTTAGGTGGAAAGATGATTAGCTAAGTTTTTGTTAGGTTGAGTTTGAGGTGGCGCTGGTTCATCCAGTAGGATATTGTATGAACTCAAATGACTACACTCAATGCCAGGGGCTGCTGTAAGCTGCTATTGACAGTCACTATTTATTGGGCTGGTGAGGGGGGCTGTTTGGGCCTTTGTGAGGGCTGTTTGGGCATTTGTGAGGGCTGGTTGGGCCTCTGTGTCCTTGAAATGCCAGGGCCTATGAATCCCAGTCCAGACCTGGCTGCAGGGGTCAGAAGCTATATTAGATGATCTGAGATACTGACAGATTGTAAGCTACAAACCATTAACAATGTATATATTTATACTTTCATTTATATAGTGTGCAGCAATGTACAGTAGAACAATAAAATAATAGAACAAACAGGGAGGTATTACAATAAAACAAAGTACAGTTGCATTAAGGATTAAGAGCTATTGTAGAAGATTACACATACTGAAAAAGCACAGCACTTTATTGATTTCTAGGCCCCTGGAGCAGCTAGTGTGTCTGCTATCTTTATTGCTGACCCAATAATGCGTTTTCTTTATCCAAAGCTGGAAGGACTAGTCTCCAGGATTCTAAATAGGGTCCCCAAACCAGAGAATATAACCCATAAGCCTACTATTTTTGGGAAGCAAGACATTTTTTGTTTTGGCACTAGACAGTAGAATTAGAGTAGTGTTTAATCCAGCTGAACCGGTGTGTTTTATTCAACGTTATAATCACCATTTGATAACATTATGATTTGGGTCAAAAAAACATTTCTCTGTCAAGTTTCAATAAGTCTAAGTCGATTGGTGAGGTTGAAAAGGGCAAAAGGAAAAAAAACCCTGTATGTTGCCAATTGCACATCGCCAAGGGAAATGCCTTAACAGCGACTGCAATTGTTCCTTGGATGAACGTACTAAAGCAATGACAAATCTGACAGCACCATGTCACCTAACTAGCAGAAGTAAATCAAAAGAATACTGCTGCTTTTGTTTCATTTCTGGCCCCTCGGAGGCAAAATACTAATCTAATCAATTTGTGCACGTGTGATGTGTTAGTGTCACAAGGCATTAATGCCAAGTGTAAGTCAGGAAATAAGGAATAGCTCACACGGGCGCACTCATCTGACTTTATCAGATCCTGTCACAGCCATAGATGGGAGAGAAATTGGCACAGAGTGCGACAGAGAACATCTGCAGCTCAGCCAAGCAGAAATTAAAGTCATACTAACATTGCCGTTCATGCAACTCTTACACTAAAAGCCCTTGGAATAACATTACTGAATAGTAGTCATTTAGCTTTTTAGACACACATTCCCCTATATCTTCATCTTGACATAATATATAAAATAACAGCATTATGGCCAAGAAGGAATATTATTCCTGCTGTTGACTTTTTTTTTCCTTTACAATTTATTCCTCAATTTTGCAGTAAATTTCCAGTTCATTCTATATGTATTAAACTATGTTGAAAATCACGAACTAGAACTGAACTAGGTGGGGGCGGGCACTGGTGCGGGTCAGTGACCAGTCCATGCAAATTTCTTTGCAGCTGCAGCCAACTCCAGCAGGTCGCAGCGGGCCAGGGAGCCTGCAGGAGATCCTGGCCCTATTGCACCCCCCGGTAGCAGGCCTGGACTGGCAAACTGTGGGTTCTGGCAGGTGCCATACAAAGTCAGTATTTAGTGGGGGCTGATTGGGCCTCTGTGTACCTGGAATGCCAGGGCTTATTTTGATTCTCAGTCCAGACCTGCCCGGTAATTACGCCACTGTACCGAGAGCAGGGATTCTGTATGTTTTAGTAACACTGAGGGGCTGACATACAGACTCCATTTTATCCAAATAATCCAACATTTTTTTAATTATTTCTTTTTTCTCTGCAATAATAAAACAGTACCTTGTACTTGATCCCAACTAAGATATAATGAATTCTTATTCATTAGCTTAGGCAAATGAATCCTACTGGGTTTTTTACTTATGGAATGGTAATCCAAATTATGAGATTCCTTATCCAGAAAACCCCAAATGCCAAGCATTCTGGATAACAGATCCTATACCTGTACTAACATTTGTATTGTATATATTTTTCTCACATTTTTTTTCATGTGAGCATATGTTAATACATATGTAAATACAGAAGAATAAGAATAAAGAATTTTTCATGTCTTTTATTATAGCTTTTTTAAAATGTCCTCAGGGTTTTCTTGACTAAAGGTGTTCCATTGAGGCAGGCAACCATTGTACTCTACAATATATATAGAATATGGGTTTTCTATTAAAATTAATTCAATAATTAAACAAAAAAAAAAGGTTGTGGGGAAAAAATTAAGTGATCTCCCAGGTGGAAATGCAGTGAAGTGATCATATTTCGGGAAAGGATCGTTCCAAATGAATACTGGCATGAATCTAGACATATTAAAACATTGCCACTGTTGAAACAGCTGAGAAATACATGTAAGTGAATAAGTGTGTGCTAGGGCACTGATGCAGCAATGGAGTTTCAGTCACTTTAAGGGGAAAATGTGGGGGATTGAGGGCTAAATTCTACAAGGGGCAGACAGGATATTCTTTCATGTCTATGATGTGCTACAGCTGCACATCAACCATGGTGCTGACAGGGTCGGGGGCCAAGAACAGAATGAGCTATTGTTACAGGCATTCTTGGTGTTTAAGTTAGGATATCGCACAAATGGATATAGCGCTGAATACACACTTCAGCATGAATCCCACATAACTGATACAACTTCTGATAACTGTGTAGCAATCTCATGGGAGAGGCACCACCTTTCAATGTGGGGGTGGCGTTAGATAAACATTGATCTACTATGAATTCTGATTACGTTTTTCTTGGTAAAAAAAAATAAATCTCTGTGGGTATGAAATTATGCGAGAAGCATTAAAAAAAAACTGCTTTACTGGTAAGATAACAGCATAACAGTTAGAAGTTGAGATGGACATAAAAAGATTAAAAAGAACGCTGAACTCTCCCAGATTTTGATTTTAGTAAAGTCCAATAAAAATGCAATGCAAGAAAATGTATGTTTGCTGGCCGGCCAGAAGAAAGAATTTGGTGCATCAAGGGTTTATAAATGTAGACAGATAGACTAAACCTAACTAGGTTCAACATAAGTCTTGCATTCCTGAATGACCCCCTAGCAAGATATTTCATACCTCCCAACACTTGAAAAACAGAAAGAAGGATAAAAATATTTGACCACACATAGTTTATAACCCCCTACATTCCATATCCATTTTATAATATTTGTCAGGTTATGGAAAGTAACAGGTTTTATGTATTATTACAGTTTTGCTAATGAAGGTGAATTGTCCTTTAAGCTGTAAGACACAGTTCTACCAAGAGACCAACTTATCTTAAATAGGTACAATTGTATCTTTGCTTATCTTAAATTGTTACAAATGTATCTAAGTTCAGGTGTTGAGTATTCTGGGCTATCTGCCAAAAGCATCTTATTTAATTACATTTCATAAACATTACATCTTTTCTGGCTGTTAAAGGGATTGTTCATATTTGAGATAACTTGACATCGAGAACGATCTTCTGAGACAATTTGCAATTGGTTTTCATTTTTTATTATTTAAGGTTTTCAGTTATTTAGCTTTTCATTCAGCAACTTTTCGATTAGCATTTTTTCAGCAATCTGGTTGCTAGGGTGTCAATTCCCCTAGCAACCATGCAGTGACTTGAATAAGAGTGGGGCTGCATAGAAAGATGAGTAATAAAAGTAGCAATAACAATACATTTGTAGCCTTGCATAGTATTTGTTTTTGGGGTCAGCGACACCCATTTGAAAGCTGCAAAGAGTCAGAAGAAAAAGGCAAATAACTATAAAAAAAAATTATGAAAACCAAGTAAAAAGTTGCTTGGCCATTCTATAACATACTAAAGTTACCTTAAAGATGGACCACCCCTTTAAGTGCAGATCAAACTGAAACTCAGGACATTTCAGTAACAATCTCGGACTGCGGGTTTCAGAATTGAGACTGTCCTGTGAAAAATGAAATAGTTGGGAGGTATGATATTTCTTTTGAATGAAACCAGGAGAAGGAGTAGAAGAATGATTGGAGGGTGTGTTTGTAGTGGAAATGTTAGCAGCCAGTAGGGTGGGAGCAAACAGTGGCGGGTGGGGGCAATTAAGTCACAGGGGTGGGAAATGGGTGGATTGGGGAAGCTGAATATTGTGGGAGTGGGGAAGAAGAGTTTAAAAGGCTTGGAAGGTCAGAAAACAATTCACGGAGGTGAGGGATGGACAGCAAGCATTAACAGCAAGTATAAATCCATTAAATAGGGAACACCAACCTTAGCCTAGTTGTATTTCCCGGTGTAGCCAGTAAATCAACAATCTGTGTGGCAACCGTAGGTGGTGTTCCAAATGCACACAACGCATCCCCATCATACTCTCCCCTATAACAGTATTGCCATGAGGCATTTTGTCCTGCTACTTTGGCAAATTAAAAGCAAGAAAATGCATGGATTTGTCTGCAGATGATCCATACTGTGGACATATTTACATTTGAGAAAAATAAAATTATAACTTTATCCAAAGTTAAATGAATTTAAGGATTCATACTTGGCTTGGCCGAACACATAGGGGCAGAGTTTAATTAAAATCCAAAAAAATTTTCCGGTTAAGAATGAAAAAAAAACCTTGAATTTTTGGGGGGGTTTGTAAAAAAAAAACTCCAAAGCTGGGAAAACCGTGCCACCATAATAGTGGGGCCAGGGGATCTGGAGGAGGTCCCTAGACAGTAGTCCTAGTGAGCTCCACCCCCCCCAGTCCATGTGTTTTTCAGTGGGTTTTTCTCAAAAACTCAATCAATTTGAGTTTTTCCCTCAGAAAATGCGACTAGTTTTGAGTTTTCAGGTTGTTCATCTCAAATTCACAGATTCGAGTTTTTTCCATTTGAGTTTTTTATTAAATTAGAAAACATTTGAGTTGTGAGTTCATTTGAGGTATATACAAACTTCACAAAGCTCTAAAACTCAACCTTTGATAAATAACCCCCATAACATTTATCTAAATCCAAAACCATTCTGGACTCCTGAAGAAGGGAGATATTGAGCTGGTAATGGCTGCATACATAGGTTAAGCACTGGCAATAATTTTTGTTTTTTTGCAGCACCTTTTGGTCCTTTTTTCCTGGGCATGTCTGTTGCCCAGTTTGCACATTATCTATTTGTTGCTTGCTTATATGTCTCAAGTGGGGCTCATTTATCAACACTGGGCAAATTTGCCCATGGGCAGTTACCTATAGTAACCAATCAGTAATTAGCTTTTTAAAGCCAGCTGGAAGTAGAACAATGAATGCAGTCTTTTGATTGGTTGCCTTAGGTAACTGCCCATGGGTAAATTTGCCCAGTGTTAATAAATGACCCCCCTAGTACTGTATGCATTTGCAAACTGGATGGAATATAAACACAAGATACTGATCAAGGAAAAATATAAGCTGAGTGTGTGGATTGCATTAGCCCTAGAGATGAGTTCTTGGGCTGTCCCAGACCGTTAGATTGTCTAAACTGTATTCCTAAGGGTTAAACTGGCTCAAAACATGTTTTGTGGGATGTACTCCAATAACAGTTTGCATTATTTTCAGCCATCTGCAGCAGATTAACCCATAGGAATCTTGGACAAGTAAAGTATCTGGCATACCGTAAGAAATGGTTGGAAAGCCAGTGTTCTGTCTTTATATTGGGAGTTTTAGCAGTTCAAAGGCATTGGACACTGCAGGAATGGAAACACTCAAGGCTGCAGTAAGTGTATCAAGGGGATATATGCACTGCACAAAATATAAGTTGTCATTTGCAGTTTCTGTGAATATTTGTGAATGGAAAAACAACTGGAAAATGTCCCCATAGCAACAGAGGAGGTAGTGCAGATTTGCCATTTCCTCACCATTGCTTTACAGGGGGTGCAAGGCTGCTTGTGCCTCCACTTTTGAAACTGTAATTAATAGCACTGGGGAGAATTCATTTTTTTACGGTATACGAGAAATTTCAGAGAAAACAAAGAGCTATGAAAATATATATATTTACCAAGTGGGGGTCATAATGTTTTAATTATTGTCTTTGTAAATTTCTGCACCTGCATTCTCGAGGGTATGTAGAAAGTTGCTCCAGCTCCGGTATATTGGCTCTGAATCTGACCCATGGGGGCGCAAAAGCTTTAGTCAACTTTCTGTTGTGTCAATCTAACCGGATTTGTGGAACATCTGCTGCTGAACAGTAGTGTTCTCATCTCCTACTGAGAGAGAAAAGGTTGTGTGTTGTTACCTTCTCTCACAGCGCAGAAGCAACTAAATTCAGCTGGAAATGTATATTAAATTATATATGCACTTTGAATATATATTGATAAACTTGATTGCCCTTTGATTTCCTTTCTAAAAGATCTCTACCAAGGCTTCATAGTCCATTCATGACTGCAGCAAGAATTAAAGGGGTGGTTCACCTTTGAAGGACCAGTAACATAAAAAAAATAAATTTAAAAAAATGTGTGTACCGAACAAAAAAAAACAAAACACCAAGATACATTTAAGTTTAAATTTGTAAAGTCTTTATTAAGAAATAACTTACAGATACTCCGCTTGTGCTCCTCTTCAGAAAAAGCGACAAGCTGACGATCCATTGTGTGGTGCTCCATTTTCCTCCCTGGCTATCTCCTATAAGAGGCAGGGAGGAGAAATTGAGAGCCACACCATGGATCATCACCCTGTCTAAAGTGGAGAGCAAGCGGAGTATTTCTTATTTCTTATAAAGACTTGTGAATTTAAACAAATGTGTCTTGGTGTGTTTTTTTCTGTTAGGAACAAACAAATTAAAAAAAAATAAAACATTCTTAGGTCACTGGTCCTTTAACTTTTAGTAAGTTATAGAATTCTGTGCAACTTTTCAATCAGTATTCATTATTTATTTGTAATCGTTTTTGAGTTATTTGCCTTTTTCTTCTGACTCTTTCCAGCTTTTAAATGGGGGTCACTGACCCCATCTAAAAAAAACAAATTTTTTTGTAAGGCTACAGGTTTATTGTTACTTTTTATTACTCATCTCTCTGTTCACTCATATTTATATTCCTGTCTCTTATTCAAATCAATGCATGGATGCTAGGGTACTTTGGACTATATTACTGAAATTAGAAACTTGAGAGCTGCTGAATAAAAAGCTAAATAACTAAAAAAAACAAATACAAAATGAAAACCAACTGCAAATCCTCTCAGAATATTACACCTTACATTATGCTAAAAGTTAATTTAGAGGCTTATAACCTTTAAATTAGCTACAAACAAACCACTAGGACCAGACATCATGCTTATTTTCAGTGCTGGAATCCATAAATATCTGGACAGTCAATCCATACATACATACATACATATCTGGCTATCCAGTTAAATAATGGGGGGGATGGATATTATCCAGGACTCATTAGACCAGGTAGCACACTGCCACTTATTCTGTAATTATGGTGCAACAATTTCAGTGTGGAAAATCACAGGTTCAAGATCTTAACCAGGGTGTCTACACCCACATACCCCAGCCACAGCCAGTTTCTGAACCCCACATACCCGGTCTATCCATATCAAACCTCTGCATTTGTAGAATATATACTGATCCCTAAACAATGTATTCTTCAATCTGCTGTTGAAGCTCTCTTCTTTAAAGCCACAGGGTTGGAGAACAGCGATGTCTTATCTTGTGGACACCCTCACCCAGACCCATACCAGCTGAAGACTGCTACTCACAAGTGTTTATCCACAAGTAAAGCAAAATGCTTGTCTACACCTGCCTTGCAGGTAAAGTAATCTGTACCCTTCTGGATTCTTTGCTGTCTGTCTGTTTTAGGTCTGTGACTTACAAGTATTGTCAGGGGCCAACGGGTTAACATTAATATAAGGATATTTTTCCTGAACAATGGATTGAACTAGTACAGGTATAGGATCTATTATCCTGAATGGCTGGGACCTGGGTTTTTCCAAATAAGGGATCTTTCTGTAATCTTGATCACCATACCGTAAACCTGCTAAAAATTATTTAAAGGGATAATGTTGCAGGAAAAGATTAGATAGCATTGCTCCAGATGGATTCTGCATTGAAATCTGCTTTTTGTAAAGAGCAAACAGATTTTTTAATATTTAATTTTGAAATATGGCATGGGGCTAGACATGATGTCCATTTCCCAGGTGCCCCCAAACCATGTGACTTGTGCTCTGATAAATATCAGTCACTATTTACTGCTACACTGTAAGTTGGAGTAATATCCCCAGCAGCCTATCAACAGGACACTGGGCAGCTAACCAGATAGCAGCTGAAGGATTTGTTTGCATTGCTAAAATCCCTGCTTGGGGGCTATTCTCATGTCTACCACTAGGTAGGAAGCACAACTTGGGTTGTGGTGAAGTACAATGAGAAGGGGAGAAATAATAGCTGTCTCAAAGCAGTTCCATTGTGAAGTGCTGGCTCCTTCTCACAGCTCAGAATAAGGCACAATGCACTAAGATGGCACCTCCACACCAATATTATAGCTAAAAAAGTACTTTTAAGGACAGGGTACCGTTTTATTATTGCAAAGAAATAGAGAACTAAATCCCTTTTTAAAATTAGAATTACTTTCTTAAAATAGACTCTATCTGACAAAGCCTTCCTTGAATCCAAGCTTTCTGGATAATGTTAGAAATATGTTATTGTTTATGATCATCCCACATAATGGAGGTTGATGCAAACAGTATTTTAAAAAAATGAAAAATGTAATTATGCAAATGTTTAAAATGGTTTGCCTTGCCCTAATAGGAAACTCTGCACAGTCATATTTAGTCGTCACTACTTTTGATACCATCTGCTCCTGCTCAGCGGCACCCAGAAGTACAGCCCACATTCCATTATTTGAAATATAAAATGAGGGGAACAAATTAGTCAACAGGATGCATGCCAATTATTCCTAATAAAGGTGTGCTTAATGTCACCCGTTGCCCTTCAGTGTCTGAAATTATCCCTAAATGTCTAACCCTGCATTGTATATATGTTAGACGGAGCACAACATTTTTTTTGCATCTCCATGTTTAGAACTGCGTAGTAATAATGATAATAATAGCATACATTAGAAAAAAACACCCTGTCAGGGAGCACAATTTAATGGGTATTTTTCCATGTTGCAACTTTTCAGAAAAAGTGCAATGGCTAGCAGAGAGAAGTCTATGATTAATATAAAGATGTGATGTATCGCCCGTCTTAAACTGTTTTTAGAAGAAAAGGGTGTTTTCTTGCATTATAAAACTTTATTTTTGATGTTTACATCACTGATTAATGCAGAGAATATAGCAGAACATATACCCAGCTGAGTGCTTACTGCTATTTATTGATAATAAAATACATAATTAAGGTCAGTTGAGTCACAATCAAGAAAAAGTAACTGCAGTAAAAGGGGATAGTATATTTAGAAGGAGCATGAAGACCCAATGCAATGTGAATGTGCCCCCCCCAGATGCAACTTTTTGTCTTCTAGAAGGAATCTTCTTTCTGTATGCAGAAAAGTGGCAGTAGGTGGAAGCACATTGGTATCTCCATGGCATGACCCCAGTTCCGAGCTCTTAACCAACCCCATGTCATGAGGGAGTTAACGATCTACTAGATGACTTTTTGAGACCTTATTTTATGGTATCATTTAGTGTGAAGAGGAATTTAGGCCTAAAAAACAGGGCTGGGTCATTATCTCCCTAGTGACATGGATTTGCTTGACAGCTCTGCAGATTGATAATCATCAGAACAAGAACAAAGGGGAAGCCTATATTTATTGTCTACAAGCATTAAAGGGGTAGTTCACCGACAGATTAACCACAATCATGCAAGCTAGAATGCTATATTTATTCTGTAGAATGTTTTATCATACCTGAGTAAATAGCTCCAGAAGTTCTCTCTGTTTGTTTAGGATAGCAGCTGCCATATTAGCTTGGAGTGACATAACTTTGTACCCAAGTCTCTCCCTGCTCACTCATAGCTATGGGCTCAGATTACAGGAGGGAGGAAAGCAGGGAGGAGAAAGGAGTAAACTGAGCATGCTCAAGTCCTAAGCCTGGAGATTACCATGAAAACAAAAAGTCTTATACAGAAGCCCATGTAAACATAACAGAAAGAAAAGCTGTATTTCCTTTTTTATAGTTTTTAAATTATTTGCCTTCTTCTTCTGTCTCTTTCCAGCTTTCAGATGGGGGTCACTGACCCCATCTAAAAACAAATGCTCTGCAAAGCTACAGATATATAGTTGTTGCTACGTATTACTCATCTTTCTATTCAGGCCTCTCCTATTCATATTCCAGTCTCTTATTCATATCAATGCATGGTTGCTAGGGCAATGTGGACTGTGGCAACCAGAAATTGCTGAAATTGCAAACTGGAGAGCTGCCGAATAAAAAGCCAAATAACTACAAAAACACAAATAAAAACAAATTGCAAATTGCCTCAGAATATCACTCTCTACGTCATACTAAAAGTTAATGTAAAGGTGCATAACCCATTAAAGTACAGGGGTCCCTTATTAAAAATAAATAAAAGAGCCAGAGTGTATCCCTATTCTTAGACTCTTCCTGACTGCACAAGCATTTATCGAATGACAGCACAGGCTGTCTGTAAGGCATAAACTGGATGGCTAAAATTTTTGCATACCAGTGAAGACTTGTTCTACAAACAAGATGTCAGGGACTTACAAAGCCCAACAAATTACTTCCACTTGTCTGAATGAGAAGTTACAAAGTGAGCAGTGGATAGATGGACTGAACTGAGACAGACAGAAGCCTCACGGTGTGAGACAAGCAGTATTCTAGTCTTAATTTTATTTAATGGTGCCCTAAGAAAGCATTGGTCTGCCAAAAACTTCTATTAAGAGCTTGAAATTGGAATCTTAGATCCTGAAGGTCTTTCCAATTAAGTAACAAAAATGGCTTTTATATCTACTGCATTGGCTGTAGGATGGGTATAAGCTCTCTAACACAGGCAAGGGATTATGGGTGCATTCACATTTAAGCCAGAGTAACAGCCCATTCTCTGATACACTCATTCCATAATTGCAGCTTAAGCTCCTCTTCATACTTAGAATTGTCAACTAGTTGTGGATTAGTTAATTAGTGAAAACCAACTCAACCACCCACACAGGTCTGTTGATGCATTTATATGGTTTCAATTAATTGAAGAGAAAGAGTCGACAAGCCAGGGTCAGGCTATTTAATCAAACAGGTGGGAGAAAATAGTCACATTTCTTAATTCAACTCCCAAAATATCTGCTAGAATTAAATAATTAAAAACATAGCATACTGAATCATGCAAGGTGATAACATTCAGAAATTATTATCTTATTTCCCTACAGATTAATCTAATAGTTATTACTGCCTTGCTAAGCTTTTCTATCTTAATCGCTGTTAATTCTGTCAAAGGCTCAGAATCCTGTACTGATTTAAATAATGGGTTTCCATCATAGGTAGAGAATAATAAAGATTTAGGTGGGCTTAGCCTCCCCAAAAGCAGGCGAACGACTATATATTCCTATATAATACACAAAAGCCGTAAATATCTTGTAAATTATATCCTTATAAATGGTGAGTTCTGATGTCATCAGTTATAAACGGTGAGTTCTGATGTCATCAGTTTTAAACGGTGAGTTCTGATGTCATTTCTGTCACATGACTCACTGAAACTTGTGTATTATAATAAATAAAGCACCCCCAGTTGCAAAATATGAGGATATTAGAAGTTGGCTTACAACACTGGTTCAGAAGTCATGGCCAGGAGTATAGAGAATGTAAACAGGGGGACAGACACTGCTTTCAATAGCAATTACATTTAAAATAACTTTAAAAACATAAAAAAAACTTCAGTATGGTGGCAGACCCCTTTAAGATAAACAATTATGGGACCTGGAATCCAGAATGCTCAGGACTTGGTGTTTACCAAACAAGGTATCTTTCTGTAATTTGGATCTTCATACCTTAAGTCTACTAGAAAATCATGTAAATCTTAAATAAACCCAATAGGCTGGTTTTGCTTCCAGTAAGGATTAATTATATTGTAGTTGGGATCAAGTACAAGCTACTGTTTTATTAATACAGAGAAATAGGAAATCATTTTGAAAATGTGTATTATTTGGATAAAATTGAGTCTATGAGAGATGGCCTTTCATAATTCGGTGCTTTCTGGATAATGAATTCCATACCTGTATTTGCACAGCATGGTTAACACAAAAAAAATCCACAGGTTGCATTTTTAATTGTCTGAAGTCCTATTAAGTTTGTATGTGAATAGGCCCATAGAAATCAGTGATCCCTATTGTTCATACAATTTCCCACAGCAATGCACTTAGCAATGCATATTTAAAGGGACATTTATAAATACAGCTGTTGTTGCTTTAGTAAGTAAGTAAAAGTTTATTTATATACAGTAGAACCCCCATTTTATGTTTTTCAGGGGACCAGGAAAAAATTATGAAAAAAATGTAAAATCAGGGAAATGTGTTAAAGTAACTTTTTCTTCAAGTACTGAAAGGATAAAAGCACATAAGTCTGTTTTACTTTGAGATACAATAGTTACTGTGTTAATAACAAGGTTTACTCATTGCAGTGTTAATGTTACACTATGGGGGCATGAGCAAGACTCTCTGTGAGTCATACACACAACCTAAAGCAATAATTGATTGGTGCAGGTCTGTGTAAGCGGCAGACTCATTGAAATTCACCATTTACATGTAGAACAGGCAGAATCTGGTTAGTATTTTAAACCTCTTTAATTCACAAATAATAACATTCATAGAGGAAAAAAGCACATCCGGACAAAAGTTTGATGTAAAATCAGGGAAAACATGACTTAAAATCAGGGAAATGCACCCATTGAAATGCATTATAAATTGGTGGGACCAAAAATAAAAATTGTAAAATGCGGGAAACCTTAAAATCAGGGGACTTAAAGTGGACCCGTCACCCATAAACAAAAATCTGTATAATAAAAGTCCTTTTCAAATTAAACATGAAATCCAATTTCAAATTTTTATTGAAGCATTCATAGCTGTTTTAAGCTCATTTAAAAATCTCAGCTGTCAATCAAATATTGTCTGACACTCCTCTATGCCTTAGGCATAGAGGCGGGGCAGATAATTACTTTCACTTTCCATTCAGCACTTCCTAGATGCCACTGCTCCCCACACATTCCCCCAGTTCTCTAAATCATTTAATTGTGTAGCCAGGACATGGGGATAGACATTGGGTCCCCCATTTTGGTGCAGAAACAAAATTCTGAGATAATACAAGGCTTGTCTTAATAACAGTGTCCACATAATGGCTCCTGCCTGCTTGCTATAATTATGAATTCCCAGACTGAAGAAAACAAGATTAAAATAATTTATATAGTGTAATGAATGTTCATTTTGCTTGACCAATGTGATAAAATAGGATTTTTAATATTTTTTTGGGGTGACGGGTCCACTTTAAAATCAGGATTTCACCATAGCACCTTTCAAAGCATAGCTACAAAGTGTTTTATAAACACAAATAAATAAAATAACATCAAATACTCAGAAATCCATATAGCTATCATTTATCACCACTCATTAATGATAATGATCACATTACAATATATTAACTCACACTACTTAAAAGACAAAATATAAAAATGAGCCTTCAGTTGACTTTTAAAAGGCTTTAAAATGGCTTGGATGGTTAGAGGTTATGGTAGGTTACTAAAATATCAATACTTTAATCCAACAACCAACAGAATTGGAGTCCCAGTCTAGCTATCACTATACAGCTTTACAAGTCCATGGCAGTCGGCAAAGCAAAGGCATACTGGAGTAGGCAAAAAACTGCTGGATAATGCTAATACACTATACAAGGAACAGCTATTTAGTCCATCTGCAAACCCTGCCCATCTTTTCCACTAATTGCTCACCATGATGAAGACAAAAGCTCCACAAAAGCCAAAGGAATGGTTACAGGAGAGCTAAGATACAGGCATTGCGTTATATTTTCCATTTATATAGAGAGGCTTTGCATTTTATGCCACTTGGCTTTGTAAACTATAATCAGGAAAATTGCATTTATTATACATGGTCCTCATCATTAATCAAAGAGAAAGCACTAAGCAACCTTTTCTTTATAAAGATGACAAAGAAATGAAAATATTTGGCAAGCCAAAATATATAATATATATTAAAAACTGTCATCGTGTAAATGTTATTTGTGGACTGCTACATAAATACCAGGCTATTCAACCAGTGAAAACAGCTGTATAAACTCAGGGTGCCATGGAGCTGAAAATAACCCATAAACTGTACCGTAGTCTCCAAACTGTCTGCAAGAGAGCACATTTTTTTAAATAATAAACTTGTCAGTCAAACATATTTTGATGCAATTCAATAAATCAACGGCAAAACTATATTTAAAAAAAAAAAAAAGACGTGTGGTTTGCACTTATACACAGTCTCCTCCCATGATTCCTTGAGAGAGAGAGGTAAAACCTCAAATTTCTGGTTGGGGAATGCTATGTCTGTAGCAATAGGAATCTGAATACCTTTTGTTATAATGAGGCTTTTACTGCATTTATTGCAGAGTGGCAGGACTGTTTAGCTCCTTTTGGTCTGTATCACTCCAGCCTCTTTGGTTCTTCTGTTTGAATGCTTTCAGAGTCTTACTCCTCTGAAACCATTTTCTAATATCTTGCACTGTTGAGCTCTAGCCAACAGGGACATAAAGGAGTTATCTATATGCATCTTCCCAGGATTTCTTGAGCAAGAGTTAAAGGAGAAGTAATGCTTAACTAAAGAAGTAGGCTAGAAATGTTGTACCTTATGTTTTGGGCTTCTGTACCAGCCCAAGGCAACCACAGCCCTTTAGCAGTAAAGTTCTGTGTCTCCAAAGATGCCCCAGTAGTTCCTCATCTTCTTTTCTGTTGATTCACTGATTCACATGCTCTGTGCTGCTGTCACTTACTGAGCTTAGGGACAAACTCACAAATGTCACAGTATAAGGTTGATTAGTCATTAATACAGATAATTACTACATGGCAGAATATAAACCAGTGCAACTAGCATCAGAATTTAATAATCAGCCCTGTAGCATCAGCTTATATTACAGACAAACCTCATTTTCTGCTGGATAATAAGTGACGACCCCTAAGCTTAGCTTCTAAACAGCTGCTCAGAGCCCACTGAGCATGTGAGTGTCACAGACACTTTCCAAGATGGTGACCCCTTGTGACAAGTTTGAAGTCCTGGATCATTGCTGCTATTGACAAGCTGAAACTTTAGGCTGGTTCAGTATATAAAAGATGTAATTTTAGCCATATTCATTTTTAGGGTTTAGTTCTCCTTCAATACCTAACTTCTTGCTTTTGAGTTGTGTACCATAAAGAACAATAATTCCCTCTATTATATGCACGTCTTCCCCAGAAATAAATATTCTGGGTATACAGGCATGGGACCTGTTATCCAGAATGCTTGGGACCTGCGGTTTTCCTGATAATAGATCTTTCTGTTATTTAGCTCTTCAGACCTTAAAGGGATCCTGTCATGGGAAAAAAATGTTTTTTCAAAATGCATCAGTTAATAGTGCTGCTCCAGCAGACTTCTGAACTGAAATCCATTTATCAAAAGAGCAAACAGATTTTTTTATATTTCATTTTGAAATCTGACATGGGGCTAGACATTTTGTCAATTTCCTAGCAGCCCCAAGTCATGTGACTCTGATAAACTTCAATCACTCTTTACTGCTGTAATGCAAGTTGGAGTGATATCACCCCCTCCATTTCCCCTACCCAGCAGCCTAACAAAAGAACAATGGGAAGGTAACCAGATAACAGCTCCCTATCACAAGATAACAGTTGCCTGGTAGATCTAAGAACAGCACTCAGTAGTAAAACCCATGTCCCACTGCGTACTATTCAGTTACAGAGAAGGAAAAACAAGAGCCTGCCAGAAACCAGTTCCCTCCTAAAGTGCTGGCACAAGTCACATGACATGGGGCAGCTGGGAAATTGACAAAATGGCTAACCCCATGTCAGATTTTCAAAACTGAATATAAAAAAATCTGTTTGCACTTTTGAGAAATGGATTTCAGTGCAGAAGTCTACTGGAGCAGCACTATTAACAGATGAGTTTTTAAAAAAACATGTTTTCCCATGACAGTTTCCCTTTAAAGGGGTTGTTCACATTTGAGTTAACTTTTAGTATAATGTAGAGAGTGATATTCTGAGACAATTTGCAATTGGTTTTGATGTTTTATTGTTTGTGGTTTTATAGATATTTAGCTTTTTATTCAGCAGCTCTCTATTTTGCAGTGTCAGCAATTTGGTTTCTAGGGTACAAATTACCCTAGCAACTCTGCATTGATTTGAATAAGAGACTGGAATATGAATAGGACATGGACTGAATAGAATGTAATAAAAAGTGGCAATAACAATACATAGTATAGTAGCCTTACAGAGCATTTGTTTTTAGATGGTGTCAGTGACCCCCATTTGAAAGCTGCAAAGAAACAGAAGAAAATTGCACATTATTTAAAAAAAATGAAACTATGAAAAATAAATAATGAAGACCAATTGAAAAGTTTCTTAGAATTGGCCCTTCTACAATATACTAAAAGTTAACTTGAAGGTGAACCACCCCTTTAAGTCTACTAGAAAATAACGTAAACATTAAATAAACCCAACAGGCTGGTTTTGCTTCCAATAAGGATTACTGATAACTTAGTTGGGATCAAATACAAAGTACTATTTTATTATTACATAGAAACTGGAAAACATTTTTTTTTTTTAATTTGGATTGTTTGGATAAAATGGAGTCTATGAGGGATGGCACTTCTGTAATATGGAGCTTTCTAGATAACGGGTTTCCAGATAATTGTTCACATGCCTGTAATATCTGTAATACCTGTAATGTCCCTACCACAGGAGAGAGCACAAGAATTATCTGCAATGTATTCCTGCCCACTCCCTGAGGGAACAATCAAGTTCCAAGTGTAGTGCTCAGGGTTAAAGACATTGCCAACAGAGTGTGAACAGATGCCAACAAACCAATTTGGGGGAGGGTTCATCAGATTTAAAAAGCCCTACTGGAATGACCAAATGTCAAATCAAATAATCTTCTTCCCAGTAGGTGAGGAACACTTTGAGCTCTAATTGTGCATTTCAGGCTATACATCAGTGATAAAGCCTGGGATTTCATAATCCCCTTTGGAAATGGAAACAATTAATGGTTTCTAAGAAGAGCTGCCTGGATTCACATGGGGTGACTTTCATATAGTGATGAAACCTGCTGGAAAGTCCCAAAATGTCACTAATTGCCTAGAGAGAGAACCTAGAGAGAAAAATCACCAGACTGATTAGCCTATTGAGACATTAGTGGTTATGTTCCATAGACTCCTCTGTTTCACTTCCAATAAACTGTCACAAACAACACATAAGCAAAGCAAGCATGTACTTCAATGTCCCATCAGTAACGTAACTCGAGGGGGGGTGGGCCCTGGTGTGGGACGTGTAGCCGGGCCCCCCACCCACCTCCGTACCAGATTATCTGTGCTGAAATTGCCCACTGCGGCCAGAAATCGCAGTGCACAAGCTGCCGGGGGGTCCTGAGGGGGTGCTGGACCCGGCCCAATTGCACCCCCTGCTCCCCCGGTAGTTCTGCCACTGTGTCAAATTACACAAGCAACATAACTGAATGCAGCAATATCCTAGAAAACAGAAAATGTCCATTGCCTATTTACTGAATTCAAAGAACTAGACAGGCACAAACGTGTTAGAAATGTACACTGTGTAAATAAAAACTGAAAATGACTTTAGAGTTATATTTGCACAAAACAGGACAGATTTCCCTTCTTATTCCTTTACTGTACACTTTTGTAATGAAGAACCGCATTTCTGATTATTTTTAAGGCAGATATTTTATATGGTCATGAAACGCCTCTGTAACTTATATTTTACAATAGGGGGTACTTTATTCACTATAAGGATATTATAAGCATGGCCTCTAGTTGTATTGTTCCAATGTCTTTAAAGGGGTGGTTCACATTTAAGTTAACTTTTAGTATGTTATAGAATGGCCAATTCTAAGCAACTTTTGAATTGGACTTCATTATTTTTTTTTTATTTATTTGCCTTTTCTTCTGACTCTTTCCAGCTGTCAAATGGGGGGGGGGGGGGGGGGGGGGGGTCACTGACCCCATCTGAAAACCAAAAGCTCTGTAAAGCTACAATGATATTGTTATTTTAACTTTTTATTACTCATCTTTCTATGCAAGCCCTCTCCTATTCATATTCCAGTCAATTATTCAAATCAGTGTACGGTTGCTAGGGTAATTTGAACCCTAGCAACTAGATTGCTGAAATTGCAAACTGGAGAGCTGCTGAATAAAGTTAAATAATAAAAAAAACACAAATAACAAAAAATGAAAACCAAGTACAAATTTTCATAAACAATAACTTCTCTTCACTGCTATTTTCTTTATATCATTTAAATCACGAATTTGAGGTGCACTTTGTTCAGCTCCGCTGCATCAGGAACAACACTTGAACATTTTGCAATATATTAACAAAGGCACACTCACTTCACAACTCGGTTGAAAACAGGATTTGGATCCTTCTTTAATTCATTGTGTACAAATTTCCTCATGATATCACTCTATATCATACTAAAAGTTAACTCAAAGGTGAACAACCCCTTTAAGGCTAGTGTCTCACATAGTGGATTCTTAAGCTAAGGATAAATGCTCCAACATTTTGACCACACCCATCTTTGTAGTCACATTTTACATAATTTGACAGGTTATGAAAGTTTGAACATATTTCTGTGTTTTTTTCAGTTATTACAGTTTTTCTAATGAATGTGAATTGCCATTTAAGATGTGAGTCTAAAGTCTCCCAAGAGACCTGTTATCTAAATTGTTACAATTACTTATTTGCTTATCTTAAAATTGTTACAAATGTATCTTAACTGCACCTGTGGCTGTTCTGGGCTCTCAGCCAAAAGCCAGTTAAGTTAGAAACATTACATCTATTTCTGGCTGTTTAGTGTAGAGAAAATTGTGACCTTCAGCTTTTTTACAAAAAACTGCACAAACGTGTGTCCGGGGCGTTAGATCTATCAGCAGCGGGGGGGGGGGGGGGGG
>CM044445.1:87386369-87414507 GCA_024363595.1 Xenopus borealis
GAGCCTTTAACTGCCAGCACGTATAGAATACGTGCTTGGCAGTTAAAGGGTTAAATGTTACCTACAGGCCATGTTGATCATTTTTTGCTGAGAGGTTTGTTTTTGTATATACTGTAATAGTTAGTTGAAGTTCCTAAGCCTGACTCTCTGACACTCTAGAGGGGGGAATTCACAAAAGTGTCGGGAAGGAAAAAATGTCTTTAAAATGTCGACAAATTCACAAAACATTTCCACACCAATTTTCCGACATATACACTACACTTTTGAAATAGTGTAGTGAAAAGTGGCCGTGGTTTTTTCGGCGCCACTTTCCCCGACATTTTTATGAAGTACTCATTTTTTTTCCGACAATTTTTCCGACACATTAGGCTCTCCAAAATGAAAATGTCGGTCAAATGTAGAAAATTGTTGGACTTCTGCCTTTGCGAATTTGCTGTTTGTACGACATTTTATCGACGACCACTTCTGCGTTACTTATTTTACCGACCCTTTTGTGAATTCCCCCCTCTGACTTTGCCAACCTGACTGTCCCATCTCAGTCTGTTAGTTACAGTTTCTAATGCTAACGGACTCCTGCTGCACAAATATGGCAGCCCTCTCATACAGGAACATGGGGGATCAGACAGGTAATGTAAAAGCTAGGGATGCACCAAATCCACTATTTTTGATTCGGCCGAACTCCTGAATCCTTCCCAAAAGATTAGGGTGAATAACGAACCCTAATTTACATATGCAAATTATGGGTGGGAAGGGGAAAACTATTTTTGACTTTCTTGTTTTGTGCTAAAAAGTCACGTGATTTGCCTCCCTGGACATAATTTGCATATTCAAATTAGGATTCGGTTCGGCCAGGCAGAAGGATTCGGCTGAATCCTGCTGAAAAAGGCTGAATCCTGGGCAAATCCCATATCGAATCCTGGATTCGGTGCATCCCTAGTAAAAGCATTGTGCAAATACTTTATTTAAGTTAGAAGTAGCTTTCAAAGACAATATTATGATAGATGTAAAAAAAAAAAAAAAGTTTAATTTCTGGTGTCAGTAACTCTTTAAAGGACCAGTAACAGCAAAAATGTAAGTATTTTAGTAAAACTGGTGTGTTTGCTATGGAAACACATCTGCATTTTAAATTACCAAGCTGCTGTGTAGTTTAGAATGAATGCCCCATGGCTACACAACAGCTTGTTTATAAAATATTGTAGAGTTTCTGAATAAAACACACCAGTTGTACCAGTGCAGAAAAACAGCACATTAGATTTTTATTATTTTAAAATACTTTCATTTTTTGGTGTTACTGTTCCTGGAGAAGATGCAAAATACTGGTAATGTCCAGGAATCCAAGTACTACTAAAAAAAATCTTTTAGGTAACCGAATAGGTAAAAAAAGCAGACATCTTTTTGCAGGGTCACTTAAAGGGGAACTACTGTGAAAATTTAAATTTCATAGAATATAAAGCAGAAAGTTTGTAAATATAATCAGTTGAACATGTCTGTATTGTTTCTGAAATAATCAAGTCACTTTTTAATATTACAGCAATCTGTCACTCTTCATTCTCTCTTCATGCAGGAGTTGGAGTCAGATTTTGATTGACAGTTATGTGTCATATCTTTTTTGGGGGGGTACTACATTTGTCTATAAGGTGCACGAAAGCACACTCTTTCAGAATTGATTCTGATATAAATTCCGTCTCTCTACAAACCCAATTTGTGCCACTGTTGGTTATTTCAAAAAAGTGTTAGCTCTAATAAAGCAGCTAGGCATCTACCATCTGCATGAAGAAAGAATGAAGACAGACATGCTGGGAGAGACAGTAAAGAGTAACTTGATTCGTTCAGAAAGAGTACAGCAATTTTATCGAATTAAGGTTCTTATTTCCATGAGATAATAGTCCCCCTCTAAGAAGCTACGTACAGAATATATCAATAGAAGAGAGAGGTTTGAGTGAGGTTGTCCATTGGAGTCTGTATTTAAATGTATATGCCTCAACATATTGCATCACAGTATACTTTTGTGTAAGTTGTAAAGAAATATAACAAATACACGATCAAAAAACAGCCTTTTTTGCACACCTGATGTCAATTTACATTTACCGTTTTTAGCACACATGATTTAGCACACATTTGCCTTTTTTAGCACACATTTACTAGCAGCTTGTTGAAAAACTGCACTCTGCTTAGAAATATTTTGATTTACAATGTTAAATCCAGAAAACATATTTTTCAGTGAAATTTCTGTAGCCGTAGACAATGCCTCCTAGATTATACCCTGACCACTTTCTAATTAATTCAACACTTAGCAGCAAAACCTTCCAAGTAAATGTCAATGCTGCCATCTGATGGTAGCTTGAAATCTTGGAGGCATCATCATGAATATGCATTCCATTTTCTGTCAAGACAGACAGTTCCCAGGGGAATTCACTTTCATCCCAGTCTCAGAATATTTAAACGCATGCATACCAACATAGCCCTTGCCAAAACCACTGGCGGCTAAGGCTCAGACAAACACTTACCTGTAGGTGGATCATCGCTCCTCTTAACCCCAACTTGTATCAAGCGTGTATGAGTCGGCTGATGCTCCTTTTGAGGTACTGTTGGAACCTGTTGTAATAATGAATTCAGCAAAAGAATTAATATGCTATTAATGTAGTATTAATATGCTGTATCTATGGTTCATCTCTGGCTTATAAGGGCTTAGCCAATAAAACAGGCCAGCTAACCAGAGGCTACTGAATAAGAACAACCCTCAGCATGTCTATATGAATGAAAAATAACTCTGTAACATGGTTTGTAAGTATGTAGACTTATATATCTTTTGTATCTTTTGAAATATATGCTGCTTAAAAAAAAACACTTTCATCCTACAAGTACACAAACCATGTAGATGACTCAGAAAAGTAAGATTTTTTTTTTACCAGTCTCCCCTAATCGGTGTGACTACCTTCTCTTAGTAATTTGTATCCTGTGATATTTTATAGTACAGCTGTGAAAACACAAGCGTAATAGTATCAATCGTGTCATCATTGAAAGCATTCTAAAAATACAGAAAAGAGCACTCTGATCTGGCTAATTTAAAGGGGACCTGTCACTGTAAGAAATAATGACAAATTCTATTTTATGATGGAAACCAAGCAAAATAAACATTACTTACACTATATAAATTATTTAAATCTTATTTATTTTAGTCTTGGAATTCCCAATCACATCAAGCCGGCAGGCACCATTTTGTGGGCACTGTTAGTAAGGCAACTATTACAAACTCTTGTTTATGAACCAGAATAGGGCACTTGATGCCCACGACCATGCACCACAATTAGATGGTGAAGAGGAAGGGTGAATATGAATATATATATATGTGCAGTGACATCTAGGAAGTGCAGACCAAAGAGTGAAATTAATTGCCTGCGGGCAATATATGGTTGACAACTGAGAATTAGTTTATAACAGGTATGGATATTTTAATAAAAAAAAAGTAATGTTTCATATGAAAAGGACTTTTAACATACAGATTTTTATGTCTGGGTGATAGTTCCCCTTTACAAAGCTGCAGGTGCTGGACACGAGACTCCTAACTGCAACAGGAATACACCAGTCCCCATCACAGTTTCAGGTAATTTTTCCAACAAAATAATGGCAAAATGAGCATTTTCTGCCCTTTGATTTGACGACTTTTCACTCGGAAAAGTGAAGACAGAATCAAAAGCTGAAGCAGTGTCATAACTAGATCTTACTGGGCCCCACAGCAAATAATTTTTCAGGCCCCCAAAATTGTATATGAATTAGGGCCTCATGAGGCACCTATAGCTCCTGGGCCCCCATGCAGCCGCAGGGTCTGCTTCCTCTGTAGTTACGCCCCTGAGATGAAGGTTCCACACAATAAATTGTAGTCATCAGTGTCTAAAAGTCAAACTGCCAGAGGTTGCTCTTGGTGCAATTAACCTATGCATTGGGAAGATGACTTCCCAGTTGAAAAAGTGCCATACTGTACTGAGAGTACACGTTAAAGCACTCTTTACATTAAGAAGCTTGATGAAGTCCCACTGTTCCCGTGTTAATAAAACCCCTACGCATATGTAGGGCAAACAGCTACCTAAGTTCCTGTTTAATCGAACATTTCAAGCTTTGGAGCACAATTCCAGCTTGATAAAGTTGGCCAAAGTCAAGTTAAAAAGGCAGCAGCAGAATGAAGAAAAGTTGCATTCACTGGCAGTTTTTGATTGGCTGATGCCTCCCATACAATTTGTATGTCTTGATAAACCAGTTATACATTATATTGAAACAAAACCATGCAGTGCCCTATAAAAGTCTAATGGGATCCGTGAAAAAAATGTGAGTGGAAATGACCATATTGCCTGCTGGCATTGTGCTATGTATGCAATATAGACTGAGAGTACATATTTTATAATGTTTTATAGCAATAGAATAGAACTATTTTACATTCTGCCTGTTGTAGAATTGCTTCTCTCATTTCCTAAGTACAAAAAGAACAAGTTGTATTTTAAAGAGTACTAGTATAAAACAGAATATGTTTGGTTTCAGAGCACACAAGGGAGATATTTGTTAGAGGGAAAGGCAGAAGACTGTAAGAATGTGAGAAATGCCTTGAAACATTTCTGTTGTATTTGAGACCGGCGCAAATGTGAAACACATGTTAGATGTTATGTGTACAGCAGAAAGGAAAGAAGCAGTAGCCCTATTGTATACCTGAGAGTTGCTTCTGGCTACTGTTGGCATTTCTGCACTGGTACCAGTCACCTGCTGCACCTCCAGCTCCCCAATGCTCATTGGGCCCCGTGTCACATTATCAGAGTCCATGGGGTTCAGTTCTGAAATAGTAAAATATGCAGTGTTTCACAGATGCTGCCATTCATCTTATTGCACACTATAAATCAGACACACTCCATTAAGACAAACATAAATATATTACACTTCTGTGTTTAATAGGCAATAAATGAAAATAGGCATTGACGTGTTTTTGGACTCAACATCATCTAGAGTATAATGAAAGGTTAAAGACGTAGTCTTGAAACACAAGATTTAGAGAGTATGTTCTAGGGAAACCACTGGCACCCAAGAAGAAAATAGAAGGGCCCATTAATAAATACAGATATAGGGGGCGAATTCACTAAAGCATGAAGCGTCTAATGCACTTATTCGCCAGCGTGACGTCATTTGGCAACTTCACCAATTTTCTAACAGTTTCCCTGGCGAAAATTCACTAGCAAAGTAGATAGACAAGAGCAACTTCGCAACCTTTACTCCAGGCGAACTTGCGCACTTACGAAGGGAAATAACTACGCTAATTCATTAAGATGACCATTTTACTGAACGTTACCTCTTGAGCTAGACTTTACTTCGCCAGGTCAGACTTGGCGAAGTTCAATACAAAAGATAGGAGTTTTTTTTTTTTTTAGGGTGATAGTCTGAAAAATAGCGTACTTTTTTGGGGGTTTGCACAATGCTTCATGCAACCCAGAGGGTCAGCACTGGATTTACATAGTGGGATCCCCCAGGCCCACTGACATTTGTCACCCCTGTCCCCTACCCTTTATTCATGCACATTTTCATCATCTGGACTTGAGCAATGGGAATTGATACAGGAAATTTTAAAAATTATTGTACCCAGTATTTTTGCACCAATGTGGGTGTGGTTGGGCAGCATGCCACCACCTAAAATCCTGCCCGGACCTAGGTGGCCTTTCCACAAATCCAGGCGTGCAGAGGGTGGACTTTAGTATTCACACACTAGTTTTTTTTGTATCTAGAAATATCCAATGGCACATACTACTAAAAAACGATATGATACATTGTTTTATGTTTGGGGTAAAGTTTCCCTTAAAGGAAAACTATACCCCCCTGAACAATGTAGGTCTCTATAAAAAGATATTGCATAAAACAACTCATATGTAAATCCCTGCTTCATGTAATAAAACATTTTCATAATAATACACTTTTTCAGTAGCATGTGCCATTGGGTAATCAGAAATAGAAAATAGCCATTTTAAAAAATAAGGACAGCCTCCTGGGATTGTATGATTCACGGTGCACACAAACATACCAAAAAAACTATAAAGTTACTTCACATTAGCCAATTAACAGACAGAGTTGTGTCTTTTGCTTCCACACTTCTTCCTGTTACAGTTAGAGTTGAGCACACAGACCATCACGAAATGGTGGTTCAAGGCAAGAGATGTAAAAGGGCAATATTTACTTAAATATATATACCAGGTTTGTAAGATGCTTTAATATTTTGCTTAATTTGATATAAACCTGTTGCTCAAGTATTCATTTTCGGGGTATAGTTTTCCTTTAAGCAGTAGTTTGGCAAGATCCAGAACTTGATCAATAAAAAAATATTTTAAAATAGAAATGCTTATAAGAGATCACAGGATATTCTCAGCAATGTCGTGACAATGTGAATGTGATCCCTGTAGATGGCAGATGGCTTAGCATAGGCTACTGACTAGCGCACAAACAAAGAGTTAAGAACAGTTAGGAATGTCTATTGTTAGACAACTGGAAGCAAGAGTTGCAAATCCCCTTGTGGGGCCAATTACCTGGTATTTTATCATACTGTCCTGGAGACGACAGATGCCTGTGCTCATGTCCAGCAATTTCACCCGCATTAGCAGGTCTACCCATAAAGGCAGAGTGCCCTAACAGGACTTGCTCTGCTGCATTGGTGAAACGGGGCCTTTGACCTTCGCTGATCTCCCCCATGCTGTTTTCTTCGTCAGAGCCCTAGAGAGTAGACCATCAAAAGCAAAGAAAATAAACTTGACTGATATAAAAACAGAGATTCATAGCCAAAACAGCCAGGTTTCATGTATTAGAGCCCAATTAAGGCTGGTGTGAGATTAAACGAACAGGTCTCTGAAAATGTGGAAAGAATTTCAAATCTACATAGAGTAAGCAGAATAAAATGCAATAAAATGTCTTCTGGCTTATAAATCTGTGATGCATACTCAGTGCAGAGTTCCGAAGAAGATCAACTCACCTCTGGGGGGTAATAAACGTCAAGTGGTGCAACCAAATCTTGATTGAATTTGGCTAAGAGTGACAGAACAGGATCACGATGTGCTCCACTTTTGGGCCCATAAATCACCTGCCCTTCACTTGGGGGATCATATTCCTGCAGCAAAAAAGCAGAATGGTTCCTTTTTTTTAATCAGACGTCTCGCCAAATAATTTGTAAACTTTCTTAAAGTTCACTAAACCACAGATTTCTGACATTCTTCTATATTATTCCAAATATATCATTGCAAAATGTCTGTTACCTTGGGAAATAGGTAGAGAAATCGCCTCCCAACTAATCGTATTCCACGGCCATTGTTTTACACTAGCACTTGGAATATAACTCTGTTTTATGCTATCACCTTCCTGGAGACTACATTCTAAGTTGGCTCCTAAATAGAAAACATTGCTATTCAGCATTCTGTTAAGTTTCACTTTATTGTTTTCTAGAGACTATAAGCATATTGGTATGAGAAATTCTGCACACAGGGACAAATCCAATTAAACACTCTAATATCACTTTAAAGGGGAATACACAATATTTATTTACAGAGTCTAACTTCAATAATATTGTTAATTATGCAGAATGCTTACACAGAAGCTATTAATGTTATTTTATGGGATAACCTTGTTTTCATGCTATGTTTATATCCTAATATCTACAAGTTGTGCATTTCCTTTAGAACACTTTAAATTCGTGAAAGTACTATCTCTTCAGTGGTTATTAATCTTCAGTTATTAAATTGTGCATGCAGACTTTTTGCTGACAATGCTGCTTTCCTACCATGTCATGTGCATCCCTTAGAGTGCTGGACAAACTCTCTGTAAGATTTCGTTCAATCACTCCATTTTCAGCCACGGCTAGAAATAAATACAATGATACAGTTAATAAAAAAAACTGTGAGTAAAAGTATTAAGGGAAATATTCATACAACACTATTCTCCCAAGGATTTTGTAGACTTAACAATTCACATCAATCAAAGATGAATCAAAAACTGAAAGTATCTGATTGACTGATGTTCATGCCAGATGCTAAGTTCTCTGCATGGAGGTATACTTTGGCCATTTACAAAAGTGAGGGTCAATAACCAGCTTGTTTTTCCCACTCAAAACTGATGCATTCAAAGTTCATTGGCTAAACTGATCATTTTGGGGGTTTATGAGTAATGACCTGTGTTCAGCCTCCTCGGCTGAAAGGTGGGAAGTGGTTTGTAGAAAACCTTGAAGTAAAGTTACTAAAAGTTATTAAAGGGATCCTGTCATGGGAAAAAAAATGTTTTTGGATCAGTTAATAGTGCTGTTCCAGAAGAATTATGCACTGAAATCCATTTCTCAAAAGAGCAAACAGATTTTTTTATATTTCATTTTGAAATCTGACATGGGGCTAGACATTTTGTCAATTTCCCAGCTGCCCCAAGTCATGTGACTTGTGCTCTGCTAAACTTCAATCACTCTTTACTGCTGTACTGCAAGTTGGAGTGATATCACCCCCTCCCTTTCCCCCACCCAGCAGTCTAACAACAGAACAATGGGAAGGTAACCAGATAACAGCTCCCTAACACAAGATAACAGCTGACTGGTAGATCTAAGAACAGCACTCAATAGTAAAACCCATGTCCCACTGCGTACTATTTAGTTACATTGAGAAGGAAAAACAACAGCCTTCCAGAAAGCAGTTCCCTCCTAAAGTGCTGGCACAAGTCACATGACCAGGGGCAGCTGGGAAATTGACAAAAAGGCTAGCCCCATGTCAGATTTCAAAATTGAATATAAAAAAAATCTGTTTGCTCTTTTGAGAAATTGTGTTATAGCCAATGCTGGAACCATGCTGCAATCTGGTCAAACAGAAATAGAACAATGTATTGCAATTAGAAAAAAAATGGAAAGGTGCACTCCAACTGAAGTCAGGCACAGAATCTGAGCTCAAATGAGACTTTTGGAAACCCTGCAGTACATTTTTTCTCTTAACAGATGGTTGTGAATGCTAGGAGTTGAGGTTCCCAACAACCTGAACATCACAGGATTCATATAATGCATTGATACATATGATGCAGTAAAACAAAGACACAGGACAAATGGGGAACTTGACACCATAAGAAATACTTCCAAATTCTTTTCTACTGTGTTTGTCAAGCACATTTATATGGTGTAAGTAAAGTTTATTTTAATCTTTGTACCCTTCAGTCTTGGAATTCAAAAATCACAGCAAGCAGGCAGCAGCCATTTTGCAGACATTATCATTAAGGCAAGTTTTGTATGACCCCAAAATCTTGTTTAAGTGTCAGAATGGGGGACTTGATGTCCATGCCCACGCACAGGCTACACAATTAGATGGTGAGGAGGGAAGTGGAATAAGCGGAGGGAAGTGGAATAAGAGGAGCGCAGTGGCATTTAGTAAGAGCAGAATAGTAACTGAAAGTAACTATCTGCTGTCAATCATACTGTATATTACCTGCCCCAACTCTATAGCTATTTTAGTTTCATGTTTAATTTGAAAAGGGCATTAATTACACAGCTTCTTATATCTGGGTAACAGGTCCGCTTTAAGCAGACATTATGATTATAGTTTAGAGAACTAAAACGTACCTTGTGCTGCAGCTATCTGTTCATAACTGTACACCACCTCCCCCTCTGAGATGGGCCTGTCGGTTGTGTCTGAGTCAGTGGTGGTGACAGTCACGGTGCTCTCCTCTGTTGAGGGGGCAGAGCTTGGAGTTGGAGCAGGTGATGGAGATCTGAGTTCAGGTGGAATAGAAATTGAGGATTTTTCAGGATCAGGTGAAGCTGCAGAGATCAGGCTCTCTGGCTCTTCCTCTTTAGCTACGGTCAGCTCACTGTCATACAAAAAAACACAAACGTCACTAAATATAAAGCATTAGGCTATTCACTATGGAACAGTCCTCAGTCCCAGGTGTACCAGGGTAGCATGGTTGTAGACACTGTAATCCACCACTCCAACTGCCTATGGGCCTGTGAGTCATACATGAACCCACTATCATCGGGAAGGATTGTGTAGGAATATTGAGGTGCCTACTTACTGCACCTACATACCAAGGCACAAGAAACCATATTTCATGTCTACTGTACTTAAATCCTTGAAAGAGACTATGGACCCAGAATTATCTTACTGTTGTTGTTATTGATAAAATGAAAAATAAAAACTTAAATAATATTAAGCATTAAACTAGAAGGATCAAGGTTTCTAATATGGCTGGAACTGCAACACTACTTACACTGCATCTTTATATAGAGCCTCATCCAATGAATGAGGGTTTTCTTCTTCTAAAGGCAAATCCATAGTGCCCCAAGGACCAGGGCTATCGTTCTTATCATCAGGTTCTTCAGATATGAGAGGTGTTGGGGTAGCCACTCTGGGAGGAGAGGCCACTGGGGTGATAACAGGAGTGACTACAGGACTTGTTGGCACCTCTGGAGCTGCAAATAAGGCACAATAGTGTTTTAATAAAGAAACATGTCTACTTGCTATTTTACACTTATTATTATTAGATATATCCCATATGAGCATGTCATGACAATAAGAAAAATGTTTCCAAAATATATCCCAATCAAACTTCCTGTCTAGAAAGTAGAACATGTTAATGTTACAAAATAGGAGACCTACAGAGACCTACTAACAGCAGTTTGTTTCCTGACTCAATTTCAGTTCATACAGTACAGCATTGTATAGGAGAATTGAGTCAAGTTAATAAAAAATATTGCATGTAGATCTTTGGAGATGCCAGAGATGTCAGATCCCTGTGTTCTTCAGGTCAACCAAGGAAAGTCATCAGCAGTAGCAATACTCATTTTTAGAAATAACTTTCAATCAAACCACATAGTCACTGATGGGTAATGGAGCAGATACCTCAAATATAGCATCACAAACAAGAAAACATGGGAAAAAATGTTTTTTTTTCAAAATGCATCAGTTAATAGTGCTGCTCCAGCAGAATTCTGCATTGAAATCAATTTTTTTTTTATATTTAATTTTGAAATCTGACATGGGGCTAGACATATTGTAAATTTACCAGATGCCTCAAGTCATGTGACTTGTGCTCTGTTAAACATCAATCACTCTTTACTGCTGTACTGCAAGTGATATCAGCTCCCCCCCCACCCAGCAGCCTAAAGGTGGCCATACATGGGCCGATAAAAGCTCCCTACAGACCAAGTCGGCAGCTTATTGGCCATGTATAGGGCCCTCCGACAGGGTTCCCCGATCGATATCTAACAAACCTTCATCAGGCTTGCCTCCCACAAAGTAAGCCATCGCAGAAGCCAGACTTTAATTGGGGACCACTAAATGGGAGGGTGGCTCCGGGGCTTCTAGTTGTACAGCACTGCATTGCACCATTCAGGCACAATAAGAATCCTATGTTGGATGCATTTATGGTAGATAGTATTTATAACTCAGTCACTCACCTGCCACTTCTGCCTGATCCTCAGATATGGGCTCAGCCACAGAAGTTTGTGGAGAAAGTTCTGGGGTTTTTACTGTGGAATGTTCCCTAACAGGAGGGAGAGGAGATGCAGGTGGGGTACAGTCCGGAGTGGGAACTAAAGGAATTTCTACAAGATTCTGAAACAGAAAAGAAGAAAAAAAAAAAAAAAAGCTCTTTTTATAAGTATTACAGTGTCCTGTTATTAGTATTTCTGCCTGTTTCCAGATTACAAATCCATTCAAGATTCAGGATAGTTGCATAGTTAATTTGGGGTAAGGAGACAAAAGTCCAACCCTTCCAAATAAACCATAAACCCTGCCAAATGCACACACACACACAAACATATACAGAACAACACACTCACTCACATATACAAATATATATACTAATAGCTATACTAACTAGCTGTAGATTTTGAGCTCACTCATTGGCTTGGATCTTTTGCTTATATCAGTTATCTGTAAAGTAAGATTATCTGTCTTGAGTATTAAATATTATTGGTTGCAACTTTTACCTGTACATCAGATTCCATTAAAGGGCGTATTTGTGCATTTCGAGCTTCTCTCTCCCCCAACATTATAGCAATAGTCTCAGCCAGTGCTTCATCAACATAGCGGCGAATTAAATCAGAATCCACCGGCACTCCAGCATCAACAAACAACTGGAATCCTTGCCCTCCAGCTGCTTCGACTAAAAAGTAAAAGAAATATAATGACTTATATGCATGATACATGTAACAAAAATACACAAGAGTATGCCCATTATCCATACTGAGCAAATATGTTTTTCCAAGTGTTGGAGAGAGTGCCTGGTACACAGAGAAATAACAGTTTTTGGAGAGAACTTATAATAGAACAGGGTTAAAAGAAGGAGCCTACAGACCATGATTCTCAAAGTATTGCTAAAATACAAATTGTTCAAAATACATATTTATTGTTCCTTTACTGCAAACTTGTATAGCAGAGGAAGCACCTAATTGTGGTTCAAAAGCACTTAGATATTATTCCATATAGAGTAAAAACATATTTGCAATCAATAGGAAACCTAGGCCTCCAATGAAGATACCGATATCTGAAGCTACTGATCCACTCTCTTCAGTACTTGTCTGGCTGATATCAGGGACCACTTCTTGCCTGACTGGCTGCATTTCACTGATGATTCTTGCCATGATTTCCTGTTCCACCCTAAGAGAATTTATAAGGAGATGAAAAATGTCCCAAAGGTTTTTTTCAATATAATATAAAATAAAAATTTCCATGGATTTTGGGTTCTCCAAACCTAAAATGTGGAAATGTAAAACTGAGATTTAACTCCAAGTCAGACTGTTAGTTTGTAGCATATATGTGGTCACTGGGAAGGGAGAAAGATTCCTTAGACCCAATAGAAGAACTTTCATTTTAATATCCAGTACTGTTATATGGATTACTCATATATGTGCTTAAATATCAAATTAAATATGTATCCATGGCTAGTATATGACACCACAATGGTATAAATATAGTTACCTCTAGAAGGCATTTTATCAGTCTACAGTGCTATAGTACTTTTTGAATCTTTTGAATATTCTAGATATACAGTAATTTTGTACTGAGGTTGTGGTTTATTCCTGCTTCCCACAAAGAATAGTTCTGAAAAAATGTAGAAAAGACCAAAAGACAGAATTGTTGACTCATATGATGATAGGGAAAACAGACTATTTGTGAAAGGCAATATAGAAGCAGAACAATAGTTCACTAGCCAGTATAGAGCTACCAAGATTATATAACAGATGTGTCACACAAAATAATCATTGGTCAGTTTGGAAAATCTAGGGTTCCAGGAAAACAAGAGGTGCATCTCGTAAACATTTGGTGGTGCAAGATTCATTGAAAAAGAGTCTAAAGTTGACTAACAGTGAATATGAATAACATACACATTAGGAGACATTACCAGCTGATTACTCTGTTCTCCAACGTCTCCTTTCTACTAATGATCCCTTCCAAAATATCACTAGCTTGAGGTGCAGGTGGGGGAACAGATGGAGGGAATGGGATTCCATTATACTGTGTTGGAGGGATCTCTGCACAACCATTAACTTCCAGCAATGGCTCTGGGATTTCAACCTCGCTTTCTTCATCCTGAAACCAGAATACAAGGGTCCTACTGAAAGAGCCATTTTCTTACAAAGGCATATGTCGGGATTCTACACTTCACTCACACAATTCACAAGTTATATAGAGTTTTAGCTGATGCACAGGGAGGTAAAATACCCCCTTGCTGGAGGAGTCTTTGGTTGGCCCAGTAAAGTAAAAACTGTACCATAGCACACTTTTAGTGGAAGCACAACAAATTAGTATCACCTTCTTCTCTTTTTCATGGTCATACTTAATGGAGGGACTGGCTCATCAATAGCTACAAAATCTATCCTATATGATCTCCATAAAATATGAGTTTCAGTTTCTGTAAATTAAATAGCCTAGGTATATTTCTCTTTGCAGATGTGAATGCTCCACAAAAAATGAAGTGAAGAAGCAAAGTCAATTTTATATTACAAAGGACCTGTGCCAGGCTTCCTACATCTGTTAGTTATCAAAGGACTTTAGTTTTGGTTTGGTTCACTCTCTAACGGAACTAAATAAAACTTGTTCCTCAGAGTTATTTCGTAAATCCTCTTTTTTTCTCTCCAAAATTCCTGGTCCAACTTACAATGAAGTGCTGCATTGTTGCCTACTTCCATAAAGGAACAGTAAGCATTAACATTAGCAATGCTCAATTACTTAGGTTTGGAAGCTTCATCCCCCCCCCCCCCCCCCCTCAAGTCCTGGGGAAGACCATCTGATTTTGTTTTAAAAGTTTTATTAAAAAAGCTTTGTAACAAAGAACACTGTATTTATTTGTACCTGTATATTACAATTGCCCACCAATTTGAATGTATGCTCTATGGTGCAGACACCTCCCTCCTCCTGTGTCTTTACTCTGTGCTCAGTCTTTCTAACTTTGCATATACATATTTATTTATTACAATGAATAGCTATTAATGGACTGTAAAAAAGTACAGCACTTTATCACAGCATTTTATCACGTCACTCCAAACTACATATTTCCCAATGCTTAGCAAAGTAAAATGCAGTGGAATATTACTCTCCCATTCCTCAAAGTATCTGGTTAAAAGTACAGACACCCAACAACCCCTCCCATCATGGAGCTGATGATAAACAGATGAAGTTTATTTGTTTGTTTATAGAATGGTATATTGTGTTTCAGTTTTCGTAGATTTCCAATGAATGGCTTGAGTCTTTATGTTTGGTCTATGAAATTAATAATATGTTCCCCTTAGGACTAGTGCAGGTGTAGACTGCGGAGAATAATAATCTTGAATTATTATTGAAGCTTACACAGTGTGTAAATATTAGATCAGAAACTACAACAACAATTAACCCCCTGACTATTCAAGCTTAGCCACAGAGTAAACAGTAAACACTTCTTTAGCCAGACACAAATGTGTACTTTTCTCCGAGTTACCTGAGTGATTTCTGACACTTGGACAAAGGAAGTGCCTGGAAAAGCAAGGACCTCGTCTTCGGATTCTGCACATAGTGGCAGCTTAAAGAGAAAAAAGGAGACATTATAAAAATGGATACTTTGAACATTTAGACACACATGAAACAAATAATCATTCTAAAAAATCTGTATTCGTTTTCGATTCCTTTCTTTCAAGCTCCAACTTTCAGTCCATAGTTCGAAGAATATTTAGGGTAGTACATAACTGTCCTTCATTGAGGGGTTTCTGGAGCATTATGAAACTTCACTCATACTACCTCCCTTCCAGCTACTGCTCTGAGCCCCCATAATTTGGGATAAACTTCCTTATATTATAGGCTCCTAAACTTCGGCACTGTCAACCACGTGAAGTTCAAAGCCTGAAGATCAATTATTTTGAGATCTGAAATGTTTTTGAGTTTTGAGCTAAAAAAAAAGTTTAAGGAACATCCTCTCCAACATGCGGAGCAAAAATAAAATTCTCAAATAATAAATTTCACAAAGAACCACTGTGCTAAAATAACCATACTGGGCTGGCGTAGCCATGGCCGTGATCAGCAAAACTACATTTAAAGTGATAGTGACACTAACAAAAACTACTTTTTAAATATGAATGAACATAAAAGTTACTTAAAGGTCATGTTGATTATTTTTTGCTGAGAGGTTTGCTTTTCTAAGTATTTGTTATTTGAAGTTCATAAAACTCACTGTTTTGCCAACCTGACTGTCCCATCTCAGTCTGTCAGTTACAGTTTCTAATGCTAACGGACTCTTGCTGCACAAATATGGCAGCCCCCTCATAGATGAACACAGGGAGTCAGATAGGAAATGTAAAAGCATTGGACAAATACTTATGGCAAAATTATAAGTAACATGCAAAGTCAATTTTATAGTAGACGTAAAAAAAATGTGGGTGACATGGAGCGGCACAAGGGCATACCCTGGAACAGCCCTTAGCTTGCACATAATTCCGATGTGCAGATTAGGGCATGCCAAGGGTCACAATGCGCAGGAGGTCCCTAAATGTACAGCCTGCCTCCAAGTCCCACCGCACTGCACTTTGAGCATGGGCCTGACAATGTACAATGTTGTGTCCCTAAGTGCTCTTGCACATGTAGTAACGGAACATGATTTCTCGTACATTCATTTTTGGCTTTGCGATTCCTTGCTATTGGCATGTAAAGTGATGTTAAAAAGTAAGTAAGAACACGTTTTAGCATCCTACAGATATTTAACATTCATTTAAAAAATTTGAAAGCTATAAGTAATAACCCACTGTATTTATTACTAGCTTAAATAGCTACAATTAGAATCAGGTGCACTACATCAGGTGCAAAGGACACAAACATTGTCAGGGATAAACTTGAAGATCTTTTTTAAACCCCAAATATTTATTTAGCTTTGCTCTTTGTTGTTGAAGTGTGTGTTATCACCAAGCCTAGGTTTAAAGAGCTCGCTGAGGCCTTTAGAAAAAAAGTAATGGGTGCCCTAGAGTTTGGGAAGGGATTTAATCAATCATGCCACTGTCCAGAAGAGCATCTAAACGTGGAGAAGATTTCAGACAACTGCCAACTTGCCCAGGCCTGGCCATTGCCGCAAGTTCAGCTTGAGAGCTCCACAAAAGTCTAAAATAAATCTCTAAGCACCCCAGAATTTCATCACAAGACATGAGTTGTAGCTCTTGCAACTACAGATGTCAAAGTAAGCAAATTAGAACTACATAGGAGGTGTGACAGAAGAAATTGCTTTCCTAAAAGAACACAAGGACAAATCTAAAATGTTCCCATGAACACCTGGAACAATGAGGTGTTAAACGGAGTTTTGGTCATAGTATCAAAAGAAATGTTGGGAAAAAAACAAAGACTACAATTTACCAGAAGAACTTATTAACAACATGGTGGTAGAAATGTTATGGTTTGTGGATGCTTTGCCTCATCAGGGTCTTCATTGTACCAGAGAGTGATTGATGCTACAGTGAGGCCATCTGTCAGAAGACAGATGCTCAGCCCCGAAAGTGGACTTTGCAACATTACAATAACCCTAAACATTCCAGTAAATTCAGCAAGGAATCGCTGAAAAAGAAATGGAGGGTTCTGGAATGGCCAAGTCAAAGCTCATATCTAAATCCCATTAATATGATGGGGGGGGGAATTGACATGCAATGCATCCAAAAAAGTATTGTACAGCTGAAGAAATATTTTCCCAGTCAATGTCAGAGACTGTTAGACAGCAACAAGAATGCTCAAGGTTGGTTCTGACAAAGGGGCCAAGTTCCAGATATTGGAGACATGGATGTACCCTCTTTTCAAAGAAGGAAATTATGTATTCAAAGTAAAAAAAAAATTTTTTGTTCAATTATAGCACCTTTATCTTTAAAAACTGTTTGAATGAAGACCAAATATTTATATGTCCCCATATGTTACAAAAAGAATAAATGACATGGGGTGTACTTACTTTTTCATATCTGTATGTATATCAGTGTGTAAATAACTTTTCTTTTTTTAAGACATTTTAAACTGCTTTTAGTCAACCAATGCATCTGTCTTACTGTTTTATGTCTCTAATCTCTCTGAAATCCTGAGTTGTAGAGTCCAACCTCTCACTGCAGCTGAAGCTTTTGTCTGATGTTATGGCAACAGCCAGGTTTTATCACAAAATGTACAGATGTTTTCCATTACTTAAAAGCTAACAAGATTCGATGACAATACTGAATAGGTGCCAGGACCAAAATGAAGAATGAATAAATTACCTTTAGAAGAAGTGAGAGCTCACAGATGGGCACGTCGCTGAGCCGTATGAGTTATTAAATATGAATAATTCATTTGTGCTAGCTGTAGTAAGAGCTTTAATGGACCCCAGTAAAATTAACCTTTTCTGTCCAGAGGTTTTAATATAAAATAAGCTCTCCAGTTCTCATGCACATTGATATTTGTGCCTTACTTTGTACAGTATCTTTAAAGTCTCCCACAACGACTTAAAAGAGAAAGAAAGTCTAAATCATAGGATTGCCAAATATAAGGCACCCCTTCCTGTGAATGTAATAGCTTACCGGATAGTCCAGGCCAATACTTGGATTAGCAGAAAACTGCACCAGCCTGGGGTACTTCTGCATGAGCATCTCTTCTTTCCTAGGCAGATAAATGCACTTCTTTTCACTCTGCTGATGCTCGCACAAAAGTACCCAGGAGCATTGGCCGGGGGTATAAGGTAAGTGATTATCATTACATTTGGAACCTCCCCATTGCTTTAGACTTCCTTCTCCTTTAATTGACTGGATGCCAATAATACTTGACTTAGCTCTGTCAGAACTTAACATATCCTTTTATATCTGTTAAAATAGCACTAACATAATCAGGGACATTGCAAAATGAGCGGATCTCTCCCAGATATGCCCACATCAGACAAATAAAGGTTGTTCTCAAGCTCTGCCTGTTTAATCGAAGTAACAATGCTTCAAGCCACATGAGGGTTACCGCAATCCCTTGTGGAGACTTCTATAATGTTTTGAGGAGAGCACTCAAGAGCAATACTGCGGTGAAATTCTTTAATCCGTGACTACATAGTACACAGAACATGTTTAGGGCCTTACGTGCCCTTATAATGAAATAAGAAACTTTCTAAATACAATCAATTAAATATTCTGAATTGTTTCTGAAATAATCAAGTTTATCTTCACTATCCCTCTTTCTCAGCATCTGTTTCCCTTTGTTTTCTCTTCATGTAGCAATTGGGTGTCAGATAGATCCAATATATCTTATAGGGGGCTCCCTTTCCTAGCAGATGTATTAGAGCTCATTCAAATAACGGAATCCAGTACAAACAAAATCTAACAAAATAACCTCCTTTTGCAAAAATTCTGCATGTAGAGAGACATGATGTCTGGTGATTTTGCTGGGCTTTAATTTGGAGGGGTTGAACTTGATGGACTTTGTCTTTTTTCAACCCAATTTAACTATGTAACTATGTAATAGAGTGCACTCTAATACATCTTCTAGGGAAAAGATATATTGGATCATTCAACTGACATCCAACTCCTGAATGAAGGAAGAATGAGAAGAAACAGATACTGAGAGAGGAATAGTGAAGATAAACTTGATTATTTCAGAAACTGTGCCAAATTGTTAATTGATTATATTTACAAAGTTTCTTATTTCAGTATGCTGAAGCTAATAATATTTTTTTATTTTTGCAATAGTTCCCCTTTAAGCACTGTACCTTATAGACTTATAAAACATAATAAACAATTAAGAAAAAAAATATGATACTTGGTAACATTCTCGCATTGTATGAAAACTCGGAAAATATGGAAAATAGTGAGTGAAATTAATACAAAACCTGAATGTCAGGATCCATAGGAGCAGGAGTGGGAGTAGGGGGAGGAGTTGCTTCTCGTCTGGGAGACGGTTGACTTAGACTGGTGCTCTCGCTTGCTATGCTGTCAATATCAACACATGGGAGCACCTAAATAGAGAAAAGATATACCAGATAAAGAATGATTCATTAAAATATATCTAATCCAACCAGGGGAGCTGTTACACTATACTTAAAGGGGAACTCCACAAAAACATATATTAAGCTTTTTGAAAAGTAAACAATTTCAAGCAACTTAGCAATATACAGCAATTAAAAAATATGCAGACTTTTCATGATTTTTAATGGTTCCTGCTCTCCTGCTGGTCTTTCGGACTACTTTTCCGAGCTGGCTGACTACTGTTACTTTGTATCAGCAGCCATCTGTCCTCAGCTTGCATCCTCCAAACCCCACAATTCCCTGCACTAGTTTGTCCAGATTTCAAATGATGCAGAAAGAGAAGAACTGTTAAGCAGCTGGATTTCAGCATTGAAAATGGCATTTATTCAGTCTGTTTGAGGAAACCGGTAACTGTGATGGGTATATTAGGGGCTATTTTCAGAGCCGGATTTACATAGTGGGCACCCCTAGGCCCACTGACATTTGTTACCCCTGTGGAGCAATGGGAATTGACACAGGAAATGTAAAAAATTATTGTACCCAGTGTTTTTGCACCAATGTGGGTGTTGTTGGGCAGCAAGCCGCCCCCCTGCAATCCTGCCGCCTTAGGCCCGGGCCTAGGTGGCCTTTCCACAAATCCAAGCCTGGCTATGAGATTCGATAATCTTTATCAAATTTTGGTTTGGAAGCCTGAGTTCCGCTTTAAAGGGGTTGTCTACTCAAACTATTTATGCTTGATGGCAGAAAATGAAATTCTAAAAAACTTTCCAATATGCATTCACGATGGTCTTAAAGTTATTTGTAAATGTAATCTGGAAGCAGTATTCATATTCTTCTCTTTCTCATACCAAGTCCTGATTCTTAAAACAATGTACACAAAGTCAGTTCTCTTCCAGGTTGGCTGTTATTGCATTGTTTTAGACAGGGGGGTTCATTTATCAACACTGGGCAAATTTGCCCATGGACAGTTACCTATTGCAATCAGTGATTCGTTTTTTAAAGCCAGCTACAAGAAGAACAATGAATGCAGCAATTTTATTGGTTGCCATGGGTTACTGCCCAAGGGCAAATTTGCCCAGAGTTGATAAATGACCCCCAGGAACTGTTTTCAATAGCAATTAAATGTACAAGTTGCCTTTAAAGTCACTGAAAATGATTAACTAATGTATATTAAAAAAGTTGATCAACATAAATTTTTCTTTCAAGATGCAAACAGTTTTTTTTATTATAACCACTTTCAATAAAGATATTTTCCAAGAGATTTTCTCTGGCACATATACCAACATTCTTAATTTCAAATAATTTAATAATAATAGCTGAATATACTGAAGTGGTTATCAACAATCCAACAAAATGTGTAGTATATGATGGCTTACACACCTGGACTCTGAGCTGTGGGGGGTCTTTCTTCTCTGATCTCATTTCCACTACTGCAACATTGGGTTTCACCGATTTTGCCCGTTGCCTTGGGGGTGAGGGTGGAATAGACACATTCACTGTAGTGGCCTGTGGCTTTGCAATGATTACAGATGAAGGCATTGGAGAAACTCCATCAAACTGTGATCTTCCTAAAGATGCAGCACAAAATAGCAATATTTACTCAGAGCAATAATGTAGCTATTTATGAATGCCAAAGTGGCTTAGGATGAGGGCACCCTGAGCGTATGGCCGGCTTCTCTCTGCCTGTGTTTTGTAGGCAGACAGAGAGAAGTGGAACTGCTCCAGTATTCTTCTAATGTGTAGTTGCATTGGCAGGCACATTATTAGCTGATTGCAGCTACATGGGTGGAGATAGACCTGAAAAAACCAAAGCATGCATTTATGGGCTCTTCTGTAGCTGCACTCAGGCCAACACTGTACAGCTGTCTGGGTCACAGGTCCCCTGTGTGCTACACACAGAAGTGGAGAGAAGGGGATCTGTTTCTCTCTGTCAACAAAATCTTAGAGCAGTGATCCCCAACCATGATATATGAGATCATACACAGCATGACAAAGGGGGTTACCCCGAAACGTTGCACATTCGCACTAATAAACAGCAAGGGGGATCCCTGCCATTCACCTGCCTTGAAGTGCCAGTGTATTTCTTTTTACATAAACAACAGGGCCATTAAAAACAAATCATTGGGACTTGCAGTTTATTACCCATTAATTAAATATAATAATATATAAGCTCTCTTTTGTACATGTGAGCAGCAGTTGGCTGAGATGAAGTGGCAGCTAAAAAGATAGCTAGAGTAAACCAGGCCGTTATTCTGAATACACACTGATAGGAAAAGCAGGATGGTAAGTCATAAGGAGCTACCTTTTATCTAACTTCCCCCTCTAGAAGGCTGTTTGTGACTTGTGACCTCCCTGAATTCTTATTAAGGACTGACAGATGTCCACCACATCAGAGGAAATGTACAGTTTGTAGGCTCATGCTACTGTGACACTTGCTGCTCTTCTGTATCCTTCAAAGTGTGAACTGTGTGGCTGATGGTGATGATTTTCACAGGTAACTATGAGCAGTAAACTGAGCTCCCTACATACCACTACCACCCACACTAAACTGCAGGCTATACCAACACATGGGCTCTCATGTTCATTCATTGGATCACTTGTATGCTTTTTTTGACAAGTTACGTATGTATTTTGACAAGTTATGTATCCGTATCAAGAAAGAAACCATTGCAAAGGAACACTACGTACAACACATGTATAGTGACAACTATGCACATCACAAAACCAGCCAAATATGGTCGGATTCTTTTGTTCTAGACAACGGCAACATGCAGCAGTGACATCTAGTGGCTATGACGGAAGAATTCCTGATTGAAACAACACACTTTAAAAACAAGATTAAGTTACCCAAGGGGATAGCCATAGGGATGAGATGTCCTTCCAGGGGTGCAGATACATCAAGCTCCTCTTTGATTGGGCTAAAAACAAACTGAGGCTCAAACTCCTTAGGTGCAACTTTGGGTATGGTGGTCTTGCGTTCATTAGTGTTTGTCTGTACTCGTGAGGACTTCATCTTCACACCTAAAACCAGGAGCAAATCATTTAAAGGGATACTGTCAAGGGAAAAAAATGTTTTTTTCAAAATGCATCAGTTAATAGTGCTGCTCCAGCAGCATATTGTCAATTTCCCAGCTGCCCCAAGTCATGTGACTTGTGCTCTTCAGTCACTTCACAGTTTACTGCTGTACTGCAAATTGGAGTGACATCACTCCCTCCCTTTTTCTCCCATTGCAGCCTAACAATGGGACGGTAACAGGATAACAGCTCACTAAAACAAGATAAAAGCTGCCTGGTAGATCTAAGAACAGCACTCAATAGTAAAAATCCATGTCCACTGTGACTTCTTCAGTTACACTGAGAAGGAAAAACAACAGCCTGCCAGAAAGCAGTTCCCTCCAAAAGTGCTGGCACAAATCACATGACCAGGGGCAGCTGGGAAATTGACAAAATGTCTAGCCCCATGTCAGATGTCAAAATTGAATATAAAAAAATCTGTTTACTCTTTTGAATAACGGATTTCAGTGCAGAATTCTGCTGGAGTAGCACTATTAACTGATGCGTTTTGGAAAAAAAAAATGTTTTCCCATGACAGTATCCCTTTAAGGAAATACATTTTATATCTGTTGTATAGAGAAATTGCACAGGTAGCGCTGATAAACGTTTAATCCTAAATACAGGCAAAAACTCCAGGCATTAAAAGAACAGTAACACCAAGAAATTAAAGTGTTTTAAAGGAATTAACATATAATATACTGTTAGCATGCACTGGTAATGCTGTGTGTTTGCTTCAGAAAGATGAGTGTAGTTTATATAAAGAAGCTTCTCTGTAGCCATGGGGCAGCCATTCAAGCTGCTGGAAAAAAAGGCACAAGTTCCACTGCACATAACAGCTAAGCCCTGTCCAAAACAATGGTGTTTTATCTGTTATTTGCTATTTAACCTGTGCCATTTCTCCTTTTTTTTCCAGCAGATTGAATGGCTGCCCCTGTGGCTACACAGAGCTTGTTTATATAAAGTATAGTATAGTATAGTATAGTAACAGTACATTATATTTGAATTACTTTGATACACTTTTGGTGTTACGGTTCCTTTAACCAGTGTGGAAAGGTATTTGTATCCCAAGGAGAAACAATGAGGCACTGTGCAGTGATATCTGGGAAGGACAATAAGAAGCAGCACAAAATTAAACTGGAATGAAAGTAGCAAATCACAATCACAGAAAATCAAATCTATAAACTGCTAAATAATATAGGTTTCTATACAAGTCCATTGTGCAAGTATGTGCTGATAATTCTCTTAGGATACAACCTATTAAACCTGTAAATTAACTTTTTGCATGTTACATTTTTGTATGGCCAGTTATTATTGCTACTTTTTAATCACTCATATTTCTATTTAGGCGCTATCCTGTTTATATTATTCAAATCAGTGCATGGTTGTTAGGGTAATTTTGACCCTAGCAAACAGACTGGTGAAATTGCAAACTAGAGAGCTGCTGAATAAAAATCTAAATAACAAAAACCACAAAAATTAAAAAAAAATTAAAACCAATTGCAAATTGTCTCAGAATATCACTCTCTACATCATACTAAAATTTAACTCAAAGTGAAGACTATTTAAAGCGTGGGCTTACAAGGCAATCCTGTGATGGGCCAGAAAGAACCTTTCTGCCTTTCCACATCCCTCTCTATATAAACTTTGGTGCCTCACCATGCTGCTTAGCCCCCTCTACATATAGTTTTCTACCACACTATACCATTCTCACTCCATCTGTAAAGGTGTGTCTGGTGTGCTTCTCTATACTGCTATTTGTTCTTCTTGCAGCTTTCTCAGTCTAATTTCTCCTTTTCATGCAACATTAGCTATAACACTGTCCCTTCCTCCGATTATCTCTGGACAGAGAAACTTAAATATAAAAAGGGAGTGCATCCATCTCACATTTCCTAGTGTTCAGAAACACTGTAGGGACAACGGCTATTGAGTCTTCCCTAAGACAAGCAGTGGTAGCAGCTGTCCTGCAACAAAGTGACCCAACGTTGTCTTAAGAAGGACATACTAACAATGGAGCTTCATTCTCTTACCTTTTACAGTCTCCAGGACTCTGGGCCTACGAGGTTTAGATTTAGGAGAGGGGGAGTTAAAGCGCAGGTACGGGTCCTTCTTGAGAGTGCTGCGGTGCCCCTGATAGATTGGCTTGCCATATACTAAATTCAGAACATCTTCATCAACCTGGGCAGACTCATCCAACCGTTGAGAGGGCTAAGCAAACAAGATACGGATAAAAGGTAAATATGCATACAAGAACTGAGAAAAGACAGTATTTTTCAAAGCCTTTGCCATTTTTCTGCTTGTTTCTATCATAGTACAGAAAATCAAGGCAAAAATAAAATTTGTACCACAGAGGAATGGACATTTGCACTCTCTCTCTCTTAACCGGTTATGCACAAACCTGATGTGCTCCAGAGGAGGGGGAATCTCATGGGAAAAATATTTTGCTTATCATACCACTCTTTAGGTCATTTAGTTCTCTTTAGACTTGACTGTTTCTCTGCCTGCATATAAACACAGGCGGAGATACAGCTGATCCACTCTAATCCATGCTATCCACTCTCATCTAGCCTTAGTTCTGTGTGTCTGCTGTGTTCAGGCATATTTAAAGGGGACCTGTCACCCACACATGACAATCTGTATAATGAAAGTTCTTTTAAAATTAATCAAGAAACCCAAATTCTTTCTTTTAATTAAAACAACGATACTGGTTATAAACTCGTTTAAAACTCTCAGCTGTCAATCATGTATTGCCTGCCCCTCCTCAATGCTCAATGCTTAGGCATAGAATCAGGGCAGGCAATTATTTTCACTTTCCATTCTGCAATTCCTAGATGTCACAGCACTCCTTACATTCCCCCTCTGTCTCCAACATTTAATTTTGCAGCCAGTCCGTAAACAATGTTAATAATAGGGGGAAAAAGATAAATATATAGGAAGGCTGGTATTTTTCCCCGAAAAGGTGGCAACCCTATTCACAGCACATGAACACTCTATTGTACAAGTGCAGGGAAGGGGGGACAGCTGGCTGGGTTGACTAAGCCCAGCTCTGAGTGGGAGCAAACTGGAATACCCAGAGGTAACCCACATACACACAGGGGTAACACATAAAATCTTCACATATAGTGCCCAGGTCAGAATCGAACTCAGGACCACAGTGCAGAAAAGGAGAAGTGCTAACGAATGCACCCAAAAGCCCTACCAGAAAACAGACAAAACAAAAGCACACGTAGAAAAAGGCATGTGCTCAGGTTTTGAGCTCTCCGCTGCCCATTATTTTGTTTGCCAGAATACTTTCACAGCCAAACAGTAATAGAGGATAGACAGTGATTTATTTACTGGCTAGACATTACACCAATGTGCAAACACATTTCCCATCTCAATTTGTATGGCGGTGCTAGATGGCTGAGAAATGATGCATCACTGCCATGTCAAACTCAGAAATATTTTCCTAATACTGGCAGACACAATTATTAGCTCTAAAAAACTTAAATGAGCCTTGCAAGCACTCAGGCCTTTTCCTTAACCTGTTTTAACAGAGTTCATATGCTTTGCGCTGTAGATAAGGTGAGATTTATTGAAAACTTCCACACAAAAAGCATTTGCAACTAGAAAGAAACCCAAAGTTTGAGTGGGTTATACAACTCACTATTTACATTTATCTAGTATCAGTTGATATTTCTTGTTTGTTTTGTGGAGTGGAGGTGCTTATTAATAAAACAGTGACAGATATGCTGATAGTTGAAGTGATTGTTTTGGCACAGATGTAATAAACTATAGAGTTGTTAGATGGCCACTTAAAGAAGTAGATGTATTTGTCTCTCATACAAAATTTATTTTCAAAGACTGACAGTATAGTTGGCCAAGTGAGCTTGCTCTGGCTATCACCTTATGGCAGGGGTCTCCAACCATTTTTTGGCCCAGGAACTAGTGTGGCTCCAAATTTTTTTGCAAGGACTGGGGGATCAGGAGGGGTCGGCGTGCCAGTGTCCATTTTGACGCCCTTTGTTAATTCGATGATAAGCCCAGTTCAGGACTGGCCGAGGCCCCGTTCTGGGCTGCGGCCCGGTGGTTGGGGACCCCTGATTTATGGTATTCACTTAGCTGTTTTGACACTGTGGATCCCCCTCTCCTCCTCTGCTATTCATTGTGTCAAAATAGTACAAATATAGAAAAAAATATTCTCTTTGTTACAACATTTGAATTTGGATATTTCAACCTGTGACAGCTCAACCACCTCCAATATATTAGTGGATTCTAAAAGAGCAGGTTGGCCACACTGTATTTCAGCCATTAGCAGACTTAGGGGCAGATTTATCAAATTCTTGGGAAGAATTCGAAATTCGATCAAATTTACAAAAATCCAAATGGCCTAATTTTAGAATATGCAAATTCGACCATTGAATTTGTAAATTCGATCGAATCGAATAGATCGTCTAAAAATCTATTGGACTATTCGAATTTCGAATTACTTTAAATTTTAAAAAAATTTGAAATTCGACCAATGATAAATCTTCCCCTTAGTGTGTCAATAGCAGACAAAGAGAGACAGTCTTACAGGATCCAAAGCCAGATGTAGCAAAAATATGCAAAGGTTGAAATGTAACATTTAGAAAGAGCAGGAAATAGAGACTTGGCATAAAAGACAGAACAGTTTAAAAATAACAGAATCCATACTGTTCTCTGCAATATCTATGAGACTTAATGTATATGCATGTATCCTCAACAGACATAAGGAAATAAGTACAGTGAATAGTTAGTAAGATGTAGTGGCCAGGTGGAATACACATTGTAGCAGCTGATGTTTTTCTGTATTAGAGAAAACATGTCTGAGACCCGTAAATTATCTCCTAGCGATCTCCTAGTACAGCTTCAGTTGAGGTAGCTATACACTGGCTAACCTGAGGTTTATTTGAACAACTGGCCCATTGGCTGAATAAATGAATATAGTATGGATGGTCACATATCATGTTTCTGCTTGTTCAAGCCAATGGAACAAACAAAAAGATCTGTGAGGAAGTGAGAAGACATAGCAACTTCCCTTAGCGATGCACAGGGCAGCATGAAACCTGCACCCCACAACATTAACTGCAGGTTGGAGGTTTGAGGATGGTGAATGACTTGTTCATCAGGTAATGGAAGGGCAAAACTTTGCCCACTGGGTACAAGTTGTAAGAGACAGGTGTGGGTAGACATTTTATCAACCTGTGCATCACAAGATCCTCTCACTTCAGTTTTGCTGTCTTATCTGCCCAATAAAAAGGACCATCAGCAGATGGAATTTGAATTCAACATCAAACCTACTCAGAGAGTATTGTAGGACAACCTTTCAAACTGGCCCTGCATCCAGTCAATATACCATAAATTCACAGTTTGTTAGGCAGCATTGTCAAAATCAACCACACTGCATGATCAATCTGGAAATGTATGGCCACCTTAAAGGAGAAGGAAAGGTTAAAACTGAGTAAGCCTTATCAGAAAGGTCCAGTAAACCCTCAAAGTAGTGCTGCTCTGAGTCCTCTGTCAAAATAAACACAGCATTTCTTTCCTACTATTGAGTACACATGGGCTTCTGTATCAGACATCCTGCCTTCAGTTTAACCTTCCTTGCCCCAGGTGTGAGCATGCTCAGTCTGCTCCTCTCCCCCC
>CM044445.1:87414517-87437948 GCA_024363595.1 Xenopus borealis
CCTCCACTGTAATCTGAGCCCAGAGCTATAAAGAGTTATAAAGAGTTATGTCACATCAAGTTTATACTGCAGCTGCTATCCTAAGCAAACTTCTAGAGCTTTTTACTGAGTTATTGTAAAACGTTTTACAGAATACATATAGCAGTCTAGCTTGCACTATTGCAGCTAATCTATTGGCAATAAAATGCCTCTGTAGCTTTCCTTCTTCTTTAATCCATCCCTCCACCTCACTCAAACCATGAAAATGATGATGATATTTGTTAAGTCAAACTTACAGGCAGAATATTTGACAGGTGGCAATGGGAAGTCCCTAAAAGAAGAAACATTGTGATTGTTGCTCATGTGGCAGAGCCCTTTGTTGGACATGGGCAGACGCAGAGCTTAGACCACACTAATCAGCCCGCTACCAATTTTCAATTTATTAACAAAAATTACCCAAAGACTGCAAAAGACTATGATAAAGGCCATGCAGAGCTACCGAAAGAGCAGAAATATTACCAGTGTTTGAGATGAGGCCCACCCACTTTGCAATCCAACTTTCCCTAGGAGCCACCTTGTTTAGAATTTTACATTTAGGTGAATACAGGTGCTAAAATTCTTGCAACATCCAATTCATTAAAACTGAATTCACCTCTATATCTATAATAATATGCCTTCAGTCTGCCCTGCCTAATCCACAATTTAAAGGGAACGTATAAATTAAAACTTTCAGAATAATATAGGCCAGGGATCCCCAACCTTTTTTTACCTGTGAGCCACATTCAAATGTAAAAAGAGTTGGGGAGCAACACAAGAATGAAAAAGTCCTTTAGGGTGCCAAATAAGGGCTGTGATTGGCTATTTGGTAGCCAATGTATGGACTGGCAGCCTACAAGAGGCTCTACCTGGCACTATACTTAGTTTTTATGCAATTAAAGCTTGTTTTCAAGATTGGAATAAAAAAATAAGCACCTGCTTTGAGGACCATGAGAGCAACATCCAAGGGGGTGGAGAGCAACATGTTGCTCGTGAGCTACTGGTTGGGGATCACTGATGTAGGCATTCATTTTGTAAATGAAAAAGACTAGCCCTTGTAATTGCACCTCCCCATCTTAGTCTGATAATCCCAGGGAACAATAAAAATAAAACAACTTTTAATTGAATTAAATATAAAATCAGGTAGTCCAGGAACCATTAAAATAAGGTAAGGAACAGGGAGAAGGAGATACTGAATTGGTTAATGCGGGATGATCTGGAGATGTGGTGAAGATGGAGGTGATGTGCCAATTCTGTGCTGGAGTATAGAGGTAGTGAGTGGGTAATTATAGGCAATCAGTAACTTAAGTTGTAACAAAGGTTACAAACCCCCCAAAAAAGCAGTTCACCTGCGTTAACTGTATCAATCCCTGACTCGCAGGCCAACCAACTTGGTTCCAACAAATTGATACTTAAATTCTACCCCACACAGGCTCCAGTATCCAACCACCCCTTCACCCCCCAGAGCTTCCCTCCCGTTTGAGAAGACGGTTTGCTGGAGTCTATCAAAGAAAAAGGCTCTGTCAATCTCCCACCCCTTCACCCACAGAGCTTCCCTCCCGGTTAGGTTTTAAAGTGCAGGTCTATCATGCAACAAATTCCCTGTAGGGTATCTCAACTTCTACCCATAGAAAGCTCTGATTCATTTTGCAAAACAATTTGCAGCCAAACCGATTACTAGCCTCCTATCTGCATAATGCCTAATAGGGCCTTATATGTTGTCTGTCGTTTGAGTTAATATTGTAACATAGTTAATATTGTTATTCTGATACTGCATATCTGACCTATAAGGTTAACAGAACAGCACAGGATCTTACTGTTTATTCTTACTATGTAATTGTTCTGTATGAAACTACGAATAAAAACAAGTTTAAAAAAAAAAAAAAAACTATTTGCAGCTCATTAATTTTTTAATGCATTTTTTTAAAATAATTTTATTTTCCACTCTGCTCTTGGTTGCTATAAGTGATATCTAGCAACCTGAAAGCAGAATAATTCTGAAGCTAGAGTTATATTTGTCATGAATTTCTATTTATTGCCTTCCATAATTATTTTTCAATCTGTCATTCAAACCACTGCCTGGTTGCAAGGGTAACAGGCACCCTAACAAAAAACAGCTAAATAAAAGCTAGTTGAAAATATCTGTCTGCAGTATACCAAATGTTCATTTTAAGGTGAACTACCCTTTTAAGGCCCCCTGGGGGAGACAGCTTCACAGTTTGTGTTTGAAAAAGAGAATCAGTATAAAGATCCCTATCCATTGATTTTCCTGCACCTATCCCTAGTACTATTCATAATGCATGTGAGAACCAATGAGTAACCAGTGAGCAAAAACAAAGCATTAAAATTTAAAGCTCCATAGAACTCACCTGTGACTTGCCCTCTTTCTTCTGTATAGCTTGAGAATATTCTTCTTTCTTGCTGTTATTTCCGTCCTTTTGCCTATGGAAAGACCTCCCTGAGATTCCACTTGTAGACTTTGCCCTCACTGATGTTGTTTTTACAGTTGTTTTGATACTTTTAGCATCCTTGGCTGCACCAGATTTTTTTCCCACTACAGATTCTTGTACTTTGTGACTGGGCTGCTTTTTCACATTGTCCTTTCTTGAGATTTCCTCCTACAGACAAAAAAGGGGCTAAAACATCTCAAAATAACGAAAATGTAAATATAGGAGAATATGGATTTTAGGCTTAAGCACCATGGTCGATAGAATAAATTTAAATTTGAGTTTTCATTGTCACACAAATAATAAATAAATAAATAAGGGTAAAGTCCAAAAAAAAAAAATACATCACCTTCTTGAAGATATACAAGGTAGACGTTTTTATGGTCCTTTTATTGTGCTATGTAAAGTGTATTTACATTCACTCTTTGAATGTCTGCTTTTATTAACATCTGCCTTTGTTTCAGTCAACCCTCCAATCTACCTGAAGCTGGAAGATCTGGCTATTCAGAAAGCATACAGAAGGCTCCAGAAAATTAAAGGGGATCTTTAAAGGGGTTGTTCACCTTTGAGTTGACTTCTAGTATGATGTAGAGAGTGGTATTCTGAGACAATTTGTAATTGGTTTTAATGTTTTATTATTTGTGGTTTTATAGTTATTTAGCTTTTTATTTAGCAGCTCTCCAGTTTGCAGTGTCAGCAATCCAATTTACCCTAGCAACCATGCATTGATTTGAATGAGAATATGGAATATTAATAGTATAGGGTCAGGAAATAAAGACGAATAATAAAAAGTAGCAATAACAATAAATGTGCAGCTTCAGAGAGGATTTCTTTTTTGAGGGTGTCAGTGACCCCCTTTTGAAAGCTAGAAAGATTCAGGAGAAGAAGACAAATAATTTATTAGCTATAAAAAATAAATAATAAAGACCAATTGAAAGGTTGCTTAGAATTGGTCATTCTATAACATACTAAAAGTTAACCTGAAGGTGAACCACCCCTTTAATTAGTAGGGATGCACCAAATCCAGGATTCGGTTCGGTATTCAGCAATTTTCAGCAGGATTCAGTTAAATCCTTGTGTCTGGCCAAACCGAATCCTTATCATGTGACTTTTCATCACTAAATGAGGAAGTAAAACATTTTTACCCCCTATCCCTAGCTTATTTGCAGAAGCAAGTTAGGGTAAGGATTTGATAATTAGGAGTAAATATTTTTTGAAAATGATATATCATCTGCATAGGTGACTGCTAAATAAATCACCCACCATAAAACCAAAGTAGCTTAGGAATCACTTCTAAATAAGGCTAAATATGTGGTATTATAAAATACCAGCAGGAATTCAACACAGAAAGCATCATTTGAGGGGCCTAATAGAGCTGTTGCATTATAGTATGGCAAGAACAAGTACCATAGGCATCAGTAAAAGTCTTATGGTAAGCAAAATTATATTAATATTTACAAGAAAATAGTGCTTTGCTTTGCTTTCTGCACCACTGTGTACCTCCTACTACACAAATTTAGCATCAGAGAGCAGTGCTGAAATTTATTTTTACTGATACAGCAAACATGAAAATTAAGGATAAGCAAACTGCAGGAGTTCATCATTTATTTGGTATAAATCATTCTCTTGAATGCTGCCACCTCTGCTTTTTGAGCACTTTGTAAATTGACTGCCAGATGAGATGCAGTAAGAAACCAGTGTTATATGTTAGATCAACCTGCCTACATGCACATTATTTACTCCACATAATATTAGACTCTATGAGAGCATATATCATTCTTTAAACATATATTTATGCAAGAGAGGACACTAAGGAATACCAATGACATTGTTCATGAGCAACACCTGCCATATGCGTTTTTCCAAATAATTTTAATATAAAATGAATCAGGGCAAGGAGGGATATGTATGAGAGCCCGGCGGTGGTAAAAATGTAGTGCATGCAATAGGTCTAATACCTTTGTACACAAAAAAATTACCTGTATTTCAGAGTTCATTTCAGTAATCCAGACATCAACTGACTTTTTTATATGTATTTTCTCTGCTGCATTACTAAAAATACAAGAATCTGTTGTTAAAGGGACAGCATACAAACCAATAATGACTCCGACATCATTTTATCACTTCAAAGTATTGTATGCCTTAACTTATATTGTTACTGAACACATACAGATAAATATTTGAACGTTAGCTATATTAGGCTATAGAGGCCGGGACAGTTCCTACACCATTTGGACTGTTTTATCTTATTGCTGATGCCCCAACTTCAGGATCTCTGGTCTATCTGCATTTCAGGTGAGTAGGTAAGATTAATAAAACAAAAAATACACAATTATATTATATGTACAAAACACTATTTTATAGCATAACAAAGTAAAAATACCATATAAAAAGCAAAGTCAATTACTGCTTTGCAATAATGGGTTTCTGGGTTTGCTTCTGACTAGATTTTGTACATCCCCTCTGAATCTTTGAGTAAAGGTCCCCATAGATGCAACGATTCTTCTTTGGTGGACGACCAATTTCAGTGCAGTCCGACCAATCCGTCAAATTATTGTGCGCTTAGTGGGATTCGAAAGATCGTACGATCTTTATCGCTCCCAGTGCAACCCGTCTGTTTGCAGGGCCAGCAGGCAGCTACCCTTCAGTTTTGCTGGCAATATCGCCTGAAATGGTCTTTTTAGTTGATGGGCAATTCGTACGATCGTTTCGAGATAATCGTGGTCTCACAAAGATGATCCGCTTATTTCTTGGGCTTTAATAATATATTACAAAAACAAAGTCCCAAGACAAAAGTTTTTTGTTGTACATGTATCAAATTAGAGGTAACCGTTTGTAAATTATTTGCGCATTACCTGTTTGTAGTCAGTGTGTCAATAAGTGTGTACATGGCTGCTCCATCCTTTGCTCGAATAATTGCCTCCAAGTTAGCTTCAAGGACCTTCTTATTATTCTGTACCTCTCTTAATATTCGTTCTGCATCTTCACACAAGGACTTGGGTGGCTTTTTGGTGCTTAATAAAGAAGACTGCGACTTGTGCAGAGCATTTGAAGAGTAATATGGACTGGCTTTCTTCCTAGCCTAGACAGCCATAAACACAACAGAATAAAAAACGAGAACTTTCAAGGTTATTAATGGTCCACATTACCATAACCATTAAATGTTGTCCTAAGGGCAAAATTACCCCACTCTGGGTCTGTGTACCCTAAGTTAATGGAATCCCAGTACTTTTTGCAAGATTTGGATTTGGCTGAATCTTTAGTATTTAACCAAACCAAATCCAATTTAAAGATCTGGACAAATGAGCATGACAATTTTTTATTTACACTTGGATGCAATTTTTCTCAAATGTCAAAATAAAAAGTGTTTGGATTTAGTTTGGCACTCCATATTTTATGGAGGATCTGATATTCGGCCACATCTGTAAAATTAAAACATGGTCTTCTTCTCTACAGATATAGGGACTATCATAGGGTAATGTAATGTAAGGCACAACATTTGCCCAGGTCTAGTCACCCAAAGCAATCACATACTTGTTTTTAGAAAACTGACAAATAAATGCTACCTGCTGATTGGATGATATGGCTAACAAGTCCAATAGCAAACCAGGCAGTTTGTTTTCCATTACCCCCTAGATATTCAACCCAAACCTCACCCTAACTGACATTCAAGCTGGGCCATCTATTCTCTTCGATTTGCCTCCCACAGGAGGGGCCACCCTCAGTTTGGCAACCTCTGACTGACATGTGCATACTCAGAGCTTACACATGCCCTAACGGGTATATTTATGCCTGTAATATAAAATTGGTAATAGAAGTGTCACTATCTCCTTCATATGCTGCAAAACAATACTGGCATAACAAGGGCCGCCATCAGGGGGGACTGTTGATCTAGTCAAGTTAGAAAAATTTATGGAATTTGTGTAATTTACGAATAAGCTAACATTAAAACTTAAGCAGTTTCCACAACTTCCATAAAAACTGTAGTACATTCATTTTTAATCGTTATTTAAACTATATATTAGAAATTAATTAACATTGGCTGTTTATATTGAGATCTATTTACTGAACTGTGGAATGACTAGCTATTGGGCTCAGCAGCAAGATCATTTGTCCCCTAAACGTACACAATTTTTGTAAGTTATGCAAAAACTGACGTTACCATGGTAGAAACGGCTGTATCAAGCAATAACAAAGCATAATAGTGTGGCAAGGATAGGTAAGAGTGTATGGTTTAAACTTTGGGGAAACTCCACTTACTCCCAATAAACTGACTGACCTAGCACATTAATTATATGAAACTATTTAAATGAACTACTCATTATAGTAAAATCAAGTGTTTATATTAGGATTTGAGCTTCTACATGAGCTTTTCAGCAGTGGGATTATTTAATTGTTGGAAACTTTCAGAATTACACATTTTCTATCTTCTAGTTTAGCAGAATTAACCCCAAGATTTTCAAGCAGCAAGGCGTTTGCTTTGAAACAAAACCATACCGTCAAATCATCAACCTGTGGTCTCCATTGCTTGGCTTCCTAGAAAATGTAAGAGAGGTTGCATAAGTAATTAAACATCACATAAAGCAACACATCCACATTACCCTTACCACTTTCCTTGTGCATTTCTGGATTAGCCCTTGCTCCTATAGCATCTCTAGCTAATATGCATTAAACCACAAAAAGGGGGATGTTTAGCTCTCATGTTGTACTGTATTTTAAAGGAACAGAAGGATAAGCAGCAGGGAATGGTACTTGGACTTTCTCACCTGCAGCATGCCATGCATTTCCTGCTTCAGCAAACCCAGATCATGTAGCACATCATTAGCCTTCTGAACTACAGTATTAGCTGTTGAATTTGTACTTTGGGAAAGGTATTTAGTCCTCGTAGCTGTATAGGTTGGGAGTAAGGTGGAAGTGCTGAAAGAAAGATGAGAAAATATCTAAATTTAAACAAAACACTCACAATAGCTCTGCATACACTGCGACTGAAGGCCCATATGTGCAGTCTTACAAGAGCAAAGTTTTGTATTATATAAAATGTAGGTAATTAACAGAAAAATGCACAGTTAATACTATACTATCAAACACTTTGAGGACAGCTAAAAATGATTACTGTAGCTATATGGGATATTGCTTTTCAAATCACATTCCACTAAGATCCCCAAGAAGTGCCCATGGCTGACAAATAATCACAAATCTTGGTTTGCAGAATATATTAAGACCCTTTTATAAGGGATTCTAAGCTGAAATTCCTGGAAAAGGTTTTTTCATAAGGTATTAGTTGAGCTTTGGGCATTGTACACACTCGTTCAGTGGATGATTTCATTCAACTTTCATTCTTTTTCTTACAAGCGGTAGATAGAATCAATTGCAAGTAGTTCCTATTTACAAATCATTTACCCATTTGCTGTAATGCTGGCCATAGACACAACTATCCGATCGTACGAATCCTCGATTCGTACGATTTTCGGATCGTGTGTGGAGTGTTCCAACATTTGTCGTGCCATGCCGATTGGTCGTTTGGTCGATCGGCCAGGTTAGAAAATTTCTGTCGGCTGGCGATCATATCTTTGCGTCTATTGCAGATCGTACGATTTTCAGTGGGAGACCGTCACTAGGTTTTTAATCATACAACTTTTGTACGATCCCTGTCAGGGGCAGAACGTCGGCTGATCTGTGCTTTTGCTACTTTATTTGATCTGAAGGTTAGTGGCAGGTCGGGAGATGGGGAAGTCCGATCGTTCGATGATTCGAACGATCGGATCTTTGCGTCTATGGCCAGTTTAAGGCAAACAACAAATTAAGTGAAGTACCAATAGGGGACTTTCCCAAATTGGCAATTGCAGTATGAAGAGAGAGAAATAAAATGCAATCATAAACTTTTAGTGAATTTTAATTAATCAGAAAATTGCACATATATACCACAACATTATTACTGCACACTTAATCTTAGATTAAAAAATTATCTGCTGTACCAGTTGACTTCCAAGTATGATTGTATGACATACAAACGTGTAGAAGAGAAGAATAGGCCACACACATCAAGGTACAACAGTTGCAAATAGAGTGAAAAAGTATTATCAGCTACCTGAGCGAACATCTCTTCCTGCATCATTTGCTGGAAAACTATAAAAAGCACTCTGTATAATCACTGACTTGTACAAGGATCTGATCCAGCTTGAAAGGCTAGAGGAAGCCAAGTTCCATCAAAAACCAGTGTGAAGTCCAGACAATGATCAGATGGTGCCAAAAATGCAGAGGTTTTTCAGTATTGGAAATTCTGGAACAAAGTCATTTTCATTTGCTCACAAAGTGGAATTGATCAAATTCTGCTAGTTGCCAAGTTGTTAATCGCAGCAACTGGTCTGCACAATATTTTTTTTGGGGGGGGGGGGGGGAGCTAAATTATAACTTGCATAGTTTCAAATTGTGACATGACCACAACTGCAGTTATTTTGTATTTGTCATAAATCTGCTGAGATGAAGGATCACATTAGAGGTAGCCAATAAATATAGTTTTTGATAGCATTTCAATGGCATTTTACATACTGAATTCATTGTTAAGCCAGTCAATAGCAGCAATGATCCAGGACTTCCAACTTGTCACAGGGGGTCACCATCTTGGAAAGTGTCTGTGACACTCACATGCTCAGTGGGCTCTGAGCAGCTGTTGAGAACCTAAGCTCAGAGGTTGTAGCAAATTTACAAGCAGAAAATGAGGTTTGTCTGTAATATAAGCTGGTGTTACAGGTCTGATTATTAGATTATTGTGCTAAATGCACGGTTTTCTGAGTGTACATTTAGTAGTTATCTTTATTAAGTACTAATCAGCTTTATATTGTGACATTTCTATTCTGAATAAACAGTATACTGTGCATGAATCCCTAAGCTCAGTAAGTGACAGCAGCACAGAGCATGTGAATCAGTGAATCATCAGAAAAGAAGATGGGGGGCATCTTCAAAGACACAGATCTTTTTTTTGCTCAAGAAAATTTTATTGCAAGGTTAACAGACATGGTATACACCATGTACAAGTACAGTCCTATGGATAAACATCCCTTGGGGATTTGTATAACAATAGCACTATGGCTATGAACTGTGGACCTAGCCCAAATGCCGACAGTACCTACCAAAGGTACGGCCATTTGACTGTGTCAAATACAAAGAGGTTTCTTGGACTGGTACAGAAACCCAAAACATAATGTACAACATTTCTAGCCAACTTCTTAGTTCTCCTTTAAGCTCAGACCCTTTGCTAGAACACAATGGTCTTTTCAGTAATATAAAGTGCAAATAAAATAGACAACAGGGCCTGGATGGTCTATATGCTATGCGTGAACCTGTAGCTAAGGGAGGATCCAATAGACTGAAATGCATATAGGCGCATAAGATCTTAAAGTATTCTGTGCCTCAGAAGACAAAATCACGATTAAATGATGCAAGATTTGGAGAAACTTTAGGACCTTGTGCAGAATAAACTTTCACTTTTAACCACTACATAGCGCTGAAAGGTGATCACAACCATCTTCAATATGAATGTGGTGACCATATAACCCTGCTGAACTGCTCTGCATGTGCCCAACCAATTTTACCGAGGTACTGGTTAGAAAGGATGGTTTGTTCCCTTATCACATATTAGCAAATTATTTGTTTGGTCAAGAACTCCATGTACCACAGACCTAAAGGAGTTTTAACAACAGATATTTTATATATACCAGAACATTCTGTTTACCTGTCGTTACAAGGACGATTGTAGTCCATCGTTGGGTTTACTGCAGTTTTATAGGACGATCTAAACAACGGAGACTTGCTTTCCTCTAAGACCTTCTCAAGAAAAATTCCATTTCCTGCAAGTTAACAGTTTTAAGAGAAGAATTAAGACCTAATTAAACGTCTTTAGGAATGAAACATGAAAATGCCACCTTGTACATTACTTTTGCCAGTGGCACTACTATACACATGGGGAAGGCAGGCAGATGCAAAAAGTAGGTGGTAACAGGAGGCATTGAGAAGTACAGTCATAGAAAAAGCTTTACATTTTTGTTTTTAAATAATATAAAATATAAATTACATTTGTCATGGAGTCGGAAGAAATTTTGGGTATCTAGAGTCAGTCGTCAAAAATATATTGACTCCAAATACAAGTACTGCAAATAACCAAATCAGATTTAAGAGCGTCTATGAAGGAGGATATCGTAGAAGCAATTCTGTTTCTAAAAAAAATACTTTAGTTATTATTTTTATGTATTTATATAGCACCAACATATTTCGTAGCGCTGCTTAATGTTGGATTGTTTAGAATTATCAAAGGATGTTGTTTATATTTTTGAGTTTGGCATTGATAAAATGCCTTGTATGTGGTGTACTTAACTTCTTTCAATCAACATGGAAAACACAATAAAATATTAACATCAAAAAATGAAAGTATATTAAAGAGATATGGACACCAAAAATTAAACATTTTTTTACATCTATCATAATATTGTCTTTGAAAGCAATTTTTAACTTTGCCATAAATTATTTGCATGATGCTTTTACATTACCTGTCTATTGCCCCATGTTCCTGTATGAGGGGGCTGCCATATTTGTGCAGCAGGAGTCTGTTAGCATTAGAAACTGTAACTAACAGGCTGAGATGGGACAGTCAGGTTGGCAAAACAGTCAGGTTTAGAAACTTTAACTAAATTACTTACAAAAACAAACCTCTCAGCAAATACCACCATGACCTATAGGTAACTTGTACATTCATATTTGAAAAGGTTGTTTTTTAGTGTCAGTATCACTTTAAAGGGATCCTGTCATGGGAAAAAAATGTATCAGTTAATAGTGCTGTTCAAGAAGAATTCTGCACTGAAATCCATTTCTCAAAAGAGCAAACAAATTTTTTTATATTTCATTTTGAAATCTGACATGGGGCTAGACATTTTGTCAATTTCCCAGCTGTCCCAAGTCATGTGACTTGTGCTCTGATAAACTTCAATCACTCTTTACTGCTGTACTGCACGTTGGAGTGATATCACCCCCTCCCTTTCACCCACCCAGCAGCCTAACAAAAGAACAATGGGAAGGTAACCAGATAACAGCTCCCTAACATAAGATAACAGCTGCCTGGTAGATCTAAGAACAGCACTCAATAGTAAAACCCCAAGTCCCACTGCGTACTATTCAGTTACATTGAGAAGGAAAAACAACAGCCTGCCAGAAAGCAGGTCCCTCCTAAAGTGCTGGCACAAGTCACATGACCAGGGGCAGATGGGAAATTGACAAAATTGCAAGCCCCATGTCAGATTTCAAAACTGAATATAAAAAAATCTGTTTGCTCTTTTGATTTCAGTGCAGAAGTCTACTGGAGCAGCACTATTAACTGATGCGTTTAAAAAAAAACATGTTTTCCCATGACAGTTTCCCTTTAAAGAAATTTTTCAGTATAAAAATAAAAAATGGGTAAATCAAAGTTAGAGAGCTGAAAAGCAGGAAGTTGGATTCTGGCTATTATTTTAGACATCCAGTAACTCCAACCTTTATAGTTTGCATTTTTCCTTGACTAACTATATTGGAAACTTTTTTTATTTTGCACAGCCTATTTATTTATCCAGTTTTTATTTTTACACTGAACTGTTCCTTTAAGGTAATTAACTATTAATATACTTTTAGCCTGCAGAAAGACTACTATAGTCTGCGGGCCAGCCATTCAAGCTGGAAAAAAGGCACAGGTTACATATCACATAACAGATAAGCCCTGTCCAATGCAATGGTATTTTATCCGTTATGTGCCTTTTTCCAGCTTTAATGGCTGCCCCCTGGCTACACAGCAACTTGTTTATATAAATTATAGTAGTCTCCACAGCCCTGAAATTTACTGCAATGCTATTTTCAGACACATTTAAATATACTCTATGTGTCTCACCTAATTGCACTGGATTTGAGGGTTTCTCGATATTTTCCATTCCTTTAGTGTTTATCTGTGGGACGTGCACATCCTTTGTCATTGGAACTGGTGCAAACCTGCGAGGTGCTGGAGTTTCCAGAGGAGATTTGCCAGAAATATTTGTATCTTCTTCAGTTTCAAGCATGTTGGGGAAAAAATAGTCAATGTAAACTATCACTTAAAGGAACATGATCATCATCAAAATATTTTTTCCAAGAATCTGGTAATACCAAGTAATGAATAATTACCAAACTGGCACAACTCGACTACACAATTAGTAAACCAAATATGGACAACAAAGCATATAGCGGGTTCTTCTGCAGATGTGTGATTGAGGCGAGTGACCATGTTGAATGTTATTGCCAATAACCATATATACTAATGGGACAAATGGATTTACCAAAAGCTTGATGAGAATCCCCTACATTCTGAGCACTTGCTCTTTGGAAATCAAAATAATGTTAGCCAGTTTAAGTTACATATAGGTCTGAATTATACTACAGGTATTGGATCCCTTATCCGGAAACCCATTATACAAAAAGATCAGAATTACGGAATGTCCGTCTCCCAAAGACTCCATTATAATCAAATAATCCAAATTTTTTAAAGGGCACCTATTGGGGCAAAATTATACCCCCAACCAAAAGTGCGGGCTGATAGAGCCCGCATTCCTGTTGGGGGTTTCACTATTTTTTTAAAAAAAATATGCCCCTCGCAAGCGCTAGCGGCCTTGCTCTGGTAGGGAGCTCCCAGAGCGAGCAGCCGTCTCCCCATAGTCGCGCATGCGCAGAATGAAAAAGCGGTCACAATTCTGGCAGCTTTTCATTCAGCGCATGCGCGTGACGTCATTAAGACGCTCGCCTCTGGGGAGACGGCTGCTCGCTCCGGGAGGTCCCTCCCGGAACGAGGCCACTAGCGCTTGCGAGGGGCATATTTTTTTTTTTTTTAATTGTGAAACCCCCAACCGGAATGCGGGCTCTATCAGCCCGCACTTTTGGTTGGGGGTATAATTTTGCCCCAATAGGTGCCCTTTAAAATGATTTCCTTTTCCTCTGTAATAATAAAACAGTAGCTTGTACAACTAAGATATACCCTTATTGGTAGCAAAAACAGCCTATTGGGTTTATTTAATGTTTACACAATTTTCTAGTAGATTTAAGGTATGAAGATACAAATTATGTAAAGATTCGTTATCCGGCAAACCCCAGGTCCCGAGCATTCTGGATAATAGGTCCCTTACCTGTACCATTTTGCACTGTGCCCAGGCCCAGACTGGGAATCTGTAGATTCTGACAAATGGATAGGGGCTGCTGAAGATGCCATTTACACACACTATTTATTGGATCTAACTGTGCCTGCACCCTATTATGCTTATCTGTCATGTAACAGTTTTTTTGTTAGCACTGAACATATTGTGAGAACAATTAGCGAGATAGACTGACACTGCTCAAACTGCAGCAGAGTATGCATTAATTCAATGACAATATGTCTTTTTCAATGACAAAATGACTGTGTAAGAGGTCCCGTGGCCCCCGTCGGGGGGGGGGGGTTAGAGTAATCTTTTTATGAAGAAGGGCTCAGCCACTTAATGAAAGTTACGCAAATCTCGTAAGTTATACATAAAATTATATAAACACATGCAATTTACTTAAAGTTCCACATAAACTACCCTTAGGGTCAGGGCACACTACAAGATTCAGGGAGATTAGTCGCCTGAGCAACATATATCCTCTTCTTCGGGGCGACAATCTCCCCGAACTGCCTTCCCTTGCCATATCGCCAGCTTGAATAAAAAAATCACCAACGGTATGGCACTCACGGCGCTTTATTTTCCAAAGTTGCCTCACGAGGGAAACTTCTGGCGACTTCGGAAACGAAGTGCGCGAATAACGCTGGTGATTTTTCATTCAAGCCGGAGGTATGGCACGGAAAAGGAGTTTGAGGGGATTGTCGACTAGAAGAAGAGGCAATTACTCGCCAGGCGACTAAACCTTCCCGAAACTTGCCTTGTGCCACTACCCTTACTTGCCAAGAGATTTAACATAACTTACTCAGGGTAGTCTAAAAGAAGCAGGCAGGAGTAAATTCCTCTGTCCACCAATTAATTACAAAGCTTAAATTCCACTGACCCTGCTTATCAGCCTTTTATATTGAGATGTATTTAGTGAATGATAAGAAATATTCCCCACATAAACTTTTCACTAGTGGAATGACTCATTTTTAGGCCCCATAGCAAGATCATTGGACCCCCTGGACTTAAGCTATTTGCATAACGTACCTTACTTTCAAAGGGCAAAACTCCACTGATCCCAATTAAATAAATGAAGGTAAATTCCACTGCCTCCCAATAAATGTATTATTAGCACATTAATTATGGTTACAATTTATATTAACTTCTACCATCTAGTTATTAGGCCTTACAGCAAGATCATTGGGCGCCCTAGACTTTTTTTTGCAGAAAAATGCAGTCTATGAGGCCAAAATGATCTTGCTTTGGGGCCCAATACCTACTCAGTAGAAGTTCATATAACTGATAATCATTACTTAATATGCTAATAATCAACCCGTTTATTGGGAGTAAGTGGAGCTTCTGTTGACTAGTTATTGGGCCCCACAAAAAGATCACTCGGTCCCTAAACTTCTGCAATTTACATAACTTAAACTGCTAACTGCTGAATTTTAAAGAAACTTATGTAACTTTGGTATCTAGCAATGACAATGCAGATCAGTGTTACAGGTGCAGGTAAATAGGTAGGTTTAAACTTAGGGCAAACTCCAGTGATCTCAATAAACAGACTATTAGCAAATTAATTAATTGAGCTATTTATATGAACTACTTATTATAGAGTAACATAAGCTGTTTCTATTGTAATCTATAGATGGAATTATAGAATTACAGTATATACAGTTAGGTCCATAAATTTTTGGAGAGAGACAACTTTTTTCTAACTTTGGTTGTGTATATTAGCACAATGAATTTTAAATGAAACAACTCAGATGCAGTTGAACTGCAGACTTCAGCTTTAATTCAGTGGGTTGAACAAAAACATTGCATAAAATGTGAGGAACTAAAGCCTTTTTGTAACACAATAACTTCATTTCAGGGGCTCAAAAGTAATTGGACAAATTAAAAAACTGAAAATAAAATGTTAATTTCTAATACTTGTTTGAAAACCCTTTGCTGGCAATGACAGCCTGAAGTGTTGAACTCATGGACATCACCAGATTCTGGGTTTCCTCCTTTTTAATGCTCTTCCAGGCCTTTACTGCAGCAGCTTTCAGTTGCTGTTTATTTGTGGGCCTTTCTGTCTAAAGTTTAGTCTTCAACAAGTGAAATACAGGCTCAGTTGGGTTCAGATCAGGTGACTGACTTGTTCATTCAAGAATATTCCACTTCTTTGCTTTAATAAACTCCTGAGTTGCTTTGGCAGTATGTCTGCAATTCAACTGCATCTGAGATTTTTCATTTAAAATTCATTGTGGTAATGTATAGAACCAAAATTAGAAAAATGTTGTCTGTCTAAATATTTATGGACCTAACCTTAGTAGCCGTCATTGAAATAAAAAAAATACATCTGACAAGTTCAACCTTTTTTTCCTTGCAAAACCTACATAACTGCTAGTTGATCATTTGTGTAGTGCACAAAAGGGGTGTAGCCAAAAATGTTGGTACTGCCTGGTTGTGTTTACGGGGGGTCCCAAATAAATAACTGGTACGGGGCCCCAACGTCTCTGATGCCAGCCTGCTGAGCCTTTAACAGATCATGTACATGTAACATAATATCAGAAGCCTTTTCTGCAGACCAGTCCTGACACATGACAGTGTGGCTGACCACCATCAGCTAGAGTCAGTCTGATCTCATTGCTGATTTGGACATATTCCAGTGAATACTGAGTATTTCATGTTATTGGGATAATGCATTCCTGAGCTTGTACAACTGACCTGTAACTATCAATAATAAACATACTGAACAATATTGTGTCTATTTATTGTTTATGTTCCTAGTCTAGAACAACAGAGTAACAGTTTGTTTGTTTATTTCTAAAACTGAATTTTTAAACATGGACAAGTAGTGGTACCTGGTGCTCACTGAAAACTACCCTGGGAAGTGGCAGGGAAGTAACAGGAGCATCAGCCTGGGGTATCAGGTAATTTGGGGTAAGCCCCCCCCCAGTGATTTAGGCTTTTCTAAAACGTCTGACAGCTATTCTCTGTATATTACCACATACACACACTGTTATACATTAATAGATTAAAACCAAAGTAAAAGAGTACAAACCTTTCCTGCAGTTCTCAGAGGGTGTCGGCTTCATAAGCTGGTTGGGCAGCGGGTGTTTTGGAAGAGTACAAGGCAAGGGAGCATTTGTTGGAGCTTCAGATTGATGTTGACATAGGCCAGGTTTCATTGCAGAGTTTATAAAATGTGACTGACAAATCATGGATAGAATTAAAATTAGTTTATCATGCACCGTGTATCCATAATCCACTCATTGGAAGGCAATTGTTTTTGGCCCAAAAAGCTAGCTAGAAAAACCATATTATAATGATAATATACACAGATTATCTATTATACTGTGTTTTTTTTCTATGCCTTTAAAGTATGAAAAAAAGCTAAGCATTCCCCGTGCAGCCCTGCCCTTTGGGAAAGGAAGTATGTAACTACATTTACGGGGGGGTTCCTTACAACTTGGCACCTCACATTGATTCTACTTTTTAGAATAAAAAATAAGAATAACAATGAAGCATTACAATTAATGTTTTTTTGGTTGCAAGGGTCAGTGACCCAGACAACAAAACAAGTTGCTTAGAACAGGTCCATCTACAGCATACTAAAAGGTTAAAGATGGCATTTATATATGAAAATGCACACAGATAGAGTGAAAGCAACATACAGGAAATTAAAGCCACATTTCTGGTTTGGCTTTCAGACACAGTTCATTTTCATCCCACATGATGTCTAAGAGCACAGTCTAATGCAAATAATCACATTCTGCAGTGGGAACATTGGAAGCAGATTAACTGGCAAATGGAAAGATGAGGAATGTAACATTTTTGCCAATGTGTAAGTTATCTTCAGTGAGAACAAAAGGAACCCAAGAAGGAAGATAGGGCTACAGTCTGTGGCAAAAGACATTACAGCCATCGCAAATGCACTCATTCAAATAAGACAAATCAGTCAATGTGTGAATATACCTGCATTTGAATTTGTTGCTGTTGTAATTTTTCCAGATGTTGAAGCCTTTGTTCTGTCAGTTGGGCCAGCTGTTTTTCCAGCTCTCTCACCCGGTCATCGTGACATGGCCTTTCTTGTGGATAACTTTGGATCTTGCTCTGCTGTTCAGAGAGCTGCTGCAGCTGTGTATCCACCTCTGTCAGTTTATTAAGCACTTGGGTAACAGAGTTCACTTGGGCTTCTGTGTCACTCTGAGCCTAGGAGACAAATTACGGTCATCTCGGCTATTTCTCATAATTATAAAAATGTATGGAACAAGACAATGTGAAAGGCAATTCAGACTTCAGCCTCTCCTTGCCCGTTTCATTGGGCTCAAAATGCTGCTTTCCTTAAGAGTCTAGCCTAGGGGCTGTATGGTGGGTGGATTTATAGATCGGGGGCAGCAAGTACAATATATCACACATAAAAGAAAACTAAAAATTGACATTAATGCAGTCCTTTGAGGTGCTAAATCAAAGTAAGTGCAATTCTGTTGCAGGGGTTTGCATTTATTTTCCAACAGTACAATTTAATACATAACTCTGACTGTGCCTATACAGTATACTTTATCTCATTCTACAAAGAAGCTATAAAATAATGTTCCAAACATCTAAAGCAGTGGCCAGGCAGGATTTTAACATAAAACATTTTGGATTAAAAGATGAAGCACAAAGCAAGTGTCTCTTCACTGAATACAGCACTGCCTGCATGAGCAGAACACCTCGACTGCCTTCTAACATTCATATCATTCAGAAGTGCAGGTTAAGGGGTGACATTTTGCATATAGTGCTAGAGTCCTATAAGGCAGTTAGTATGGGTCTGTGGCCACACAACTGCACCTTGGACTAGATTCCGTTTAAAGGAACCATACCACCAAAAACTTAAAGTAATGAAAATATAATTCAGTGTTGCCCTGCACTGGTAAAACTCATGTGTTTGCTTCAGAAACACTACTATAATTCATATAAACAAGCTGTTGTGTGGTGGAAAATGAAAAAAGGCTATATGGCACAGTTTAAATAGTGGATAGCAGATAACACGCTTATGTTCTACAGAGCTTATCTGCTGTATAACCTGAGCCTTTTCTCCTTTGAATGGCTGCCCCCATTGCTATACAGCAGCATATATATATATATATGTAGCAGTGTTTCTGAAGCAAACACAGCAGTTTTACCAGTGCAGGGCAACACTGCATAATATTTTTATTACTTTAAAAGGTAACTGTTCGTTTAAGATGCAAGGCTCATGTTACACTCTATACCATGCCACTAATACTCTATACTAGCCACTTGTACATATAATATTCGACAATGACCCCTTAATGTGCAAATCTGCAACAATATATCCAATTTCCTACAATACAAATGAAGACAATACCTTGAGAAGAGGAGCAGTAGCAGCTATAGCAGCAGCAGTGGCAGCTGCAACTGCTGCAACAGGGTCCAACTCATCAAGCTTTTTCTTGCTGCCCTGGTAACTAGTCTCTCTTCTTACTGCTGCACTGTCCTCAAGAAGCTGTACCCTCACCTGCTTAGTAACAGGGCCACCATGTGCTCTGAAATAAATCACATCATAGACAAACACAGTTCCATAAAGACCAACAAAACAGCTACATTTTCATTTTAGACTACAAAGAAGGCTAGGATTCATGCCAAGGCAAAAGTAGTAAGAGCAGGGCCCATTAATTGATGACTTTGATTATTGTTTGGTACATTAAATAATAACAAAGAAAGCAGTTATAGCATGCTTTATATGCCTATTCCTATTCACGTTGTGCAGGATTTTGAGTAAGAATCCAGCAACACTGATCTCTCACAGTACAAAAAATGTTTTCCTTTGTACTTGTTATGTGGCTAGCAAAGGGCTAGATGGCACTATTGTGCTATCCAGTTTATTTGGTCAGGGCACGGTTTCATAATTTTTTGGGGTTTTTTTGTCCGAGGAAGGTACATCAAACCATTAAAAGAACTTCTTTCAGATTATGATGAGAAAGACTGTTTAAAATGATACACTAAAAAAAATCGTATTCAAAATATTAATGTGCATCAAAAGTTACCTATAGTTCATGTTGATCATTTTTCTCTGATAAAGCTGCTTTTGTAAGTAATTGTTACTTGAAGCTCCTAAACCAGACTGTTTGGCCAACCTGACTGTCCCTTCTCTACAGGTCAGAGTTTTTAATGCTAACAGACTGCCGAAGCTCAAATATGGCAGCCCCCTCATAAAGGAGCAGGGGGTGGGGTCAGATGGGTACTGTAAAAGCATCTGTGAATACTTTTACCTTTTATGGCCACATTTAAGATAGCATGCAAAGACAATATTATGATAGATGGTTCCGTAAAGGACAAGAAAGATTAAACTAAAGAAGTAGGTAGAAATGTTGTACATTATGTTTTGTGCTTCTATACCAGCCCCAGGCAACCACAGCCCTTTACCAGTAAAGATCTGTCTCCAAAGATGCCCCAGTAGCTCCCCATCTTTTTTACTGCTGATTCGCTGATTCACATGCTCTGTGCTGATGTCACTTACTGAGCTTAGGGACCCACTCACAATATACAGTACACATAGAATGTCACAATATAAGGCTGATTAGAAATTAATATGGATAATTACTGCATGGCAACACAAAACCTAGTGCATCTAGCATTGGAATTTAATAATCAGCCATGTAGCATCAGCTTATATTACAGACCAGTATAATACCACTCCTTTTGACAACATAAAGTTGGGCTTATGTAGGACAGTTGAAAAAACATTATCTGAACTTCCAAAAATTAGCATATATTTTTTTAAAAAAAAAAAAGACAATCTGAAAGAAAACCATGTTACACCGACAAACCATTTCCCTACATCCCTTAGGCTGAAAGCGCAATGAAACCCCTACCTTACCCTTTTTACTGTGATGGACGCTGGAATTTGAAATCCCTCCGCTTACCATAGTGGGTGATGCACAATCAGAGGGACTTCAGCATTTCTGAAGTGGGTGTCCAGACTGCCTCATAACTGCTCCCTGCTCCACTCCCCTTTGCGCAGCATGCACAGGTTCATGTCAAAGCACTGGGGATGTGGTGCAGAGGAGATTATGATCCAGAGATATGATCCATCATATCCTCAGTGCTTCAGAAAGAATTAGGATACAGCTGGGTGGCATGCTGCCCTTAAAATCTTGCTGTCCTAGGCTGGGCCCTTTGTGACCTTCCTAAGCCACAGCAAAGCAGCGCAATTCAGCTGAAGTGCGAATCAAACACTTACCTTTTATTCAAAGCGGCCAGCAGTGCTCCTTTCTGTCCAGTAGTGAACTGAGAAATCTCAATGTCTTTATCTAAAAGGAAACCGTATTCTTTATAAAGAGTTTTACTATATACAAATCTTGTGCAAACAATGCAAAGTGCTATTGAAGAAAGACAGAGAGGAACCTAAAAACTACTTGCGCAGCACAAACTGGTGTGGCTTACTAGTTCATAAATATACACAATGAATGAACTTACCTTTTGTCTTGTTCCCATTTTGTACTGTTTCATCTTGCTTTCTTATATCCATAATATTCTGCAAATGTTTGGTCACATATACCTTAATCAAAGGAGAAAACAACATGCTATCTATTACAAGGATAAAGGCAAGGGAAAAACACGTACATAGGGTATATGCTACCAGTAAAATTGACATATTCAAATGCATTCAGCATCCCTGAGTAAGGGTCGGCAATGTGTTCTTCCTTTTGCCCTTTACAAAACCATATAAGCAACTAGCATTAAAAACATGTAAGCAACTATCTTTAAAGGTATATATTATTCTGCTTTGGACCATTTTTTTATACCACGCAAGGCCAGAACTAGGGGTAGTCAGAGTAGGTGCCTGCCTAGGGCTCAATCATAGGGGGCACACTTTTAATGGGAACATTTTTTTAAAAAATACACCTTTATTTTTTATCTTATTGTTAGTAATTTATTATACCCCTGTCGGTGTGTGATCTCTTTACTATGATTTTGTAATGACGCAGCAGCGCTCCTCAGTCCCAACCTCCCTCTTACTTCCTGGCAACAGTGTCTCCTTCTGGCTGCTGTGCTTCTTCTTCTCCATTATGCATTATTGCGAAAGTGCTGTAGGAAGCGGCGCTTGCAGACGTCAGTGTCACATCACATTGGGCCCCAGATAGAGGCAGTGAGCTCAGCAGGTGCGCTGTGTGGCGCCTGGCGCGTACTGAAGAAAGTTAGGCCTGGTGGTGACTTGTGCACATTGACTGAAAAACAGTCTAGACGACTGCTGGGCTTATTTTCTGCTGACTCCTGGCACAGATACAGATCAACTGGGGCAATAATCTGCTGCTGACTTCTGGCAGGCAAGTTTGAGGAGCAATATTTTGCTGGCGTGCACAGAAATGCAGCAGTATTTAGATGTTGGCTGGCACAGATACTAATTTGGGGCAATATTTGGCTGGCAAAGGTACAGATATGGGGAACTATTTTGGCTGTTGCCTGGCACAAGTACAGACTTGAGGGTGTATGTTGGCTGCTGTTGGCACAGGAACAGATGTGGGGGGCAATATTTTGGCTTAAAGTTCGAATGGTGAAGAGTCCGCGCTAGCTGAAAGTACAGGGAAAGGGGGAAGGGAATAGCTGCACCAAAAATATATGGATCCACTTATCCACTAGTAAACACTCAAGAAAAACACGATCTGGTGCGCTAAAAATGTTTGGCAGTAACCTGGAAATAAGGAAAATCCCAATAGTGTATTAACCTTTAACAAAGGGTTAATATGTACTAAGAACTACTCACAAGAGTTTCGTGAAATATCAGGTAGTTGTAAATTAAAGTTTACACTGGAGGGGTAGCGATATAATTAATCAAATATCCAGAGAAGAAACATACTGGATACACAAACTGAAAACCTTGACGCCAAACGGATTAAATATAGAAATCGATCTTAAGTGTTTTTTAATCAATTAACCAATTGATGAATTGAATACATATGTGTTTTAAATTAATGTATTTTAACAAATTATTTATATGTTTTCTAATTGTTTTTATCTTAACTGATATATTTATTATGTAAATTGATGAATTACCCACAAATAGGATAAATTGTCATGTCCGCTCATGTGGGTACCTTTTCCCCTGAAGAAGTATCTACAGATACGAAACGCGTTGGGTTAATGACTGCAAAAGTCTACTAATTTGAAATCAATAAAATATTTAATCTCCAAGCCCCAGTTTGCGCAAGTACTTGGTTATACCTAAAAAGATAGAGCAGTGAATGAACAAACCAAAGCGGTCGGATCAGAGGCAGATATTCCCTTCCGGAGCGGACACGCCGAGCTGCAGCAGTGGTGGAGGATCGCGACTCTGACCGGTGGATCCCTTACTCCAAGCACAACGGGAAACAACTTGGGGAGGAACCGCACGGGGTTACTTCGATCTGGTAAGCACAAAACATCCCTTTCCCTTCCCGGGCGCTTACCTGCTGATCTGCACTATTGTAAGATTCTTCCCGCTAGGTATACGGCTTAGAACACCCACATAGAGAAAACGGAGCAACTTTAATTTACAACTACCTGATATTTCACGAAACTCTTGTGAGTAGTTCTTAGTACGTATTAACCCTTTGTTAAAGGTTAATACACTATTGGGATTTTCTTTATTTCCAGGTTACTGTCAAACATTTTTAGCGCACCAGATCGTGTTTTTCTTGAATATTTTGGCTGCTGCTGTTGGCACTGGTACAGATTGGGGGCAATAAGGAGATTTTTTGTATAACTTACCGTTAAATCTCCATTGGGGGACACAGGAACCACTGGGTTAAGCTCCTCCCACAAGGAGGCAGGACACTG
>CM044445.1:87442735-87542361 GCA_024363595.1 Xenopus borealis
CTGTTATGCTGTTCCGACTCTGCCCTAAACAACACCTACCGCGCCCCCGTTGCACCTGAGGTAGTAGGCTAACAGAAAAATGTCCTGGTACCTGCTTCCTAGGAGGAGCTCAACAGTGATTCTTGTACTAAGGTTGAAGAACCCTCTCCGCCGTATCAGCTCGCGTCTGACTCGTGGCGCTGCTGCAGGGAAGAGAGCGCGAGAACCGCGAGGGAGCTCCGACGTCACCAGGAGCGCGAAAACATGCGCATGCGCAATGGGAGACCTACCGGAAGCAGTCAGTAAGGCCTATACTGGCGGTGCAACGGGAATAGCGGTAGCGCGCACGGCAGAGGAGGGGAGAGGGAAAAAACCCCCCGCTAGGACTTGTATCCTCTACTTACCAGTCCCTTGTGTAGCCCTTCTTATTACGGCTCCCCGTGTGCCCGGGTATGCCTTCTGACTTCACCTCTGTCTGGCCCTCCTTCTGTCCCGTTTCCTCGGGGAATGCTTGCGGCCAACTGGTCTGCTAAAAAAAAGTCTTATGACCATAACAGGGTGATCCCGCGTGGGGGGCTGACCCGTGGAGCTCAGGTGTGTCCCTGACTCCGGTTCCACCCCGGGTGTTAGTGCTAAACACATAACCGAAGACTCCTTGCGTTGGGTCCCCTGGGGACCAAGGTCCTACCTCCTATTGGAGGACACTGAAAAAACTGAGCAAGGAGGGTTAAGCAGAGGAGTTATAGGTACAGGGGAGGAGGAACAAATTTTTAGTTGTCAGTGTCCTGCCTCCTTGTGGGAGGAGCTTAACCCAGTGGTTCCTGTGTCCCCCAAGGACGTTAGAGAAATTTTGGCTGCTGTTGGCTCAGGCCCAGATTTGGGGGCAATATTTTGGTTGTTGGCTGGCACAGAGACTGATTTGTGGGGCAATATTTTGGGTGTTGGCTGGCACAAATACAGATTTGGGGGCTATATGTTGGTTGTTGGCTGGCACAGAGACTGATTTGTGGGTCAATATTTTGGCTGCTGGCTGGCACAAGTACAGATTTGAGAGCAATATTTTGGCTGCTGTTGGTACAGGCACAGTGGTAAGGTTGAAAAAGGTGATCCGGGGGCACTGATTGAAGCCCTTGCCTAGGGTGCCAAACTACCTTGGCCCGGCCCTGATAACACTCACAACTACAATTGCAAAACTGTTTTTGTGGTCCATAGTTACCTTTGGTGGTGATGGCTCTCTTTTACAAGCCGACATCTTTGTCTTTTTCAAAGCATTTACAGCATCTATATCGAACGAAAAATGAACAATCATTTCATGATTTTGAAAGAACAATTACATGCTGGCAAGAAAGTCAAGTAATCAATAGAAACCAGCAAAGACCAAAATAAAACCCCATATGCTGTGAGTATTACATTCTGCCAGGTATGATTTTAAGGTGTAATTATTGAAAATATAATTTGTGTTTACAGAAATGGATTTTCCTTTACTTTAATTCCTATATCCTGCATTCATAAAACCACTTAGTAGTCATACCAATTCCTTCCTTGGGTTTCTCTGCCTTCTATAAATAATAATAAAATAATTATGTTTGTATTTCCTAAGCAAATAAGATGGTTTTGAGATGGTGGCTGTCTATCTACAGGACCAAATTATATATATGCCTGGAATTATATATTAAACAGAATGCTAAGATAGCAAACAGGCTTTAATATAGAGCAGTACATGGGGCCTTGCAAACCCACTCACACCCTTGACTAATCCCCTCATTTAACAAATATCAATCCTACTATGATTTTTTTTTTGTTTTTCTCTTTGGTATTTTATTTTAAAGTATTGAAACTCAACAAAATAAAATGATACTTTGAAATATGCCGTTTGTCCTGTTGTGTCCACTGACCAGAACAGAATTTCTTGTGTTACATGTGACAGCAAGATATGATGGTATAGTAAAACTATACAGATATAGCATCAATAATATGGAAACCCATTATCCAGAAAGCCCTGAACATAGTTCATTTTAGGCAAATAAAACAAATTTTTAAAATTGATTTCTTTTTTTTCTAATAATAAAGCAGTACCTTGTACTTGATTGTCACCAATATGGATTTATACTGCTTAGTTGCAAAGTGGAAAGATCCCTTATAGGGATATCCCCACGCCCCAAACATTCTGGATAACAGATCCTCTACCTGTATTACAAAGAGTCTTGGGCATACTAAGAGAACCTAACATTCTGGTTGGACATCATTGTCATTTATATGCCAGTGTAGGATTTCAGAGGCCATTACTATGAGAGCATAGAATGCTACTTGAACTACTTGATAGCCAGAAACGCTTTAAGGGAATTATTTATGAAAATACCGTGATATAAAGACTGTTGGATCATTTTAAAGGAGACATAGAGGATAAACTTAAAAAAAAAAAACTTACATTTTCTAGGCAAATATGTATACTATATGGTGATGGCTTCACATTGTGCTAAAAGTTAATATCTTTAAAAACTCCTTTATTGTAGCTCCCCTTATATGTTCTATGGTCCCTGTCCTTTTTCCAATGCGGGGTAGGCATGTCTAAGGTCCCTGCCAGAAGCACAGTAAAAAGGGGACAGTCAATTGCAGCCCTGCAGTCACACAAGGCTTCAGTTCCCTATCACGTCAGTTTAGCTGCTGGTTCCTATCGTACAGTGCAATGTGCTAAGTGCTGCTGGCTCCCCTGAACAGCCTGGGAAAGGAGGCAGCAGGAAGTGGAAGAGATGGGTGCGAATAGTAGGGATTTTGCCGACATTTTCAATAAAGTAACCAGAAACACAACTTTTTAAAACACATTCCTTATATATCTAAAAGAGTAAAATGCACTGGCAAATGTTTGTGTTTTACATAAAATGTCTCCTTTTAGGCTTCATCCACACAAACAGATTTGGGAGATTAGTCGCCCCAGCGACAAATCGCCTCTTATTCAGGGGTGACCATTTCCTCAACTGTCTTCTCCCTGCCCTCCGCTGGCTAACATGCCTGCTGCAATTCACATGCAGCGCTTTGTTTTCTAAAGTCACCCGAACTTTCCTCGTGAGGCAACTTCAGAAAATGAAGCGCCTCGTGTGAATTGTCGCAGGCGATTTTCGTTAGAGCCAGCGGAGGGCAGGGAGAAGGCAGTTCGGGGGAGATTGTTGCCCCGAAGAGGTGATTTGTCGCTGGTGCGACTAATCTCCCCGAATCTGCTTGTGTGGATGAAGCCAACACCAAAAAATTTAAGTGTTTTAAAGTAAAGAAAATATCATCTAGTGTAGCCCAATACTATTAAAACGGATGCGTTTGCTTCAGAAACACTACTATAGTTCATATAAACAAGCTGCTAAGTAGCAATTGCGGTAACTGAAAAACGGCTATATGGCACAGGATAAGTAATGGATAACAGATAAAATTATGTTCTACAGAGCTTATCTGCTGTGTAAAGGTGGCCATACATGTAGAGATCTGCTCGTTTAACGATTTCGCCAAACGAGCGGATCTCTACCTGATATACCCACCTTGAGGTGGGCGATATCGGGCTGATCGGGTCGTGGGCCCTAGGGCCCGTCGGAGGGCCCCATACACGGCCAATAAGCTGCCGACTTGGTCTGTTGGCAGCTTTTGTCGGCCGTGTATGGTCACCTTAACCTGAGCCTTTTCTCATTTGACTAGTTGCCCCCATGGCTACACAGCAGCTTATTTATATAATCAATAGTAGTGCTTCTGAAGCAAACACTGGACTATACTCTATTAACAGAGCATTATATTTTTATTACTTTAAAACTATTTCATTTTTTACATGTTACTGGCCTCTAAGGTCCCTGAGATGTATTTATTTACCTGATCTGCTGTCACTTAATGCAAACCTAACAGCAGGGTACTTGTTGGCAGGTAAAGCAGGGGGGATGTAAGAGGTGTCCTGCTTTCTGAAGGCAAAGTCTGGGTAAGGAGAAGGTATCTCTCGCAGTCGTGTTAATGAGATTTGCACTTTGTTACCCAGAGGGGCACTGGAGCTGTCTCTGGCACCGCCAGGGCTTATTACTGCTCCTGCTTTGAAGCTCACACTGTGCTTGGGAGTTTCAGTTTCCTCCGGTTTGTCTGGAGTCCACCCTGTAGTGGAATCGCTCCTCCAGTCACCCAGCATTGTCCCCAAAGGATCAGCTGACACTGCCTGGCTCTCTCTTCCCACTACTGCGTCACGTTCCAAATTGTCCCCCTGATGCCAAGCTCCCACTGAGGCTGTGCCACTAGTAGACCATGCACCCAGTCTTTCGCTGCCCTGTCCCGCCGCCAAGCTGCCAGAAGTCCTGTGGATACTAGTGGAGCGGATGAGCACCTCGCTGGCTGTGCTGCTTGCGTCAGAGTCCCAGCTCTTTTCCGCGGTTCCTTCCTTCATGGCTCGTCAAATTCTTGTTAGTCTGCCGTCTTCCTACTGCTCAGGCACAAGCATATCATGCAACTACAATTACCGCCCCTGTCATTGCGACTGCAAGCTGCCTCCCAGCAACAACGGTCACCTCGTCCGCCCCCAAAACAATCCGGCCGGAAACACAGCTACTAAAACAATGGCCCGAGTCAGAAGAAGTCATGATAGAATTACAGTAAGAAACTTCACTATTTATGGTCGGAATGTCGTTCAGTATTAGGAAAACATTTACCACCACCATGGCTCGTGAAAATAATTGCAATCGTCTAACAAAGCCTTTATAAATGGCTGAACTATGACTTTTAGCCAGACAGCAGCAGAAGATCCATTCCTGTTGTAGTTTAGGAATCAGTTCTGTATTTGCTGTGTCAAAGTTCAGCTGCAATGCTGGGTACAGATATTATGGTAAAAAAAACATTCCATACACATACTACTTGTTCTGTTTTGAAAGGGAGAGCCAGTGCCCACCATAGAAGTTGAGAAGACATTCCTAGACTGAACTACATACATTTAGGGAGACACAGGATGGGGTATCTGTGAAACAGAAGTAGAGACGCAGGGATGTAGCAGGGTTGCCAGGTCTAATTTACAAAAAAAAAAGAGGGAAGGGAGACTGGGGTACAGAGCCCAAAATCGGGTAACTCCAACTGCTACACAAGTCAGTCCCGTTGCATTCCACCTTTTCTTGAAAAAATACCTGCCTTCCTACATATTTATCTTTTTTTTCCTATTAATGGGGCTCAACCATCAAAAATACCAGCCAGGTGGCAACCCTAGTTGGGAGATATGCATGCTGGGTCTGCAAATTGTTAAACAAAAACTACATTACTTAACATGCACTGGGAGACGCAGGCTTGGCACATTAGCGCAAGAAAAAAAACTTTGGCTGGTTTCCAAAGTAAAAACAAGCCAAAGGCCCAAAAAAGTATCCCAAATCAGTACCTTGGCTAGTTTGTAGTTTCAAAAAACCCCTGGGCTTTAAATTAGTAGCCCCAGTTTGGCTGGAAACCTGCCAACCCTGTGATGAAGTCAGATCTATTTCCTTTGCACCTAGGGTTGCCACTTGGCCAGTAAAAATGTTGCTTGATGCAGGCCCTGCTTGGCCCCCCTTAATGGAGTAAAACGTTTCTAAGTGCCCATTAGGCCCTTCTAGAAACTGTTCAAGGTTATGTGTAACATCTGCTGAGAAGGTTATTATCACAATTCTGTTATGTTTTGTATTCCTGCAACAAGGTGCACTGGCCTTGAAGCACACAAACAGTGGTACTCCCTTTGTTTTCACATAACTAGCTAATACCAGTTAATCGCACACTGACTTACCCCTCATCACTCCCTTGGACTCCCGTTTACCTCCCTTCTCATGAATATTTGTTTACAAGAGGGTATATGATGTCTGGTCAAGTCTTTGTTTGTCTGTTCTGTCCTACTTGTGTACATAGCTCTTGCATGTTTATAAGATAATAATCTTGGTTAACACGTTCCCCTGAGAGACTTGCAGATATAATACAGGTTATGCTACCTTTTCCTTTTTTTCTTCTTTGTTTAATTGTGTATATATTATTTTGGTTAACTCAGTGTGTATACAAGCACAGACTTAAAACATTATATGCCAATACAATGTTTGTAATGTTTGTATTGTTAAAAACTAATAAAAATTGTCAATGAAAAAAAAAACCCGGTTAACACTTTCACCTCAAGTGATCTCTGGTCTTTGGATTATTCACCAACAATGCCAATGTTATGTATAGGGAAAAACTATAAAAATATAAGAAGGCCAGTATCTTTTTTCCAGTAAAGGTGGCAACCTTATTTGCATTCCTCCCAACATTTTGCAACCAAAAAGAGGGACAAAAAAGTTTTTTTGGTCACACCTATTTGTGTGGCCACATCCCCTAATTACCATGTTCAGTTTACAAAATTTGGCAGGTTATGAAAGTTTGAACATATTTCTGTGTTTTTTTTTTTTTTTAGTTTACAGTTTACAGTTTACACTTTAAGCTGTGAGTAACTTTTCCCAAGGGCCTGTTATCTTATATTGTTACAATTACTTGTTTGCTTATCTGGAAATTGTTACAAAAGTATCTTATCTTGTGCTGTGGGCCTTTCTGGGCTCTCTGCCAAAAGCCAATTAAGTTAGAAGCGTTGTTTCTTTTTATGGCTGTTCAGTGCAGGGATGAGCTGTGAAAAGAGGGACTGTCCCTCTTAAAACGGGACAGTTGGGAGTTAAACTAATTGCACTTGATACACAGTGACTTTATTCCCCAATCCCATAACACCACTCCTTCCCTTCAGATTAGCAAAACTCACTGCGAGTGTTCCCTGTTTTACAAAGGTTTTCGATCTCTTTAATTCCAAACAAAATAATGAAGAGGAGATCATTTATAAGCTCATGTCGTTCATACGTTCTGTCCTGCATTCGTTTTTTGTTTTTAATTTAATTGTTCATAGAACATAAGGGGACGGAACTATCAATAACATCCATGTGTTTCCGGGGTGTGTTGATTGTGAGACGCAGAGAGCGCTTAGCAACCATTTAACTTTCCTTTCGAACGTGAAGCATTCGACGGCACGCTAAAATAAAGAGACCAGCTGACTGCCGGGAAATAAATTAATCAAGCTAGAGGCAAATGCTTTCTCCATAAAATTCACGAGTCAGATTTTTTTTACCCCCTCATTTCGACGGTCGTGGAATCTGCTGAAAGTGCTGCCGTAAACTCTGTGCTGTGTTCGCCCCGCCCACGTGCAGTCGGTGTAGGACAAGGAGAGCAGGGTGCTGCCGGGAGACGCTGGGGGTGAGTATAGAGAGTATAATGAGCGCTTGTCCTTGAGATTATATTGTTTGTAGCTGACTGGGTCTGTAAGTAAGTAAGTACAAAGGTAGATATGGAGGGGCTGTCACTGTTATATGCGTTAAACATACCCCTACACTACGGTGCAATGTCAGTGTCAGGCGGAGCCGCGGAGTACACGGGTTTATTATGCTAATACTGGGCATCCTCCATACTCTTCCGCCAAACATCATCCAATGAGAAATTCCTCTCTTTTCCCCCTATCAGGGACCCAGAATACATACTGGAATTATGTCTAGTTATGATTATATTATTATGCATTCCCTATATCCCTGGTAAAAACCCGACTGCATGTTGGCATGGCATATAATTATGTATGGATAGAGGAATAAACAAAAGTGCATTCCAATTAAATGCTTTTTTAGAGGATGTCTATGTTGTAAAACGCACCATGTTGTGATTGGTTGTTTTCTGAAGGTCATTGTGTCCCCTAATGAGAGCCATATAGCATTAAAGGACAACTAAAGCCTAACTAAAGAAGTAGCTGGAAATGTTGTACATGATGTTTTGTGCTTCTGTACCAGCTCAAGGCAACCACAACCTTTTAGCAGTAAAGATCTGTGTCTCCAGAGATGCCCCAGTAGCTCCCCATCTTCTTTTCTGCTGATTCACTGATTCACATGCTCTGTGCTGCTGTCACTTACTGAGCTTAGGGACCCACTCACAATATACAGTACACATAGAATAGAAATGTCACAGTATAAGGCTGATTAGTCATTAATACAGATAATTACTAAATGGTAGCGCATAAACCAGTGCAATTGGCATCATAATTTAATAATCATCCCTGTAGCATTATCTTATATCACAGACAAACCTCGTTTTCTGCTTGATAATTAGTGACAACCCCTAAGCTTAGCTTCTCAACAGCTGCTCAGAGCCCACTGAGCATGTGAGTGTCACAGAATGTTTCCAAGATGGTGACCCCCTGTGACAAGTTTGAAGTCCTGGATCATTGCTGCTGATGACAAGCTGAAAAGTTAGGCTGGTGCAATAAGTTGAGTATATAAAATAAGGATTTTTTAGCCAAATTACATTTTAGGGTTTAGTTCTCCTTTAAAGCAAATCAGCCGATATGCAAAGGGCACCCCTTTTTGTGATGAAAAGATATGCTCCCTGCTTTCCATGAAAATACATTTGTTATAAAGCATTAACAGATTCAATAAAAAAAAAGCATTCCTGTAATTACTTATAAACAGCTTAGTAAGATATGTGCTTTATTTACAGGTAACTGGTTTTAAAGCTAGCAACAGTAATGGCAGCACAGATGTCAGAGTCCGATCAGATCAAACAGGTAAAGTGTTTCTACTTATGTTTTACTAGGTGCTTCAATAATTTTGTTTACTTGCATGCCTTATTAAGAGAATTCTCACTGAATGTTTGCAACGTGATTTTAATCTGTAAAACATTTTTTTTTAGCTTTTAAAAACTGTGAATAATGTTGAAGGTCTATTAAAAATTAATTGATTTGTAAAGTTGCAGATTATACAATTTCACTATGTAGTTAGAGGGCATTTCTTTGTTACCCCTAGTTCTTTGGTAGAGGTTGTACTCAAAGTTGGACAGAGGATGCCTAGGTGGGCCCCAGCCAAAAACAATTTCCTTTCTTATTATTATTATTAACCATAGGTCCATGTTATACCGATTATAATTAGCACTGGGAATATCTCAATTGTTGTGAGTGGGCCATTGATGTTGATTATTTTGGTGGGCCCTAGATGGCAGTTTACAAAAGACTTGTGCTACCCTTCATGGTAAAACCCCTATGTATATAACTACATCAACATACACTGTTCCAAGGATATCTGCTGGCGTACACCCTTTCTACTCTGGCTGCTGCTTTGGGTGCAAGCATTTGATAGGCTGTTGTATCAGTGTAAATACTCCAGCCTATCGCATCTAACAGCCTGAGGGAAAAGGTGTACTAAGGTCCATCATCGGTAAATTCCAGAATTCAGGGCCACAGATTTTGGCAACACAACTCTCAATTTTCTATAGGAATATCACTACAGACTCCCTTTGTCTGTATCATTTACTGTAGAGGTAATGCATGTCCTTATAGCAATGATCCCCAACCAGTAGCTCGTGAGCAACATGTTGCTCTTCAGCCCCTTAGATGTTGCTCTCAGCGGCCTCAAAGCAGGTGCTTATTTAAATTCCAGGCTTGGAAACAAAGTTTAAATGTTTACAAACTAAGTATAGTGCCAAGCAGAGCCTCTTGTAGGCTGCCAGTCCCCATAGGGGCTACCAAATAGCCAATCACAGCCCTTATTTGGTGCCCCAAGGGACATTTTCATGCTTGTGTTGCTCCCCAACTCTTTTTACATTTGAATGTGGCTCACGGGTAAAAAAGGTTGGGGATCCCTGCCTTATAGTCATGGTGGTCATTGTTATACTTTTATCAACAGTTCAAAGAATTTCTTGGGACTTATAATAAACTGACCGAAAACTGTTTCCTGGATTGCGTGAAGGACTTTACAACAAGAGAAGTGAAGGCAGAAGAGGTATGTTTCACGTGATGCTTGTGACCAATCAGAGAGAGAGAGAGAGTAGTGGGGATAAGCCATGGGGAAGAGAGCAGCCTTGTATCTTCACACAATATTATTCATGATTTTTGTGCTGTGGCTGGTATTGTATATGTATTGTTTTCTTTTCACATTTGCATCCTAGATTACCTGCTCAGAACACTGCCTACAAAAGTATTTGAAAATGACCCAGAGGATATCAATGCGATTTCAGGAGTACCACATACAACAGAATGAAGCTTTAGCTGCTAAGGCTGGACTTCTTGGTCAGCCTAGATAGATAACTGGCAGCAACCCTACAAGGCTGTAAAGAATCTAACAGCTTGTTGCCCTGCAAGACAAAGATGCACCAGAGTGTTAAAGGCATGTCTGTCCTCCATACTGCAATGGCAGATGTTCGCAATTAAAGGGATGGAGCAAGCTTGAGTCAGCAGGGATCAGCTATTTTTTATCTTTCCATGGCATCACATAAATGCCCACCTGTTGAGATTAAAAATACTTTTCTAATAAATTGTTTAAAAACCTTAATATATCAATCTGTTGACAATGTTAAAATGCATACCATCAATATACAGTGCTATGTTACTTGGTTGGAATTAAAAGGAAGTTTTGTCTCTTTTTTTTCTTGGAAATGTCATGTTTACCCTTTTGTAAATGCTCAGATATGGTGCTTCTGTATAAACGTTTGGATGATAGCAAGCATTGGTAGACACTGAAGTGCACCCCCACAGGTTACCCAAGAGTGCCACAAAGCTTGCCATTGTAGTTGATTTTCCTCACATGGTCAGTGTAACACTGTTTTCTTTTTGTTATATTAATTATAAAAGTGTCACTTTAAAGAGATGTGTTGTGTAACTTGTATGGATTGTCACCAGTCACAGACAATTTAACCTTGTGTATCACTGAATTCCTGGGGTAGAACTTGGAACCACAACCTATTTTTGTTAATGCTAAAGCCTCAAAAATATAGCACAATCTTGTAGAACTTTCACTGTTATCTATAAGTTGTACTGTTGTGGCTTCAACAAAACCATGCATGGTGCATGATGGACAGACTACTGTGTATTCCCCAGAATTCCATGTCTTGAAGCACTTTATTCTGCAATTGCCTGACTGAAAGCTGCAGAACAGGATCTGTATTAGGGTAAAAAAGTGTATCAGACATCAGGGTTGGGTTATGATTTTAGTTTTTGTGTAAGGATGCTTAAGACCAACCAAATAAGTGATATCTAAATATACATGTATCCAAATAAAAGTAATGTTCCCTTTTAATCTACTTCAGCCACTACTTTAAATAGCTATTCCCCCAAAACCTTGCAGCAATCACCCAGTTGCATGTTAATTTCCCCTACTGCACATATGTGCTGCTGACACTTGAAGTTTGAACAGCAAGAAGGGAATCTAGATTTATGAGGGCAGGAGCCTCTACTATGGTCTGTCACAGTAGGTGAGTAGTAAGCCTTTTACACCTGCCTTCCAAACTGGTAGGAACCTGGCAGGAAGCATATTTGGCAATTATTTGCACACTGCTGGACAAGACTGGGAGAAACCAGCAAATAAAAACTTGCCACCCACTAGCTATAGGCAACCCCCTCCCAGAGCTGCTTTAGAAGGTGAAAAATGACACCTTACTCTTCAATATTAGAAAAATAGTCATACATAGAAAAGAGTAATTAGCAAAAGTATTTATTTCTGGTGAACTGTCTGAAACCAACTGAACTGAAAAAAGTGTTGGAAGGTGGACAACCCCTAAACAACTTAAGTAGGCTGTTAGGTCATTGGTACGTCATTATACAAAACAAAAAGAAAGTGCACTACCCTATATGTGCCCTTTAAACTCAAGAAAAGTGTTTTTTTTAGCAATATGAAAATACAGGGGAATTCTATAAAATCTGTTATGACAATCAAACCTGTTGACACTATAGAAAAAAAACATGGCATGTGCAGTGAGGGTTTGACTTGGCCTGTTGAAAGAGCCAGTATAAATGTGACCCTGGAAATGGAACTTTGTGATGCGGAGAATACCAACAATAATTCACAGAAATTGTAGCAGACTACAATTTGTTTCAGATGCATAATTTAAAGTTACGGTATTTGACACGTTTTGATTTTCACAAAGTTGTTTTTTTTTTTTACAGTACCTCTTATCAACAGTTTTGCCAGGGAGGAAAATGACTGTGCATCTTGCTTTCTGTAATTTTATTTAATACTAAATTAATTATGTTTTATACTAAACATAAACTTACTGCACCACAAGCGTAATCAAACGAATGATTTATGCTTTCAAATTTGGGGACAGAGGGCTGTCATCTTGTAACTTTGCTATAAATCTTTGCAAGACCAAGACTGTGCACATGCTCATTGTGATCTGGGTTGCTTAGTGATTATCATAAATTATCATAACAAGCCAAATATCTGCCAGAAGCCGATACAGCAAGACTGATTAATAATCAGAATATACAGACTGCACTGGGTCCTGTGTTGTCATGTAATCTAATGTGGATTTTATAGTTTTTGTATTGTTTAATATAAACTTTCTCCAACTCTGCAGAACCAGTGGCTGCAGCAAAATAATCCTCCAAATAGAATCCCAGTTTATCTGTTTAAATCTGGCTCCATGATCTTTGTCCCTGCAGCTGGAGTAGCAATCCGTAAAGGGGATGTAAATGCAAAAATAAAATCCTACACAGTTGCTGACAGGGAAACAAAGCTACTGGAATTCTGCATGGCTGGGAATTAAGGTGGGGACTCCCCCTGCTGTTCATAAGTATGACTGTTTCCTGCACAGCAGTTAGGGACCACCTGACAAATCCTATACACAGAAGTAAATAAAGGGAGAATTTCACTGCATACAGTCAGGTTTCTTATAAAAACAGTACACATTTTTGTAATTGAAGTATATTGAAGATAGGTTTCTTTTTCAATAAAGTAAAAATGGGATTTTATTTTTTGCCTTTACGTGCCCTTTAACCGTAACTAGGGTAATTGGCTTAAATGTAGCTAATGAGCTCTGCATATACAAAATCCATTCCCTCTTTTGCCAGACTTGGCAGTCTTATCAGGAGGAACTGGTATTCTGTGGACTGTTAGTTTGTCCTGCTGCTTCTCTGCCTCAGTGACTCAACAGAACCAGAAGTTGGAAAACATATTAGCAGTTGTCACATGCATTAATGAGTTTAAGGCTAGTGGCAGACAAGCAGATTCGGGGAGATTTAAGCTGGCCATAGATGTAAAGATTTTTGAAAGATCCAATGGTTATCGTGAGACCACAATTGTCTCAAAACAATTGTTTAAATGCCTGATGTGTCCATCAACTAAAAAGACCATTTCAGGCGATATTGCAGCAAAACTGAAGGATCGCAGCCTGCTTGGCCCTGCAAACATAGGTAGATTGCATGGGGACCGATAAAGATTTTCTAACCTGGCCGATCAATCTTCAGACCAATGTTGGACGAAAAATAATAAGATGTACGATCGTTTGTATCCCACTAACCGCACGATAATTTGACAGATTGGTCGGACTTTGCTAAAATCGGTCGCTCGGCAGAGAAAGATCTTTGCACCTATGGGGAGCTTAAGTCATCAGACGACTAATTGCCTCGGCGACAATTTCCCCGAACTGCCTTCTCCCTGCCTTCCGTGTGCTTGAATGAGGAATCGCCTGCGCAAATACACTTGCAGCGCTTAGATTTCTGAAGTCTCCCGAAGTTTTCTTGTGAGGCAACTTCAGAAATTGAAGCGCCGCAAGTGCATTAGTGTAGGTGATTCCTCATTCAGGCGGGAAGATTGTCGCTGGGCTGAAGAGGTGATTAGTTGCCTGGCCACTAAATCTCCCCGCATCTGCTCGTTTGCCACTAGCCTAAAGGGGCTGCTCACCTTTAAATTAACATTTAGCTATTTGTTTAGCTATTCAGCAGCTCTCCAGTTTGCAATTTCAGCACTGGTTGCTAGGGTTAAAATTACCTTAGCAACCATGCATTGTTGTGAATGAGACTGGAGTATGAAGAGGAGAAGCCTTGAATAAAAAAATAAGTAATAAAAAGCATAACAGCATTTTTTTTTAAAGGTTAGTGAAAGCTGCAAAGATAAGAAGGCACATGGTTAAAAAATCCAAGCCTAATGCAAAGTTGCTGAGGATTAGCCATTCTATAACATACTAAAAGTTAACATAAAGGTGAACCACTCCTTTAATATATCAGCACTTCACTGGGTATACCTTTGTTCCATGGCATTTTTGATCTTAGAAAATCTTTCAGATACAGAATGATCGTTTTTGAATTTGTTGCTTTATTCACTTCTTTACAGCCGCATTTTAAAACTTGAGACGTCAGCCCTCCCTCTTCATGCCTCATTCTTCCATCTTCAGATCTCGGCCTTCCGCCCTCAAGCCTCTTCCCTCAGGTAATTTCCCTTAACAAATAACCGATGGAAGAGGCTTGAGGGCGGAAGGCGGAGAACTGAAGATGGAGGAATGAGGCATGAAGAGGGAGGGCTGACGTCTCATGAAGGAGGGCTGAGGGCTCAAGAGGGAGGGCTGAGGGCTCAAGAAGGAGGGCTGAGGGCTTATGAGGGAGGACCGAAGACTGATACCTGACAATCTTTGTAGGATGGGTGAGTTAAAAAACACGCGAAGCTGCATTACATAGCTGTAGGAGGGCGCATGCAGGACATCGTTATGACACAACGTCCTAAAATGCGTTCCGTACTGCTCTTTGCATTTAATTGCTCATTGAAGGAATACCAGGGATAGATATGTATAAGTTTGTCCATAGACCTAGACATACTGCATCCCCATGGAGGACACCTTCCTGTATCCAATCAATTGGCTCCAACAACCCAAGAAAATGCTTTGCCTAATAAAAGAAAAGGAGATTTTGTGTACTCACCGTTAAATCTCTTTCTCTTCAGTCTCTTGGGGACACAGGGACAATGGGGTATAGCTAGTATCACTAGGAGGCAGGACACAACCTTAATAAGAAACTGACTCCTCCTCCACTGGCTATACCCCCAGCAGGCGGAGCTTAAGTCCGTTTGTACCAAAGTCATCAGAATAACAAGTAACTTAACCAAACTTTAGAACTGTAATATTAACAGTATCATGTCGGACAGAGTGAAGGCCTCGATCCAGGGCAGGAAGCCCTGTGTCCCTCAAGAGACTGAAGAGAAACATTTAACGGTGAGTACACAAAATCTCCTTTTCTCCAAGTCATCTTGGGGGACACAGGGACAATGGGGATGTACCAAAGCTGTCCCCTAAGGCACGGTTGGGAAGAGGCCTATGTTGAGGTAACCACCGCGGCCTGAAGCACATTCCTGCCAAAGCAGGTGTCAGAGGCCGCAAAGGTTTCAAAGTGGTAGAATTTGGAAAAAGAGTGAACAGAGGTCCACGTTGCAGCTTTGCACAGTTGTTCCGCTGAGGTTTGATTTTGGAATGCCCAGGATGTATTTACCCCTCTGGTGGAGTGAGCCATTACCCTACTTGGAGGCTCCTGGCCTTGTGCTGTGTAAGCTTGTAGTATATAGCTTGCTTGATCCAACGGGATATGACCTGTTTGGTGGCCGTGGCACCTTGGTGTGGTCCCAAAGGGAAAACTAGTAGGGAATCCGATTTACGGATGTCTTTGACTTGACCTTGACTGCCCTGGAGAAGCCCTTTCTGACCAGGATCTCTGTCTCAAGAGCCACGCCGTCAAATTTAGGCTTGTTGGATTTGGATGGCGAATAGGTCCCTGAGAGAGGAGGTCTGGAAGTGGAGGCAGAGTCCATGGTTCTGCTACAGAGAGATTGAGCAGGTCTGTGAACCTTTGAGGCCACCTTGGTGCGATCAGAATGAGGGTGGTCTTTTCTCGCTGCAGCTTCCCGATTGTTCTGGGAATGAGAGCTAGAGGCGGGAAGGCGTAATCTCAAGCGGTGATCAGAGCGAAGTGGGTCTCTGTGTCTGGCTAGGAATGCCGGAACCTTCCTGTTGTGCCTGGTCACCATCAGATCGACCTCCGGAGTTCCTCACATCTCTGTTATCTCTTGGAAGACCGTGTCTTTTAGTGACCACTCGCCGGGGTCTAAGGACTGTCGACTTAAGAAGTCTGCCTCCCAGTTTTGTAGACCTGGGATGTAGATGGCGGACAGTTGGACTTGGTGGGTCTCTGTCCAGGTGAAGATGAGCCTGATCTTGTTCAAGGCTGCTTTGCTCCTTTTTCCCCCTTGGTGGTTGATGTAGGCCACTGCTGTGGAGTTGTCTGATTGCACTTTTACTGACTGACCCTTCAGTTCCTGTTGCCAATGGATCAGGGCAAGTCGTATTGCTCAAATTTCGAGCAGATTGATTTGTAACAGTTTTTCGGTTGGACTCCACTTCCCCTGTGCTGTTCTTATGTCTAGAACTGCTCCCAATCCGAATAGGTTCGCATCTGTGGCGAAGTGATTCCTCTTCTTCATTCTCTGATTCAGAGGATAGTTGTCCCTCAGAGAGGGGTCTGTCATCCCTCGACTCCAGAAGGGGTGAAAATGAACGTCTGGAGTCACTATCATCATCAGATGGAGAAGGCGCTCTACGCTTAGAGGGTTTGGGCTTAGGATTGTCCAAACGGGCTAGCAGCTTGTCTAAAGACTGTGCTAACTTGGGTATTCCTGTAGCCAATTGAGATGCCCATTCAGGTGTAGCCTGCCTTCTGTGAGGGGAAGACTCCCTACTGGAGACTGGATGGTTGTCCTGAGGGGCCTGGTTCACCAGAGGAGGACACTCTGGAGGATCTGAAACTGGCCCGGGCGGTTTACACTTGCTGCATAAGGGATTAATGTGCCCTGCAGACAAACGTTTGTGGCATTTGGCACAGGCCAAGTATTTTATAGCAGTAGAAGGTGCTGCTCTGGGAAAAAAGGCTGTCACTGGGCCCCTCAGACATGGTACCAATTTGGTGTGCCAATATAGGGAGGCACAATGCTCTCAGTGAAAAAGCTCTGCCACTAACCTGTGTAACCAGGAAGGAGAGAGTGAGATTCTGGAAGTGCCCTGCAAATTTACTCAGCCCTAGGAGTGAGGAGAGAGTCTGCTTGTTGTAGCTCTGTCTGCCCTGTGTCCCTTGCGATTCAGCTCCGTGCAGCAAAGTGGGAGCGCAGTCAAGATGGCCGCCGATAGTCTTGTGCGGCTTCGAAAGTGTTTGCGCCCGCCAAACTTGTATGGCGACAGTTCGCTGGCAAAAGTAAAGCATGCCAATTCCGGACCATGAGGCAGACAGAGAAGGGCTATGAAAAACCGCTGAACACTTAAGAGTGCAGCATGTAATTTTAGAGGGCGCCATTGGGGAAAAGGCAGACCCTGTGACATCTTCCCCCCCCACCCCAGAGAATAAGCTTCAGATGAAGTAAAGAGCTCTGTTCCACATAACATAGTGCAGAAGCACCTCTCATTTGTTAGCAGAGGAGTGGAATGGGGGGGGGGGGGAGAGAGAGAATAGAGAAAGGCTCAGGGAAAACCCTGTTCCAGCTTACCTGTCCCTGCTGCAGAGGGTGTCTCTCTCTCCCGCTGCCTGCCGGCTAGCCTGGTCTCCTGAGGGAAGGAGATATAGTGGCTAGGTGGTCTGTGCATAGCACTCGGTGACCCCGGCGGCAGATCCCACGTTGTAGGGTGCTACAGAGTCTTTACACAGTGGTAAAAGACAAACACAACCCCAAAATTGCCAGCAAAGCTGAGCAGAGAATTGCTTGAAGTCCTATCCTTCCGAGGACACAACAAAAACTGACCTAAGCTCCACCTGCTGGGGGTATAGCCAGTGGAGGAGGAGTCCGTTTCTGCCTCCTAGTGATACCAGCTATACCTTATTGTCCCTGTGTCCCCCAAGATGACTTGGAGAAAACTCCATTATAAACAACTTTCCAATATGAACTTATTAAACATTGTTAGTGCTTTAAAAATGATTTGTACACGTAATTGCTATTGAAAGCAGCATTTGCTTGAATGTTGAACATCAACCCCAGCAGCAGGTAACCAGATAGAAGCTCTCTAACACAAGATAACAGCTGCCTGGTAGATCTAAGAACAATATTCAATAGTCAAATCCAGGTCCCACTGTGACACATTCAGCAACATTGAATAGGAGAAATAACAGCCTGCCAGAAAGCAGTTCCACCTTAAAGTGCTGACTCTTTCTGAAAGCACATGACCAGGCAAAATGACCCGAGATAGCTGCCTACACACCAATATTACAACTAAATATTCCTGAACCACTTGCTAGTTCAGGAATTACATTATATATTGTATATTTAATTATTTGCAGTGTAAACAGTGTAATTAAGAAATAAAAACTACACCATAAAAATCATGATCCCTTTAACTTAGGACAAGAAATAAGCATAGCACAGAGAAAATTGAGATTTTGCATGTGCCAAGTGTTATTGGGTTTCCAGTCCTGCGGGAGGGCTGCCTGAGAGAAGCGAGAGGTGCTCAGCTGTGCAAACTTAGACCTGGGACAGAAGGGGAACAGACAGGCATGAAAAGTTAAAAGGACAGCATGGAGATGAGGAGAATTACATTAACCTGCAGGAGAAACTGAAAACTATGAGGAGGAAAGTGATTTTAGGTTTCCTAGTGCAACGGTTTCATCCTGTTCTGGCATTCCCAACCCGTGTGGCTTCCTTCACTCTGCCCCCGGTGCAGCCAAACTAAAGTATTGTGACTGTACATGCAAATAAATACAATGGTGTGCAATTTGAGCATCAAACTACCTTCTCCCCTGTGCCAGGAATCCCTTGTGGCTGCCTGGGTCTGTGCGAATGTGCAGGAAAGTAAAGTTAAAAGTTACTGAAACTAAAAGGGCAGAAGTTCTGCTCTACTGTGCATGTGCCGGCCTGAGGTCTGAGGTGGGGTGCCTAACACCCTCCCTTTTTCTCAAAAACAGTAATGGAGTGTTTTGCTTTTTCATTTGCTAATGCCCCATACCTCATACCTTTCCAGCAATTACAAAAGGGATGTTTCCGAGTAAAATTGTGGGTGACAAAATGCCATCCAATTACTCGCAAAGTAAATAACTGTAGGTATATTGATTATATCCTGAATGCTTGGGACCTGGGGTTTTCTGGATAATGGATCTTTCCATAATTTGGCTCTTCACACCTTAAAGAGATACAGACACCAGAAATTAAACTCTTTTTTTACATCCATTATAATATTGGCTTTGAAAGCTACTTCTAACTTTGCCATAAAGTATTTGCATGATGCTTTTACATTACCTGTCTGATCCCCATGTTCCTGTATGAGGGGGCTGCCATCAACATGGCCTATAGGTAAGTTTTAGTGTACATTCATATTTTAAAAAGTCGTTTTTTAGTGTCAGTATCACTTTACATTTACTATCAGATCCTGAAAATATTAAACCCAATAGGCTGGTTTTGCTTCCAATAAGGATTAATTATATTTTAGTTTGTATCAAGTACAAGGTACTAGTTTATTATTACAGAGAAAAAGGAAATTATTTTTAAAAATTTGGATTATTCGGATATAAAGGAGTCCTTTTTGTGGAGCTTTCCTGACAAGGGATTTCTGGATAACGGATTCCATACCTGTACTGTTGTACCTGCATGCCCTTTCTAGTTATTAAGCAACACAAAAAGGTATATGTCACATATTGTATTTAATAAAGCCAATACAGTTGATCAGTGTTCCTCTTCAATGCAATACAAGCACACCTGAATCAAAGTGATTGACGACGTTCAAGAGAAGGGGGAAAAAATGAGTAGTAGAAATAAAGCTACTTTAAACCATTGCCTTTATTAATGCTCTTAGCGGAGAGCTCTATACATACACAACTGTGCGTTGCTTAAGAAAGACAGAAAAAGTGCATTTTACAGGAGTACTTTTTCTTTAACCCCCTTTTGGCAGCCAAGGAGTTAAATACTCTGTGCTGAAAGGAATCAGACGTACACGTTAACAATGCGGCAAAATAAAATACATTGATCTGTTTAGTAATGCTACTCCTTGCTAGTGTTTAACTCTTTAACGATCAGCTCTTGGAAACTTAATCTGATACACAGACAAGGGTTAAGTCTCACCCCTGATTTTGGCATACCCCAGGCAGACTAAAATTATCCTCATCGTTGCCAGAAAGCAAAGTCTGTTCGTTGACCCTTCTGGCAGGAATGGGATAAATGGCAATGAATGTTTTACCAAACTACAGTGCTTAAATATATATATATGAACATAGGATTAAGCTGGGGGGGGTGATTACAAAGGCTGTGTTGGGATATCCCAAGTATCTGGTTAAAAACATTAGTCTAGAGAATCCATATTCGTTAGTCTACAGTATATTAAACACAGATAGAAGGGTAGAACCCCCCCCTTTTTTAAAATATACAAACATGTGTAAAAATTGTTTTAAAAAATTGCTTCTGTACATGGACATGAAAAAAATCTTTTAAATACAGACTTCAGGATTATTTACAAAAATGTAATTTGCACCTATAGGGAGCCATAGCCTTCTCATACACAGGCGCGTTACTACAACCCTGCGTGTGGGAGCATCACTCAGCAGTGCAGTAACATGGAAACTGGCTTAGGAAGAGTTAAGTGGACAGAAATTTCCTGCAGGGTTTTAAAGTACAAAGACTGCCAAAGTTTTAGGAATAGGAGAATTAGCTTTTCAGTGTTGTAGAGCCAAGCGCCAAAGGAAAAAAAATCATTAAGAGCTACTGTGTTTGTATTGGTAGAGAACTAAGCTAGATCCTTCTCTTCATTTTTTTTTTTTTTTTCATTTTTATTAATATTTTAAAAAATACATAAAAATACAACATCCAATGTTTGAATAAATATATTTAACAAGTTGCAAGATAATACCTTATTTTACACAAAAAAAAAAAAAAATCAGCTTTAGAAATCTTGTTAAATAACTTCGCCGTTGTCATATATTTTCTTTTTGTCTTTTTTTGTAACAAAATAAAAACTCTGAAAATTACATAGAAAAAAAGACAAAATATATTTGCCAGGGGGTAAGAGAAGTCCACTGAAAAAACATTCACAATTCCACTGTAAACATTAATAAACATTTAAAATAGTTGCATAATCGTGTGCTCTAAATTCCTGTAAAAAGTGGAAGACTGTCTTTTGAATGTAGTTTTCAGCCAACTACACGCACTCCCTTTCACAATGTATTTTGTCTCGCTTTACAGCTTTAAAACTGGGCACTCTGCTGAACACATTGGGCTTTGGCAGTTCTGTATTATCGCAAGTGCTTCCAAAATGAAGACGCTAGAGAATGAAGGTGAGACGCAGCCAGATGGAATGCAATGCTGCTGCTGTATAAGCTGACTAGCAGTCACTTCCCAGGTTTGTTTCTATGGGGCGCTGTAGGAGTATTGTTCCTCAGTGTAGTCAAGACTGTGGCCCACTGACTGCTAGTCTTCTATCCCTAATAATCTTATTTAATAAGAAGAAGAAAAAAAAAAAAACTGTGAAAGGGAATTCATTATGCAATTCAGCAGAGGATTATTCAAAAAAAGAAAAAAACAAACACTTGGCAATGTAAAACCGGTAAGAGTGCTTTGTGTGGTGGTATACGGGGAGAAATGTGTCCATGGCAGCAGACTGCTGGAAAAGAGGAGAAGACATGTATCACCTGCACTCCAAAGCAAGAGTGTTCTGTGGGGGAGAAGCGGAAGAAGGGCTCATTCCCATCTCGGATGATCCTGAAGACATTGAGGCTCCTGTATTGGACACTGGAGAGAGAGAGAGGGGAAAAAAAGAAGCAAACGTAAATACTAGGGATACACTGAATCCACTATTTTGGATTCGGCCATATACCGAACCAAATCCTAATTTGTATATGCAAAATAGGGTCGGGAAAAGAGAAAGTGGAAAAAATTTTGTTTATTTCCTTATTTTGTGACAAAAAGCCACATAAAAACCTGCACTGCCCACAATTTGCATATGCAAATAATGATTCAGTTTGGCCAGGCTCAAGGATTCCGCTGAATCGAAATCTTGCTGAAAAAGGCCGAATCCCAGACCGAATCCTGGATTCGGTACATCCCTAGTAAATACTGTGCACACTATACACAAGTAGCACATACATGCATCTACCCAGCAACAAAGACACACTACTACATTATTGTTAAAGGGAAACTGTCATGGGAAAACATGATTTTTTTTTTTAAACGCATCAGTTAATAGTGCTACGCCAGCAGACTTCTGCACTGAAATCCATTTCTCAAAAGAGCAAATAGATTTTTTTATATTCAGTTTTGAAATCTGACATGGGGATAGCCATTTTGTCAATTTCCCAGCTGCCCCTGGTCATGTGACTTGTGCCAGCACTTTAGGAGGGAACTGCTTTCTGGCAGGCTGTTTTTCCTTCTCAATGTAACTGAATAGTACGCAGTGGGACACGGGCTTTACTATTGAGTGCTGTTCTTAGATCTAGCAGGCAGCTGTTATCTTGTGTTAGGGAGCTGTTATCTGGTTACCTTCTCATTGTTCTTTTGTTAGGCTGCTGGGTGAGGGAAAGGGGGAGGGGTAGATATCACTCCAACTTGCAGTACAGCAGTAAAGAGTGATTGAAGTTTATCAGAGCACAAGTCACATGACTTGGGGCAGCTGGGAAATTGACAAAATGTCTAGCCTCATGTCAGATTTCAAAATTAAATATAAAAAAAAATCTGTTTGCTCTTTTGAGAAATTGATTTCAGTGCAGAATTCTTCTGGAACAGCACTATTAACTGATGCATTTTGAAAAAAAAAGTTTTTCCATGACAGGATCCCTTTAAATTGTGTTAACTTAATTTTCTTTTTTCTACTTGCTAACTATATGTACAGAACATTCCCTTTCTGTCATTTATTAAAAAAAAAGAAATCAGAACCCATGCGGTTGTTAACAGTTCCTTGAACGTTATCAACACAATGCAATCTACTAAATGCACGCACTTTATTATAGTTCATGTCTTACCTTCTCTGTCCTTCTTTTTTAAACGTTTTCGTCTTCTGTCTATTGTGGCTACTTCTGATTTCAAGGACATGTAGTATTTTCTCATTTCCTGCAGTTTTTCTTGGAGGAAGACTATCTTCTCGGTGCCACTCATGTTATCCAGTTCACCTAAGGAAAAAACAAGATGTGGTTGGAAAAGGAACATGCCAGTAAATCTCATTCTTCCAGACTGTTTAGTTTTCACTATACATGAAAGATCTATTTTTACAAAGACTCACACCGAAAAAGAGCTGGGAACTCCTTCCATCAGAAAAAGAAACAAATAATGGTGTGCAGGGTCAAAAATACATAATTAAAAAAGGAAAATAATGACCCATAGACGTTGCACCCCTTCCCCATTAGATAGTATAAGATTACCACTTCAGATAAATGAAAATTAACTTTTAATAACCTTAAAGGAACAGTTCAGGGTAAAAATAAAAACTGGGTAAATAGATAGGCTGTGCAAAATAAAAAATGTTTCTAATATAGTTAGTTAGCCAAAAATGTAATATATAAAAGCTGGAATGAGTGGATGTCTCACATAACAGAATACAACACAACATCCTGCTTTTCAGCTCTCTAAATCTGAGTAAGTCAGCGACTTGAGGGGGGGCCACATGGGACATAACTGTTCAGTGAGTTTGTAATTGATCCTCAGCATTCAGCTCAGATTCAAAAGCAACAGTTATGACCCATGTGGCCCTCCCTCAAGTCATTGATTGGTTACTGCCTGGTAACCAGGGTAACCAGTCAGTGTAAACAAAAGAGAGCTGAAAGAGAGAAGTAGTGGTTCTGTTCTGTTAGGTTAGACTTGCAGTCACTCCAGTCTTTATACATTACATTTTTGCCTAACTAACTATATTGAAAACATGTTTTATTTTGCACAGCCTATCTATTTACCCAGTTTTTATTTTTATACAGAAAAATTCCTTTAAAGGAAAAGGAAAGCTACGGAGGCAATTAACTGCCAATAGATTAGCTGCAATATGAAGATTCATAGCATATCATATGGCATATACATTTTTCTTTTAAAGGGGTTGTTCACCTTCCAAAAACTTTTTTTCGGTTCAGTTGTTTTCAAATTGTTCCCCAGAAATAAAGACTTTTTTTGAATTACTTAGAATTATTTATCTTTTACCGGTTTCCCAAAATCTAAGTGTAAAGTTGAATGTTGTGTCTCTGGTGCTTGAGTCTGGCAGCTCAGTAATTCAGGTGCAGACTCTAATTGGATACAATTTTGCAACATTTAAATTGATACATTTCACAGTAACATCTCTGGAGTATTAGCAACTATTGTATCAATTCTAACAGCTGCCTGTAATGAAACCCAGGGATTCTGCTCAGCAGGGACAAAGATACATTTATCCATTAAATGTATCAGTTTAGAACCCTCCCAGAGCTGCTTTAGAAGGTGAAAAATGACACTTAACACTTCAATATTAGAAAAAAGGTTACAAATAGAAAATAGACAGCAATTGGAAAAAGTTATTCCTGGTGATGTATCTGAAAACAACTAGTTGTTTGAAGGTGAACAACCCCTTTAAGGTTCTCTGAAAAGTTATCTTTTATTTATCGGTGGTGGGAATCTTGGACTATATAATGGGGGGGGGGGGGTGGATTGCAACTTCTATTTTTACAAAGAAAAGGTCCCATTCCTTTAAAGCAGTGTTGGACTGGGATGTCAGGGGCCCACCAGAAAACCTTAAACCAGGGGCCCAACTTTCCAAACTATTATTCCTTCTCTCCTCACTTAACCTCTTTATTCTCCTATTCTTTTATATCTACTCACTATACTCTATTCTTCCATTATTAAGCCTCTGTTTCCACATAAAGAAATAGGGAATGAACATGAAATAGGCCAAATTGTAAGAAGCAAGAGGGCCCACTGACACCTGGGCCCACCAGGAGTTTTCCTGGTATCCCTATGGGCCAGTCCGACACTGCTTTAAAGCAGTGATCCCCAACCAGTAGCTCGCAAGCAACATGTTGCTCTCCAACCCTTTGGATGTTGCTCCCTGTGGTCTCAAAGCAGGTGCTTATTTTTGAATTACTGGCTTAGAGGCAAGTTTTGGTTGCATAAAAAACAGATGTCCTGCCAAACATTCTCTCCTGTAGGCTGCCAGTCCATATAGGGGCTACCAAAAAGCCAATCAGAGCTCTTATTTGACATCTACATGGACTTTTTCATGCTTGTGTTGCCAATGTGGCTCACAAGCAAAAAAGGTTGGGGACCCCTGCTTTAAAGGATGATGTTGCAGCAAGCACATATGACAATATGGGATCCTTTATATTCAGCTGGTTTAAGACTTGGGCTTGTTCATGGCTGTGGGTTAAAGGGCTGTAATGCTTGCTCCAGGTGAAGGATGACTTGTAGTTAACACTAGGATGTATTCATTACAATAGGCATTGCATTTGGACGGTAATTTGTTATACTTATAACTGGGGTGTCATGAGCTACTTTCAAAGCTGCCTATTGTAATCAAAGAGAAGTTAATCCTGTTTTGTTCATGGTCATCATGTTCTAAATGATTCTGGTGACATCTCTTAGAATAGTGAAAAACACATTATGTCTTCAGTACAATGATATATTACAGAATATAAGCCTTACTTAGCTGCAGAGTCCATTTGTATGCCCTGGGTGATGTATGCGGATGGTGTTTTTCTCGATGCTTCTCTTTTTCACCATCTTTATGATGAGGGGAGGTGATTCTGGCAGGAGATCTTATGATCTTTTGCGTTTTGGGAACACCCGGGAGTTTAATAGGAGTACATTTACTTGAAGTATCCAGTGTGGAAAGGTCTTCACTATCACTGCTTTGGCCTGGGGACAAATGAAAAGTATTAGATACAGTTTATAAAAAATACACCAAGAAATGTCCTCATGTTAAACATTTGTTACCTTAGCAAGACCACAAATAATAAGATACTATTCTAGTGTATGTTGTACCATTAACAGTTGCATAATGTTTGCTCTGATTAAAGAGATATTTCCATAAATATAAAAAATTTCTGTATATGGTATTTTAGCAGGATCATGCTCATTTAAGTTTCCATTAAATGTTCAGTCACCTATGCCATTCTTTTCAACTTTAGATGAAGCACTTATTCGCTTTGGTGTGCGCTTTTGTTTCTTCGCTAATGTTCCACTGAGGCCCTCATTCATTCTTTTATGACCTGAAATAAAAATATACAGAGTTACTACTAAATTCAGCTGCAATGATGTTCAGAAACACAACTTCAATAAAACATTTTTAAAGGCTATGGCACTGTGCTCCGAGAAAGAACTGGGTAGCTCTAAAGACCTTTAACTGCCAGTCACCAATAGCAGTGGTAGCAATTTGCCAATAACCAATTCCTATTAAAAAACATTGGTTTACTCTCTGCTTAAGACAAGTGTAATTTGCCAGTAATCAATTCCTGTTTTAAAAAAAAAAAAAAAAAAAAAAAAAACAGGTTTTGGAGACACCATGGTGAATATTTAAGCAGTCCCTGGTACTAGGGATGCACTAAATCTATATCTTTTTTCAGATTCATTGATTCCTGAATTCTTTGTGAAAGATTTGACAGAATATGAGCCAAATCTGAAACCTAATTTGCTTATGTAAATTATGGAGACAAGAGGAAAAGAGAAAAAAAAATTTACTGTAATTTTTTTGGGATTTGGTTCAACCAGGGACTTGTATTTGGTGCATCCCTACCTGGAACCGACAGGGACTACAATAGGCAGAACATTTTCCAGGCTTCCAATGGGACATGGTGACCGATAATTGAAGGTAAAGTATACCCACTCAATGTTGACCCCTTCACCATTAACATTAGACCACTTTGCACTTAAACATGGCATGATTGTGAAAAGTAAATCTACCTTGAAACACTGGGGCTCATTTATATGTATAGGTTGAAATGCTGGAAGTTTGTACACGTTATTCAGTATGCAGTGCTGCTTAGTTATTGCAGGCTTATATACACAGTGGCGCTCATTTATAAACAATGGGCAAATTTACACCTATGCAGTAACCCATAGCAACCAATCAGTAACTGGCTTTCTTCAGTAACCTTCAGGTTGAGCAATGAAAGCAAACCTTTGATTGGTTGCTATGGGTAACTGCCTAGGTGCAAATTTGCCCATTGTTTATAAATGAGCCCCACTGTGTACATAAGCCTGCAATAACTAAACAACACTGCATACTGAATAGCGTGTACAAACGTCCAGCATTTCAACCTATACATACATGTGGTTATTCATGGTGAACAGACTAATTAATGCTGAGCTCACACAGCCCAGTCTTCCCATTTGGCCTAGACAGCAGAACGAGCAGCCTCAAATGCATCTAAATGTTGGCCAATGGGGTTGAAAACTGACCAAGTGGCCTATGTGATCTGTCCAAGTATACTCGTAAATTCAGGCATCAATTTGATGGTCCTTGGAAATACATAATTCATCAATCTTTAAACCAGGGGTTTTAAACCTGTGGACCAGGACACTAAAATTATGTTTAGGCTGTGCAACCATGATGGGACCTATTATCCAGAATGCGCGAATGACCTGGGGCTTTCCGGAAAAAGGGTCTTTCTGTAATTTGGCTCTTCACAGCGTAAAACTACTAGAAATTCATGTAAACATGAAATAAAGCCAATAAGCTGGTTTTGCTTCCAATAAGGATTAATTATATCAGTTTGTTTCAAGTACAAGGTACTGTTTTATGATTATAGAGAAAAAGGCAATCATTTGTAAAAATTTGGATTATTTGATTATAATGGGGTCTATGGGAGACGGCCTTTCGAAATTCGGACTTTATGGATAACATGTTTCCGGATAACGGATCTCATACCTGTACTAACATTTCCTTGATATTACATTTTAATTACAAGTTACAATAAAATCTCTGGCTTTAATCCTTGTATGCAGACCTCGTGAAAATCTAATCTGAATTCATGAAAAAAAAAAAAAACAACAAAACTCTTGCAACTTTTTTCTGGAATGCTAGCTTATTTATGAAAAAAAAAAAAACGTGACAAAATAGTCTCGCTCTAAAAAGTTGCGCGCCAATGGGAATCTCATTGTCCTGTTAATTTTAAATGAGGCTGAAAATCTCTAACGTTTTAATAAACTGGGAAAGTAAATGAAGTTATCTGAGACTGTTCCCATAGACAACCTAGCCAGCTTTTACTTGCTGAGTTTTGTAAAGGAGAAACAAGCCCTAAAGTTAAAAAAAACCCTACCCCCTACCCTACAGAGACCCCCTCCCCCCAAGGCTAAGTGTTACCTCGGGCAAATACCCCGAAGACTTTACTTACCCCGCTGTGCAGATTCTGTCCTGTGGAGTTTACGGGCACCATCTTCAGCCGCTTCGGTATTCTTCAACACCCATCAACTCCGCAGGACAGAATCTGCATGGAGGGGTAGGTAAAGACTATGGGGCATTTACCGGGGGTAACACTGGGGGGGGGGTCAATGTAGGGGGGTAGGGTTTTTGTAACTTTAGGGTTTTTTTCTCCTTTAAGACTACTTTTTGTGGTTTTATTCTTTAATAAATGGGGCTATTTGAGATTACAAAGAATATTCTTGAGTCGTGAGAAAAACTAAAACTCGATTTTTTTTATAAGTCAGCCCCTGTGTGTAAGTTGAACCTGAGCGCAATGATTAGGGCTTGGGCTGAACATAGCGTTTGTCTATTGTTTTAATCACAAAAAATCTATGGTTTTTATTTCTTGAGCAAAACAGGGAAAATGAAGATGCTCCACATTTAGTCCTTGCAAGGTATTTGCCCCAGTGAACAGATAAAACCTCCTAACAACACAGGAAGGGAGGTTTTATAATGTTACTCTTAAGTTACCTATCTTATAAGTGGTAATTGTTTATCTACAACCAGATATCCAAACTGGATGCATTAAGCTGTTTGCTTTATTTAACACACCATTTTCAGTTACTAGTTTCATAAAGCCATAAGAAATTATGCATAAACAAGTATACTAACATCCGCTATGCATACAAAATCCACAAGGATCATTAGGTTTTATGTTTAAAGGAAACTGTATTTAAGGCTGAATGCACCTTAGAAGAAACCATTATCATATTTAAAACAAAAACAAAAAAAATAATTAAAATTACCCTTTTCTCGCATTTCTGATTCCTGTGCGGTTATACTACAATTGCTTGATGTGGTGCTGGCCTCAAATCCATTTGCAGATTCACTCTCACAGAGGCCTTCTTGGGATTCTTCCGCCACACTATCCACTTCAATCGTTATGTCACTTTCACTTTTTATACTGTGTGACTCATCATGGCTGAGTGCAAGAGGAGATGCCACAGAGTAACTATGAGGCTGTATTGCAGGAGGCAGCGTAGGTGGGTGTATAGTTTGTGTGTCTTGCTCCACATTATCCATTATTATGTCCTCTACCTTATCCTTTTCATCAAAGTCACCCAAATCCACTTCATGGCAGACTAGATTTTCAGGCCCAATCGTGGGCATTGTGTCCTGTTCCTCTTGGTAGGGCATATTAGTGATTTCAGTAAGTGGTATATCAAATTCATCAGTCCTTGTGCTTTGCACATGTTCAAGCTCGGCTGTTAAGGAGGGCATTTCCTCGTTTACATTTGGAAGCTCCTCATCTTCATCAATGGCATTAAAGTGTTCCTGAGCCTCATTGTTTTGTGGAGGTTTATCCTCTGCGACAATGATAGGCAGTTCTGGGTCACACTCTGCACGCAATTTCTTGTCAGGAGAAGGCGGCTCTAGTGGTTTTCGTTTTAGCCCTTTTTTCTCCTGTGCAAGTTGGTCACTTGGAAGTTCCACTTCCTTTGGAGAGAAGGACAGCTCCTTGCTTTGTAAAGGGGATAACGATGGAAGATCTAATTTTTCTTCTTCTTCCACATGAGGCTCAACCAATGCATCTTCCTGAGTTGCTGACAAACATTTTGTGTTCTCTACAGAAGGATCTTTTGTTTTACTTCTCTTTCCCTTGGACTTTGGCAGAGGCTCTGTCTCCTTCTTTATTTCTTCTATTTGTTCTGTTTGCTTTCCATAAATCTGAACTATTTCTTCACTTTCCTCCACTTCTTGTTTTAATGTTTCTGCTGGCTTTGTTGGACTGTGTTCGAGATCTTTTGAAACACAAATTACAGGCGGAGCTTCCTTTACAGGACTGATTTCAACCAGGCTGACAATGTTCTCTGGTTCTTCTTCAGCCTTTGGTAGAGCCACCTCCTCTTCCTCTTCCTCCTCCTCGTCCTCCTCTTTTACTGACGCCTTTTCCGATGTTTCATCAGATTCGCTTTCAGATATGCTCGAGTCTGGGATGGGGAAATAAAAAACAAGTGTCAGGAGAATCCTGTTATTGAAATCAAAACCCCTCTTCAAAAGAATGCAAATAACTAAAATCTTTAAAAAAGAATGAAGACCAACTGAAAAGTTGCTTATAACTGGCCATTCTAGAACTTAAAGTTAACGTAAAGGTGAACCATCCCCTTAAGTCACAGTGAAAATACTGGGGTTACCCAAGACCCACCATTTGAGCATCTGTCAGAATCATATAATCCTGAGCTTCTCCTTGTTCTTCTTCTGGCTGATCCTATTTTACAAATAGAAGTACTGTAAGTATAATGAACATACAAATGTGCAAACAGTATACATTTAAAACAAAGTGTGTATGACCTTGTAACCTTCATTATCAGTTTTTTTAATGTGCAAGTTTACCTTCAAGCCCATTTGATAATGATGAGCTATCTGATAAGCTGTTTCTCATGCTTTTAATGGATGACTTGCCCTCGCTAGTTGGAGTTTTTGGCAGACCACAAGTCATATTAGTCTGAAGATTTGACTTTAAAGGAGGACGGCCTCGTTTTGATCGCTTATCATCCTCTTTCTTTTCGTCATTTTCATCTTTATTCTGGCAGGGAAAAAAAGAGCTTAAATTGAGTCTATATTACAATCTGTGCAATTTGTAAAATAAGGAATTAACATGATTATCTGTCTAGAGATCTCAGAATCAAGTCAGTTTAATTCTGGGAGATTATGGAAGGCACATTAAAGGAGAATGCAACCTGTAATAAAAAAAAGCCTACCTGCCCCGCCGTGCAAATGCCCCTACTTTTTTTTTTTTTTTAACTTCAGGCCACAGGAGTTCACGGGCGCATCTTTTTTTTATGTCTTTTTCGCCAGTAGACTGGCGCACGTGTAGTTAGAGGAAATTTCTAATCCGAAACAACCATGCATGCACTGAAAAGTCACGACTATTTCTGAAAAGTTTTTGTGACTTTCAGCGTATGCACAGTAGTTCCAGATAGGAAATTTCCTCCAACTGCACATGCAAAGCAAATGCCAGTCTACTGACGAAAAAGATAAACTCCAGTGGCCTGAATCTGCAGGAGGGGTAAGGAAAAAATTAGGGGCATTTGCCTGGCAGGGTAGGCTAGGCGGGAAGGAGTCTACCCAGGGAAGGGTTATTTTTTTTATTACAGGTTGTATTCTCTTTTAACCTAACAACCACTGTGCCATTCTAAGTTCATACAATGCAGTACTAATTTAGTGTTACTTAAAAAACATATGGTCTTGTAATTACTTTTGTTTTTTTCTTTTGCTTTTTCTTTGGTCCGCCTTTGTCTGAAGGCCAGATGATTCGGTCAGCTTTTACCCATTCATCATATCTGTAAGAGAGTACATTTCCATGCAACTTTAACAAAATAACAATTCTATGAAGAAATACTCAGCAGGACGATTCCTTTTACAGTGTGTAAACACCAAAAATTAACAAGACAAGCCTCGGCTAAGCCACAGCTGTGGGGTGCAGGGGTCAAGAGGAAAACATTTTCTTAGCCCCCGTTTTCCCTAACTCTGTTACCTGGGGTTGGCAAGAGAAATTAAAGAATCAACCAAATTGAGTGAAGAGGACTAATTAAATTATTATTTGGGTGGGGGAAGTAATTAAATGTCACACTTACCTCACATTCCAGCCATAATAATGCACCAGGTATAAGAATTCTCCTCCATCTACTTCAGTGCTCTTTATGTTTGCTTCATAAATTTTCTGAGTTTTCCCACGCCCGTACTTTACTTTAACTTTAGTGCCAGCTAGATAGTCTTGATCCTCTGTGTTCTCATCCTCATCTTCAGTCTCTCCCTTGTGCTCAGAATCCTCTTTTCTATAAAAAGAACAGTGAAGGCCTTCTATCACTTTCACCATTACAGTGTATGAGACATCAACACATTAACTTAAATCACAAGGCACAACTAGACTGTAATGCCAGCACCATTTATTTAATGGATGTCCATAATGGAGGTTGAGGAGTTCTGAATGGCTAGAGATTGGTGCAGAATATTTGCACAAGGATAGGTTTACTTATTTACCCGTCACACGGCTTTTCATCATCTTCATCAGATTCTCTTTCAGACTCATCTTGCTTCTTGGTTTCTCCTTTTATTTGGCACTGCAAGCTTCTTCGCACGGGAGTGCTTTCATTTTCCTTCATTTCCTCCGTTTTGTTCAGGTCTTCCTCTATATCCTTGTTCTCCTTGTTATTATCTTTACTTTTGTCACCGTCCTCAACATCCTTCACAACAGAAAATGCATCAAAAGCACATCTCCGCCTCCCCTGAATGAAGAGTTAAATTTATTAGCTAAATTCTCAAATTAAAAAAAAATCTCTTTATTCTAAAATTCATTCAGTCCACAAAAGCTACATAGATTTCTCTGCATGAAATTTTGATTTTCATATCTTTTAGCCCCCCCCCCAAGCATTATAAAATTAACCTTTTGTTAAGTTTGGAACTGCTTTATTTCCTTCTAATGAAGATGCTTGATGATTGATTGCCAGAGAGCAATATTATTAGGAGTAAAGAAAAACAGCTTATTAGCTAAAAAGGCCACAACATTATTTTTGCAATTATTTATTATGCACAGAATTCTATTTTAGTTATTTGCCATTGTCCTTAAGTATCTTCAACAGCTGCACTAACAAGGCTTTGAATAATTCACTGCTAACAAACACAGAACAAATCAAGGTTATGTATATAATCCACCAATTAGTCTCAGTCCACCGCTTCTAAGGAATTTAGGTTCATAGTTGCTTGCTGCCACTAAAATTAAATAGATTGCCAAATGGAGTCATGTACAGCAGGGTTTTCTGTGTATACGTGGAGGAGAACACAGTCCACTCAGTTGGGGGGGGGGCGATTTCTGTTAAAGGGGACCTGTCACCCAGACATAAAAAGCTGCATAATAAAAGTCCTTTTCAAATTAAACATGAAATCCAAATTCTTTTTTTTATTGAAGCATCTATTGCTGTTGCAACTCGTTAATAAAAATAGGCTGTCAATCAAATATTGCTTGCCCCTCCTATATGCCTTAGGCATAGAAGCGGGGCATGCAATTACTTTCACTTTCCATTCAGCACTTCCTAGATGTCACTGTATTCCCCACATTCCCCCTCTTTCTTTACCATGTAATTGTGTAACCAGTGCATGGAGAAGGACATCAGGTCCCTCATTCTGGTGCACAAACAATGTTTCGAGATGATACAAGGCTTGCCTTAATAACAGTGTTCTCAAGATGGTGCCTTGCTGCTTGCTATAATTATACATTCCCCAACCAAAGGAAACAAGATTCAGATAATTTCTATAGTGTAATTAAAGTTTATTTTGCTCGACTAATGAGATAAAAAAGGATTTGGAATAATTTTTTCAGGTGACGGGTCCCCTTTAACTCCCAAGTCCCATGTTATCTGGAGGCTGCTATAAACTATGATCCTGATTACCCAAGCAAAAGTTTTTTATTTCTATATTAAAAAAGTTCATGCAGCAAAAAAACACTATTTTTTACAATGTTATAATCATCTGTATGTTGGGTGTGTATACACATTAGGTTACCTATGACATAATTAGCTATTCACATTCCTAAGCAACATTAACTATTACCAGCTGTTTTGCCCCCACGTTACTTTGTAATGCACTATCCATTACATTTCTTGGCAGACAGAACAAGAAGTTTAGAAGTGGATGTTGGTAGCGGGAACACCTGTTCTACATCTGAACTATAAATGTCTATACAGCAAAAAGTGCCTTTAGCAGTTGCTTAGGGAAGGTCTGATATGCTTACAGCTTCTAGGTTAAATGCGACTATTGCAATGTGACAGCACATTAGCGAGTTCAAGGATGACATTTCATTTAACTTAAACCCATTATTCTACACAGTCTGAAACATGCACTATAGGATAATAAATGAGAGACCTGCATAACTTCTCAACATCTAAATATACGCGTTATATCTGTAAAATACATTATATCATCTATATAATGAGCACATGCAAGATGAAGGATCATGCTGGCATAATCAGCACCCATATGCACGTGACTTGTAAGATGACGGGGGACTCCATTAGTACCAAAAAGTAGGGCAGAAATGCTATTCATTATGTTTTGTGCTTTTGTACCAGCCCAAAGGCAATGACAGCCCTAAGATCTGTGCCTCCAAAAATACCCCAGTAGCTCCCCATCTTCTTTTATGCCGATTCACTGCACATGATCCGCTGTCAGTTACTGAGCTTAGGTACCAACCCAAGCTATACTAAATATATATATATATATATATATATATATATATATATACTTACACAGTGTTACATTAAGAAAAAGCACAGAAATTGACTTTCATATTAAATGTATTGTGCGACTAAAACATTGCATGTTGTGTTTAGATCTAAATAATTCATACTATTTTGATGGTAGGTCAAATTTATGGCGAATGGCAGAAAATATAAATCTATAGCCAAGACATGATCATACCCGTGGTGATTTAAGTTCAGGCTCTTCTTTTCCATATTCACTGCTAGAGTCCGACTCCTCTTCCTCTTTCATTTTTGCAGCTAATAAAGGTGATGTGGTCTCTTTTCTTTCAGTGCTCTCCATTGGTTTCTCTTCTTCAACTTTAATCTCTTCTACTGGTTTAGGATCATTGTGGTGAATAGTTCTAAACTGAATATTCGCAGAGCGGCAGTACTCCTCAAACCCATACAGATACCTTCAACAAAATATTAAAATGCCACTGATTTTATCAAGTCACAAATAGTGTTTCTGCAATATATCCTTTCCTATCTCACCATCTTCATGTATGACTTATTTTATGCAGGGACAATAAACTACAACAGGAATTGCTACAAATATGGCATAGCAACACAATTTATGCTGCAAGCAAGGCAAACAATCAGAAGAATAAACATCATATATAAAATGGTACCTGAATCACATTTAAAGAATGTTTGCTATTTTGGATTTATTTTACTATTTTTTGATTTATTCAACAATGAACACTATATAGGAAAATTAAAACTGGTGATTGCAGTTATCTACAAACATGTTTAGTGAGGAGTCTCCTACATGAAATTGCTCATCCCTCTCCTCATTCAATAGCACAGGAGCTAAACGGCTATTGAATGAGGAGAGGGATAAACCCTATAGCAACGAGTCAGAACTTTGCTTTTTCAGCTGACAAGAAGCGAGGCACTCACACAACTGGTGTGTACTTACTTTTTGTATGCAGTTTTTACATTATATGATGCCGCTGAATTTAATATGGGAATACCAAGGTCCATATAAATTTGCTTCCACACAGCACCGCTTTCAATCTGCAAAAATGAATTGGACAGAAGTTAAAATGGTTTCCCCATCATTACCAAGGCACATACCTTTGTTAGATGGGACTTATACTTACATTGTCACAGCCTCCTTGCTGGTATACAAGTCTAAAAAGTTTGAAGAGATTCAGATCCTTGTAGCCTAATACTGGTGGCTTATTGATTGGAGTTCCTGTCATCCGTTATAGGGAAGGGAAGAAAGTGCCATAAATTATTTATTTAGATAAAACAATCACTGGCATATTAGGTGGATAAGAGTTTGATATAAAGATTCCATCCTGGAATAAAACAGCTTCTGAGTGGCAGAAATCCAGAACTCAACAAAGACATTAGAAAATTAATTTGGAAATAACACAAAATGTAAATCTTTATTACAAAAGATTTAATTTGGCGATGACAATGAGGGCGAATGCAGGATATCTGCCAAACTGAAAACCCGATAAGCAAATAAAACTGATGCAATTTGGACTGGGTACATCAGAAAGCCTGTCTGGCTGCATGTAAAATAAAATCAAAATAATCATGTCATTTCTGGCTACAGAGTGATTTTTGAGGAACATCTAGGAAAGAGGTAACTTTAAACCTTGTGCGTATGAAAGAAGAGTGTTATGCTTTTTAATTCTGGGGCTTGCTTTAAACAAGAGATAGAAGTGATGAAGGTAGGAGCTGCGATTACACAACAGTTGTCTCTACAAAATGATGGGGTAGGTGGGAAAAAATAAAAACCTTAGGCCCCCACACAGACCGACCAAACTTACAGAACGAGTCAGTGCCCTGGGGAGGCGAGCACCCCTGTGGCATGGGCCCTTGGTCAGGTCAGTGGGTGAGGGACAGCCTACAGTCTGATGCCTGGAGGCAGCTGCTGCAAAAGTAGAGAAACCAGAATCAGGTTGATAAGTGGTCCCCCTAATTGTTAGTTTCATGAAACACAGCATTGACAACCACAGGAAAAGGACACACCTAGTAATGGAAAGAGATTTATGAGAGTTTTCTTTTTTTACCTTAAAGGTTCATAGCCACAACCTCCAAATATACATTCACTCAGTTTTGCAGAACACTGTGTAACATTAAGCAAGCAAAGCAACCCATAGTGCAATCCTGATGGAAATTACATGCAACAGTTAATACAAAAGAATGTTCCCACCCAGGCAGTTAATGAGACCCAAGGATGTAAAATAGCCTTACATTCTATAAAATTGTTTAAAAATCAATATTTCACCCATAAGAGCAACGTTCGGCTAGTTAGTCTATTTGCCTTCCGTGAAATTTAAATAACATCCATACAGCCCTTAAAATGCACTCTCATAACATACTTGCAACTGTAAAAGTATTAATATAAATAAAATCATGTGTTCTGCAAAAATTAAATGAAATTGAGATTTGGAGCAAATAGTATAAACCCGAGTGACTTATAACAGAGTAATTCTTAGCGTAGTGTTGGTCTGTGTATTTGTATTAGAAAATGAACCGGTCTATCAAGCACAAGCAGGCTGTGGTTTGCTCTTTTATAGATACACTTTAAATACCCCTGAATTGGGGGGAATATCTAGCTGAATTGGGCTTAGATCAGGAAATACTATGCTGACAGATATGCTTTCTCTCACTCTGGTACAGGCTATGAACAAACACGAAGGGGGTTATAATTAAGGTTTCAGCTGTGTTTTTTTTATTTTGGTCAAAATTCAAATTTTCAGGTTATTAAAAAAAAATTTCAAGATTTATTATACCCCGACCCTGGAAATAACTTTAAACTGAAAATATACCATTGTAAACCTGCCACGGTCATGTAGGAGTCAATGGCAGAGGTTCATTGAACCATTTGAAGATGTTAATAGCCTTCATGATTTTTGAATTCAGTTTTTTTTTTTTTTTGATAGAAATAGTGAAAATTAGGGATGCACCAAATCCAGTATTTTGACGAAATAGTGAAAATTAGGATGCACCAAATCCAGTATTTTGACGAAATAGTGAAAATTAGGGATGCACCAAATCCAGTATTTTGTTTTGGATTAGGCCCAGATTATGCCTTTTTCAGCAGGATTCAGATTTGTCCGAATTGTTGTGTCTGGCCAAACCGAATCCTAATTTACAAAAAAAAAGGTTCACACGTTTTCCTTTCCCGCCCCTAATTTGCATATGCAAATGAGGATTCCATTCAGTATTCGACGAATCTTTCACAAAGGATTCAGGGATTCGGTGTATCCCTAGTGAAAATGTAAAAAGTATTCGATAAACAGCTAAGTGACTTTATTAAAATGGGTAACGCTCACCCTGTACTCAGTAACAGTACCGTAAGCAGTGTTGGCTTGTTTCATAACAAAGATCAAGTAGGTAAGCTGGGGCTGGACTATGTATGTATGTATGTATGTACGTACGTACCCAAAAGGCCCTCTAATTGACTACCTGGAACATAAAGTGATATTACCTGGAGTTGGAACTATTTGGCAGTCATAGCCCTGGTCACAGAGTGTCTTGGTCTCAAGATATAACTATTCCTTTTTTTTTTTTTTTTTAAAGTTAGTACATAATGTTACACAAATTCCAGCTAGAATATATGTCTAGGTATATTTTGTGAGAGCCTGGGTGAAAGTAAGTGCATAGAAAGAGCTGTATGTGGGTCTCTCTGCTTTCTTCAAATTATATTTTGAGCTTAGCAACCTATATTGCAGCTCTTCAAATGATTGTTGCACTGGATAAAAAGAAAACAAATGTGCCACACCTCTAGAATTACTGCATTCACAGTAGCTCTTAGGAAGTAACCTAATCTCTCTGGAGCCAGAAAAAAAACTACACTACCTTCAAAATTCATTACAAGAACACCAATATGAGAGTTGTTAACCCAATATATTCATCTCTAAATGTAAAATGGGGACATGGAAGTTCTGGTTTTTGTTTACATTTCAGTTTGAAATGAGCTATGCTGTGTTCAGCCATTTTATAGGAGTTGCCTAAGGCCTATGGCACACAGGATGCATTTATCATATTTTTCATCTGACAAACACTGGTGCAACTAGTCATTCATATAGAGATGGAATCAGTCAGACATCACAAAGGACAGGCAGACTCCGTTTAAGTAGATGACAGGTTGCACAGGCATGTTCTTGCACTTCCACCAGTGGATAGCATACCCTGTAAGCCATAGGCCTAAACAAAACATGAACCACCTGAAGATTTAGATTATACATATTCAGTAGCTGCCCCCAAAAGCACTTTCAGAAACACAATACTATGGGGTATATTTTTCAAAGAGTGAAGTTAGATTGCCACAGTCCTCTAGAGTGAAATTCCGCCACTCTTCTTTCATTGCTATGAGATTTTCAAAAAGAGTGCTGATCAATGGAAATTCATCCTTTGATAAATACGTCTATTAAAATCCCATAAAATTAATGAGAGAGTGGCGGAATTTCAATCTAGCGGACTGTGTCGATCTTTAACTTCAATCCTTAATAAATATAGCCCTATGAACATGCTGCAAAACAAATTTGATTTCTAGAAATAGTTTTTAAACTTCGTGAACATTCCATGATGGCATTGTGCCTTAAAGGCAGCTGTTTTATGCCACTGATAGAAACAGGACTCCTATGAAGCTGTGTGCACTGTGAATTACACTTGAAGTGAATGAATTACATCAAGTATTTAAATCAGTCACTTTATAACAGGAGAATTTTACCAAGCTTTACTTTACCTCTGTCTTCCATAAACTTGTACAGCTGCTGAAGGAAGTGGTCTCTCTCTGCTGGATCTGCCTCCTCTTCAGACTGAAAAAAAAAAATGTCAAGATGTTACAATCTATTACTTTTGGTTTCACGAATCTGCAATCCACTGATGGAAATCAGTAATAGTGAAGTGTTATTTAGGGTAGGGACAGACAGGGAGATTCGGGGAGATTCTGTCGCCTGGCGTTTTTAGCAGGCGACAATCTCCCCGAATTTCCTTCTCCCTGTCTGCCGCTAGTATACTGACAAAGCGCCAGCGCCTGTGCAGACGCGGCGCGGCGATTTCCGGAATCGCCCGAAGTTTCCTCACGAGGTATCTTGGGCGATTCCGGAAATCGCCGCGCCGCGTCTGCACAGGCGCTTTGTCCCTTTTACGATCGGCAGACAGGGAGAAGGAAATTCGGGGAGATTGTCGCCTGCTAAAAACGCCAGGCGACAGAATCTCCCCGAATCTCCCTGTCTGTCCCTACCCTTAAGGCTAATCCATAGGAAAGGGAGCTGCCTGCTGGCCACCAATGTATTCCTTTGTGCAAAATATGTAAAGGCTGCCACAGTCCTGGCAGTTTCTTGTGCATGTTAATCAGTAGCCAGACTACCTCCTTGTGAGGCAACTGTGGCAGGTTGGATAAGTAAAGCAAAACTACCTATCATTTTATTTTAAAAATGCTTAATAAGTTAGCAATACAGGTAACTACATATAAAAAGGGAACTCGGGGTCAACCCCCAGAAGTGTTTATATATATTTTGTTCTTTGCCCCATTGTACTACCTGCCACCATTTGTATATCAGCTCAACATTTAAATTGTGTTTCACCACTTAATGTCTCAGAAATTGGCATATTAGTGTTGAAGGTATATATATCTCAAAAGCCAGCACCAAGGGTCTTGCAGTGTCAAAAAAATATATAGTATTGCACAGTATGTGCATTGGTCATCTGTGCATGGGTCAGCTACAAGACCGCTTATTGTAAGAGCATGATGCAGGGATTCTTTTTTATTATTATAATTATCACAGATTTATTCATAAGTATACTCTAGGGTAGAATGTAGTACTAGATACAAAATGTTGGGTCACTGAATGAAAAGGACCTCTAAAGTACAACCACCAAAAGCATCCCACAACGGACTGACAGAAGCAGTACACCAATGTACAAGTAATCCATTTCAAGTAAGAACATCCAGAAAACAGTTCAGGAAAAACACATAGATCCTTCTCTGTTTGAAGTGACTCACCTACTTTCTTATAGAACTTTTTAGCTGCTGTATTATTATTATTATATTCTTTTGCTTTCCTTTTTTTACCTTAAATTTTACACAAATTGTGTTATGTACCTTTATCTGATGACATTATTGTGTATATATGTATGTTGATTATCAGATAGCTCTGTTTGTAAAAATTTTTGAATTGGAAAATATACATAAAGATTTTTTTTTACATCTCATGCCATTGTGTATCTATAATTTTGGTGAGTGTGCAAGCCCAATATCTGTAGAATTGTATATTCCAGAAGTATAGGCATAAGGTTGATTATCCAGAAGGCAAGGATGTCATTTCTCATGTAGTGCTACTTTACCAAAAAAGATTTCCCTTTTTTGGCCTTTTCCTTGTGCTTCTTTCAATACTGTTTGCATCATTGCCATGCCATATAGGTGGTCCATATAGGTGGTAATACACTAGTTTAGCATTCAAGGTATTTGACCAATCGGACTGTCAGATATTAATTAAAAACATGTTTTTGTGCCTAAATATAAAAAGAGAGACAACTAGCGAGCAAAGCATGTGAAGAGATGGATTGCTGCAACAACAATATGGCTACCTCTTCTGACTGCCACCCTCAGTGTATATGAGTTTGTATTTGTTCCACTTATGCCAACTAAACCCCTTCGCATGAAGTGACAGCAGCAAAGGTGATTCCTGCTCATGCTGAGGTTATGTGCAGTTATTGCTGTGATACAGCAGCAGCAACATAGGATGCAAAATGTCCTGCATAGCATCCTATGGGTTTAGTTATTTATGCTTTTTCAAGTATTATGAGCATTCTGAATTAAATGCAAGAGCAACAGAATAGCAGTGGATTATTTTTGGAAGCAGTGCAGCAATAGTATAGGATTCATTTCTCCATCCTCTTTTCAAAAGTAAGTAGCCAGTGACTAGCCCCCTTTACCTATGAGCATCATTCTGTGCCTTCTAGCTAGGCACTTAAATGGGTGTATAATTAGCACAAATATGCTGGCTGTCTCTTCTCTCCCTGGATGAATAGGTGTATGAGAAATCCCAGCATGACAGACATGTTTTTCTTGCTGTGCAAGTCAGCAATACTATTAAAGGTAGGATATCTCAGGAAATATTCTCTTAAGATGACTGCATGCAAAATACATAATCACTTCGGAAGAATGTTTGTCACCAGGACATGCATTCTGGCAGGGACTAGAACAAAAATTCTTTATTTTAATATCATGCATGCTTTAGTAAACACTATAAAGCACTGCAGTGACGGGGGGGGGGGGGGGGGGGGGGGGGGGGAACATCACTTTTCTAGCCAAAGTGAAATGACTGCAGCTGAAATGAAGCATACGAGCAAAAGACAAAAGCTTTGCTCTAAGTGGCTACAACAAAAGTACACAGTCACATTGTAAAGCTAATGCAGACAATGGAGTGAGCCCAAGCTATCCCTTTACTGCAGCCACACCATGTAACCTCATATACACAGGCCCAGACCCTCATGGCTCCATTGAAAAGCTATTTCTTCTTCTCTGCTGCCACCTAACTGCTGAATACAAGAGAGTGGCAGCCCCCGTATTATCGGTGCTTGCACACTGCCTGGGGATTTACACTCAAACTCACAAAGACGTGCCATGCTTTAGATCACATAGATCCCACCCGGCTCCACAATGTCTTTGGCCTTAGCTCTTCTGTTAAAATGTTTATTAAGTGGATTCTGTTTGTTTGCCCATTTGCATTGCCTTCCTCACCACGCTGGATCTACAACATCACAAATTCCAATGGGCCATGGGCTCAAGGGCTTTCCTTTGAGACTAAATAAAAAAAAATCAACTGACCGTACTAGTGCTTTACAGCAGAGAAAAGCTGCACACTAATCAATCCGTTTATATAGGCTGACATACAGAGAGAAGAGTGTGTGCTTAGTCCAGTATAGGAGTGTGAGTGCACAATGCTTACCAGCTTTCAGAAAAGAATTGTTCATGCATGTCCTAGTTAGGCAGCCTGGCGTCTGAGTGCTGCTGTAGAGGCCGGCCCTACGTCTCACTTGCCTTTGCAAGGTAGCTACAGGCTCGCTGCTGCCTTCCCTGCATTCCCCACCGGATGGGAAAAATCAGACATTACATGAAGAAAAGAGAAAGACAGCCCCATTTCAAAGCATCTGGCGAACCTCCCCTGGCAGCCTGCCAAGCCTCTGCTCAACCTTCCTGTCTCCTCAGAGCATGCGCCCTCCTACCCAACACCACGTTTCCATGGCAACACTCTAGGCAGCCCCTGAGTAGGGGGAGAGAGAGCGGTGTGCTTTTACATACACACACACAAAAACCATCAGTAGTCATGCTGGAAGAGGGAAAACATTCCATGCACTTAAACCAGACACAATAAACCTTTCAATGGTCTGCAATGTGGTGGCAGACCTTTTGCAATACACCACCACGGCCTCTGTTTATGATTGGGTTGATGCTTTTCGTCAACACAATTTAAACAGTCAAGAAAAAAAACAACAATTCTCATTAGTTTTACTAAACAACTGCTGCAAAAAATGTTATAGGTACAGAGAGACACTCTAGAATTCCCTTATACAGCCTTGTGTTTGCCACAGTACTGTAAACCATCAGTGCCCAGAGCATGCCCAGAGAGTCAAAAAGATTAAAAGAAAAATGTTCATTATTTGAACTGCTGCAAAACAAATATCATAGGTACACAGAAACGCCCTAGAATCCCCTTTTACGTCCCTGTGTTTGCCGCAGTACTGTAAACCATCAGTGTCCAGAATGTCAAAAAGATTAAAAGAAAAATTTAACTGAACAACTGCTGCAAAACAATGTCATAGGTACACAGAGACGCCCTAGAATTCCCTTTTACGGCCCTGTGTTTGCCACAGTACTGTAAACCATTTGTGCCTCAAAGGATTTAGGGTTTAAACCAGTCAAAGACATATCAGTGCCCAGAGCATGCCCAAATGGTCAAAAAGGGAAAAAAAAGGCAGGCTGGGTAGCCGGGACAAAAAAGTTAAGCATTAAGGCCACTTTACAAAGTTAATATTTGCATTTCTACAATTATGAAAAGCACATTTTATCGATGAATGAATGAAGAGATTTCTCACACAGTTATACTGCATAGCATATGCTTTCGTTTTAAAATAATTCTACCTTTTAGTAACTACTTGGTCAGCCTGCAGGTGACAAAGTATCTAATTTGCCACCAACCTTAGTCTGCGGAGGTCTCTTTCTATAAACCAATTATTTCCCCAGTGTTAATGTCTATACACTGCATTCAGAAGTACAAAACCAAGGCCTAATGATGCCTCACCCCCCCATATAACAGAGATATTGAACCAATTCATTCATTAGCACCAGTTTCTGCATGCAATTTCTATCTAATATTATACAAGTTGAATTTCTCTACAAGCTGTACCACCTTAAATGATCATATGGGCTGGCTAAAGAAACAGGGCTTTGAGCTAGTCCGTTTGAGAATGCAGTACAAGCAAGGTTCTTTCAAAGTTTCTGAAGGGGTTCAATTACATTGGAAAAGGAATGTGGAACATAAATATGCTTTGTAGATTGAGATAGAGTTTGCAATCAGACACCTCTCTCTATATTATAGAGTCTATAACATGCACATGTTGGTATAATATACATGACTCTGTACCTTTTAGTGTGTACTTGCAGGAACCCCTAAATTCATGAAGTTAAGCTGGCCATACCCCTAGGCCAGGGGTGTCCAAACTTGGCCCTCCAGATGTTAAGGAACTACAAGTCCCACAATGCAATGAAGGAGTCTGACAGCCACAGTCAGGCAAATGCATTGTGGGACTTGTAGTTCCTTAACAGCTGGAGGGCCAAGTTTGGACACCCCTGCCCTAGGCTCTCGTCATCAAATGAGATGGTTGTGGTCCCTTCTGACCACTCGCATGAAAACCAAAGGGGCAGTTCACTTTCACACATGATGTTTCCTGATCTTTTGTTTCCAACTAGTACAACAGACATTTACTTTTTTTTTTTTTTTTTAAAGGCTGAAGCTTCATTTTTCACGTTCTCGCTTTTCTCAGGATCAAACCGTCACTGACTTGCTAAACTGTTTAAAAAAGTGTTGGAAGGTGAACAAACCCTTTAAAGGGATCCTGTCATGGGAAAAATTTTTTTTTCAAAATGCATCAGTTAATAGTGCTGTTTCAGAAGAATTCTGCATTGAAATCCATTTCTCAAAAGAGCAAACGGATATTATTATATTTCATTTTGAAATCTGACATGGGGCTAGACATATTGTCAATTTCCCAGCTGCCCCAAGTCATGTGACTTGTGCTCTGATAAACTTCAATCACTCTTTACTGTTGTACTGCAAGTTGTAGTGATATCACCCCTCCCTTTCCCCCACCCAGCAGCCTAACAACAGAACAATGGGAAGGTAAACAGATAACAGCTCCCTAACACAAGATAACAGCTGCCTGGTAGATCTAAGAACAGCACTCAATAGTAAAACCCATGTCCCACTGCGTACTATTCAGTTACATTGAGAAGGAAAAACAACAGCCTGTCAGAAAGCAGTTCCCTCCTAATGTGCTGGCACAAGTCACATGACCTGGGCAGCTGGGAAATTGACAAAATGCCTAGCCCCATGTCAGATTTCAAAACTGAATATAAAATAATCTGTTTGCTCTTTTGAGAAATGGATTTCAGTGCAGAAGTCTACAGGAGCAGCACTTTTAACTGATGCGTTTAAAAACATGTTTTCCAATGACAGTTTCCCTTTAAGTTCACTTGGTTCAGACTGTTCACAGAATAAAGACTTTTTTTTCAATTACTTTTTCTAATACTGAAGTGTAAAGTTTCATTTTTCACCTTCTTATCCCTTTCTAAAGCAGCTCTGAGGGGGGTCACCGACTCTGTTATCTATTCTTAAAGGGCACCTATCACTAGAAAAAGTTACACCCAACCAAAGGTGCGGGCTGATAGAGCTGCATTCCAGCTGGGGATAACCATACTTTAAAAAAAAAAAAAAAAATCCTCCCCGCCAGCCCAGGCAAACTCGAACCGGGAGGGAGCTCCCGGTGACATGACAGTGGACGCGCATTTATGCTCGTGTGACGTCACGCGCATAGTGAAAAGCGGTCACTAATTGGGGGCCGCTTTTCTTAATACGCATGCCCGTCCACTGTCATGGCGGCTCACACCGGGAACTCCCTACTTGTGCAAGTTTGGCTGCGCTGGCAGGGGGCATTTTTAAAAAAAGAAAAAGAACTGGTACCCCCAACTGCCACCTTTGTTTGGGGGTAACTTTTTTTAGCGATAGGTGCCCTTTAATTAATTAATACATTTAGTGGACACATGTTCCTGCTGAGCATAATCCAGGAGTTTCATTACAGGCAGCTGTTAGAATTGATACAATTGCCAATACTCTACAGATAGTGCTCAGAGATGTAACAAATAAAAGTACAAAATTGTAACAGTTCAGAATCTGCAACTTCATTACAGAGCTGCCAGACAAACATCAAGCTACCCCTTAAATTATAGCAGCAACTACAAAATATGTTGGTGCTAGAGAAATACACAATACAAATAAGTAAGCACAACAAGCAGTGCACACAGTTATGAACACAGAACTAATGGCAGACGACAAAAATATTCATTACTGAGCATTTTCAAGAGGTAATCTTACGAATTGCAACTACAGCAACACAGTCAAAGTTATTACAGGTATGGGATCTGTTATCTAGTATGAGACTTTGTGTTTTACAGATAACGGATCTTTCTGTAATTTGCATCTTCTACTAGAAAGTCATGTAAACATTAAATAAACCCAACAGGCTGGTTTTGCTTCCAATAAGGCTTAATTATATCTTAGTTGGGATCAAGCGCAAGGTACTGTTTTATTATCTCAGAGAAAAAAGGAAATCATTTTAAGAAATCTGGATTATTTGTATAAAATGGAGTCTATGGGATATAGCCTTCCCGTAATTCAGAACTTTCTGCATAACAGGTTTCCGGATAACAGATCCCATACCTGTACTATATTAATCTAGGACAGGGTGAAAAAAAAACAAAAAAAAAAACAGAAGCAACAACACTGCCTGTCATTAAATTGCACCATTTTCTGTATAAATTTCTGTCTATTTCCCTATTGTGTCAGTCCAAGTTTGCATTTACCAAGCTTTCCTTACCACATGCTTGTTGCTGGGATGTGATTTTTCTTTGAAAGAAAGCAAGTATAAAATTAGCAAATTCTACACAAATTAACAGATATAGCGATTGTATTAGCAGATGGTAGCATTTGTATCAATTGCAATAATACAGATCATAAAGTTGGTTTTTGGTACAATGCAAAATATGAGCCAAATCAACCAGTTTTGGAATCGGTTTAAGCGGTACAGAAGCAGACAAAACAGTAGCTTTGTTTTCTCTGCACAAAGTGGCAGCTTCAGCTTCAGAATAAAAAAAAAAACCCTACATGACAGGTAGTGGTGGAAAATTAATTCTGACAAGGAAGCAAAACAGTATGCACCAACTGATTAATGTTGAAATATTTGCCCTGGGCACTAATAGTGTATCAGTAACAAACTATGTAACTGTACCGAAATACAATTAGGAAAACTAAAACTATCCAGCCTCTGATTAACACTATATATCATGTCATATTACACTCAATGCCTTTTCAGTCACATATAGTTTGATATGTATTCATGATTGAAACCCCTCTGCCATACAGTTAATTTATCATGTTACAGAATATAGTTGTGGACAGCAGTCTCCCAATTTATAGACCATGTCCATAAGCTTGTTCAGAAGTTACTTCTGAGACCAGACATGTGGTTTTCCACCAGGTAAAAACGTGTGTGTGTCACACACATTTTTACCTGGTGGAAAACCACCTGTCTGCACCACTGACTTCAATGGGCAACATCAGGAAAAAAATGCTTCTGCTCACACCTTCAGCATTATAAACAGCCAGCTCATAGTGCAGTTAGATTCAAATTTCTCCATTTTTAGATCAACTGTATCAAGTTCAAACACTGTATACTTAAAAGGCCAGTGCATAGAACTTGATGTAGAACGTTATATTGTTGAAGAGGACAGATACCAAAGCAATTTATTGCCAATTAGCCACAATAGTGCAAGCTAGAACACTATATTTATTCTGCAGAATGCTTTAGCATACCCGAGTAAACAGCTCTACCAGCTCTGTCTGGTTGTTAGGATAGCAGCTGCCATATTAGCTTGATGTGACCACTTCCTTCTTGAGTCTCTCACTGCTCACTCACAGCTCTGGGTTCAGATTATAGCAGGGAGAGGAGGAGGAGGAGGAGGAGGAGGGAGGGGGGGGAAGGGAGAGAGTAGCAAACAGAGTATGCTCAAGCCCTAGGTTTATAGAGGTTTATGCTGAAAACAGGTCTTATACAGAAGCCCATGTGTACACAATAGAAGGAATTAAATAAGGTGTTTAGTTTGACAGAGGACAGGAGCAGCATTACTTTGAGGGTTTACCTGTGTATTTATATAGACCTTTCTGATAAAGCCTTTCCTTCTCCTTTAAGAGCTGTGTTACACAGACTGACTCTGGTGTTTGGAAAAGCAGCAGTAAGAAAACACTTGTTTAGTTTCTATAATGACAGTGGTTACTTACAGTGTTTGCAAGCTTAGATTACTAATGGCGTCAGAGTTGGCTTCAGTGCCACAAATAGAATGTTGTTGCCAGAATGATGATATAGATCATTTCCACAAATCACCACTTGCCAAAAAGCTATAATTAGAACATGGGTGCAACAACTCTTCACAAACCAGCCATTGTGGCAACTAAAACATTTTAAGATGCAAGCAATGCACTTTTGTGCACTTCTGTTACATAATCTCAACTTCCCTATTTTACAAAGCCTATTTATAAACTAGCAAAATCTTGGTTTGTAGCTAAACTAAAATCGTTTCTCATACTCAGTTGAGATGCTGCTTAATCTACAGACAAGAAATATATTTTAAAAATTGGAAATTGTACAATGCAATGCTTCAGTTTCCGTATGTTTGGTGTGTTGCAATAATAGCCAGAGTACCTCTGCCACCCAGTGAGCAATTGTGATCAATTGCGTACTTTTAACCTTACTAACCCCTCAACCACTTCCTTATGTTCCGACACACTTTTTTTATCCCTGAATACAATAACATTTTGTCATAATGTTTGTCATAAGTAGGGTATGTGGGGGCTTTATGTCACACTGAGGGATAATGGGCTTAGTTCTGTGTGATGGAACCATACCTCTCTTATGGGCTATAGATCCAAAAGTTATATGGAATGTGGATTCATTCCCTGTTGTCAATCTACCAGTAAGCGTATCTCCTTCTACTGCAATTTAACTTGTGGTTAGCAATGCTTCCAATCCAAAATTTAAAGCAATGCTTTTTCTTTCAATTTGATCATTCTCTGTTGCTACAAGTCCGCAGCCCTCATTTCAAACATATTTGACATTCACGATATACCCCAATGTGTCTATTTAAGCTGGTGCATATGCAGTACATTACAAGCAGAGGAATAGTCCTGTAAGTCCATTCATTTCAACTGTGTATGATATCGGGTACAGACATGACCCTTCATGAGCCATGTAAATGTTTAGGAAAGCCATGGAGTTACCATATAGCTGTCAAACCCATTCAACTGGCAGACAATGAGATTACTGGCCATGGAGCCCTGAAAGGATACAGGAAGGTTATGGCAGAGAAGAAAACCTAAGTGATGCAGAGTTTCTAATTATGCAGTATGGGATTCAGTGCAGTTTTATCAGGGCTTTAAATATACAATATAAAACACAGCAGGAAGCTGGGTACTTTCCCCAGTTCCCTTCCAATGCCCTTTGCTTCAATGTATGTACAAAGGGGTTTCCATGTGGCTGCCTTAGCAGAAAAAGTGAATCAAGAGAAAATAGTGATTATTAAAGGGCCAGTATACCTTTATTTTTTATACATTTTCCCGTGGCTTTGCTTAATTGAATCATTAACTGTTAAATAGATATTTAATTTCCATTTGTTTTGTTTACCCCATTTTTTCTGTGAAAGTGTTACTGGTTGAAGCTTGCAGCAATAACCTTGTCTAAGAAGTTATCGTCTCACTGGCTGGCAGGCTCGGTGACCTATGAGGTGTTATTTTACATTTGGAAATCCACTCAGGCATCAGAGAAGGTCTTTCAATAGTGCTATCAAGTGTTTTGATACTTTTTTTCTTTCATATAGCAAAAATCCTTTGTAAAGGTGGTATAAGTGTCTTTTTGAGGCCATTCACACTGTATTTCCTTACAAATTATTAATAAAAAACATAAAAGATGGATACTGCACAGGGATTGTATGAGGTGTCAGCAATCATTGACTTTCTTAACCCTTAACGTTAGGAATATACACACAAAGGCTTGCAATTTCCACGCATCAGGATACTTGCATCAAGCATGCACTTCATGTCCTGCAGGACTAGAAGACTTAAATTCTTCCACCACTGAGCACTTACTTTGGTTTCTTCCTCTTCTTCCTTGTTGTGATCACTGTCACTAGCATCTTCCTCTCCATCTTCATCATCACTGCTGGAAGATTCAAGGATTTCACTCATGTCCATTTTCCATTTCTCAGGGATTGTCTTGGACGCAAGAAAATCAATGGCATCCTGCACACCTAGAAAAGTGCCCAAGAGATAGTTTTCACTAAATGCCAGCACACAATATCAGAACAAAAACACAAAAAGCAGATACACTGTGCTGGAAAATGCATAGAAAGCAGCATTTTAGTGATGTAATTCTCCCAGTGGGAATCATTGAATATATTATAAAGTTTGGCCCATCAACACGGATGTATCCAAACCATTGTTCCTCTAATGTGCCAGTACTTTTGAACCAAAAAAAAATCACCCCTGAATAAATGTTTTTTGATTTTGGCACCATTTATTTTTGGTTTCAAAAGAATCTATTTATGGTAGCACTTGCACTATTACATATGACTAGCATGCAGTGCACCATAACCCTTATATATTGTTAAACTTTTATAAAGGTAGTAGAAAGCATATTTTCATAGTTTTCTACTACTAAAACCCATTACATCTTTGGAATATATGTGTAGATTTAACAAATTTTTCCAACTTTGGATCTCAATAAGACCAAAATCTTGAAATGTATCATACCAATTAATTGTGCAAAGTTACATATACAAATAAGGGTTTAGAGTCAGTTCAACGTGTGTCTGAATCCTTCATGAAAGATTCAGAATTTTGGCGAGCTACAAAAATAAAAGAAAAAAATGGATTTGGTGCTTCCCTAATAAAAGGTACAATTACCTTGCTTTCCACAGTGCTCTGATTTTAGGACCTGGACATTGAGTTCAGTGAGATCTTTCCTTGCAACTGAATGGCTTTAGTAAGAAAAAAAAAAAAAAAGTATTAAACGTCAGAAAATGCATAGACATTGTATTACTTATTAAAATCAGTAACAGAATTAAATTTTTATCAAACTGGAGACTTGCAGGGCTAATGTGACAAGACAAGAATTTTTTTTCAATTGGCCCCCAGCTATATACATCCAAAATGTCAGCTGCACATTAACTTGAAATAAACAAAATTTATACTATAAGAATGAAGTTTAGATCCTTGATACAACATATCTATTCCAATTAGATCTAGTGCCAACATGTTAACTGGTTGAGTGGCCTTCAAATTATAATTAGAACTCTCACCCTGATGAACTATAAAATATATAATTTTATAATAAGTTTGTATATTTATATAGGTGCTGTTCAAACACAAGTTATAGGTAATGTTCAAATACAAGCTATGTGTCGGAATTCCAATACTGCCTACATTTTAAAGCTAGGCCCAAGGCACAATAGGCATTTGCTTGCAAGTGAATGGTTCTATTAACATAATTGGAGGAGGGGCGAGGGATTCTGAAGTGAAGAGCAGTATTGGAAGGAGGAGACGTACAAGGTTTACAATAGGTTTCAAAATCCCTGGAAATCTTTAATAGGAGTAAATTGGAATGTGGTTGAAATTTTCCTTTATAGCATTTTTGTATTTGGGATGGATGGTCCAATTGAAAACAATAACTAAATCAAAAACGTGTGTAAAATATTAGAGATAAAAATAACTTACAACTTTGAGTCAACAAACGAGCGAACAAAACACTGGTCCTTTTTAACAGCAGTATCATCACTACAGCTTGGAGATACAACCTTTAAAAAAAAAAAAATGAATAGCATTATGTATATGTTACAGTTTTCATATAGCCAACATCACATAACCATATGTCCAGTCTGTGTGAGAAATTCCAAAATAAGTTTGTTTTAAAGAATTTAGCTACCATCTGTGGGCTTGAAGAGCATGTGTATAGCATTTAAACCTAGCTAGCAAGTCACTAACCAGTCTGCGCATGGGGGTCACGTCACAAAAAAGCAGTAAAATGCCGACATTATTCCTCTGCTAACAATCATGCTGAATTTTGGGTAACCAAGTTAGAGATACATTATTACATTCTCCTTATAAGATCTCACCAAGGGGCAAATTCACTAAGATCCGAAAATTCGCTAGCGTTGGCTTCGCTAGCGTTCGCCGCGAAGCAAAGTCTAGCGTAAGTGGCAACGTTCAGGAAAAGTTGATTTTAGTGAATTTGCGTAATTACGATCCTTCGTCAGTGCGCAACTTCGCCTGGCGTAAGGGTGCGCAGTTGCGCAAGTCTATCTACATCGCTAGCGAAAATTTGCCAGTCGGTGTTGGTGAATTTGCGAAGTTGCAAAATGACGTCATGCTGGCGAATTAGCGCTAGCGTTAGACGATTCGCACTTTAGTGAATTTGGGCCCAAAACAGAGAGGTTAAATGGCAAAACGCACCAAAATATGTTAAAACTTAGTTGATCCACTGGTGAACATTTTTTTGGCCATATTGCAACGATATCCTAAAGGATGGCCAATTAAATATCTTGTATTTCAATCCTTGTATCGGCAACTTGAGAGAAACACAGATAAGCAATTTCAAGATCTTCCACACAGCAGACTATGAAAACTCAAAGGGGGGAATTCACAAAAGTGTCGGGAAGGAAAAAATGTCTTTAAAATGTCGTAGCAACAGTCGACAAATTCACAGAGTATTTCCCCGCCAATTTTCCGACATATACAACACTTTTGAATTAGTGCAGTGAAAAGTGGGCGTGGTTTTTTCTGCGCCACATTCCCCGACATTTTTATGAATTACTCGTAAACTAATTTTTTTTTGCCGACAATTTTTTCGACACATTAGGTCAAATTGTCTTTTAAAATGTCTTTTAAAATGTCTTTAAAATGTTGTCTGTACGATGAAAAGATATACGGCATCTTAGAAAATTGTCGGACTTACATGACATTCAGAGATGGTGACATCTGCCTTTGTGAATTTGCCGTTTGTACGACATTTTACAAATTTGCCGACGGCCACTTCTGGGTTACTTATTTTACCGACACTTTTGTGAATTCCCCCAAAGAGTAAAGGAGAATTGAAACAGTTTAAAGAGTTGGCTACCTGACTTACTGACTTGCTACCTGAAAATACCAAAGGGAAGAAAATAAAGCTTTCTGGTGGTAGAAACTGGTCCTTTTTTCAGGGAGAAAACACTTCCCAGTGCTATTAAACAACAGAAAGTATACATTGCTCATAACTTTCTCACAATAGAAGATGGTTTCTTAGTGCTCTATTTTCCACAGTATCTAAATGTTTTTTTTTCTGTAAATCAATACAACGGGTTCTAAAGTAAAACAGAATCAATGACAAAGTAGTCCATGTAGTATTCCACCCTCAACCACTAGCACAGGTTGTGTAACAACATTCCATTTAAAGATACCAGAAAAATATATTAAAGGGATTTTTCTACAGATCCAAAGGGGCACTTAATTTAGGGACCAGGTTTTTTTACACACAGTAGTGATTTTATCACTGTACAGTCAACCCACACACAAAGGTAATCTAAATTAAAAAAACAGGCTGGACAAAAGACCGGTGAGCTGTCCAAAGAAAAGATCAGTTGTATTTTCCATAGTTGAATCCACAAATACATAGGTTCCAGTGGCAAGTTTCCAGTCTGAGGTCTTTTTTAGTGAGGCTGGACGTTAGAATTTTTACAACATGAACGTGTCCTACTTATTGGATACTCATTCGTAAATTAATAGTTCCCTTCTGAGTCATGACAATGCTGCTTAAATACCAATCACAGATACTTAATGCTGCATTAGAACACATTTAGGACCAATAACTAGAGATGGGCAAATCTGACCCATTTTGTTTCAACGAAAACAGGGCAACAATTTTTATTTGTTGTGATATAATATTTTTTCACCTATTGTGAGTCATTGGCGAAAATTTTCGATCGTCGTTACCAATAACACAAATGCAAAGATGCTTTATGCACATGTATAGATTACATTTTGGTTTGTCTAGATTAAACTGTAATGTTTACTGCCCCTGTTAAAGAATGTATGCACAAAGAATAGAAAGACCTGTTTAACACCATAGTCCGCATGACCTGAAATGCTTGGCCTGGAGAGTTTGGGAAAACATTTTCTTATCGTGCAATATTGCTATAAGAATACAAAACTAATGTTTCTAGACATACTAACCACTGCCATAATGTTTAACTCTTTATAATATGTTAAAGGGGTTGTTCACCTTCCAAAAACTTTTTTCTGTTCAGTTGTTTTCAAATTGTTCCCCAGAAATAAAGACTTTTTTCAATTACTTTCCTTTATTTATCTTTTACTGTTTTTCCAAAATCTAAGTTTAAAAATGAATGTTGGTGTTTCTGGTGTTTTGAGTCTGGCAGCTCAGTAATTCAGGTGCAGACTCTAAACCGATACAATTTAATTGATACATTTCACAGCACCATCTCTGGAGTATTAGCAACTATTGTATCAATTCTAACAGCTGCCTGTAATGAAACCCAGAGATTCTGCTCAGCAGGGACAAAGATAAGAAATGTATCCATTAAATGTATCAGTTTAGAACAGTTTGGGGGGGGGGGGTCAGCAACCCCCCTCCAAGATCTGCTTTAGAAGGTGAAAAATGACACTTAACACAGTAACTGGAAAAAGTCATTTCTGGTGATCTATCTGAAAACAACTAGTTGTATGAAGGTGAACAACCCCTGTAAAGTATGCCAGGATGTGGTACCATGACAGTCTGTGCTCAAAGAAATTGAAAAAATATTTAAAATCTCTTATTTTTCTGTGGGACCTACAGCTCTAAAAGGCCTTGCATCCACTGACACGCAAAATCATATTTAGAGAACTATTGAAGCTTGTGAGGTACACAGACAAGCAGGCCAATGCACATGAAAACACTGTTATCAATCACAGGAGCCCTATTAATGAAAACAAACTTCATAAGGGATTTCCTTCAGTATTGTACTGTCAGACCTTCCAGACAGTGACTCTTCAGCTGATGCTCTGCTAAAATCCCAACTATCTGCTTAATGTTAGCAAATTTCAATTCAAAGTAAAGGTTGTCAGATATTATCATTGTAACCACTACACCATTTGCTGCTAACTGCAAATTAAATTCTTACGAGCACCAAAAAGACCTCAAATAGAAGCAGACTTAGTTGGTTTTGTTGTATAGCTCCAGCAACCCCATCAAGGCAAGCAAGCTCAATGGGTGTTTTGAGCAACTTCTGATCCCAACATGTGGTGGAGGTCAGAGAATTAGTTTGCGGAGGGCCCTGCTCCCTAGCATTATTCCTAGTATTGATGTGTATGGTCTGTGCAGAACAAATGTACTCAGACATGTCACGTACCAGTGCTGTAAACCAATCCTTAGATGAACTGCATTTGACACTGACTATTTTGCCCAATAGTTCATCATTAAGGCGTTTTAAATCTTCATCTTCTTCTTCACTGCTTTCTTCTTCTTTTTCATCTTCAGTCCTACATGACAGAGAATACAATGAATAGATCTAGACTACAATGGACTACATTTGAACTCTTGTAATCCTAGATTATTGTACCGGTTGACTGTAAGCAGAAATACACTGGGAATTGTCCATGTAAGAGAAGTTATTATATGTGCACTGTAAAGAACACCACATAAGCTGTGTGTATGTATGTATATATATATATATATATATATATATATATATATATATATATATATATATATATATATATATATATATATATATATATATATATATATATATATATATATTTGCATCTTTGGGTTCACGGCTCTATGGAGTTTTGATCACACAAGGCCCCCCAGACCCTCTCAAACTTATTGGTTGCCCCTCTCAAACTTATCGGTTGCCCCTCTCAAACCTATCGGTTGCCCCTCTCAAACCTATCGGTTGCCCCTCTCAAACCTAACGGTTGCCCCTCTCAAACCTAACGGTTGCCCCTCTCAAACCTAACGGTTGCCCCTCTCAAACAAATAAGTGTTGTGATTGGCCATTTGGTAGCCGCCATGTGGACTGGCAGCCTATAGGAGGTTCTATTTGGCAAGACAACTGGTTTTTATACAACCAAACCTTAACTCCAAACCTGGAATTCAAAAATAAGCTCCTGCCTTAAGGCCACTGAGAGCAACATCCAAGGGGTTGGAGAGCAACATGTTGCTCACGAGCTACTGGTTGGGGATCACTACTATAAAGTATCTGCACAATGCTTTTACATTACCTGTCTGATGCCCCATGTTCCTGTACGAGGGGGCTGCCATATTTGTGCAGCAGGAGCCGTTAGTATTAGAAACTTTAACTGACTGGGTTGACTAGGCTGAGGTGGGACAGTCAGGTTTAGAAACTTCAGCTAACAATTACTTACAAAATAAAACCGCAGCAAAAAAATGATCAAAATGACAGCAATACAATGTGTATCTCAGGTGAAATGGAAGTGTTATCATTGGTACTGTACAATTCATGTGCTTTGCCCAACTATACAATCTACAGCCCAAGGATTAGCTAGCGTTCGTTTAGGAGCTTGTAATTTGACACGGGTACCAAATATAGAGTAGAGCCAGCAGGCCCAATTGTTCAGTGAATACACAAAGGTTAAAATATAGCATTATTGTATGAAAGAATGATACACATTTTAATTTGTTCCCAGAACATGCTTAGTGTGGTAAAATAATAATTTTCAGTAGGCATGAAGCATTTTTTTTTACTCCTTCATTTCACGCAAAAATTTAGAAGTGCAGGGGAATCCTGGTTTCTACTCATTTACTGAAATATAAACACTACCTATTGGAGTCTTGTTTATTCCTTTTATTATAGTTTATCTGCTCTGCATACCATTAAATAAAGGAAAGCATATTGTCCATATGTAATAATTTAAGAAAATCGGACAAAAAAAAACACAGTTATGTTTCAAGCAAAGATCCAATCTTTGTTCTTTTCTCCTATTTCTAATTTCTGTAAGAAAAAAAATCCTAAGAAACAAATTCTAGTTGTCTCAGAATGCATCTATAATTACACCCATTATAATAGGTTGCTGAAGACATGGGAATGATTGCCATGGAAACTTTGTAATTAAACAGTCGTGGGCTCGCGTAAATAAGGTGTTGAACTGCTGTCTCCATTATTCTTCTGTGCTGCTCTGAGGGAATTAGCAGTTCCAACAGGAATTCTATATTTTTCCATCAACATTTTAACTCTACACTACAGTCATAAAAATCAATGGGAAATACAATCCTCGAAATAAGAGAAAAACAAATGTTAAATATTGCACACGAGATATTTATACTCCGTAAAAAAAATATGTGCCATCAACTGAAAAAGGATAAGTCACACATACATTCCACCGCACAGCAGAAGTAAATAGTGTAGCAAAGTCATGGACACAACACTAATCAGAAGTTCAGAAATTAAAATAAAGATGCATATGAAGCTCTTGAATAGGCTGGAGGGTAAAATCCAACCTATAGTTCTCTAGCTGCACAACTCTGGTCTATCATATATATATCTACTTTCAGATAGATCACCTGTAAATTACTGAAATGTTTTCTGCAATGTTACTCACATTGGAAGAGATGATCTCCTTCCCCTGTTGTTTTTTTTTCCAATTACTGGAGTTCCAAAATGTTCAGGATTTGTTAGTGGAAGTTGATCCAAAGTCTATGAATGAAATAATGAATTCAATAATAAAGTATTTTGTAAAATACCACCTCGACTCAAGAAATTCTAGTATGCAGGCAGCACTTTTAATGTATCTGATACAGTTGTTTAGCAATACTTACATGTAACCAGACAATAGTACCACTAAAAATGAAAAACCTCCATGTGCACATTTAAGGTGGCAATACACGGTGAGATCCGCTCATTTGGCGAAGTCGCCAAACGAGTGGATCTCTCCCCAATATGCCCACCTTGAGATGCAGGATATTGGGCTCTAAGGCCAAATGATCAGATCACAACAGAGGAGGTACGTGCGGTCGGATCGCATCAACTAACAGATGTGGCTGCGATCAGACGGGATTTTTAGTCCCATCCGATCGGCAAGCCCGTCGGAGGGCCCTACAGACGGGCCTATAAGCTGCCGACTCAGTCTGTCGTCAGCTATTATCCGCTTGTGTATGGCCACCTTAAGCCTCAAAACCTTTGAATTAACAAAAATTAGACTAAAAGTTTACAAGCATAAAAGCAAAACAAAAGAAGCTTCTATTAATAAACAGAAATTTTTAAAGTACAGCAAATTATAGTAACACTGAAGAGATTAACTGCAGTGATTTTTTTAAGTGTGTTGGAATCATTCAATCATGAATGTATTCGCATAGTTATAGATACATGTAAAATACTGATCCATGGTGCAGTTACCTCACTTTCCGCAAAGTGCCTCTCCCCCTTTAGACATAATGATGTTCTCCGTAATGTTCTTTCATCACCATCATCGAAAACTACATGAAAAAAAAAAAAAAAGGGGGGAATAATATATTTTTTATATTCTCTCCTTAGGCAGTGTGCACAGAACACAGGCAATATCCAACAACTGTTAGCGGGGAAGAGAAGAGTGACTCAGTTAGTGGTATTCTCTATTCCACTGCAAGAAAAATCTATGCTCTCAGTCTACTGTGGCTTTTATTTAATGTATTCTGCCATGTGTAAAAAAAAAAAAAAAAAGTTCTATACAATGACTGCATCCCACAAAGTTTACCCAGGAGAAGAAACCTCTAAACATCATCTTCTCCTTCTACCACACTTGCCCTATAGAACCAAGGAGCATTAATAATGCACTCAAATGTAGTGATCCATGATATTTTGGTGCCCAGGCCTCTAAATAATAAATCTATAAATAAGAAGACAAGGAGTTCTCCAAAACATTATGCCCTCATGACATATTTACAGAATAGCCTGCGTCAACTTGGGACTTGCTTGTTTTGACGGTTTACACCTCCATTTTAAACACATTTTAATGCAAAAGAAGAAATATTTAAACAATATTATTTCATAAAAAAAGGAGTTTTATATATATAGATTAAGGAGGTAGCCCTAGATTTAAAGCTATACAAAATATCCAAAACCAACTGAGGTTTTAACTGCACCCATGTTCTTGATGCGTAGAGTGGCAATTCTCTAGATGCTGTTGGGCTGATGATGGCCTATCTTCATACTCAACCATTTAAATGGTTAACAAATAATAATTACATTTATTAAAATCGTATTAAAAAAAATAAAAAAGACAAAAACACTGTGACCATGCCCAGCATATATTCTAAACAAATGCTAAAATAATGCAACAACTTTCAGTAAGGTAATAAAGGGACCATTCTACCCTGTACACTGCTTTTCAGTTTACCATAAGACAGCCATCAGGCACACGAATACTAGAAATGCATGTTACATTTGGTTGTGTAAAATTGTAACATATAGCCCTTAAATACAGAAAAATTGCAGAAAAATTAAGACAAGTGACTTTATTGCTTTATGTTTGTTAAGGATTTCGAAGCATTTTGTATCAGGTTGAAGAACCAATATTAAATCATGACTTCTGCTGCTCACCTACTGTATACCAGCTTGCATCTGTCAATTTACTAATAATTGCTTCCTGCTGGGATCCGTCGGTTGTTTTCATTTCAACTGTTGCACCAACCTACAGAGACAGATTATAAAATCATGAGTTGACTAGAATCATTTTACAGATTATGCCCTTTTCTGTCGTAGTGGTTTGGAGTTATCTACCATCAATGTAGTTTTATAAGACCCCTTGTGACTTATCTACCCCTGGCATTTGAAAACATTGAATGCAGAGAGGATTCCCAAGAGGACACATACATTTACAGTCACCAGTAGATATGGTATTTTAAGGCATCCTTTTTTAGGAAAGCACTTAGAGGCACATTAATCAAAGGTTGAATTTCGAATTCATGTGAGTTTTTAAAAACTCAGTTAAACTCCCATAAATTTGAAAATCAAAATGTATTAATAAAAATAGAATTTCTCAATGAGATGAATGTAATTGACCCAAAATCTCTAGTCGAGTTTTTAAAATTCAAATGGAATTTAATTCAAGTTTTTTTCTCTGAAAAAAAACTAGAATGCCAGGTAGACTGCAAACAACTCCAAATTGATTCCTGGACTACTCCCATTGACTTTAACAACAATTCAGCAGGTTTTAGGTGGCGAATAGTCAACCAGAGTATAATAAATCTTGAATCGAATTTGAATAACTTCCTAGTCGTTTCTGACCATGCACTAGAGCCCTTTCATTGGTTCCCCTTTAAATAAAAGAATATATTGACTAGTTCAAAACATAACTACCCAACCTGCACACTCACCCTTAAAGGTCCTTTCACTTGGTCATCCTGGACAAGCTGTGTAGAATTATCTTGCTTCAGAGTAACCTATAAAATGCAACAACATTTGGAAACATGACAACCTTTTTTGAATTGGGCACCTAACATTCAGTAAAAAAGCCTTGGCCGTTTAGCTGGCCAAGGAGCGCTTATCCAGCTACATTTACTGTGACACGTAAGGGTGACATACTGGATGAGAAATAATATTTGAGGAAACAGCCACGATTAAAAAATGCTTGTAATGCTTCTCAACGCTTAGTCGAAAGTTTAACATAGTCACCCTTCATCCTTTGTTGTAAACCAAGACTATGGTTTACATAGGATTATATGTAGAAAACCATGGGTTGATTTTCCAAACAGAACTTCTCTGTGCCATCATACACATTAAGGGGCATATTCCTGAAAAATAGAGTCTTAAACAAAGGCTGCATTTGTTACAATTAACTGTGATCCTGTGATGAATAAAGAGTGATCAAATACAGTAATATGTAAGAAACACAACAACCTCATATACAGGTACAGTATATATGATTTTTTGGTGTGGAAGGAGCAGACTTGAGAGTGCCTGCCATGGCGACTCACCTGAAAGTACCAGAAATAAGACAACACTCACAGCTGCTTCTTTTTTAGGTGTTGGCTAATATCCAAAGCAAACACAATGAATAGAGCAGGGTTGCTCTATTCTGCCTAGCTGTCCAATCCCCCTACCTCAACAATTCTCTTCTTCCTTTGCAGAGCTTAACTCCCATGAAGGAGTTGGAACTTCAATAAGTTCCTAAGCATTTGCCTAAAGATTGGCCTTTAAGACTATTCAATTTTGAGACAGTTCAATTTTACAAGTACAGGTCTCTAATCCTGGGGTTTCATTCTGTAACACTTTCAAATGGCCCTTCATATATTTTTGCAATGGTTAATTTGTGGGTGCTACATATATAAATGATGATAAAGATAAGGTGACTCCTTGTTTTTGGTTTACTATTTATTTACCCATGGAATGTCAAGGTGGAGTGTACACTAAAAAGTGTCAACAAGAAGCTGCAAGCACACAAAAAACACAAATATTTAAAAAGCTAGTCTCATCACCCTAATAACAAAACAATTTAGAGAATAAGGGTCCTAAATATGTGTTAATTCTATATGCAGCATTTCCAAAATGATATGTATGAAGCTACTACATGACAATACATACCTTGACTTTTACCAGCCTTTTTACAGTCTTGATCTTTGCCTCACAGAAGGCACCACGGTACTTGGCACTAACATCAGTCCCCACTGTTAGGTAGGCAGGCTCATCCACTGCCTAGAGAAAATACAGTTCAGCTTTGATCAGATTTGATGAAAAGCAATAGAAAGTTTTTTTTTTTTTTTTTTTTAAATTTGAGAATGTAGAGCTCAAATTCATATTTAACAAAATCAGACAAACATGTAAAGAGCTAAATGAATTTTTTAGAGCCAAAACATGAATATGGGTAAAAAGAACAGTACAAACAAATTAAATGAAAGAAGCAGACATGCAAGGTCAAATAATCTTACCACCCCTTGAATACAAAGTTTTCATTAAAAGAACAAAAACCAGGTCTCAGTAGACACGGAATGTTAATACTATACAGTTTATATTGTTGAACTATTAATTTGCACTCATGCTTCAGTAAGTAGTACTGAAGAAAGGTTAGTCAAATAGCTATGTGACTACAGGACATCAAATATATCATTATTTCACGGAAAAGTGCATACTGCTTCACAAGCTGCTGGTACAAATATTAAGCATATACCTTACAGAAGCGGATTTCAAAATTGATAGAAAGACTTGGTGCAACAACCCAATGTTCGGTGTGCATGTCTGATGTCAAAAGTTTATAAAAAGCAATCAGAATATCAATACATACTTTAAAAGTCTGGAACTAAAACACAAGTGGGTCTTGCTAATAAAAGCATGTTCTTACAAACAAGAGGTTTCCGGCAATGTTTAACAGGCTTGGGGGCGGGGTCTCTTTTTTTTTTTTTTTGCACTCTTTTACATTTCTCTCAACAATCCTCCAACCAGAAAGTAAAACGAGAGAAATGCACTGAGGGGAGCATCATAAATATTATCAAGTATGGGCAGCTGAACATATATAAACACATATCATCAGCCCACAGCATAGTATAGTCTATTTAAGCGCTGTTTCTAGAACACTAACAGGAAAAGGTATTCAATTTCCTAAGCAATTCAGCAGACACTAAAGAATGTACAATTTCAACCAGGAATAGGCCTTGCTTAGAATAGATTTATAAATACTTTTCTACAGATCACACAGAAAAAGTGTGGGAATGTGAAAAGAAACATTTCAATGAAGGCCAGAGGTACAGTTTTAGCTTACCAGATTTTAATAACCACAAGCAAGGCTGAAAGATTTACAGACTAGTTACTGTATGATGACTTCAGTTTAATATCAAATGATTGGACCGAAACATTAAAAAAAAGGAAATCTGAAGCCATGAAAACTACATATTTTGGCTGAAGGAAAACAGGTACTTTTTCAGTTTTGGCAGGAAGAGTCCTTAGAGGAATATTTCAGATGTTCCCTATTTGGATAGCTAGACAAACATTACTTTCACATTTGAAACATTCCAAAAGCACAAAACTGTTGCTCTGGAGTTTGATGAAGAGCAGTGGTAAAAACATAAATATACCCAACTGTATTTCTGACCAAAAAAAATGTTTAGTTTCGCCCCAATAATTAAGAGGTTGCAACAAAGCCTTGACATGCTGAAGTGCAAAGCCACAGAAATATGTACATAAATATCAACCTCTGCGGATGCAGATAACACTTGTGAATAGGAAGTCTCCTTTTACTGAAAGCTGAACGCACGTTGGCAGCTGACACACAATGCTTTGCACTGGTGTAAAAATGATAGCAGCAACTGTATAGAACAACGTACCTTCATTGTCAAAGGTTATTTGAGGGATTCCAGCTCGGAGATGTATCTTCACTGCAACTGCAGAGGCCATTAGAAAGAAAGAGAGGACAAAAGTTAGTTCCGTTAAACAAAAGTATTTCCAAGTAGGACAATGCAGGATATACAAGCATAACTTGTATCGAACCCCCCCCCCCCCATAAATAAATGCCTGATAACAATGACTGGCCTGCCAGCTGTTATTAAATGACAAATTTCACCAAATACTTGGCTGCCTGAGGATGCTGGGAGTTGAACTCCAATGACAGGCTGGGAAGGCCTCACATTGCAGGCCTCACTGGCAGGAAAGGGGTTAAACCAAACACACAGGGTGAAAGGGGCTGCAGTGGTTGTGAGGGAACTCTTGTGACACCTCAGTACATTCCTCACACTAGCGCTCTTCTTGTCACAGGATCCCAATGGGCCCCCAAATGCCCTGTAAAAGTATAACATGAAGTGCAGCTTCAAGGGCCCATACATGATGGGGCAAACACAGCTGTGGCGCTCTCCATACACTCTGACGCTTGCCCCTAGCCTTCATGACTTAAAGTGGACTTCCTGCGTGGACCAGGGTGGGCTGTCTGATGTACAGGAGAAGGGGGGGAGGGTGAGAGTCTGATCAAGAGCACTGGACATGACGCTTGGCTGTTAAGGCACGACTGGGGGGGGGGGGGGGGAGGCTGCCCATGGAGAGTGGAAGTTATAGTTTTACCTCAGCCATGGAGCCGCAGTTTATCCATCACAGACCAGCCCCTTCAGCCTGTCCTTCTTAACAGAGAACCACCCCCACCAGTACAGCGTCCCCCCTGCTCCCCCCATGCCGCAAGAACATGCAAAGTAAAATACCGGGGAACTTGCAAATGTTAACGGGCCCCATGGGAACATCCAATCGCCCCCCCACTGAAGCGAAACTGTACGTAGCCGCCTGCCATTCAAACCCCAGCCCCGTCACATACCTTCAAAGTCGGGACTAAGAAGTCAGAGCTCGGACATGCCGGACGCCTCCTCCAAAACAAAAATACCCGCTCCTCGCAGATATACCCCCTTGAGAGGCAGAAGCAGACGGACAGATGAAAATGCACTGCAAGAAGGAAAAAGTTTCACTCAGACACTCCGCTCCTACAACTCCCCGCTTGCACGGAACTGCAAGCAATAAACGAAATAACAAGCTGTTGAGCAGAACCAGTCCTTCTCGGAAGCCCATTGGCTTACCCTCATGCCATGGGGAGCGTTCCAAACATCTCATTGGTGACTGTTTCGTGTTCACTCATTGGCTATGTATTTACTAAGGGATGATAGGCTCTTACGCATACAGGTAAGCAAATAGTACTATTTGATTGGCTATTTTTTGCTGACAGTCGCTATTGGGCATGTTACGCTGAAGACGGCCTCTGTTTGAACATGATTAGGCATCACATATCCGGATGAAAATCGTCGGCTTTTGATTGGCTGGAAGAAGTGAAGGCGGATCCTGCGCACGTTCCATCATTGGCTGTCCCGTTTCCTGGAAACGGAACTAAGCCGAGTTTAGAACAAGCCGAAAAGGCTGCGCAGGAAAGGCGGGGCTTGTATGGCGCCTCACATAAGTACGCATGCGTTGGAAAAAAAAGACTCGGCGCCATTTTATAGCTATTTCCCATTTTATACTTGGAGAGGTAGCAGAGAAGAGGGACTGTGGAGACGGCAGACTAGGGGCCAACATTTTGTTGGTCTATTTGGCTGGCTGTGGTAACTTTCTACTGAACACTCTGCAGGGTCTTTCGGAGGTGTTGGCGTGTTGGAATGTGGGCTTTAAAGTCGTACGGATTTAGGCGCAACGCCGAGAGGTCATATGAAGGCTGTGACGTCGTTTGCCAGCGGAGGCCATTTGCTTAGATGACGCCGTCTTCTCTGCAGCGTCACAGGAAGTGATGGTAGCTACGAACGAACTGACTGAACGCTGGATCCGGTGCGCACCCCTCCGCTCTAAATGGGCCGTACCCAGGTTTTTCTGTGAGCGGGCCGATACATTAAGCAGTTCTGCCGGGGGTGTGGCTAAAACCAATAGATACTTGTGTACGCCCGTGGTTGATTCCTAGCCTGTCGCTTATAAGTGATGCGTTTAGATAGTTCGAGTTTTAGTTAGTTTATCACTGTGTGTGCGTGCTGATTAGTGTACCTTGCTGCTTTGGGATAGTGACTATTGGGCTTAAAGGGCAAGTCAACCCAAAAAACATTCTTATGAAAGAAGACCTAATTCTAATCAACTTTTCAATATAGCTTCATTGTAAATGTTAATTTTGTATTGCTATGGAGATCAGTGTTTTGTTCCTTCCTATTCTCTGCCCTGGTGGCTCTCACTGATACAGTGTAAGACTGTTAACACCCCTTTTGCAACATTGATTTAAAAAGTAATGGCCAGGAGTTGAGCAAATGCTGCTTTCAATAACCGTTTTTACAAATAATTTTAAGAGCACTGAAAAAAATATCAATGTATATTGGTAAGATTCTTAGACTTGTGTGTTCTTTTGGGCAAATATTTTATTTTGGGGGGTTGACTTGCCCTTTATGGCACTTATTATTTAGTGTGTCCATCGCATAGCTTGTTAAAATGTATTTATGCTTTAGAGGGACTTCTAAGCCCAGGTAGGAAATATAAAGTGCTCCTCAGAGCTCTTTCAGTGGACTTTTTATTTCATTTCTGGAATTGTATTTTTAGAACAGAAAAGTCATTTGCAAAAGTGGTCAGAGGAGAGCTTAATTTTAAGGACAGACGCTCTGATTCTTGGTGTGCTTTGTTTAACTAAGTTGCCTCACGAGGAAACTTTGGGCGACTTCAGAAAAGGAGGCGCTCAGAATGCCATCCCGCCAGTGATTTCGATTCTAGCCGCCATGGAGATTAGTCGCCCAAAGAAGAGGCAATTTGTTGCTGGGTGACTAAGGCTTAGTCCAGACGGGGAGATTCGGGGGCGATCCGTCGCCTGGCGACTTCTCGCCGCGACGGTTTGCCCCTGAATCTCCCTGAATAGCTAGGCACCGAAATAGCTTAAAAACGCCGGCGCGTGTTCACACAGAGCGGCGCGTTTTTTAAAATCGCGCCGCTCGGTGTGAATAAGCGCAGGCGTTTTTAAGCTATGCCGGTCTCTGCCCTTGGGGTGAAGACCCACAGAGCTACTAGTAGCAGCTACTTGTCATTTCTACAAATTAGACCATAGTGATACTTGCCTTTACATAGGGTAAGGCCAGACTCAAAGATTCTGAAAGATTTGTCACCTGGCGACTAATCGCTTCTTCTTTGGGGTGACCAATCTCCCTGAACTGCTTCCCCCTGCCTTCCAGCGGCTTTAGTGAATAATTCTGTGCCTATTCACACGCAGTGTGTGTGAATAGGCGCAGGTGATTATTCATTTAAGCTGCTGGTAGGCAGGGGGAAGCAGTTCGGGGAGATTAGTCGCCAGGCGATGAATCTTCTCGTCTGGCCTAGCCCTTAGTCAGATTTGGGAGATTAGTATCCTGGCAACATCACCTCTTCTTTGGATCTCCCTGAACTCTCTCCCTGCCGGCTAGAATCAAAATCACCAGCAGGATGGCACTTCATTTTCGCTTCATTTTCCAAAGTTGCCTCATGAGGAAACTTCAGCAACTTCTGATAACGAATCGCTCAGACTGCCATCCTGCCGGCGATTTCGATTCTAGCTGGTCGGAGAGGCGGTTCAGGAGATTAGTTAACCCCCCCCCCCAATCTTTTTGTGTGTAAAAAAAACCCTACCACACATAGACCCTCTTTTCTCCCCCCAGCCAGACTGCCCCCCCCTGGGGAAAATGACCATACCTCTTGCCATTCGCTGCAGATTCCAGTGAGGAAGTTCACATTGGCCTTCTTCAGTAATCGTTGGGACTGGCATTTTGGCACATTCGCAGTTAGAGCAATTTCCCGGCTCTGGACAACTCACGTGCACCAAAACTTGTGAGAAGAGCCAGAAGAAGACATAAAGATTACCGAAGGAGAAGATGGCTGCAGTGAACTCTGACGCTGGAATCTGTGGCGAGGGATAAGTAGAGGTAGGGGCATTTGCCTGGGATGGGGCAGTTTGGCTGGAGGGAGGGGGGTCTACATGGGATGGGGAGTAGGTTTTTTTTGCTTCAATGGGTTTAGTTCTCCTTTAAAGGACCAGTTTTTTTTGTAATTTGTTTGTCACTAACGAAAAAAAACACCATTACACATTTTAAGTTTAAATTTGCAAAGTCTTTATTTAGAAATAACTTAACGATACTCTGCGTCCACTCCTCTTCAAAAAAGTTAGAGGGATGCATCCGTTAATAGTGCTGCTCCAGTGAGTATACAACTTAACAAGACTCCTCTTCGCCACAAATCTTGTTGCAAAAAAATTCTTTCATTTGTATCGATTTGAGGTGCACAATGTTTAGCTCCGCTGCATCAGAACTCCCATATATAGTACAATAACAATGGCACACTCACTTCAAAGTTTCTCTGAAAAGTTAAAGGTTCTTCTTTTTATTCATAGTGAGATCTCAGCAATAGTGCTGCTCCAGCAGAATTCTGCATTGAAATCCATTTCTCAAAAGAGCAAACAGATTTTTTTTAATATTCAAGTTTGAAATCTGACATGGGGCTAGACATTTTGTCAATTTTCCAGCTGCCCCAAGTCATGTGACAAACTTCAATCACTCTTTACTGCTGTACTGCAATTTGTAGTGATATCTTCCCCCCCCCCAGCAGCCTAATAACAGAACAATGGAAAGGTTGCCAGATAACAGCTGCCTGGTAGATCTAAGAACAGCACTCCATAGTAAAAACCCATGTCCCACTGCGTACTATTCAGTTACATTTAGAAGGAAAAGCAGTTGCCTCCTAAAGTGCTGGCACTATTCACATGACATGGGGCAGCTGGGAAATTGACAGTATGTCTAGCCCCAGTGCAGAAATCTACTGGAGCAGCACTATTAACTGATGCGTTCTAGAAAAAAACATGTTTTCCCATGACAGTATCCCTTTAAATTTACTATGCCAATTTTGGCATAGTAAGTTAAAGCTTCTCTTGAGGAAGGTCACTGGCTGTTACCAGATGATGGGTTGCCGAGTTGACTTTTTTTCTTTATCAAGACCTGTTTGATGTACTTTGGACTTGTAAGTAATGTACTCCTTTCTGCAAAAAACAAACCCATCTTATAAGCTTGAGGGACTATCTGACTCAGGACATTCAAAGCCGAGTCAAAGTAACAGCCTCTCCCAGTGTGTGTGTTTTATTTTCGTGGTGTTCTGGCCATTAGACTGCTGGAGATTAGTACAACGTGGTAGGTATTTTGAGTGTTGGGCAAGGCATAATATCACCAATGGCAGTCAGGTAGGTTGTCTCTGCAGGAACAGTTCAACTGCACCTGTGTTTTAGGGATCTGGGAGATGTACCATTGCTGTAACATGTCAAGTTGCTGTAAGGGAACGTCTAGCCTTTCTACCAAATGTGTGCATGCAATGAACTCTTCTTTGGTTTTTCTGATTTTCTCTACTGACGTTTTTTCCTTTAGTTGAATTGTGCATGTCTTAGATTATGCTTTACAGTCTGAATAAAGCACCGTTCAAATTGATTCTACTTGGCTTTGCAGTGTCCAATGCAGTATATCTTTCCTTTAAACCAATATTCTCATGTTTATATGCAAGTAATGGCATTAAAATCATTTTTATTACTCCTTTCTGTGTACAGCCTTCATCACTTGTAATGACCGACTGCACAAGTGAACAGCAGCCTTGGGCAATAATGAAGTGACCACATTCTTTGTTCTCAGGCCTTAGAAATGAGGAAGTGGGGGGTGGTCCTAGTGACATCCAACTGTTTGAAGTAAGTTCTCTATATACCTCTGGCTGAGCCCAGGTTGGTTTACTAGTGCCTGACTTTAAAAAAAAAATAAATAAACTTCTTGTTATTAATCATGTGCATCACTCCGCTCCCCTTCATTGCAACTAAAGGAATTTGAATGCATTGGCTCTGAAGTCATCACATAATTGTTTGTCCCAATATAACTTCTCACTCAAGTTGTAATTGCAGTATTGTCATTTCTTTCAAACATATTTATTGCCCTGTCTGAGGTTGCATATATTTGACCATAATACCTGCTTGGGCATGTAATGCAAGTTGATGGCAGTTAAAAAAAAAAAAAAAAATTATAAGGTTCTCTTCCAGCCATTTACCTAAATACAGCAACTATACTCTACAGGGCAATTCATCTATTACCAAACAGGTTGGCAAGTGTATTGCTACCTTAATGGAGAACCAAACACTAAATTATAAAAACCCTTTCCCTACATAGCCCCCCGGCACCATCTTCCAGCTCTTCAGGTTGTCTTCTGGCACTTTGGCAATTTCTGTCCCTTTTGGCGCAGTTGTCAAAAACTGGAAGACTGCTTCAACTGTGCATTTGCTGCTATGGCGCTTACGTCACGAAGAAGACTGAAGAGAAAAAGATGGCACCCGTGAGCTCTGCTGCGCTGAATCTGCAAAGGGAGGTACGTAAAAGTGTTAAGGGCAATTACTGAAGAGAACAGCTGTGGGGTAGGGTTTTTTATAATTAAGGGGTTGGTTCTCCTAATGTGTTTGGCTATTACTTGATTGGTTCAAATCCACCAAACTGTTCCACATAAGTGCTATGAGGCTTACTCTGTACCTTATACAGTGAATAAAGTTATAAGGATGTTCTAAGTTAAAAAGGCAATTCATGACCATATAAAACTAGGAGGTCAAAGGGAAGAGTTTTTATACAGGTCCTGGAACTTCAAATATACTCCTATTTTGCAACAGAGGGTACTTGTTATAATACACAAGTTTAAGAGTTGTGTGACAAATGACATCAGTAGAACATATGTTGTCTCCACCGCACACCTCCTTTCCACTCCTCTGCTATTGTGCTGCTGGTTCACTGTTGACCCGGCCGGGTCCCCTAGCAACCGTGTGAATGTAGAAACGGATCCGCACACACAAGTATTTGCAGTCGGGGAATGTGCCCCTTTTTTTATGCTACCAAACCATCAATGTTTCGGGGAGGAATCCTGATGAAAGAGGTTGTACCCCCCCCAAAACGTTTATGGTTTGGTAGCATAATAAAAGGGGCACATTCCCCGACTGCAAATACTTGTGTGTGCGGATCCGTTTCTACAGTCACACAAATGACATCAGTAGTCACTGTTTAACTGATGACATCAGTACTAAGGATTTGATTTACAAGATATTCATGGTTTTTGTGTATTCTAAACCAATATCTTATTTAGTGATCCAATAGGCTTATCAGCAGCCTCTAATTATTTCTTGCAAAAAAATAAATAAACTAAAAGTAATATCATGGGGGAGGGGAGCTAACCTGCTACCCTGGGTCAGCACTCTTCAGATATTCTAGCATTAGCCGCGTGCGACGGAAAACGGCATTGACACGACTGTTGGATGCAGACGCAGCATTTTCATCACAGTTGTGTTGCGTTGGATCAACGCTGCAACACCACCTGACTTTCTATTACTTGCCTTGTTTTTGTCGCATGTGACTTGTTGCCCAGCATCGGTTGCGCCAAAAACTGACCAAAGTCTTTCGTGTAGTCCTGCCCTTATGCTGTCCCGTGAACGAGTCTGTTCTGCAGGTTACATGGGCAGAGACTGCTCACATGAAGTCTTGTACTAAATTATTTAAATATTTGTGGAAATCACCTGTCTCAACTCATCCTAGTAATAACTTTATATGTGATATGTGGAATGTTTCCCAGTAATTGTGTGACTAGTGGCTGCACATGATTTTGGTTAGTTTAATTTGTGCGTTAAAGTAAATGAGAGGGCAACGGAGTGTTCTGCCACCTTCTGAACTGGAAGTTGTGTGAGTGGCAAAATAGTCTCAATCACCCTGTTTTCAATTCTTAACTTTAATGCTAACCCTCTTGTCCCAAGCATTGTGGATAATAGATCCCTGTGTTTAGTTAAAGGCCATGCAAACAAGCTGACTACATTTTTTTTTTGTATGCATCCTTAATGCCATGAGTTCCGTGGCTCCTTCCTGCTTGCATGCAGTTCTATTACTTTAAAGAACTAAAGCCTAAAAATGCCATGTTTTATATGCTGAACTTATTGCACCAGCCTAAAGGTTCAGCTTGTCAATAGCAGCAATGATCCAGGACTTCAAACTTGTCACAGGGGGTCACCATCTTGGAAAGTGTCTGTGACACTCACATACTCAGTGCGCTCTGAGCAGCTGTTGAGAAGCTAAGCTATGGGGTCGTCGCTAATTATCAAGCAGAAAATGAGGTTGGTCTGTAATATAAGCTGATGCTACAGGGCTGATTAATTGTGATGCTAATTGCACTGGTTTCTGTGCTGCCACGTTGTAATAATCTGTATTAGTTACTCACAGCCTTATACTGTGACTATATTTCTATTCTATGTGTACTGTATATTGTGAGTGGGTCCCTAAGCTCAGTAAGTGACAGCAGCACAGAGCATGTGAATCAGTGAATCAGCAGAAAAGAAGATGGGGAGCTACTGGGGCATCTTTGGAGACACAGATCTTTACTGCTAAAGGGCTGTGGTTGCCTTGGGCTGGTACAGAAGCACAAACCATAAGGTACAACATATTTAGTCTACTTATTTAGTTAAGCTTTAGTTCTCATTTAAAGGAGAAGTAACCAAAATGTTGTACATGATGTTTTGGGTTTCTGTACCAGCCCAAGGCAACCACAACCCTTTAGCAGTAAAGATCTGTGTCTCCCCAGTAGATGCCCCAGTAACTTCCCATCTTCTTTTCTGCTGATTCACTGATTCACATGCTCTGTGCTGCTGTCACTTACTGAGCTTAGGGGACTCACTCACAATATATAGAATAGAAATGTCACAATAAGCCTAAATAGTCATTAATACAGATAATTACTACATGATGGCACAGAAACCAGTGCAACTAGCATCAGCATTTAATATTGTGGTATCAGCTTCTATTATAGACTAACTTCATTTTCTGCTTGATTAGTGACGACCCCTAAGCCTAGTTTCTCAACAGCTGCTCAGAACCCACTGAGCATGTGAGTGTCTCACACTTTGCAAGATGGTGACCCCCTTATATAAAATGGCATTTTTAGTCACATTCATTCTCCTTTAATGCTGTTCATCGGTGTCCTATGGCTTTTAGGTTAATGCCAGACAGGTGACACACGTCACTCCAGTGTAGCAACTGTGATGTGTTAATCCAGGGTCCCCCACCCAACAACTAAGATCAAGCTTGATGAGTTCCCATCAGCAATGTCGCCCATATTGTCTCCTGCTGTGCAGTGACGGCTCTAACCTAAGGCAACTGCAACTTCACACTTCCTCACTGGATAGCTGTTTGCAACTGCACATTTGTCTGCAATACATGCCCATTCTCCACTGAGTGACAGTTGCTGCTCTTGCACTGCTAGTGATTCGTGTCCCATCTTCTCCCATTCCCTGTTCCACAAGTGATGACACATTTGCCCGAGTGTTTGGCTTTGTGCATGTTCTCCTGTCAACTTGATAAAGGGCCAGAGAGGTCTGAAATGTTGCTGTGCCATATGTGAAATAAAGATGCTTTTAAAATCTTAGGAGTGCTGCAATATCTATGGATTCTGGATGAAAGCATGTGCGATTGAACACCTTGTACTGCATGCACCCCATTATAAAGGTATTACCTGTCACTAAGGTGCTGGATAATTGATTGCATGTCAATCTAAGTTTAGTGAAAACTGACTGGAAGCCTTCATGTCACTTTTGGTGGAACTTGAGCAAGCTTTTACTTTACCCTTTAAATGTCAGGCAATATGATCTGGTACCCCCACATTAAACTGACACCATAGATTCTGCTGTGACTGACAGGTTTGATGTGTAGTAGTGCATGACACAGATTTGAGTTTGCTGTACAACTGCAGGGTTTCATTCAACCTTCGTGGCACTTCATTGCTTAGAAGCAGGCTGGCACTGATATGAACCTGATACAGAGGCTGTTGCGGGGCACTTTATTGAGCACTTCTGCTTGTAGTATGCATGTGCTACTCCCAGCTGCTGTGCTTCTTTTTCTTTCAACTGTTGGATGAATGATCTGGGTGGTTCTATGTGACACTGGGATCCTAGTGGGACTGCTGTAGGTGTTAGAGAAGCACTTTTTCTGGCCATGCTTTCCAGAGCAACTTTTCAGCTGTTTTCAATGTTCTAGAAGCTTCTCTTCCGTGTGAATGGGTGCTGAGATAAAATGAATAAAGTGCTTAGTATAGATGCGTGATGCATGTTTTTAATAAAGCCACGTTGCTATTAAGATTAGCGACTCCCGTGGATATGTGGTCGCTTGATGTGGGTATCTGTTTTGTTAGTGCTGGAGTCTTCGGAAAGGAGTTGGGACCAGCTGGAAAATGCTACTGCGTTTGTGTGAGCTCCGCCATTACCACATCTTTACAGGTACTGTAACCGGTTTTGTTCTATGTTGATGCGTCTAGCTTGGCTTTTTAAATTCTCTACTACGGCAGGTTCCCATCAGCATTTAGTAGATGTTATGTGTTCTAGAATTCTGACCTGTACCACAGATCATCGTCTTTCCTTGTTTTCTTCATCTGTACTTGTGTTTACAGGTATGGGATCTCTTATCTGGAAATCCATTATCCACAATGCTCCAAATTATGGGAAGGCTCTCTCCCGTACACTCCATTATAATGAAATAATCCACGTTTTTAAAACAGATTTCCTTTTACTCTGTCGTAATAAAACAGTACCTTGTACTTGATGTGAATTAAGATACAATGAATCCTTACTGAAAGCAAAACCAGCTTTTTGTGTTTATTTATTGTTTACATGATTGTCTAGAACACGTAAGGTATGAAGATCCAAGTTACAGAAATATCCATTATCTGGAAAAACCCAGGTCCTGCGCATTCTGGATAACAGGTCCCATACCAGTACAAGGAATACCCAGGAGGCTGAATATCCCCTTTAAATACCAGCCAGTGCTGTGTGCTATTCAGACTCCAAGTGCATCCCCTATTTCACCCTTATTGTGGCTCCTCTGAGCAGCGTAGGGCTCACACATGAGTAGTGGCCATGAGCTGGAAGTGTGAGGGTTTGCTATTAGTATGTGGTACATATAATATGTTGCCTTGTAGGGGTGTCACCTGTGAACTCTTTGGGATCTGCCCCCTCAACATACAGACACACTCACACTAATCGGATAAACCAAGCTAAGCTGGTTATGTCTCTGTTCTTGTACTATAGCCACAATTAAGCATGCATGTGTAACAATATCCCAGGTCAGTGCCAGGGACACACTGACTTTACTATGGACACCCTGATCCTAGAATGGCACGCACTTGCAAGAGGAATCTAATTGGATGGCTTCTGTGCAGTGCTGCTAGCTGGAAACAACCAGCACTTTAAAGCCACGTGCACTTCTACATGTGAATACAACGCCGGTGCAAATTGTACTGCTCAGTCATTGTCTGCCAAGAACCGGGTTTTTATTTCCAGAAAAATAAGTTATTTAAAAATAAAGCAAAAAGTATATTGTAGTTGTTCGTGCATTTGAGATGCCACAGCCTATTTGGGATCACAATCCAGATGTGCTCACAGGATTGTACAGGTATGGGATCCATTATCTGGAAAGGCCATCTCCCATGAACTCCATTTTATACAAATAATCAAATTTTTTTTAAATGAATAATCTCTGTAATAATAAAATAGTATCTTGTACTTAATCCCAGCTAACATATAAACCAGACTATCTGGTTTATTAAATGTTTACATGATTTTCTAAAATACTTAATATATAGTAATGCAAATTCCAGAAAGGTCTGTTTCTGGAAACCCCCAGGTCCCAAGCATTCTGGATAACATGGCTCATACCAGTGTGGAAATCTCATTGTTTCAGCTGTATAGAGGAACAATTAAACTTCATTTTACAACTGTTCTAAAGCATGAATTATCTGCCAGTTGGAATATGTTCTTGTCTAACTGCAATTTTGCCCAGTCTCTATAGATGAGCCCCACTGTCTTGTCTAACAAATCACACCAGGTCTTGTATCAGCTTCCCTGCTGTTCAAAGCAGCAAACACAATATATAATAATTATTTTTTTTTTTTTTATATACAAGCACTTATTACTTGCACTTGGGAATGGGTGGTACAACAGTTTTGTTTTCCCCACTGCTGCAGTGTTCTATATAGGATTCAACAAAACTACATGCAGTGACTGAAGTGAGTATAGGTATTTTATTCTGGCAGTGGAAATGTGCCATTTCACTCATTTAATGGAACACTAAGAGGCACATTTTTGTATTAAAAAAAAACTAGAAATATATAAAGTATAATATCCTCAGCAAGTCTCCTCAAAATGATATAAAAGAATGTAACCCCTGTTATAAAACAGAAGGGTCTTGGGAACCATGCAGGGTTCCATCAGCTGTCTTGTGCTGTCTTGGAACTGCTCAGTGATGTCTAAAATATATATATATATATATATATATATATATATATATATATATTTATATATATATATATATATATATATATATATCAGATGTAGCAAGAAGGAATATAAGCTGCTCATATTAAGCTCTGCACTCTTTTATATTGTGAGTTAAAGAGTCTGTTCACCTTCAAACAACTAGTTGTTTTCAGATAGATCACCACCAGAGATAACGACTTTTTCCAGTTACTTTCTATTTATAAAATTTATGTGGAAAGTGTTATTTTTCACTTTGTAAAGAACTCTGGGAGGGGGGGGGTGTTTGACCACTCTGGGACTGAGGGGCATCACAGCGTGTGGTGCATACATTTAAGTTGTGTCATGTCAAATTGAGGCACACCAGCATAAAATTGGGGTGTGTCCATGTCAAATCTGGCTCCTTGGCCCAATACAGGTATGTCCATGGCCCTTATGTGCGGGACAAACCAAAACCTGCACAAAATCTTTGGATCGCGGGTGGGTTCGGGCCGAGCTCTTCCTGTGCTGAAATTTATAGACTTGTGGCTGCCCCTTTTGTGGCATCACTGTGGGGCTGGTCTATAAATGGGCGGCAACTGACTAAGAAATTCTTGACCCACACATCACTAGTCAGGTTGGTTGGGGAACCCTGCTGTAAATGTTCTAAATTGATACATTTAATGGATATACTTCATATCTGTACCTGCTGAGAAGAATCCCTGAGTTTCATTATAGGCAGCTGTTAGAATTGATAAAATAGTTGCTAATACTCTAGAGATGCTGCTGAGAAATGTATCAAATAAATGTTGATACAAAAAAAAAAAAAGTAGCATTTTATTCTGTGCCTGAATCACTGAGCTGCCAGACAAACACCAGACACAAACTTTAAACTCAGATTTTGGAAAAACAGTAAAAATTAATTAATGGTAAGTGAAAAATGTTTTTATTTTTGGGGATCAATCTGAAAACTGAACTGAAAGTGTTTGGAAAATGAAAAACCCATTTAATAGTGAATGGAAGATGAGATACTTTGAAATAAGAGTAGATTAAGAGGCTGTCAGCTGTGTGCCCATAACAGGCCAGGATATAAATATATTGCTTCAGTGCTGGGAATGTGACTGCTATGAGCAGTGTGTGTGATACACTAGGTATTCTGTCTATGCAGCTTTCCACAGGAGCCCTGACATAATGCTGCAACTAGAAGCACTTAGAGCGATGTTCCACAACATAATCATGTGTTCCAGGCTTGAGCAGCAGCACTCCTCATTTATATGATACTGGGACAGGCAAGCTGTGCACATACACGGCAAAGAGTTGGTGCTCCACAGCTGTACGGTATATAAGTGTGGTCAAATAGGAAATTAATGCTCATTCTTATATATACAATCTGCCACCAGAAGTGACTGGGCTAATGGTTTTATAAAGTGAGAACAGAATGACCAGCGTTATATATCACACAAATACAGGATGATCTAAAGCTTTTTTAGTCTGTGAACCAGTGCAGATGCAACATTTTATTTCATGGGTCGGTGTCCAATTCTGGTTGCTGCATCCAATTTGGGAACGCCAGACTCGGACCAGCGGTGGGGGACCCCTGATCTAAAGGTACAAAGGGTTGTTTTTTAGTATGATGTAATGTTAGTCTGTGAAAACTGAATTAGTTTTCATTTATTATTTGTATGTGGTTTTTGAGTCATTCAGATTTTTATTCAGCAGCTCTCCAGTTTGCAATTTCAGCAATCTGGTTGCTAAGGTACACATTACCGCAGCAACTGTGCACTCATTTGAATAAGAGACAGGAGAGTAGTCTTATAGAGCATTTGTTTTTACATGGGGTACATTTGAAACTTGGAAAGAGTCAGAAGAAGGCGAATCATTCAAAAACTATAAAATAGAAAAAAACGAAGGCCAATTGAAAAGTTGCCTAGAAACAGCTGTTCTATATAAAAAGTTAACATAAGGGTAAACCATAGAGATTAGAAGATAGAATTAACTCCTACAGATCTGCCCCTAGACCAGCCCTTCTATGGAATCCATTGAACGAGTGAGTGCTTGCCTGCAGCTCCTGTAAGTAATACACCAACACTAAATGTGGTACAAAATAGGGGCACGTTACTGACACCTGTTTCTTCAATGTTTACACAGCTGAAAAGCAATGGCTTCCAGAGGCTGCTCATTCTTCAGGCTGAGTAAGGAACACCTAACTAGCATACTAAGCTCACGGGCAGCTTGTTCTTCATAGGTCCATTAGCAGCCATGACAGCGGTGTGTTTGCCATGAAAAGTAGTGATAGAGTAAATGCTGGCTGTGCCATAGTCAATTGAATAAGGATTCAATACACTCACAGTTTGTTGAAATATTTTCTGAGATTCCTTGTCGTGCCATCTTTCTACAGTAGAGTGACGTGTCTCAGCATGAACGTTGACCAAAATTGGAGAAGAAAAAAAGATGCACTGTAACAACTCGATGTGGTTTATCCAAAGAATCTCCATATATTTATTTGCACAGAGTACAGATCAAACGTATATAGGGGATATAGTACACAAATACAACCGATAGCATTAGGGTAAGGACACACTAGTCGATTTGGGGAGATCTACCCGAATTCCTTCTCTCACTCTGCACCTGGCTAAAATGAAAACTCCCACCGTTCAACCATTTACCAAAAAAAACCATACCCTCACCCCACGTAGACCCCTCCTCTCCCCCAGTGTAGCGGCCCTTCTGGGGAAAAGGCCCTAACTTTATACTTACCCCACGGTGCAGATTCAGGCATCGGAGTTCACAGCAGCCATCTTCTTGGACTTTGTGTCTTCTTCTGGCTCTTCTGCAATTTCCGTCTATTTCGACGTATGCGCAGTTGTTGCAAACTGGTAAATTGCTCCAACTCTGCATGTGCCATTTTGCCGGTCTCTCGTTCAGCTTACTGAAGACCCAGAAGATGGCTGCTGTCAACTCCGATGCCTGAATGTGCACCAAGGGGTAGGTATAAAGTTAGAGGCATTTCCCATGGGGTGGGGGTATGTTTTTTTTCTCTTAAAGGAGAATTCAAATGTTTTGGTTAAACAGTTGATTTCTCCTTTAAGAGCCACTGTCAGATCTACAGAAAGAAACAATAGAACCTTACCTCTCTATTCAGCAGTGATCCCTGGCTGATGTTCAGGTGCCATCAAATGTGTGCAAAAACTATTCCCTCTTGGCCAACTGATATCCAAGGCTTTTGCTGTTATAAAGTGGCTTGTCTCCACCCACATACCCAGCGAATACTATATGATCTGTGCATGTAGCCCCCTCACTGAAACTTCATTACTCACCTCCATTACACCAAATGGGAATCAGCTGTCACACTGGCAGACTTTACCCGTGTGTGTGTGTGTGAGTGGGCCCAGTACCGACTGAGAATTCTACGAGGATATGGGAATTGTCATTCACTTGTAAATATTCTCATGTGCCACTAATTGTGAGTGAATTCCTTTTTCCCTGTTGTATAGCAGCATTACAGGGGTTGGTCACCTTTAAATTAACTTTCAGTATGAAGTAGAGCGTGACATTCTGAGACAATTTGCAATTGGTTTTTGAGTTACTTAACATTTTACTGAGCAGCTCTCCATTTTAGCAATCTGGTTGATAGGGTCTAAACTAGGAGAAGGCTGAGTAGAAAGATAAGTTATAAAGAGTAACAATAAGAATATATGTGTAGTCTTACAGAGCATTTGTTTTTAGATGGGGGTCAGTGAAGAAGAAGGCAAATAATTTGAAAACTATATATATAAAAAAGCAATGAAGACCAATTGAAAAGTTGCTTAGAATTAGCCATATTAAAAGATAACCAAGGGCCCTCACACATGGGCATTTATACCTGCGTTCCAGTTTCATGCGTTCAGCCGCAGGAGTAGACACACTGAATTATTTTCAATGGGCTGTACTCAAAGACATATGTAAGAGCCAAACGCAGGTTTGGATGCAGCATGTTACATTTTGCCTGCGTTCGGCACTTACATGCTTCTGTGTGAGTACAGCCCCATTGACAATAATTCAGCGCGTCTCATCCTGCGGCTGAATGCACCGGAGCGCAGGTATAAATGCCTGTGTGTAATGGCCCTTAATGGTGAACCATCGCTTTAAACATAGAACATAGTGGGGAAATGTAGAGGAAAGTGGATGAATCTCATGATCCCTTGCTTTTGTATTGTGTGAGCACAGAGCGGGTGCATGCAGGAGGGAGTGGCAGGGAAAGGAAACACTTTGGGCAGTGCTACTTGCTGGCATTAAACAGCCCTCCCAGCAGGCTCCATTTGTTCTACTACTGTTACATATCACACAACATGATTCGCCACCACTTTCAGCTTTGCTAAAAAACTGTACAAATGAGCTAAATGCCATTGAATAGTTACACAACACTAGTGCAGTCTATTCTGGTAATAACCATGGAGACTGACTGGTATGCTGTAAGGCAGCTGTACATTATTACCCACACCAACTCACTGTGACTTGTTCTCTTTATTTCTCCCCAACCCCACGAAAGGGATAACATTTTATAATTGGTCTGATTCTGTTAAGCTAATGCACCTTAACCTTTATACTCAGGAACAGACGTCTACCCCAACATCCACTCCTACACTAGAAACTGGTAAGTACCAAACTAACTGCCAGTGTCCCAGTGGACTATCAGCCTCTTTAAAGTTACATTTGCAAAAAAAGATTCATTGTATTCAATTCTGGTTTTGCTCTATAGCAGTGATCCCCAACCAGTAGCTCGTGAGCAACATGTTGCTCTCCAACCCTTTGGATGTTGCTCCCAGTGGCCCCAAAGCAGGACCTTATTTTTGAATTCCAGGCTTGGAGGCAAGTTTTAATTGTATGAAAACCAGGTGTTCTGCTAAGCAGAGCCTCAATGTAGGTTGACAATCCATATAGGTGCTACCAAATGGCCACAGCACTTATTTGGCACCCAAGGAACATTTTTCATGCTAGTGTTGCTCCCAACTCCTTTTACTTCTGAATGTTGTTCATGAGTTCAAAAGGTTGGGGATCCCTGCTCTATAGTTTCAGAATTAAGCACAGTTTTGATCTGGTCAGTAGAAGGTTCTGTATCAGCTGGATGCAGTATATGTTTTGTTACACGTGGGTTCAATTTTGGGAGACGGAGCACAGGCCTGTACAATGGCCATCATTGTTTATATAGCGCTCAGAGTTCTAGTACATACTTTGTATTACAACTTGTGGTGTGGGTAATAATGTGTGTCCATTTATTCATTGGACAATGGATCCATAAACTCACTGGGGGTCAGTTGGGGTCTTTCATTGTGGCCAGTCTGCTCCGGTGCATCATAACTGATTGGGAGCCATACACACTGTCACTTAGAATGCAAGTTCTCCCAATAGATAGATAAGACAGTACCCAACTTTTATTTCTCATTATCCTTTAAAGGGGTGGTTCACCTTCAAGTTAACTTTTAGTATATTGTAGAATGGCCAATTCTAAGAAACATTTCAATTGGCCTTCATTATTTATTTTTCATAATTTTTTAATGATTTGCAATTTTCTTCTGTTTCTTTGCAGCTTTCAAATGTGGGTCACTGACACCATCTAAAAACAAATGCTCTGTAAGGCTACAAATGTATTGTTATTGCCACTTTTTATTACTTATCATTCTATTCAGTCCATCTCCTATTCATATTCCAGTCTCTTATTCAAATCAATGCAGGGTTGCTAGGGTAATTTTTTACCCTAGAAACCAAATTGCTGACTGCAAACTAGAGAGCTGCTGAATAAAAAGCTAAATAATAAAACCACAAATAATAAAAAATGAAAACCAATTGCAAATTGTCTCAAAATATCCCTCTCTACATTATACTAAGTGTTAACTCAAAGGTGAACAACCCCTTTAATGAAAGGAGCAAGAAGAAAATATGTGATACAAGAGCAGCCACTGTACTGCCAGGATTTCCCTCATCCTCTTTTTGTGCCTCTGAAGTGCAACAGTGGCAGTTTATCAGACTGCTCTGTCACATGGCCACGTGCTCTTACAGTTAATCAGTTTCTGTGGTGCTGTTTAAACAGTGTGACGTGTGTGTGATCAGCAGTGGTATGTGGTCTAACCAGTACATAGAGCGCGCGCGCGTGCGTGTGTGTGTTTTTTCTCCTACCTGCCCCCAGGCATGCATAAGTAAAAGCTCACAAAATGCTGGGGGGGGAGGAAATGTTAAGCTCTTTATTTTGAATGTGCAGTATGTGAAGCAGAGCTAAACTGTGGATTCAAGCCCTTTAGACTAATTCAACATCTTATCTGCCCACGTATGTTGGCCTTCAACGGACCCACCTAACAAATACATGTATCTGGCAGAAAATAGTCCAGAAGTTGATTAAGTAGGTGCCACGTCTGGTTGAGGTGATGTGGTTCTAGCTCCAACAGCTCCTATTCCTGTGATTCTAGGGCCAGCAATCAGGTTAGCGTAATATTGGAGAAAAGATCTATTCATATGGCAACCTCGGCAAATAAGTGGGTCTTATAGTGTAAGGCCGGTTAAGGCTGGGGACAGACAGGGAGATTCGGGGAGATTCTGTCGCCTGGCGTTTTTAGCAGGCGACAATCTCCCCGAATTTCCTTCTCCCTGTCTGCCGCTAGTATAAGTGACAAAGCGCCAGCGCACACGCTGCACAGCGATTTCCGGAATCGCCCGAAGATACTTCGTGAGGAAACTTCGGGCGATTCCGGAAATCGCCGCGCAGCGTGTGCGCTGGCGCTTTGTCACTTATACTAGCGGCAGACAGGGAGAAGGAAATTCGGGGAGATTGTCGCCTGCTAAAAACGCCAGGCGACAGAATCTCCCCGAATCTCCCTGTCTGTCCCTACCCTTAAGGGTTTGGCTTCAGATCACGATCAGGCAGATCCAACAATGATGGATTAGGTGCAGCCCCCAGTATAATCTTAGAAAGATTGTTGAAGGCAACATTGCCCCACCACACCTTTTGGGTGAAAAATGCAAAAACAATCCTCCCCTCAGTCCAACTGATAAAGCAGCATGCTGGCTAAGATAAGGCTAGTAACACACGGGGGTGGTCTGAAATTATTCAGCTGATATTTATAGGCTGATTTTCAGCTCCTATTTTCCTATGCAATGGTTCCTGATTCGAAATGAAGGAGGCTACTGCCCTTGTAGCAGATTTTAGTCCCCCACCCCCCCGTGTGGCACTAGCCTAAGGTGAAGGGAGACTAGCCTATAGCACACTTCTCTCCGTCTGGTGAATATTAATGAGGTTGAGAAGTGGATGCGCAGATATCAGTACAGTTTCAGTCTGTGTGTTAATGTTATTATTAGAGAAAAAAGATAAATATATAGGAAGGCCAGTATTTTTTTCCAGAAAAGGTGGCAACCCTTTCTGTGTGTGGCTACACAGAGCCGAGATCTAAGTGAAACCCAGAAGCCGGCATTTTGAAGCCGATCTCTGCTTGGCTCTGTGTACCCGCACACAGGCTGCAACTGTACTGATTTCAGAGCATGCACTTCTCTCATCCTAATTAATATTCATAAGGTGGAGAGAAGCGTGCACTATGTTAGTTTGCCCTAAGGGCAGAGACACGCTGCAATTTGGGGGAGATTAGTCACCTGGCGACTAATCTCCCCACCAGGCGGGATGGCACTTTGAGCGCTTTCCTCGTGAGGCAACTTTGGAAAACAAAGCGATCAGAGTTCTTGCTAGAATGAAAATAACTGGTGGGAAGGCAGGGGAAGCAGTTTGGTGGGGGATCAGTCACCCAGAAGAAGAAAAGATGTCACCAGGTGACTAAACTCCCCGAATAGCAGCATGTGTCTCTGCCCTAAAGGTCTCTGGGCTGTGGCTCCATACCTCAGCGGAGGATAGGAGATCTCTGCTGCTTCATTTTCATATACAGACTTGTGCCGTAAAGGAGAAACATTGCCTACCTTTCTATTGTAGTCTGGCTAAAAGCGAGTTGTTTGGGTTGATTTTCTGTAGGACCCATGATGATAATTGTTGTGAAGTTTTCTCCAGGTCATCTGTAGCAACCAATCAGACAGCAGTTTAGCAAAAGTAACTGATTGGGCCCTTGTGTACTGGAAATACCATGGTTGGTTTGAATCTCAAACTGGATGTGCAAATGAATAAGATTTAAATACAGTGATAACTCGGACATGACGGATATACATTTATGACAAGCTGCATGTGTGACCATATTATTGCCAAAGCTGGTCCTAACATGCTAATTGGTCAGCTTGGTCCGTGCCACGGTTATTCCTGCTATGGAATTGCATTCATTAAATTAAAAACTAAAATGTAGCTATGGCTAGTACAATATGAAGAAATATATACACAGGAGGTCGCAGTATATTACTTGGCCTGCAACGTTTTGTAGCTGGTGAAAAAAATCAAAATTGACCATTTATTTACTTAAATGGCAATTGCCACTGAGGAACACGAAGGGTCAGCTTCATCAACGGTTGAATTGAAAATTTTAATTTAGATTTTTTTTAATGGTCAAAACTGTGAAATTTGACTATGGAGTTATTCAAATAGTTTTTTTTTTTTTTTTAAATCGAATCAAATCTGCTTTGATTTTTCAAATAGAATTTGGAATGTGCCTCCCCTTGACGCATTTCCTCGAGAGTCACCAGATAAGAGTGCATTGCACAGGGTCAGAAAGTAAACAGAGGAGTATTTCCAAGATATTCCACAATTTAGTGAAATTGCCCTTTCTGATAGCAAATGCTACTGTAAAGGTGGCCATCTTATCTTTATGGATAAGGGGCCCTTTAACAGGCCTAAATGACTAATAATCAAATCAGACTGCTTGGAAAATCTCAGGGCCCTCTAACAGGACTAACTGACCAATAGCAATCACTCAGACTGCATGGAAAGTCTTGGGGCAATGACCGCATTAGCTTGTTGATGTGGTCTTTGCCCCAAGACCTATATCTGCTTAGGTTAAAATGAATGTATCAGCCAGATAAAGGCCACCTCAAGATATCAGCTCATTTGCAATCCTCTCAAACAAGCAGATCTTTCAATGTATGGTCAGCTTTAGTACATACAAGTATCCCTTTCACTACTTTTACCAACCCCCCAACAATCTTGCACTCCATGACACTACCTGTAATTCCAAGCAACAATGACCAGAACAAAGTACTGCCACAAATACATTCAGACAATTGTTACAGAGCTGAATGGGGCTGGGGCTAATTTCCAACAAGCCTGTGGAGCTGCTAAAATTCACAGGTGCCAATTAACGTGTTCTTTTGTGCCACCATCCTTACAGGATAAACTCATTCAGACTGTACTTACTCATAAACAATGCACAGGGTAATGCAAATAAAGCTGCAGTTTATATGCATTTAAAGGAATAACTAAATAAAAAAAAAAAGTGATTATAATGTACTGTTGCCCTGCACTGGTGAGACTAGTCATTCCAGCTGAAAAAAGGCTAAAATGCACAGGATATAAACTCTGTAGCACACAGTCGGTTTAAATTTCTGTATAGCAGTATTGCATACTTCTACTAATGCAAGGTCTACTTTGAGTGATGTTGTCCCATTATGATCTATAACCATAAAAGCAGTTAGCATTCTGTTCCATTGAAAATATTACTTACATATTGTATTGATATGACAGAACTTATATTTTATAAACAATTATTTATGTAACCTTAACATAATAAATATCTAAAAGCCTGAAATAGGAGGGTAATTTAGACAAGCTGTTTGTTGACTTGAGATCTACTGATCACCAGCTAAAGGTCTACTGGTAGAACCTAATGTACCTTGTGGGCACCCCTGATGTATTGATCTGCTATCTATTATAGATCTGTTGCAGTTAAGTTTCTGAAGCAAACACACCAATTGTATCCATGCAGGACAACACTAATATGTTATTTACTTTATTTGGTGTTACCGTCGATTTATTCAGCTGAGCAGTACATCCTGCCTCCTAACTGCAAGGTTAATTGATCCAAGTTAATCTGTTTCAAATGGTAAATCTACTGCTCTTATTTGCTTCTCATCTGTAAGAAAGGAGTCTGAACTGCAATCAACAGAACAACAAAGAACCAGGCTAAAATGCTGCACATGTGGAACCAGTCCATCAGTACAGGAACCCACAGCAGTGCTACCCCATGCCTCCACATTATGTCCCTGCCACTACTGAACTATGACAGCTTTTCTTGCTTCCCCACCACCTTTTGAACATGATGGAATGGGAAGTGTGTGCACAGGAAAGCAGCCTTTGTAGTCGTGCATGTCTCCAGACATTTTGCATCTAAGGCAGGGGCTCTCTAACGGAAGGCCTGTGAGACGCATGCATTTATTCATGGGAATTGCATGGCTGCCACACTGCTCTAGGACTCTATAATTATCTTTCTATGAGACCATATGATAAATAATTGGTCCTTTGGGCTGGCCAGGAAAATAAAGAGTGGGAGGGTAATGCAACTTCAGAGGCATGGGACTGTGATCAGCTACTGAACATGTGGCTTGGCACAGTAGATGTTTAGTGTTATATCTAAACTGGTGCCCTCAATGTGGCACATATATAGAGTTTATGCAATTAAAAAATACAACAATGTTTTTTGTTATTTCTGGAGTTAAACTGGGCAAACTGTTAAACTGACACAGTTTGGTCCTTGCAAGGTAGATCATTAGAGGATCCCCAGAGCTTAGATAAGGAGAATTCCATTATGCAAGGGAATTCTCTTTGCAATGGGAATCTAAGCATCTACCTCCCAAGCACCAAACATGGAGCAAACTTCAATTTGTTTGCCCATACTGTAGATTGTGATTAAAAAGTATGTTTAGCACAAGCCCTATTCATTGCACTCGTGTTGAACAAGGAGTGTACTGCTCCTTTAATGTAGTGTGACCTTGAAAGCAATGAAAATCTGAATGTGACTAATTTTTCCTACCTTTTGCTTAAATTTGAATATTCGAGTGAGGGTTTTAGATTCAGTTCAGTTGACAGTAGCAGTGTGGAATGGATCTGCAGCACTCCAGACTCCATTAACTGTTATAATGACAGGTGTAAGCCCACCCACATCAGCAGCAAAACATAAGATTATACATCACACAATGGCTGAAAAGAACTATTTTTTTACTGCCAATTTGTCATACATTGAGGTTTGCAGGTTCCTTTCCATATACATATATTTATACATAAAAAAACAGTATTCTTAGTGAACAGCCAAAGATACCACAAGATGTTACATATTGTCATCATCAGAATCATCCTCCTCTTCTAAAGATTCCTATAATAAGAAAGATGTATAATATGTAAAAAAAACTAAAAGATTTCCAAATAAACTTTATACAAAACTAAACAGCTTGCATGATATTTACCTTTGCATATTTTTCTGCTTCTTCCCGAATATCTTTTGGGACAATTTCATGTTTTCCATTGGTTACTGATTGTAAGCAAAAAAAAAGTGTTAATTTCACTGCAATATGGAGGGAATTGAACTTAAAGTGAAACTGAATCTCAAGTACAAACTCTGTAGCACAATATCAAATATTATTGCACTCTGATACATGCAGTTAACACTGATTTCTGCACCCTACCTGCTTTTAAATGAATAGTAACACATAAAAATTTAAAGTGTTTTAAAGTAATACACATACAGTGTAGTGTTGCCCTGCACTGGAAAAACTGGGGTGTTTGCTGCAGAAACATTACTAGAGTTCATATAAACAAGTTGCTGTGTAGCCATGGGGGCAGCCATTCAAGGCACAGGTTACATTGCAGTTAATCGATGCATTATACAGAATACCATTGTATTCTAACTGTTATCTGCCAAGTTAACCTGTGCCTTTTTACTTTTTCAGCTGGCAGTTTAGTAGCCCCCATGGCTACACAGCAACTTGTTTATATAAACTACTGTAGTCTTTCTACATAACCTTTGGTATACCATACCAGTGTAGGGCAACAGTACATTGTATCTGAATTACTTTAAAACACCATTTTTTTGGTGTTACTGTTCCTTTAAGTTCCATTGATCGTAGAAATGATGGTGCCGATATGAAGTATCAACATCACACATGTAACTATTTTTTCCTGTCCTTGCTTAACTGCACTTTTCTGTACAGTTTATAATTTTTTCATACCTTCCATTTTTCTTTGATTAACTCTTGCACTCTGTACCCACAGCAACAGAGATCAATTCCAACAGCAATAAAAGTCGGTTTTGTTCAAGTTTTTAATTGCACTCAGGATTGCCCTCTGTTCCTATGGGTACTGTCCCACTGGGGAACAGGAGACACTTATTAGCCATCATTTCTGTATTCACGACATTTCTGAAGTGCTTTAAAGATATAATACATCAATTACATTAAACCTTGGCCCAGTGGAGCTTACAATCTAAGATCCCTATAACATTCACACATAGGCTATAGGCAATTTTATCAGAAGACAATTAAGCTAGCTGCTTGTATGTGTTTGGAATATGGGAGGGGAACCCATGCAGACACAGGGAGAACATGCAAACTCATTTGCCGCCCCAGTTAACGCACATGGCTGAACGGTGAAACGCATTTAAACAGTATGTCAAATATATTTTCTAACTAAATGTATTTCTAGAAACTATAGCCAATTTCTGTGCAGGTTTGATTTTTTTTAACTGATGGATTCAAATTCACCCAATAGAAAACTAAGGAAACTAGATCTACTGCTTGCTCCCGCTTCATAAATGCTGTTAAGAATCACACAAGGGAGAAGGTATATCTTACTTTTGCCAACCCAGCTTAGTTCCAGTTCAAATGACTTATCTTTAACTTCATCATGGACAATGTAGATTCTGTGAAAACAAGACAGATTGTAGATCATCCTCAGAAATCTGACAAGACAACGGCAGAATGAAAAAGAACTGTCCCTGTATTAATTATATACATTGCAACAATACATTTTTGTAATATAGGACACTCAAAGCAAATGCATGTGGTGCTGCACACAGAAAAGTGCAGCACATGGGCAACCTTAGCACATCCCTAGAGGGTATGTGTTTTAGAACATAAAAGCCAGGCCATCATGTGCTTGATATGACAGGCATCAGGTACAGTGCTTCTCTAAGTGCTGGATTTAGGGCTAGAGCAGAGACTGCAGTACTGTAAGTTAAAGGCACCAGTACTTTGTGCATAGGGCTCTAAAGGCAGTTCTAGCCCTTTAAACATGTGTCCATCAATATCCAAAACTCCATTAAAGTCCAAAATGCCAAATATATCTTAAGTTATTATGAAATCAGTCTTCCTGTTGCTTCTACTCGTCCAACTAGATGTTGGAAATTGTTGGCGGGCAGAGCCAGGCAAAATAAATGTGTGCCCAAGGCAATATTACATGTCAAACTTGGCAGTCATACTTACATTTTTGCTACCTCTTTGACTGCATCACGGCAGGTCAATTCCTTCATCTGTTAAATACAAATATATTTGTGTACATGAAATAAAGCACTTCCAGTTTTTAATACAATAACTTGGGTTTACACATCATAAATATGAAATGTAGTAAAAAAAAAATGACAGGGGCCTAAATACTAATGAATATCCTTTCTTTATAAAGTGCCAAAACGTTTATGTATTGTTCATGATTCAAGGTCTCGGGAACAGGAAGATTGCCATCTAGGACCAGTCATGCACTAGGGTCAATACTTTGCCCGTCTCTTCTTGCAGCATGGGAATAACCATATAAACTCCCTGCAAATAGCTGTGTTTTTTTAATGTTAATTATGTAAGTTGCCCAACACTTTCAACTCCATTGTCTCTGCCTCACCCTCCCTTATCAGTTGCCACAGGTCTCCTGATTCTCTTACAAACAAAAAAACTATAGCACATAGTGTGATTTCACTAGGGGTAGGCTGACCCATAGTGGCTAATCATTGCATATCAACAATAGAAAACTGTTTTTGCATTGCCTGCCTGGAGAAACAGACACCTGACATGGGGCCAGACAAATTGCCAGTTTCCCTGCTCAGTTTCCCAAATCACAACAGTATCCCTTTAAGGCTAGTGCCACACAGAGGCTGAAATCTGTCTGCTGATATATGCAGGCCGACAGTCAGCCCCTATGCATGCAGTAGTCTCCACTTCTGTTCACATAAGGAACCATTGTGTCCGCTCTGGTGCGAACACACAAGACTGATTTTGTTGTGAAAATGCAAAGTATTGTTTTTCTTCACCAAAATCTGCCATGTGTTTGTGCTGGCGTTTACACAACAGTACCATATGTGAACAGAATAGTAAGCTACTGCCTGCGTAGGAGCTCATTTTCGGCCTGCATATTACAGCAGACTGACTATAGCAAAAGTGTGGCACTAGCCTTACACAGCACCGAACAAGCACTCTAAGAACTGTGCCCATGTTTCTATTTCGGGAACAAGTGATTATAAGAACAAATATAATTAGCAGTAAAACATCCCTTTTCTATAGAAGAAAACAACAGGACACTTCCACATCTGCAAAGTGCTACAGCCAAGTGATTCCACAGTTAATTTAATAATACACAGGATGCCATTGCTTCACTAGATTGTATGGGTAAGATTTTAATGGTTGCTTAAGCTGGCCATAGACGTAAAGATTTTTGAAAGATCCAATTGTTATCGTGAGACCACGATTGTCTCAAAACGATCGTTTAAATGCCTGGTGTGTCCATCAACTAAAAAGACCATTTCAGGCGATATTGCAGCAAAACTGAAGGATCGCAGCCTGCTTGGCCCTGCAAACATAGGTAGATTGCATGGGGACAGATAAAGATGTTCTAACCTGGCCGATCATTCATCAGACCAATGTCGGACGAAAAATCGTAAGATGAATGATCGTTTGTATCCCACTAACCGCACGATAATTTGACAGATTGGTCGGACTTCCCCAAGATCGGTCGTTCGGCAGGGAAAGATTGTTGCGTCTATGGGGAGCTTAAGACAAGGTCAACTCCACTTTGTATGAATAAATAAAAGTCTATAGCTAAATATGAATCCCTGGACAACAAATCATGCAAATGCATGTTGCACAACATTCAGTATAGAAATAAAAAAAAGAGACTGGTCAAAGTGTTGCAGAGCAGAGACCACAAAAAAGTTCTGTTGGAACCACTTCCTATTGAAGGGAAAAATGCAGTATCAACAGCAGTCACTTGTGCCACGGGGCTGTCAAGACACATCAGCAAAACAAGCATTCGCTTTCCAAAGCTACATCCTCCTACCAGCATAAGTCTTTGCCAAAGGCAGCACAGTACCCATTCAAGTGGAAAGGAGTTTTGGCCTGTACAGTTCTATGTTGGCCCAGTGTTCCAGAGCCCCATAGGTGGGACTGTGTACTTGATTTTCTGTTAGTAATTCATGCAACAAACTTCTGGCAGTGTGATAAGCAGTAGCCCAGTAGTTCTATCTCTATTTAACGTGACCTTGAACTCCACACAAAGGCTTTTTGAATTTTAAGCAATTTCAAGCAACTTTGCAATATACATCAATTTAAAAATATGCTTCTCGCGATTTTAAATTATTGGTAACGTTCCTAAGCCTAGCCTCCTGCTGATCTGACTACTGTTACTTTGTATCAACAGCAATCTGTCCTCAGCTTGCATCCTCCAACCCCCACGATTCCCTGCACATGCGATTTCAATAAGGAACAGAACATCAAAGTGCAATGCATTGTGGGTTATGTAGTTCCCGCATGCTGTGGAGAAGTTGTTACAATTTGCAACATCAGTGTTTTAGTCTCTCCTTCCCTGCCAGGATTTCAAATGTTGCAGAAAGAGAAAAACAACTGGATTTCAGCCAAGAAAATGGCATTTATTCATACTTTTTGAAGATAACTGTGATGGGTATATTAGGGGTTTCTGTGTTATGTGGGCCTCTGTATCATTTGGTTTGGAAGCTGCAGTTCCCCTTTAAGGAACAGTAATACTAAATAATTAAAATGTTTAAAAATAAGCAGAATATCATGTACTGTTGCCCTGCACTGGTAAAGGTTGTCTGTTTACTTCAAAAAGACTATTACAGTTTATATAAACAAGCTGCTGTGTAGCACATTGAGTGGGTTTCCAATTGTTAAAGGCATGATCATGACTTCAGAAGGTTAAGGGTGTACATGGAAATATGGTAAATGCCAGACGAAGCTGAAAACCAGTATGGTGAAATACGCAGGCCAAGAATCAGCCCCTATGCTGGCAGTAGCATCATTTGCTTCCGGCACACTGAACAACTGTGTTGGCCCAGGTGCGTGGTTGATTTCAGCAAAGAAACACAAGATTTTGCCAGCATGCACCGTATAGAATTCTGTTCAGGATACATCCTTCTTTCAACAGGATTCGGCTGAATCCTTGTGCCTGGCCAAACAGAATCCTAATTTGTAAATTAGGGTCAGGGAAATCACATGACTTCATCACAAAGCAAGGAAGTAAACTAAAAAAAAAAAAAAAAAAAAAAAAAAAAAAAAAAAAAAAAAAAAAAAAAAAAAAAAGAGTGCCCACTTTTTCCTTTCCTGCCACCAATTTGCATATTAGGATTTGGTTCTGTATTCTGCCAGATCTTTCACAAAGGATTATTCACAAAGGATTAGTTACTTTCGATGTGCAGGCAGAACATTAAGCTAATGATAGCGTAGGATCCTTGGCCTGCGTATTTCACCAGGCCCCATCTAGCCTAATGGGGAGCAATGTTTGCTGGATCCATAGTTTATAGGGAAAGGTCTAGATAATTTATGTTGCAGTATTTAGTAGCTTTAAGACAAATAAAACAAAACACATACCAAAAAAGTTATTGTAAAATTGCTTGATATTACCAGTTTTACAGCATCAATGATCATGCTTTCTCTGCAGCTAAGATACTATACAGGCTGCAGAAGGGTTATGACACTGACGCAGGTGATACAATGTCTGGAGACAACACTTGCATCAGTGGCTAAACGCAAATATGAATAAAAAAAATTCTACAGGAAAAAAAAGATAAACACACATTGCTAAGTGTTCAGAAGAGTGTTCTGATCAATTTTACATTAATATTTTGGGGGCGATTCCCCCTTGAATAAGAAGAAAAACTTAGCTTAATCACAAGTATGAAGCCTTTTACTTGACACTGCTTTCTTCTCACACTGGCTGTGCATGTTTTTGTGCTTAGAGAGGCAAGTAATTCTCAAGATCTATCATAAAAGATTCTCACAATAGCAATTAGATCTAACAGGACCCTATATCTCAGTTCAAAATCCTACCCCGAGCTTTTCAATTTCTGTCTTAGCAGCCTGTTTAGCCTTGCCAATTGCACAGCCCCAGTAGCCCTGAAATACAAAAGAAAAACAGATTTTTAATCAGTATAAATGCTATGTAACTTAACATGTTGCATAATCCTACATGGTACATGTCAAACAGAATGTATCACTGCTGCGCATACAGTTTTGCTGTAAAATATATGACTATGTCAGTGTCATGTTACCTAAAATCATGAAAGCAGACTTGCTTTAGAACACAGGTTGAATTATATAAATATGAATTAATAGGTCAATGGATGGAATTTCACCCAGTAATGGACCGGGCATCACAGAGCTTCACATACAATTTTGACATTCACAATTTTTTATATAATATTTTCTACAAAACATGTTTAAAAACATTTGTGAATAGGAATTGATTTTAGCTTGTAAATAGCGCCATCTGGTGTCTAGTATCCAACTCCCTGGTGGTAGGGAACCAACTGATGAAATGGAAGACCCATACCCATTATGCTGCCTACATTTTGGCTAGGTTACTTTATTTTTTTTTGTTTTGAAGTAACAATAAAGATTACATTGTGGCCTCACAGAGCAATAGTTTTTTGGGCTAAATTGGGCAATGACCCCATTTGAAAGCTGTTCATAAATAAAAATTAAGACCCGTAGAAAAGTTGCTAAGAAGGGGCCATTCTATAACATACTAAAAGTTACGTTATATGCTGACCACCCAGCCTCATATTCGAGGTTTGTACAAAGTATAAACATGGCCACCAATGGCTTCATTCACATTCTTTTAAATCAAACAATTTTTAGCCATGATGAACAAATAAAACGTTTCCCATTTGTGTAACTTACATAGGAAATGCCTGATGGATCAACCATGTATAACTGAGCACCATCATCTTCATTATAAGATCCCAACATGAAACTGAACGGAAAAGATATTGATTGAAAAAAAAAATTGAAAACATTAATACCCTTTTTTTTTTAAATACAAAATATATATTTATAAAATATTATATATTACCAGTAAGCTCCTTATAGTAGCCAAGAGTGACTAAAAAAAACCCTTATGACTAATAATGATTATAAAGCAATAAATTCAGGCAGCAATATATATTTATAAGACAGATTTCATCGAGCAGAAGTGAGGGCTTATAGACTATAATTTAAGTTTTCAGATATGAATAAAACTGGATAACAGTTACTTTATTTGATCTTTCCTTTGTTCTACTGCCAGTGTGCTGGACCAAATCAAGCTTTTTGGGTGATCATACAAAAAGATCCCCATCAGATAAGAAAGGCATCCATGCACTCATCGTCTAACACAGGGGTGTCCAACCTTTTGGCTTCCCTGGGCCACATTGTAAAAATAAAAATTGTCTTGGGCCACACATGAAATACACAAACACTTTTGATTTGTAAAAGTAAAGAAAATGAACAGAAAAGAACTACAATATGAATTGGATAACCTGATGGAGCTATACACTGGAATATGGGACACCTGGATATTAACTAGATATATTATTATTTTATTATTACTACTAAATGGGCAATGAGCAGAGTCCCCCCTCCTGCCTACTCCTATATCATTTGCAACATAACATTTCCTCGGAAACCAAGCATCTCCAGCTGGGCTGCATTCATATCCATCCTGGGCCGCATGCCCATAAACTTCAAACCTCCCTGATATGGATTTTTAGCGACTTGGCCAGTGTATGGCCAGCTAAAGAGAATAGTATTAAATAGGTCCTTGACCCCCCCACAGAGATTTTACATTTCATTCTGCTTTAAAGGGATATTACACATGTCAAAGATGGGCTATAAAAACAACCTATAATAGCCGATATGTGTCTGGTGCTTTTTTCTACTATTCAACGTACTTTTGTTATTCCCTCGTTATAAAAATACACACACATACTAACAGTCTGGAGACCTGCTAATGTTATTCTTCCATAGCAGACTCACAATGTATAAATTTCACTCAGAGCAATAACAATATTTAAACACAAAAATAATACAGGGGGACGGGTAGTCTAGCTAAACAAAGCAGCAGCAGCAGCTCCTAAACATATTTACTCCCCAATGTGTGTGCTTACAAATGACAGCACTGTGTGGACAAGAGGGATGAAGTATTCATCATACCTGCATCCAAATGGTCGGACAGCGCTGTACAGTGTGTATGCATGCGCATACATGGCTACTCGGTCTGAAAGATGCTGAAATACAAGATGAGGAAGGCAGAGGGGAAACAAAAATTACATTTAAAGTTAACAAGTACATTAACAAAAACAATAAGTGCTTAATAAGGAAACAAATGTACCTTTAAAGGAATGTCATAGCCATAGTTTGCCCGGAAATTTGAGGCTTCTTCTCGTGTAATATCAGCTAAGGACCGTGCATCTGCCAAAAGACCAGCGACTGCCTACCAAACCAACATATATGCAAAGTGATGTGTTAAACTGTATACTAATACATCTGCTGTTACTCCCACTACAAACAAGAAGAGGAAATGATTTCATATACTACTACTAGCCTTCCTTTGGAAAAATATATTTGCTTTATATTTTTAATAGACGTCAGCTCTTTACCATGCCGACATGACGATCTACGTTAAAGATGCGCTTGTTAGACCCTTCTTCATATAGTTTGGACAACACAAGTTTCTCTACGCCAAACACAACTCCATCTTTACATCTGATGCCAATCGCTGTGCTGAAAGGTAGAGGGGGAAAAATGCACATTAAAGGCAATACTAAATACACATTATAAATCACTGTATTTCATCCCAAACACCACAGGTTTCTATTCATATTGCACTGCAAACCACAAAGGGGAAAAATATTATTTACACATACAATCACAGTGTACGAGATCATGTGACTAACTGCCGGCACGTCCAAAAAATTCAGATAGAAATTTGCAATGGTTGTAATTAGTTTGAACTGCATTTGACTGAAGTGTACCTGATTTTTTTTTTTATTTGCTGAGATTACACAGGGAGTATATTTATTATATGAAAGAGAAACGAGGAGGAGAAAGAGAGTGGTGCATAGGTGCAACATTAATCTGACGAAACGTAATGCACTAGATCAGTGCTGTCCAACTTCTGTGTTACAAAGGTCAACATTTTTCTGGCCTACATAGTGGAGGGCAGATACTTACAGCTGAACACTTATGTTTATGAGCTTGGATAGCTTCAAGTTAGTTTAGATATAAACGTAGCAATTTTTCTGTTTGTTTTTGTTTCTTATACATTTTTAAAATCACAAACTTTATACACGAATATATACACGTTGGTATTATATGGCTTCCTACTCAGGAAGGGGAGACCATTTTTGGGTCATCAAATGTTAATAATACCATCTATATTGTGTTTCATATGACTGTTTCAGTGAATAAAAATCAACAAACCTGGCAAGTCAGCAGTCCCTGTACCTTTTTGAATAACCTATCCTATACTGACACTGATCTGATATTATAGGAGCAGGTTATTAGTTTAACTATAATGCTGTTAGACAGTTGTGCAGACACTGGTCTAATGCAAAATCAACCGTACCACTGGACCGATGATCATTGGTCAACCCTGTTTCTTGATAGACTGAAAATTTGTTTTAAAACAAGAGCAATCCTGCAATGGAAAGTACCAAACATACAAACTGTATGACCTGTTTTGCTTCTGCAAAGACCACCATACTATAAAAGACATACTACATGCAAAGCATTAGTGATCATGCTGGACACAAGTCATAATAGTTAATGAAAGAATGACCTAAATACCATGCACTTGGTTATAGCTCTTGAAAAGAGCAGATAAGCATAGATTTTTTTTTTAATATAAGAACTGAATTATTTTCTTACCTGCTGTTCTCAACTGCTTTGGCTGCATACTCTACTTGAAATACCCGGCCATCTGGCGAAAATGTGGAGGCAGAAAGATCATACTGAAAAGAAATGTAATAAAAAAATTTGCATATTCATTGTGCATTTGTAGTTATTATAGTTGCTATGCATTTTAAAAATTCAAATATACAATATTTGAGAGATTTATTCAGTAATCCATAAACAAATACAGATTGTATAGAGGAATGTATGTACACACACAAACACAAGTGTAGCATTCCCTAAATGGGCCTAGAATTGGCCACCTAAATTCTGGGCCAATGATAGGATAACAAGGCCTGTGAATGTCCATTGGGACTGAATCAATGCACCTATACAGTCCTCAACAGATCACATCTTCAAACACGCCCATCAGATATCTGCCTGATCTTAGGCCATGTTGTTTGGCAGAGAAGCGTTTAACTTGGGCTAAAGGAGGCCAAATTGACAGCATAAATCTGACCACATATGGCCAACTTTAAAGTGTCAAGTTAAACTGGGAAAATAAGTAGCTTTATGCAAATCCTACCAACTGTAATGAATTAGCATTTACAGAAGAGACATCTAGGGTGTATTTATCAACAATGGAGTAAAACATCAGCAGTGATGTTGGCCATAGCAAACAATCAGATCTTTGCTTTTGTACTAACTTGTAGGCAATTGTTCAAATCTAATTGCTGATGGGTTGCTATGGGCAATAGGAGTCTCCAAAATTAATATATACATCTGGAGTAGTGTGTTGTGATACAATCAAGACTGAAATGTCTGCAGACATGTGCAGACTATTAAAATGGAATGAGTTGCAAAATAGAAGCACAAGACTTACGGCAAGATTAACAATGCTTCCTTTGTTTTTGTTTATATTAATGAGTAAATCATCAGATCAGCATAAAACATCAGTTATTGTGATGCATTTTCAGCATATCAGGAAAACTGATACATCTCTTTTCAACCTGACCACTGTGTTAGCTGTTCTGGGCTCTCTTCTGAAAGCCAATTAAGTTAGAAACTTTTTTTTTCTTTTTCTGGCTGTTCAGTGCAGAGAAAAGAGGGACCTTCCAGTACAAATGAGGGACTGCAGGTTGAGCTGTCAAAAGAGAGACTGTCCCTTTGAAAAAGGGACAGTTGGGAGGTATGATGGTGTTCAAAATGCACAGCGTCACAATGTCCCATTAGATGTATCACATAAGCGGTACATTTGATTTTTCATGCCTGGTGTGTTCTTACTTTTCTCATTATTTATCAGCTATGCTACTTACTGGTGAGCCATACAGCACTTAAAAGGAAGAACTATCAGCTGCTAATTTTCAATGTTCAACCAATGTTCTGTTTCAGTACCTGCCACTGTGGAGCTTACAATCTAAAGTCTGCATGTCATTCACAGGAGCACTATGATGAGAGTTATGAGCAACCACTTAACCTGCCTGTGTGGGTGGGAGGATGAACATACAATGCCAATGCAACACAAAACAATGAAAATTTGCCAACAAGTTTTTTTCAATGTGCGATAATTGATTTCACCCATTAGAGTCTATGGGCAGCCAAACTTGGCAAAAGAATTCTCTCACCCACCTTTTCTGGAGAAATTGGGAGCCTTCCTATATTCTTGTTTTTTTCTATAAATAACATTGAGCATCATTTTTTTACCTGCCAGACTGCTGAAATACAGGCCCGGTGGCAAGCTTAATGTAGTATAGCAGGAAAGCGAATTCTCCAGACAAGCACACAGACACTGACTCCCTATTTCTGAGGTAAATACACCCCCCAGACAATATTATACACTGCAGCTGAGACTACTAAATACACCTTGTAGGTAGCACTTCCTCTACATACTCTACAGAATAACCCAGCACTGCTGCCATGGTGACTAAGCAAGTAACTCAGTACAGCCCACAAGCGCAGCTACACGGCACTACTATACAACGTTGTACTTATGTTACTCTGACACAATGCGGTCCATAACTCAGAACAGCGGCACAGCCATTACGTTTTCGCTTTCATTTCCATGAACACTGGGCGCCTGTATAAAGCGGCTGTCACGGGTAAAGCACACAAAGATGTAAGCTCCCTCACTAACCGGGAGCGCCTCATATAACAGCATGCAACCTGCCTGAATGGAAATAAAGAGCGGCGGCCAATGCCAGACACTCACCCCAGTACCGATAGAACTCATATTGGAGCGAGCAGGACACTGCCAGGCGGTGAGACTGCACTTTCGATTCTACTGTTCCTCCACAAGCCACAGACCAACAACGCGAGATCTGATTGCTCAAGAATTGGCCAATCCACTAACACGCTTCCGCTACGCATGCCCAACCACGTGACAGTGCCGGCGCACTGGCGCAGCATTGCTGGTTAGAAAATACTTAAATTTCCACAGTGTTTCATAGGGCGACACCTAGTGGGGGAACGTGCCTGCCAGGGCCCTGCCTGCACAATGCAGTTATGAGCTGTGTGGTGGTAACAGAGCAGCACCGTCCTGCGCTGTAACATACATGGCGCGTAACTATAGAGGAAGCTTGCAGAGGAGAGGACACAGGAGGCATAGAGGGCTCCATCATCCATGAGACCTTAATTTATGAACAATTTTAATATATATTGGGAGAACAGGACAATTTATGGATATTAGGGGGGCTCTAAAATAAACTTGTTGTGCCCATTAACATCTATTTAGGCCACTGTCCTTACTTTACTATACATTTTCATGTTATAAGTAAGGACCGGATCCACTACAAATAGTTACTGCCTGTCATTCAATAAACTGGACAAACCAGGGCCATAAAGTGATCGGGAGTAGGACCTGTAGTTAGGGTTGCCACCTTTTCCCAGATAAAAAAAATAACAGCCTTCCTATATACTTCTCTTTTTTTCCCTAATAATAACAGGAACCAACCCTTATTTTTGCAGGCCAGGTGGCAACCCTACCTGCAGTGCTTTCTACAAAAGTTTTGTACTTGAAAGTAACAGGACTTGGAGCGTCAGAGGAAAACAAAGGAATATTACAGCTTCTTTTATTTTCATAAAGCCAGTAAAAATATTTCCCATCAGGGCTGGTAGTAGGGTTGCCACCTGGCCGGTATTTTACCGGCCTGGCCGGTATTTTTGATGGTTG
>CM044445.1:87544043-87561200 GCA_024363595.1 Xenopus borealis
TATTAAAATAAAACAATTGGTGGCCAGGGGATTGAAAAAAAAAAAAACACACACACACACACATTGGTGTCAGTAGAATTGTACTTGTGGCTTCAGTACTTCAATTTTAGCTGTTTTCATGACAAGTGCAGGTCTTTTTGCCGCTTCAGGACTTCAATAACGACTACTTTTGTGACATCGGGTATTTTCGCTGCTTCAGGACTTCAGTGTCGGTTCCTTTCGTAACTTCGGGTCTTTCTGCCGCTTCAGGACTTCATCTGTTTGGCACTTCCGCAGTCCCCCTTGACATTCGGAGCTGTTAGGGGGGCCCAGCTCTTCGTGCAGCACTGCCAGGCCCCACTTCAGGCCAGGGCCACTTGTCGTCGTCCCCTGATGGCAGCCCTGGCTACATATGCTCAGATGGTAGGACAGTCTGGTGGAAGTCACCCAAACAGCCCAGAAAAAATGTGGGCATCTACAGTTAAGCTGATAAGTTTACATACCCTGGCAGAATTTATGATTTCTTAACCATTATTCAGAGAATATGAATGATAACACAAAAACTTTTCTTTCACTCATGGTTAGTGGTTGGCTGAAGCCATTTATAATCAAACAACTGTGTTTACTCTTTTTAAATCATAATCACTACACAAACTACCCAAATGATCCTGATAAAAAAAGTTTACATACCCTGGTGATTTTGCCTGATAACATGCACACAACTTGACACAAAAGGGTTAGAATGGCTATTAAAAGTAAACATCTTCACCTGTGATCTGTTTGCTTGTAATTAGTGGGTGTGTATAAAAGGTCAATGACTCTCTGGACTCCTGACAGACCCTTGCATCTTTCATCCAGTGCAGCACTGATGTTTTTTGGATTCTAAGTCATGGGGAAAACAAAATAATTATCAAACGATTTGCTTGAAAAAGTAGTTGAACTCTATAAAACAGGAAAGGGATATAAGAAAATATCAAAGGAATTGAGAATGCCAATCAGCAGTGTTCAAACTCTAATTAAGAAGTGGAACATTAGCAGTTCTGTTCAAACCAAACCAAATAAAAGTAAAATTTCAGCTGCCAGAAAAAATGTTTAGAATGCAAATAAAAACCCACCGATAACTTCATGTGAAAAACAGGACTCCCTGAAATAATGTGGTGTGGCTGTTTCAAGAGGCACAATAAGGAGACACTTGAAGAAAGATGGGCTGCATGATCGAGTTGCCAGAAGAATCCATTACTACGCAAAATCCACAAAGTATCCCACTTACAATATGCCTAACAGCACAGAGACAAGCCTCAAACCTTCAGTCACAAAGTCATTTGGAGTGATGAGACTAAAATTTTACTTTTTGGCCACAAACATAAACGCTACATTTGGAGAGGAGCCAACAAGGCCTATGATAAAAGGTACACCTTTCCTACTGTGAAACATGGTGGTGCATCGCTGATGTTTTGGGGATGTGTGAGCTACAAAGGCACAGGAAATAATACTGGAGGAAAATGTGCACTCAGCCCAAAAGCTGCGCATGGGACTTACTTGGACATTCCAACATGACAATGATCCAAAAGGCCCAGTTGACCTTCCATTGGCTACAGCAAAATAAAGTAATGGTTCTGGAGTGGCCATCTCAATCTCCTGACCTCAATATCATTGAGCCACTCTGGGGAGACCTTAAACGTGCAGTTCATGCAAGACAGCCCAAGAATTACGGGACCTGGAGGCTTTTTGTCTGGAAGAATGGGCAGCTTTACCATCTGAGAAGATAAAGAGCCTCATCCATAACCATCACAAAAGACTGTCATTGATGTTAAAGGGGGTATTTAAACTTTTGATCAGGGTCATTTGGGTAGTTTGTGTAGTTATTATGATTTAAAAAGAGTAAACACAGATGTTTGACAATAAATGGCTTCAGCCAACCACTAACCACAAGTGAAAGAAAAGTTTTTGTGTTATCTTTCATATTCTCTGAAAAATGGTTAAGAACACAACTGTATATTACCAGCTATAGATTAAGCAAATGCATGTGAGATTTCACTCTGGAATAGACTGCATACATTTGGGGACATTTCAGTCTTCGTTGTATTACAACACACTGTTGTTGCCACATTCAAGATTCAACCCCCCTAAAAAGACTTCTGAAACACAAAACCCTAAGACCCTAAAGCTTTAGGAAAAAGACAGAAGATAAGGCTACTGCAGGAATACTTTGGGTAGAAAAAAATCCACATTTCCAGAATTTGTCCCCTAAAAATGGCTGGTCCCCGTGCACCTTCTCCTCTCACAGCAGAGAAAGTTCTGTCTCTGCATAAATACTGTCATTGAGAGATGTAGGCTCATCTGAGTGACACAACAGAAGAATTAAGGTGGCCATACACAGGCAGCTTAAATTGTTCTATTTCACCCAAAAAAAACTTTAACTTCTCAAAATTAAAACCAAAGACTCCATATAGGTTATAGGAGGTCCCCCATAGGCTAAAACAGCAATACAGCAGGTTTAAGGTGGTGAAGGGTCGAAGTAGAATTTCTTACAGAGACTGTATTCAGGCTCGAATTTGTGGCTAGGCCACATAGGCCTGGGCAGCAGATTTTTTGGGGTGGCATGCCGACGCCGCCCCACCGCTCTGTGGGGAGCACCGAGGATGCACTGCTCCCCGGCGCTCCCATGCTAAGGGCGCTTGTGCGCCAGCCTGCGTTAGTCTGGGGGGGGGCGCTAGTACCGCACGGCCGAGCTCCTCGACCGCGTAGCCTAGGTGCACCCGCAGAGCGAATCCAGTGGACAGTACTTTTTTTGGAATGGACGATTTTTTCAATTGGAATCAAATTTTTTCAGTTGGAATCCAATTTTGGCCACTTATACAAGGAAAACATGTTTGTACCATGGGTTTGCTAATCTTTATATGGAAAAGTAAAGGAACCTTTAACATGCTTAAGGAAAGTCATTGGTTAACAGGGCCATCCCCCAGAGAGGGCCCAGTTTATTAGCCCCCTATCCACTCAGGCTACTGTGTGGGGAACCTTATCAGCCATAAGTCCTCTTACGCAAACAGCACACACCTCCAATATGCTCCTTTGTGTCCATAGTTGGCCACAATCCATTCACTCTTTGCCTTTACTTCTGTCCCATGGGTGGCAGTCTTTTTTGTATGTAATAAAATGGTATAAGCAAAAGAATTATACTTGAAAAAAAAAATCTTATCTTTCAGAATTAGTGGGTAAAGAATAACTTGCCGATTCCATAACCGGGTAGCAACAATCTTAGTGAGTTTAGCCATCAGACATTTTTGTAAAATCATGCAGGAGACTAATGCCATTGCTGCCAAAACAAGTGTTGACTGAATGTGTAGCTATAATACCAAAAGGTTTCCTTGCAGCAGGCTAAACCCAGTATGTGGCACATGAGCATAAAGCTGCATAGATGGTCCTCTAAAGCTTCACCAAGCTTTCAGCTTATGCCTCATACATGTGGCCAAAATGAAAGCCGCTAAACCTATATATGAAAAGCCCACTGGGAGAATATCAGATTGAGGTTTGTCCTCTTCTGTAGGTCTGTAATGGCCCCCATGGGGTATAATCTTTGGCAAGGGAGATAAACTCAAATTAATCAAATAATGCCTGTGTGGTCAGTTGGACAAAGAACAGATTGTTGTTGTGACATCATGAGCAAGGGGACCTTTGTGTTCATGGCTAGATCAAAAGTGACCCATACCTCATATTACCCTTTAGAACAGACTAAACTGATCAGAATGCCTAAAAGAATGCATAAAAATGTCATTACCCCTGTTTCCATTGTTTTTTTTTGTCCACTGCAAACTACACTCCTTCGTAGTCACTCAGAGAAGCAGAACACAAGGGTCACTTGCTGCCCTAGCCCATCCATAACTTAGTACAATTGCTTGTACAATCTTATAGGCCTTTTATAGCACTACCATTGTTCTTTGTCTGTATGTGTAAGCAACATGAAGTACCACCATATTGTGTATATATAACTGGGATATTCCCACCACAATAGAGGAAGCTCCCAAAGTGCTCCATCCCAAAAACACACAGCATTGTTGTGCGCTACTCTGAAGTTTATTGAGACTAAATTGCAAAATACGGAATGATATATACATATATATTATTTCTGCAGTGCATTTGGGTTAGTGTTTGATAAGAAGGAATGTCTACAACTAGGGATGCACTGAATCCAGGATTCGGTTCAGGATTTGGCCAGGATTCAGACTTTTTCAGCAGGATTCAGATTCGGCCGAATCCTAGTGCATGGCCGAACCAAATCCGAATTTGCATATGTAAATTAGGGAGGGAAGGGAAATTGCATGACTTTTTGTTACAAAACAAGGAAGTAAAAAACATCTATTCCTTTCCTGACCCTAATTTGCATATGTAAATTAGGATTTAATATTTTGGACGAATCCCAAAAAGTGGATTTAGTGCACCCCTATTAACAGCAGAGATGTCCATGTTGGTGCTGGGGTTTCCTCTAAGATATGTGTCAAATTGTTCAATACCCAGGCACCAGGCCCGGACTGGCAATCTGTGGGTTAGGGCAAATGCCAGATGGGCTGCTATAAGGTCCCATAGAAAGTCACTATTTAGTGGGCTGGTGGGGGCTGTTTGGGCCTCTATGTGGGCTGATTGGGCCTCTGTGTACCTGAAATGCCAGGGCCTATTTTGATTCTCAGTCCAGTCCTGCCAGGCACCACTGCATTAAACAATCAGTACAATATGCTGTGAGAGTTTCCATGCCAATATGATATTCAGGCCCATTATAATGCAGACATTCAGCACATTGGTTCTAAAAATTTGCAAAAAATAATAGTTTTGTCCACAACCTACACAAGTTTAAGAGGGAATCCTAGCTGCTGCCTTCCACGAAAATTCCCATCCTTCTCAGCTGGTTGGAAGGGATCATTTCATCATTTCCTAAAACTTGAAACTTTGCTACACAGGTAAAACAAATAAAAAAAGGCAACATCAAACCCAAGGTGAGGTGTCTTTAAAGTTACAATAATTTCAGGTTTGTAAATATGGGTAATAAATATCAGTCTTTCAGAAGAATCACTTCTTCAAGTAAAGCACACCCTTTGGAGAGGCAAGGGAAAGTGTTTACTTCTCAGTAGAAAAGGCTCTTTTCATCATTGGGGGTCCAGACTTGCCAACATCAAACATTATCTCAAGAGGTGGATTATTCAGGCAACACCAATCAGGTATACGTCCGGTCTGGTTATAATATTCTTTAGACACAGATCTGCTCCCCAGGATATCTTGAAGAGCTCCAAAAATTGCCCCTGGTAAAAAGGCAACAAAAAAATTACATTAAATTTACATACACAAAACCAGATTACCAGATGTATTTCTCTTTGCCAGGCCAAGGCATGAAGTACAAAACTGTATGAAATCTGGCTATGTGTGTGCTGCTTAACTGCTTACCCCATATATACATCAATAAACTTAAGGTGATACGGTCATGGGAAAACATGTTAATAGTGCTGCTGCAGTAGACATTTGCACTTTAATCCATTTCTCAAAAGAACAGATTTTTTTATATTCAGTTTTGAAATCTGACATGGGGCTAGCCATTTTGTCAATTTCCCAGTTGCCCCTGGTCATGTGACTAGTGCCAGCACTTTAGGAGGGAACTGCTTTCTGGCAGGCTGTTGTTTTTCCTTCTCAATGTAACTTAAGGAGTCACAGTAGGACATGGGTTTTTACTATTGAGTGCTCTTCTTATATCTACCAGGCAGCTGTTATCTTGTGTTAGGGAGCTGCTATCTAGTTACCTTCCCATTGTTCTGTTGTTAGGCTGCTGGGGGAGAGAAAGGGAGGGGGTGAGATCACTTGGGGCAGCTAGGAAATTGACAATATGTATAGCCCCATGTCAGATTTCAAAATGAAAAAAATCTGTTTGCTCTAATGGATTTCAGTGCAGAATTATGCTGGAGCGGCACTATTAACTAATGCTTTTTGAAAAAAACTTTTTCCCATGCCAGTATCCCTATAAAGGGGTGATTCACCTTTAAGTTAACTTTTAGTATGTTACAGAATGGCTAATCCTCAGAAACTTTTCAACTGGCTTTGAATTTTTATGGTTTTTATTTTTATTATGCTCTGTAAGGCTAATAGCTTTCATTATTGCTACTTTTTATTACTCATCTTTCTATTCAAGCATTCTCCTATTCATATTCCAGTCTCTTAGTCAAATCAATGCATGGTTGCTAGGGTAATTTAGACACTAGCAACCATATTGCTGAAATTGCAAACTGGAGAGGTGCTGAATAAAAAATTAACAATTCAAAAAACACAAATAATACAAAATGAAAACCAATTGCAAATTGTCTCACAATATCACTCTCTACATCATACTAAATGCTAACTCACAAGTGAACAAGCCCTTTAAAATCATTCATATTATATTAATCAACATGAAGTTTTTTTTTTGCCCCCCACATATGCTTTTTTCCCACTTCTATGGATACTGTACCTCCAAGCCAAGCCACACAGTTTGGCTTTGCGGGGGGAGTGTGAACTTTAAAGATCTTGGTAGCCAGAGTTTCTTTGTATTTTGGCTTTTCCACCAAGTAGTGTATCTCTGCCATAAGTCGGGGAAGGAATCCAGGCAACATAGCAGTACCACCTATAATTACCAGATTCTCAGCCAGCTGCTTCCTTGTATCTATTGGGCACTGCTCAATAAACAAATAAATAAATGTTAATTCACTGGCTCAAAAAGTTTCCAAAAACTCAACTGCACATCCACTCATCTAGTCATTAATCTTATTCAACTAGGCATTTTGTACAAAAACCTCCAATTCCAGAAACTCCAGCCTGCAAATGCAATCTCATCTCCTATTATATACTAGAACATTGTGGCCTGTTTATTTCAAACCAGTCAATATCTGCATATTGCCAACTGCAAACAGAAATGGTAAAATATGAAACGTTTTTAACTACCTCTACTACATTTTCTTTCACATGCCTACCTTCTTCTACCTTTTATCACATTTACAGCACAGGGTTTGCTGAACAATGGCACATTGACAATTATGAAAAGCAATTTCCCGTCATAAGGTTATGCTTAGATGGTACCTGGTTCCTGCAGGAATAGCACAATTGCTACCCTCGGCTGATAACTGATGTTTTAGAGGTTGCAATCATAAAGGAACTGTGTACCATATATGGTGGCAATGTCCATTAGCACAAAAATTCTGGATAAGAATATATAATGTGGTTTATTCAATATTTAACATTCCAATCCCTAAGCTTCCTAGCACAGCGCTCTTATGTAAAAAAGCAGACGCACTAACACCAATTCAATTTCAATTATTCTCTATAGATGCCACCAAAGGTAAAACTGATTGGCTAATGGCACAAAAGAAGATGTCCGGTATTTTATTGGACTCCCATCAAAACTACCTGCAGGTCTGGACTCCTTGGATCGAATATAGATTTGGTACCAACTACCCAATAATACTTAAGTATTTTAACCATGTACACTTGATCACACAATATGTATCATTTAAATGTGATTTTGTTTTTCTCTTTAGGTTTTACCTACCAGTTAATTGGTTACATTTGTATTTTTGTTAAACACCACTTGTGCAACTGTAAATGGATAAAAATAGTCTGCTTACAAATGATATACAAACTAAGTCTGGAGAAGATCAATGTGTTGAGTAACAATGTTAAAATTTTTGATTGCACTTATTGTTCACTACTGTAATCTAATTTACTTGAAAACAGAATAAAAATATTGGAATAGAAATGCAGTTTCCCATCCATCTACTTCAGAGCCTACACTTTAAATGTGATAAATAGCCAATTCCAAAATGAATGCTTGATACACTGTATATCCTAATATTCTTAGACAATGTTTAACCTGTCTTAAATTTTTAAGGCTTTTAAGCCATTTTAATTTTATTCTGCTTTGTGTTAGTCTGAAGTTCCAAATGCTGTCTTTCCATCATACTTAAAGAGATTGTTCAGTGTAAAAATAAAAACTGGGTAAATAGATAGGCTGTGCAAAATTGAAAATGTTTTCGATATAGTTAATAAGCCAAAAAATGTATGTATAAAGGCTGGTAGTATAGTTAGTCAGGGAAAAATGGAAACTATAAAGGCTGGAGTGACTGGATGACTAATATAATAGCCAGAATCCAACTTCCTGCTTTTCAGCTCTCTAACTTTGAGTTAGTCAGCGACTTGAAGGGGGGCCACATGGGACATAACTATTCAGTGAATTTGCAATTGATTCTCAGCATTCAGCTCAGATTCAAAAGCAACAGTTATGGCCCGTGTGGCCCTCCCTCAAGTCACATTTTTGGCTAACTAACTAAATTAAAAACATTTTTTATTTTGCACTGCCTAACTATTTACCCAGTTTTTATTTTTATACTGAACAATTCCTTTAATCTGGCCATAGATGCAAAGATCCGCTTGTTTGGAGATATTGCAAAACAAGCGGATCTTTCCCAGATATGCCACTAACTGGCAGGGCTATATCGAGGTAATCCGAGAAGCGGATTACGAGAAGTAATTATGAGAAGCGCAATGGACTTCCGCCAGGTCAGTCGAAAGGAAATCCAACTTTCCCATATCGTGTCTAGATATTGGCCAGGAAGGCCTATCGGAAGCCCCGATACACAGGGAGATAAAGCTGCCGATATCAGTCGTTTAGACCAATTTGACAGTTTATCTGCCCGTGTATGGCCAGCTTTAGAGAGCTGAAAAGCAGGAAGTAGTGCTCTGACTATTATGTTAGACATCCAGTCACTCCAGCCTTTATACATGACATTTTTGGCTAACTAACTATATTAGAAACATTTTTTAACTAGGCTGTATTTATTTTCACACTGAATTGGTTATCATCATCTTTTCTTTAAGCATTTGTAACATTGAGACAACATTAAACAATGCAATATTGGTTCTACAAACATGTTTTGTTTCTGTGTAAAAACACACCTACATATCCCAATCATTAGTTGGAGGACCTGTGTTACTAAGGTTATAGCTGTACAGCATGTATGTAAATTACCCAGTTTTTATTTTTGTACTGAACTGTTCCTTTAAAGTTTGTTTCTAGTTGAATAGTTATTTTAATGCACTCTAAATGATTCCATAAAATGGAATAGCATAGTTGTAATAACAATCAGGATTAAATAAATATTTTGATTATCCACCGTCTTCCAAATAGTTAATCTCTGACTGGTCTATAAGTCTATAGCTATAAGCAAGCTGCTGCACAAGAACTGAAAATACGGTTTGTGCAAAAAAGCAATGGTTAGAACACTGGACCTTAGAACCCTGAGGCTAATTATTTAATTAATAGGAAGTGACCCTGCGGACTTTGATGTTGGACCATTGCACGGAGCCACACTAGTAGGTGACGAACTTGCGGAGAAAGACTGTTTGCGCAGAGGAACTCGGGGAACATTGTGTCAATACCGCGTCCTTAACAGCACAACCGCATGCACAGCTGTGCAGGGACTCCAACCTACTCTTTTATGTGATTTTAAAGAAACCGTTTTGTAAGTGCAATATTTTTATTAAAACGCTTTTAGATATCATTTTCCGCACATGCTGCTTTTATTGCTATTTATCCAGAACAAGAAGTAAACGGAGGAAAGAGAGAGATACTTTTCAATGCTGCATACTAGTTTTAAACGTCTGTGAGTATAATCAGAATCAGAGCCTAACCCATGTGGGTACTTCTCAGATAATATTTGATCACTGTTTCTACGTATTTTAGCGCACACTGTTTGATGGTGGTGGATACCGAATCCATTCTTTACTTTATGTTTTTGAGTTTCATAAGAAACCACTAATGAGGTGTTAATTAAACACACTGAGAGTGTTCCAATCAATTCACACACTGGGTGTAATCCACTTATGTGAACATACTACACTATATTTTGCATTTTGTTTTTTTGTCTCCTCCTCTTTGAGGCACGATCAGCAACAAAAGTTCCTTGTTTGGAAATCTGTTGAATTACTCTTTGGGGAAGGAGAGAACCCTGTTTGCTGCTGATTTTGGAAGACAGAAGTGTTACACTGTGGTTTGAACCTAATTTTTGCATTTATAATTATTTAATTAGCCCATTTCAGTTGAATCACTATTCCAGTAGTCCATGTGATCAACTATACATATAATCTTCATCAGAAACTGTTCTCTGGCAAGTGCCATACAATTTAAATGCCACAGCACAAAATGTTTTAATATAATTATTGTAGATATAGCCATTATACTGTTACATTTATAATATTATAAAAATCTAGCTTTCCACAGGTGCCCTGCGGGTAGGTTAATCACATATCCTAAAAATGACCCTGTATGTGACTTAGTTAGCCACCAACATAACTATTCACCTGAACAAGTGAATCCAGTATTAAGGAAGCAACAGACTTCTCTTCATTGTCCTGCTCAAAAAGCAGTTCTGCAACAGAATCCCTGCAAAAAGAGAAGTAGAACTTCTAACATAAAATTGTAAAGCAACAGAAACACTTTTTTTCATTATGAGCAATACAGATAAAATGCCGCAACTACTGCCAGACCATAGCAGTATTTGAAGCTGGCCATAAACAAATAGATGGTCTTGGATAATATATTTTTTTTAATTTACTACTGGAACATGCCTCTGTGTGGCGGACTCTAAAGTAACAGAAGGTGATAGGATTCTACTAGATGGGCAGCCAGTGTGTCTGTCTAGACAAAAAATCTAGTTTAACAATGTATTCTGTGAATGCTTATTGGGCACGTCTGAAGTGGCAGGAGCAAACACTCCGGGGTCCATTTATCATGCTGTGTTAAAAGTGGAGTGAAAAATTACCAGTGATATTGGTAGCAATAGCAACCAATCAGATCCTTGCATTTATTTTCTAACTGTTGAATTCTAATTGCTGATTGGTTGCAACATCACCATTAATGCTTTACTCCACTTTTTACACTACATAAGTCCTGTACATGCAGCCCATTGAAATCCACTTCAATATCCTTTGACCACCTCATCATGTATGTGAGTACCCTAGTTTCACTCACAAAATGTTACTTGTGGCAGAAAATTAGAGTGCTGGGTAGGCAAAAGTAAGGGGTGATGCAAGTAACTTCAACTACATTTAAAACTTCAAAGGTTTCCACCATAAGGGTAAGGGCACACGGGCAGATTTGGGGAGACTCTCTCTGCCTTCCTGCCAGCTACAATGAAAAATCGCCATCGGGATAGCACATGCAGTGCTTTGTTTTCTGAAGTCGCCAAAAGTTTCCTCACAAGGAAACTTCGGAAAACAACTGCCTTTCAGCACCCCCTCTGGCATTTGCCAGAATCCATTTACCAGAATCCACAGATTATCAGGCATCCTTACCTTATAGAACCTTTAACATGCAAAATCTTTTGTCCATCCAAAGGATAGTCAACATCAGGAGGTGGCACAGGGCGCTAAGGATAAAAACAAGGAAACCATAAAAAGGCAAGTGCACAGCACAGCAATCAAACTTCATTTATATCCACAAATCAATGGATTGCAAAAAAGCTGTTCTATACTACCTTTGGGGCAACACAAATTAGTATAAATCCTACCTCAGCAGTGCCATCCAAATTAAATTTTGCAGCCTGAAGTTTTAGTCCTCTCTGGAGGTCACTCACAAAGCAGATACGCACTTTAATGAAAGAGAAAAACAATCATCTGATATGCCAATTATAACGTCTACACAAAGTGTTTTGAGGATGCTGTATGAACCCACTTGACACTCAGGGACAGATTTATTAACGGTAGAATAATTTTTTTGGGAGGGGTCGTTTTTGATCGAATATGGCCGTTTTCGTTCAATGGAATTAAAATTCATTTGAATCGTATGATTTGATCGAACAATTTCACCAAAATCCTAGGATTTCTCAGAACTTAGAAAAAATTTCAGGACAAGAGCTGTGAGGTCCCCCATAGGCTAAAATGGCAAAGCTTTTAGCTGCCGAATAGTCAAAGTCGAAGGCTTTTTAAAGGGCCAGTACTTCAAAATTCGCATTTTTTCAAATTTCAAAATTACTTTGAAATTCCAATTTTACAAATTCAAATTTTATTCAAATTTTCACTTCCACCCTTAGTTCATCAACCCCTTAGGGGACTTATCACTGGTGATGTTGCCCATAGCTACCAATCAACAATTAGATTTGAACAGTCACCTACAAGTTAGAAAACAAAAGAAAAGACCCAATTTGTTGCTATGGGCAATATCACTGGTGATGCAGGTCTCCAATATTAATAAATATGCTCCTTTAACTGTTATATATGTGGCTTTATGTGTCATGGTGGTTAGCATTGCTGCTGTTCAGTGCAGTGATTTCAGTCAGGGCATTATCTGCAAAAATGTTGTATGCTCTCGGCAGGGGTTTCCCCTTGGGTACTCCAGTTTCCATACTCCAAATGCAGGTCTTAATGATAAAACTAGTGATAATAATTGAATTTTTAGTAACAAGAAATGTTATCAATAAGCAACTTGACAATGTTCCATTTATAAAGATACATAGAATTTCACAAAATATGCTGCACACGGGCATAATCACATAATAAAATCAGGAAAGAGCATTTTCTGACTACACAATTTAAAATTAGAGCTGGAGATGCACACTGTGTCTTATTTGTCGCATGAATTGGAGGAGATTTAAAGGGCACCTATGGGGCTAAAAAAATTCCCCAAACCGAAGGTGCGGGCTGATAGAGCCTGCATTCCGGTTTGGGGTTCTAGTAGTTAAAAAAAAAATTCCCCCTGCCTGCGCTGGCTTACTCGCACTGGGAGGGAGCTCCCGGTGTGAGTCGCCATGACAGCCCATGCGCATGAGCAGTATGCTCATGTGACGTCGTGGGCATAAGCCGAATCAAAAGCTGCCACAAATTCAGGCAGCTTTTCATTCTGCGCATGCTCATGGGCTGTCATGGCGGCTCGCACTGGGAGCTCCCTCCCACTGCGAGTAAGCCAGCGCAGGCAGGGGGAATTTTATTTTTAACTACTAGAACCCCAAACCGGAATGCGGGCTCTATCAGCCCGCACCTTCGGTTTGGGAATTTTTTTTAGCCCCATAGGTGCCCTTTAACACGGGAGACAAAATTTACCATCACCTTAAAATATATAAACATTTCCAAAATACAGCTATTGTTGTAGAGGGATTGATCCATTACCTTTAATGTCCTCCACTATTTCTTCTGAAATACTGCCTGAAATGAACAAACATCAGTAAGCAAGATAAATCTGCTTAATCTCAAGTCTGACATAAAACTGCACTTAGGTAATTATAAATCACACAGTAACTGTAAACTCTTCACAAAGGCTAAAAGGTTGATTTATTAAAAGAAAAAGTTAAAGTACTCAATACACTTTAATTTTCAACAGCACAAATGGTTCTCAAGAATCTGCCAACAACTACTGGCTTAAAGGAGAACTAAACCCCTGTTAATCAAAAATCCCCTTTCCTCCAATGGCCCTCCTCCCTACTTCATCCCTCCCTAGTACCTTAGTTGAAAAATTGTTCCTGGCATTAACCTTGGAATATTCATATAGCATAGAGCAAAGGAGCTCTTTGGCACCATCTTCTGTATCTTCGGGTTCCTTGCAGAAGTGAGTGCCGTCATGGAGCTTTTTCACACTTGCACTTACAATGGGCCATTCTGGTATTTGTGCCTTCTGTGCATGAGCCACAAAGCTTGTAAGATTGTTGAAGGAAAAGAAAAGGATCAGAAGATGGTGGCGAAGAGCTCCTGTGTGCTACTCTGGCTACAAGGTTAATGCCAGGACACTTTTTCAACTAAAGTACTAACGAGGGAAGAAGCAGGGCCAATGGAGGGGACTGTATTCAGCTCTGTCTTGTACAAGAAAACAATGCTTACTCATTACAGATGGCAAGCTCTGGTCCTTGGCTGTTCCTGTATTGGCCGTGCACTCCTCCAACAACTGTGATTCCAGCTCTCTGAAGCAAAGATGTATGGAATTAACAAATGTTAGCATCTGCGATTACCTGTATATAGTAAGAATATGGTGCTGCTTACTATCAATATAGAGTATAAGTCAATTGGTTTTCATTATTTTATTAATTGTGGCTTTTGAGTTGCTTAGCATTTTATTCAACAGCTCTCCAGTTTGCCATTCTATAACATACTTAAAGTCAAACCTTTAAGCTCCTCATACCACAACATGTGCTTTCACGAGTATCTAGATTTAAAGGTACAGTACCTCCCCCCTTTTCAACATCAGTGCAATAAATTTGATTTGTGTAGAACATACAAATCTATGGTCTTTGTTATTTCTTGAGTTAAATAGAGCAAATAGCGAAACATGATTGGTCCTTGACAGATAGGTAATTAGATTTCCAGTGCACAGATAATAGTTAGCTAGCTAAAAATGTAATATATAAAGGCTGGAGTGACTGGGTGTCTAACATCATAGCCAGAACACTACTTCCTGCTTTGCAGTTCTCTTGGCTTTCGTTGATTGGTTACCAGGCAATAACCAATCAGTGACTTGAAGGTGGACCACATGGGTCATAACTGTTGCTTCTGAATCTGAACTGAATGCTGATGATCAATTGCAAACTCACTGAAACATGATGTCAAATGTAGCCTCCCTTCAAGTCACTGACTAATTCAGAGTTAGAGAGCTGAACTGGTTATCATCCCTTTTTTAAGGTTTTTATTTAAGCACTTGTAACATTGAGACAACATTAAACAATACAACAGTGGTTCCACAAACATGTTTTGTCCCATACACCTACATTGATCAGTTGGTGACGACCTACTCAAGATGATGTTCAGTCACCTGTTAGAGAAAAAAGGGGGCTTTGGGGTTCTCAGTGGTGGGATGGGCTATAGTTTCAGATGGTTAACAATACAGTGTTAATCTATAGGCTATCATTCTTATTTTACCCTACTTCTTAACCACATATTAAAGACACCCAGATTAAAAAAAAACACATACTAATCAGTTAGTTGGAGAACCTGTGTTAGCTAAGGCTATAGATGTACAGCATGTCTATAAATATGGGAACCAAAACAAACTTTGTATCTAAGGTATCACCATCACTAACAGCAGCTTTGGCAGCATTCAGTGAATTTTGAGTTTCTTTAAAACAAAAGAAATTCACAATCAATATGCTGTGGAGTCAGAATCAGGAGCAATTTTGGGCATCTGGAGTCAGAGTTGCCAAAAATGTACCAACTCCTAATAACTTTAAATACAAGCACTGAAAATAATCAAATCAGATTTAAGAGCTTCTATGAAGGAGGATAAGGCGGAAACAATTCTAGTTCTAAAGTTGGCCATAGACGCATATCGTACAATCATTGTATGATCGGACATCAACATCTCCCGATGTTGTGCCTTTTCTCCTTTTTCCAACTTGAATGGCTGCCCCATGGAAGATGTTGTCCATGAGCTCTGCTGCACTACTCTGCATAAGTGAGCATAACATTCAGGGACACTGGAATAAATGTAGAATTCAGGGAGAAAGCAGGGAGGGGGAACTATCTAAGGAAGTGTAGTTTTTCTTTTGGGGGTTTATTTTGCCTTTAAAAACAGAGGAGTTGGAGGCATTGAAGGATTTATGTACTGACTCCACAGTCCTGGGTGTTCTGTTCAAACATTATGAACCATAGGTCTATAAGGAACATGTGTTATACTTCCATAGCACTTTAGCTGTTGTTCTCCTGATTTAGGGCACAGAGATAATGACAAGCTCTGTATGATAAATACAAAACAATTAGTAAAACCATTGGGGACAACACACAAAAAAAAATTTCCAATAAAAATGCTTACTTGTGAATCGCTTTTCCTCCCAAGGGAAGAGCTCCCCAGCAGCTGAGGATTGGAATTCCTTCATATATCTAACATTATGTATTTTAAGAATATATATTTTCTATAAATTAAATGACTGCAATGAAAAATGTGTTCACTAAAATGTCTAATGCAATGAATATCAGACTGCTAAATCTGCACTTACATGAAAACATCAGGAGGGGGCTATAAAACCTATACAACAAGCACTTACAAACTATAGTTTTTGAATGTTCTTGGCAGCCAAGCAGTAAGCACACGTCTAACCATTCATTAATATGTGGAACATGGAGACGCTTAACCACAGGCATACAAGGAACAAGAACTGACAGCTTACTTCCATTTAGAAGCAATTCTACTGTATCAGGTTGTCTCCAATTATTAAAGCTAAAGTTTCTAAAAGGGCAGATGAGATTGAATTGAGCACATGGGCCCAAGAAAAGTACAACAAAACCAGCATACCTGACAGAAGCACTAGCAACAAGAAATCTGAGCAACAAGAAATCTGAGCACCAAGAAGAGACCATTAACAGCACACCTAGGAGTTTACACAAACAGAGCCTTATTGGGAAAGGGAGGGATACAGAACAGGTGTAAGTGTTTATAATATATAATCCGAGGTAGACTAAAATTATGATGTGAATTAAAATAAATGCACAACAAAAAAAACCCAAGGCTATTGCTGTCCGTCCAATAATGTGTAAGGGAGACTTACACATAAGCAAACTATAAGCCACTTGGTCAGAGCTACATGTAGTAAGCCATTACAATGACATGTTTAAATGGTACCTGGGCCAACCTCTTTGTCCATCATCTACATCGTATTTCTCAAAGCATCCAAAAAGAAAAGACAAAACGCACACTTTTTTTTTTATAGATTATAATCTATTAGATTTTGCTTCTACAAAAAGGATACAGGTAAAACTAAACTTTCTGCATATCCACAGTCCAAAACCATGGCTGAGTTTATACCAAGGGTTAGAAGAGACATGAGATGGCTTGGAGCAAAAAGCACTGATGGAACCTGTAAGAAAATATTAAAAAATATATATTATTTATAGTCAAATTCCTACAGTGGTGTCCAGAGGTATATACACAGTCTCAACCAATTCTCTCATTTTTACTGAACACATCCTACACTGAAATATTCAATGCAATGACTCTCTAAAAAAAACAATTAAAAGTGAAATGCTTTAGGATAGAAAACTATAAGAACTTAAATATATTTAGAACCGGAACAATGTTTGCTTTGTTGTGAAAACAATAGGTGAAAAGCAACTGATTTAGAGACAAAGTTACCTTGCATTCCATAGTTACATAGGGTTGAAAAAAGACAAAGTCCATCAAGTTCAACCCCTCCAAATTAA
>CM044445.1:87581102-87601697 GCA_024363595.1 Xenopus borealis
TGCGGACGCCCATGGCCATGGATGGGGGGGGAGCCGACCTTTTGGGTTGCCTAGGGCGCCTGGCCCGCCTCTGCACCCAGCAGCCTAACAAAAGAACAATGAGAAGGTAACCAGATAACAGCTCCCTTGGGACCTGGGGTTTTCCGGATAACAGATATTTCTGTACTTTGGAACTTCTTACCTTTTGTCTACTAGAAAATCATGTAAATATTAAATAAAGCCAATAGACTGGTTCTGCATCCAATAAGGATTAATGATATCATAGATTGGATCAAGTACAAGCTACTGTTTTATTATTACAGAGAAAAAGGAAATCATTGTTTTTAAATTTGGATTATTTGATATAATGGAGTCTATCGGGCAAATTCACTAAACCGCGAAGCATCTACGTCATTTCGCAACTTCACCAATTTACTAACGGTGTCCCTGGCGAAAATTCGCTAGCTAAGTAGATAGACTAGCGCAACTTCACACCCTTACGTCAGGCGAAGTTGTGACAAAGGGACGTAATTACGCTAATTCACTAAGATGCCCATTTTACTGAACGTTACCTCTTGCGCTAGACGTTACTTCACCAGGTCAGACCTGGTGAAGTTCAATACAATAGATAGGAGTTTGGGAAAAAAACTTGACATTTTTTCTAAGTCCCAAAAAAACGCTGGTGTCTTTTACTTTTTTAGGGTGATAGTCTGAAAAATAGCCTCCTTCCCCCCCACATTTCCTAACATATGGCAACACAACTATACAGGGGGCACATGTAGGGCAATAGGACAACTTTATTTTATTTATTAAAGGTTTCCTGGGCTTGTGTAGTGTAATGTAGTGGCTGTAACATATACTTCTATTATACTTTCAACTTTGCGCCGTATGCAAATTATGCATCTCTAGCATAAATGCGCTTTGCCTGGTGAAGTAACGGTAGCACAACTTTGCTACTTTTTGTAAATTCGCATTTTAGTGAATTAGCGGCGGGCTGATGAAAATTCGCCTGGAAAAGTGCGGCGAATTGTGGCAAAACCGTCGCTAGCTAGTGAATTTGCCCCTATGGCAGATGGCCTTTCCATATTTCAGAGCTTTCTGGATATCGGGTTTCTGGATTAAGAATCCCATGCCTGTACTACATTTTTGCATTGCATTTGATAAAACGGTGTATTCTTTAGAACTGGCAATACCTCCTAATGCCTGGGCTTTGCTTACAAGCTACCCACTGGCTATACACAATACACGTAAATACATATCTGGAAATTAATATCCTAAAATGCCTCAGAATGTCAATGTGGGCCCCTGTCACAGACCTTCAACCAGAGCCCTCGGTGTGCCATCAATCTGAGCATTCACTGAACAATATGGTGATATATAAATAACAATCATCTACGGTATTACACCAGAAAGAACAAATAAGCATACAACGTGGCAGTACCCTTTTCAGCAGCAATGAAAGCAACTGTCAGGGTAATCAACTGCCATATTGCTCATGTACAGTATTCTCAGTGGTGGTGAGGTTCAGTGTTGCTATTTTTACTTTTTGTTATTTGCAAGAAGCAAGGGAGAATCTATGGAGCTTATATAGCGCCCGGGGAGATTTAAAGAAAAAAGGCATGGTGAATCATCAGTGGCTGTTCAGTGTGGCTCTCTGAGCTTCATCCCCAAGCTGCTTGGGCAAAAATGTTTTAATGGACCTTGCTAACAAAATGTCTAAACACTTAGGGCTCTTACACACGAGCATTTTTACCTGCGCTCCCCTGCATTCCGTTTATCTGCGTTCAGCCACAGAGGAGCGCAGGTATAGACGCACTTAATGCTTTTCAATGGGGCTGTACTCACACGAACGCATGTAGACGCCAAACGCTGGAAAAATGCAGCATGTTGCGTCTGAACCTGCGTTTGGCGCCTACATGTGTTCGTGTGAGTACAGCCCCATTGAAAAGCATTGAGTGTGTCTATACCTGCGCTCCCCTGCGGCTGAACGCAGCAAAACGGAACGCAGGAGAGCACAGGTAAAAACATTCTTGTAAGAGGCCTAAGGGGCCAATTAAATAAGGATCTAACTTCGAAGTGCTAAAACTTCGAAATTCGACCATCAAATTCAAAAACTTCGACTATCAAAGTTTTTTTTTAAAAATTTGGCCATTTTCGATCAAAGTAAAATAGGAATCGATCGATTCGAACGATTTCATCGATCGATTCGAACGATTTCATCGATCGATTCGAACGATTTCATCGATCGATTCGAACGATTTCATCGATCGATTCGAACGATTTTAAAATAAAAAACTTTGAATTCTTAAGACTTAGCCAGATTTTAGGATCTAGGAGGTCCCCATAGGCTAACATAGCAATTCAGCTGGTTTAAGGTGGCAAATGGTATGATTTGAAGTTTTTTAAAGGGACAGTACTTGGAAATTCGAATTTACAAATTTTTTTTTCAATTTGAATCGAATTTTGGGCGATTCCATAGTCAAAGTATCCCGTAATTACTTTGAAATTCAAATTTTAAAAATTAGAATTTTATTCGAAAATTCACTTCGACCTTTAGTAAATGTGCCCCTAAAGGTGGCCAAACACAGGCTGATAAAATCTGCTGACAGAGTCGGCCAGATGTCGATCGGGCAGGGGTAAAAATCCAGGGATCACGGACCACATCTGTTAGTTTATGCGACATCCTGTATTCATTTCATTATGATCCGATCGTTGGGCCCTAGCCCAATATCTATTTCCCACCAGGTCTGGACTGAGAATTAAAATAGGCCCTGGCATTTCAGGTACACAGAGGCCCAAACAACCCCTACCAGCCCACTAAATACTGAATTTCTATGGCATCTTATAGCAGCCCCTCTGGCATTTGCCAGAACCCACCGATTGCCATTCCAGGCCGGTCTGCCACCTCAAGGTGAGCATATCGGGGAGATATCCAATTGTTTGGTGAAATTTCCAAACAAACGGATCTCTATGTATAAGGCCACCTTAAGATTTGAAACCATTCCTCCTCATTCAGTCACTTGGGGGCAGATTTATCAAGGGTCGAATTTCGAATAGCAAAAAGACCAACCGAAATTAATTAGAATTTTTTAGATCAAATAGGTCAGTTTTCAATCAAATAGGTACATATTCTAGGAGGTTTTAGATGGCAAATGGTTGAATTTGAATTTTTAAAAAGACAGTACATGATAAATTTAGAAAATCTAATTTTTTGCAAATTCAAATCAAATTTGGACTATTCCCTAGTCGAAGTACACAAAAATAACTCGAAAGTCCAATTTTTTTAATTCGAATTTTCACTTTGACCCTTGATAAATCTGCCCCTTATTATTGCAAATAGGATGTTTCCTTAAAATGCCTGTAACATTAAAACTCATGTGGCTTCCTGCACATTTAGATATATATCAGTACTGTGCCTCTGCTGTTGTAAATAATTAAAGTCCTCCCTGTGGCAGCGGAGGTCCTGCGTGACTATAAGTCGCACTTCAAATAACAAAATGCTATCTAGATATAGTTTATGTAATTTCAAATGTCATTTATAGAACCCTACACACATATAGGACAAAAACATTCCTCATGCAAAATAGGACCAGAGCCCCGAGATACAGAAACATTGATGTTGCTTTAAAGGGGATGTAAAGGCAACACAATAAAATCCAATTTTTGCTTACTTTAATGAAAAAGAAATCTATCTCCAATATACTTTAATTAAAAAAATTATACTGTTTTTATAATATGCAGTGAAATTCTCCCTTCATTTACTTGTTCTGCCAGCTGCAGATAAGAAACTTCAGATGATCCCTAATTGCTCTGCAGGGAAAGGATCACACTTTCAAACAGGGGGGGGGGGGAGCTCCCTCCACCTAACTTCCCTGAACTTGAGTAGCTTTGTTTGTTTCCCTATAGAGCAGCCAGTGACTGTCTAGAGATTTGTATCCACAGACCCAGTGCAGTCTGCATATTCTGATTATTAATCAGTCTTGCTGTATCGACTTCTATGGCAGATATTTTTTGAATTGGTTTTAATGATTTATGATGATCCTTAAGCTTAACCACCAAATTGAAGCCCAGATCACACTGAGCATGTGCGTAGTCTTTATCTTGCAGCGATGTCTAACAAAGTTACAAGATGAAAGCGCCCTGCAGCCAACTTTGAAAGCATAAATCATTTATTTTATTAGACTTCTTGTGCAGTAAGTTCATGTTTATGTTTAGTATACAAAATACAGCATTTCTAGCACTATTCTTTTTTTAGACTTTAGTTCCCCTTTAAATTAGATCTAGGGGGTTATTTTTTTAAATCTGAATTTAAAAAACCCCGACCAAACTCCCATGCCCAATTTTAGCGTATTAATTAATTAATTAATTAATTAATTAATTAATTAAAAACCTTGTTTCAATCGGATCACTAAAAACCTTGTTTCAATCAGATCGCTGAAAACCTCAGGCTAAACCCAGAGCAGACTATGAAAACTTAAAATTGCGATAGGTGCCTCTTCCACTGACTTATACAGGACATCGACAGGTCTGAGATGGTGGATTTTCAGATTTAGCCATTTTGCAGCATTGGGGTATAATACATCTTGAAAAATTTGCGTTTTTTTTTCCTGTAAGAATTAGAGTTTTCTAGTGGAGAAAAAAACTAGAATTTTTCTGAATTTCTGAATTCGACCTTTAATAAACAACTCCCACTGTTGTTGAAACATGTGATAAGAGTGAATTCATACATTATCACTTTCAACTTAGTATTTGACTAAGGTTTTATAGGTTTTTAGTTAGGCATGCAAAAAACATAGGCAAGAGAGTAGACAACAGGAGGTGAGAATTCTCATGAAAATGAGACAGGGGCCCACGCAGGACTGTATCTAGCATCTACAAATTCACGGTCTGTGCCTAGGGCAGCAGCGTGAAGGGGGCTGCCCTCAGATGCCTATATGGTAAATAGTTGTTTTTCCAAAATAATAAAAATACCTCTTCCCCTGCTGCCAGATTTAGTGGAAATATTCCAGTGTGTTATTTAAATTAGAGCATGGTTCCTATGAAAATTTGGACACTAGCAACCATATTGCTGAAATTGCAAACTGGGGAGCTGCTGAATAAAAAGCTAAATAACTCAAAAACCACAAAGAATACAACATGAAAACCAATAGCAAATTGTCTCAGAATATCACTTTCTACATCATATTAATGGCAGAGACACATGGGAAGATTCGGGGAGATTAGTCGCCTGGTGAGAAATCTCTTCTTCGGGGCAACTAATCTCCCCAAACTGCCTTCCCGCTGGATTAAATGAAAATTGCAGTTGGAATGGCACTCGTAGCACTGAAGTTGCCCGAAGTTGCCTCTCAAGGAACCTTTTGGGAAACAAATCGCTCTGAGTGCCCACCGGTGATTTACATTATTGCCGGCGGGAAGGCAGTTTGTGGTGATTAGTTGCAGGGCTGGAACTAAGGGTAGGCAGAGTAGGCACATGCCTAGGGTGCATAGCTGGGGCACGTACCTTCTCTGCCTCCTAGTCCGGGTCCCTGCTCTAGCGATTGAGTCCTTACATGTGAATGAGAGTATTTTCTTGCATGCACGCGAGCATATTTTCTCATGAGCACACGCACCCAGTGGATGCCGCTACCGGCCGGGCTGCCTATGGCGCTTGGCCAGTCAGGCCTGGCAGTGTCGGACTGGCCCACCAGGATACCAGTAAAAGTCCCGGTGGGCCCAGGTGTCAGTGGGCCCTCATGCTGCTAGAGGCTAAATAGATGTAATAATAGATTATAGTATGTAAAGAAAATACACTAGGAGAATAGAGGTTGAATAAGTAGAGGAAGAATAATAGTACTGAGAGTGGGACCCTGGTCTAAGATTTTTTGGTGGGCCCCTAGTGTAAGGTTTTTGGGTGGGCCCCTGGTGTCCCAGTCCGACACTGAGGCCTGGTTTTAATTAGTCGCCCGAAGAAGAGGAGGAGTGTCTCCCAAAGAAGAGGAGTTTTTTTGCCCCAAAGAAGAGGAGATTTGTCACACTAAAGAACAGGAGATTTGGCGCCCCAAAGAGCTTTGTCGCCCCAAAGAAGAGGAGATTTTTTGCCCCAAAGAAGAGATTTGTCGCCCCAAAGAAGAGATTTGCCGCCCCAAAGAAGAGGACTTTGTCATTGGGTGACTTATCTCCCTGAATCTGAACCAAGTGTATCTGCCCTAAAAGTCAATTTAAAGGCGAACAACCCCTTTACGGAATGAAATGATATATTCCCAAAGAAGCCATTGTAGTTGCCGAACAGGTAGAAGGTACGGGGACTGGGGAGTATGACATTCCTTGCAAAATAAGATTACACAAGGTGTGCGCTAATATTAACTGCGCAGTGAAATGTGTAAAGGAATAATCGACACCAATGAATGATCCTAATTCTACTATAACGAAGGAATAAGACACATACATGCGAACGCTTTATTATAGGAGTCCGTGCTGTAATTGCTTTCCTATAGGCAAAAATGAACGGCTGGGCATGGGGAGGAGGGCTGCGCATGCGCGTTACCAGGCGGGGTTGCATGGGCAGCAGCAGCAGCAGGCTGCTCTATAGTGAGACGGGGGAGCGCACGGATTGATTGTTCACCTGCTCCTCTCTAGAGAATACAAGCAGCAGCCTGGGCGGATCCTGAAGCACAGACAAGAGGGGCTCAGTTCCAGTCCAGTTGTTGGAAGGAGACAATGAGGCTGGCAGGACGCGCATAAATATAATGGCTCATTGAAGCGCTGTGCGGTCACCGGCTGGTAAGCTTCTTGCTTTCATATCTACTATTCGATGCCTTTCTGTGGTCATCATCATCATTATAATGCCACCACCGCTGCCTGTACATAGGGTTTGCTGGGGATCGTGTTGTTGTGTATGGCAGCTTGTGTGTCACTGGGTTATTGTGCGTTCTTGGCTTCTCTTGGGTGCTGGGGAATTCTGCTTGCAAGTAAATGGCAATTATAAGAGCATTTATGTGTAATTCATTTTCCCTGCCAGAATGTGTTTTATTGAAATAGGAAGGGATGGTTTTATTATAGGTACCTATAACTAGCTGGCAGCAGCCTAACCAGTGACCCCCAGCAGACAGTTGTACTGCAACCCCCACAGCCAAAGCTTGCAACCTATAGTAGACATCCCTACAGTGAGCAATTCTTATCTTATGGGCCAGATGGGAACCCAACAATGGGTGCTGACTAGCAGCCATATGGACCAAACGGATCACATGATAGCACACTGTGTGAATTAACTTTTAAATACTCAAGCCCTGTCCCAGCCAGGAACAGTACAGAAGAAGTACAGTTCTGAAGTTCAAAGAATGGAAACCAGTTTCTGAACTACAGGGATTGCTATATAGATACATTTATTAGATAGATAGATAGATAGATAGATAGATAGATAGATAGATAGATACAAATATGATACACTAAATCCATGAATATCTTGTAAATTATATCCTTATAAATGGTGAGTAGTGATGTCATCAGGTATAAACGGTGAGTAGTGATGTCATTTCTGTCACATGAATCACTGAAACTTGTGTATTATAATAAATAAAGTACCCCCTGTTGCAAAATATGAGGATATTTAGAAGTTACCTCGGAGTTCCATAACCTGTATAAAAACACGGTGTTGGAACTCCTCGGTAACTTATAATATCCTAATAATTTACAAGAGGGGGTACTTTATTCACTATATGATATCCATATTGGGGCACAGGTTTCTGACTTAACTTGGTTTCCATTTCCAATGAAACCCAAAAGACAAAGAAAAAATGAATAAGAAAAAAGGACAATTTACTAAATGCAGAAAGTCTTGTTTGGAGAGTACAGTGGCCAGAAATACCTGTTTGTCACCTAAGGGCAGTCTCCATACACAACACACATGTACTCAAATATACATACATAAGCAAAGGGGGTGGAACAGGGAATAAGGACAATTGAATGTAACAAGTATATGCCCTTTAGCTATTATATATAGCTATTGTATATTACATTTTGTAAGAGTGTCTGAGGGATGCTGGGAATGGGAGATGTAATTTGTAGATCTATCAACCTAAAGACACTGGTATGAAGTTGTTTTTACTGCTTGTGTTTTACTATATATATCCTTTATAATTAGGATTTCCTTCAATTGAGTATCCAGTAAAATACATGGTTTTGGTTACTGTGCTAAATGTATCTCCATTTATGTAGGGGCTGATGTCACACTGCTTTCTCTGCCAAGGCAACATGACGTATCCCCTATAGATCACAGGGAAGCAGTGCCCCTAGGGGACAGAAATGATAGAAAGTTTACCCAGGTGATAACCTTTGAAGAAAGCATTGCTCAGACACATGAATCCGGTTGTTTTACTTAGCAGAACAAACTATGCATCAGTATGGGGGGTCATTGTGCAGGTCAAGGGACTAAATGATTTTTTTTGTATTTTTGCCTTGCTCTGCTGTGATGAAGTACTGAAAAACAGAAACCTGAAATTGCCCCATGAATACATTTCTGCCTGCATACAGCAGATATGTTAAATATATATAAAACAGGGTTTTATATACACTTTTGTGTGATTCACGTGAACACTGATTGATGGTGGTGGAATTTAAATGCTTTTTGTCTCACAAAAATAATGAATTGTTAATGGGACACGAATAAGCACACTGAGAGTGTAAAAGTTCACTCCACACCCTGGGTGAAATTTATTTGTTTTGAATACTACACTATATTTTCATTTTTGTTTTTTTGTCTCCCCCCCCCCTTTCTTGGAGGTACGGTTAGCAACATTCCTTTTTTGGGATTCCGTTACAGCAGATATGTATTCATGAGAGGGAGGCATTTAGACTCCCCCTAACAACACTGAGGATTTCCAATCATAGGTACAGAGTGCAGCCAGACCTGTATTCAAGTGCTTCTTAAGGACGGGAAGATTCGGAGAGATTCGTCGCCTGGCGACTAATCTCCCCGAACTGCTTCCCCCTGCCTTCCAGCTGCTTAATGAATAATCACCTGCGCCTATTCACACGCGGCACTGAGCTTTCCCCGAAATCGTTTAAAATTGCCTAAGGAGGCAACTTCGAGCGACTTCGGAAAAGCCAGCGCCGCTTGTGAATAGGCACAGGCGATTATTCATTAATCAGCTGGAAGGCAGGAGGAAGCGGTTCGGGGAGATTTGTCTCCCCAAAGTAGAGGCGATTAGTCGCGAGGCGAATAATCTCCCAGAATCTTCCCGTCTAGCCTTACCCTTAATAAGCACTAACATGTGCCCTTCTGTACCCCTTGGTGCTCTTACACTTGTGTCCAGTGTCAAAGTAATTTTTATTAAAAGCCTGAAACATTCCTTGTTGTCAGTGGTATAACTAAAAGAAAGTCACTGGGCCCCATAGCAAAATAATTTTATAGCCCCCCCCTAAACTTTAGGAAGACATTTTATATACATTTCATTATATACTGAAATTAGTCAGTACTCACTCTACTTCCTAGATCAACCTTTTTTCCTGTAAATTTCATTCAAATGTAAAAAAAGAGTTGGGGAGCAACACTGAACACGAAAAAAGGTGCCAGATAAGGGATTTGATTGGCTATTTGGTAGTCCTATATAGATTGGCAGCCTACATGAGACTCTGTTTGGCAATAGACCTGGATTTTATGCACTAAAACCTAGCTTCAAGTCAGGAATTAAAAAAACAAGCACCTGCTTTGAGGCCACATGTTGCTCACGAACCACTGGTTGGGGACCACTGTCCTAGACGCTCAGGAGTTGCTTCCAGTATAGTTATGTCCCTACTTGCTACCCAGATTATAGCCTTTTATCTTGAGTTTTTCACCCTCCCCAAGCTTTTCAGTAGTTACCTCTTCATCATATCCCCCCTAATTCCCTAAATGTACATCTTAACTGCTCATTATCATGCATTTTTCATAATTTACCTCCTTTGCTTCCAGATTTCACTTTGCTCAAATTCACCCCCCCCCCATTTAAATCCTTAGCCCACTCGTTACTCCCACACCAAAAGTGGTTCCTATTTTTATATTACTTTGTGGGAACAATGTACATGTAAATGGGAGAGTGATCGATTTAATCTTATTTAATTTCATTATGTCATAAGATCTGTAATCTTTTGTTTTAATTTCTGTTGCTGCCATCGTTTGCCTTTAGGTATCCAATTGGGTTGGTTGGAGTCACATTTCTGCAGTAAAATAAAAAAACTTTGTTTTAATGAAGGCCATCAAGGAATTTGCCCTTGTGCTCTAATGTTTAACAAAGTAACAAATTATCCATAGCAGCTGGGAAGTATGAATGTGGGGCTACTTGCTGCTGAGATCCAGTTCAATGTCAGTGGCAGATGGAATTAAAAAGACATGCAAGTCTCTTACACTGCATTATACAAACCCATAGATCTCCAAGGTGAAAGGAATGATGGATTGATAGATCAGTGGAATTTAAGGAAAACTAACCCCCCTAATGTGAAAAGACCCATCCACTACCCTCCACAGTGCCCCCTCCCTGCATAGTTCAGTAGCAAACAATGTGTCCATAATTGTGAATCTCATGTATCTGTGCAGAGTAACACAGCAGAGCTCTAGGGACTCCATCTTCCACATCTTCTGTTTTTTTCAGCAAGGGATTGTCGACACTGAGATATTTTGGCATGCACAGTTGGAGCCAGTCTAGTGTTTGCAACAACTGCACATGAGCCTGAAACTCCATAAATTGCAAGGTAGGGAAGGAAGAGGATCCAAAGAATAGTGAAGATGCAGAAGATGGCATCCTTGAGCTCTGCTGCACTGCCCTGCACGGATACATGAGATAGAGTCCTGCGGGGGTCCTTTTTTTGCGATCCGCAACCCGGACCCGTCTGGACCCGCTACCCGACCCTGACCCGCAAGTAAATTATCCGCTGAGAAGACCCGCGGCCCGACCCGTGAACCGCGTCTGTACCCGCACCTGGAACTTCTGCCCGCAACCTGCAGGGTACCGCAATTTTTTTGCGGGTAACCCATGGGTACCTGACCCTCTGCAGGATTCTAATGTGAGATTTAAAGTTAGGGGCATATTTTTCACAAATGCACTATGCAGGGTAGTGGATGGGGCTTTATACATTGCGGGGGGTTACTTCTCCTTTAAGTTCTAGGTTTCTCATTGTGAAGAATAAGTGGCCCAGTCATTTGTTGCTTTTATGAATGAAGTGCTTATAGCCAAACCAATGGAGTACAGCTAATTCTAGGTCATGTCCAAGACACTAAAACACTCAGGGAAAAGGGAAAGTTGACAGCTTTTGACTGATAAATTATTACTATGATATCAATATCAGGCCATAAATATTGGTGTTCCAATGTTCCTTTGTGAAAGGCCAGTTTAGAAAACATGTGTTGATTGTGTATTTTAAATTAATATTGGGCTATGCCCACACTGAGCCGATTCTTTACATATGGTTAAACACAGGCTAAGTATCAGTATAGAGCCACTGCAACTGGTTTGTTTGCTTCAGGAACACTACAATAGTTTGTACAAACAAGCAGCTGTGTAGCCATGGGGAGCAGCCATTCAAAGCTGAAAAAGGAGAAAAGGCACAGGATACAAAGTTGATAACAGATAAGTAGCATACAATGGGATTCTTCAGAACTTATCTGTTATCTACTGTATATCCTGTGCTCCCATGGCTGCACATGATCTTGTTTATATAAAGTATAGTAGTGTTTCTGACGCAAACAGTTTTACCATTGCAGGATATATATATATTGCCATTCCTTTAAAACACCTTAATTTTTTGGTGTTACTGTTCCTTTAAGCCCTAGCAACCAGAAAGTGAGAAAAGATTCAAGCCTGTGAGCTACAGAACGAATCAAACCAAAAAAACTATCAGATTTAAAAACAGCAAAAAATGAAGACCAAGTGCAAATAGCCATAGAATATGGATATTTCCATCTAATTAGCTAATGTATGAGTAGGTTTGTTCTCCTGAAAATACTGTATGTTGTATGTGCTTGTGGGTTTGCAGCAGGGCCAGGCCAAGGGTTATGCAGAGTAGGCATGTGCATAGGGCGCAAAGCTGGTAGGGCGCCAGGCATGTACCTGCTATGTCACCTACCCACAGTCCGGTCCCCTCTGCAACTCTGGTGACTCTCACGTTTGCGTATGCAATCGGCAATTCCTGCATGCGCAGGAACACTAAGCCAGCACCTTAACCGCTTGGCTTGCCTAGGGCGCCTGTGCGGTGCGGCCCGGCCCTGGTTTGCAGTATTTTAAAAAATTAGTTTTTTGTGATAAGAATTTTTTTTGCATGATGCAGACAAGCAAAACAAAAAGTGTTCACTATGATCTCAACAGGTCCTTTCTTGCAGAAACTGCAGCTAAAGTTCTCCATTTGCTCTAGTTTATTTGAATTATTTGCTCTTCCCTCAAGACAGTGGGGTAACTAGATGTTACTGGGCCCGACGACAAAATAATTTTACGGCCCCCAGCATATCCAGTGTTTGTCCTGTTTTAGAGCCCCACAGTGCTTGTAAATTACATGCAACAGCTGTGAGCACCCGGATACCATCAATGGTGGTATGTTTAGGCTCACTTCTGCTCCTGAGTGGTAGGTGGCACATGGGCATCCCCTGGAACAGCTTGTGATCCTTCAAAATTTGCCAGTTCTGGAGTGCCAGGGTCATGAAGACAAGCCTGGACTGGCAATCTGTGGGTTCTGGCAAATGTCAGAGGGGCTTCTGTAAATTGCCATAGACAGTCACTATTTAGTGGGCTGGTGGGGGGCTGCTTGGGCCTCTGTGTGATTGGAATGCCTATTGTGAATCCCAGTCCAGACCTGCATTAGGATCCCTGTCTCTACACTGGCAGATCACCCTCTAAATGATAAACAGAATAACCCCTCTATGGTTTATTAGTGTTGCTTCAATATTTTATATGTGTTTGGTCAGAGCCTTCTGACATGGGATTGTCCCATGTTGGAATGTTTAGTTTCTTATGTGTCCGCAGTAACCTGTGTTGAACAGAAATCTACAGTGTCTGCAGTCAGTTGTACTGATTCAAACTAAATACATCTGATAAAAGCCTCATTGATGGGTTGGTTGGATGAGTCCATTTTCCTTTTACATTAGATTTCCTACTAAAAAGTATATATATATATATTATAAGTATATAATCCTGAAAGGGCAGGTAACAAAGGGCAATACATTGCAGTTTAGTAGAGAAAGTTGTAATGTCAAGCCAACCATGGGGTGGTCTAATTAAAAGATTCTAGGCCCCACAGCAGAATACTTTTAGGGCCACCAAAATGAGGAAAACGACATTAAAAAATCTGAACGTCAGTCAGTGCCAGATACTTGTTTATTACTGATGTGCTCTCTGGTAAAAAACTCCTGAGTCAGGTGGGTTGAAACCTCCATCCACACATCCTTCCCAGGTGGAATCTGGCTGAATTCTTCATTTTGAAAAACCTTACTATGCCCCACTCCCCTCCTCCTTCCGGCAATTGGTATTTAAAGATTTACACCTGCATTGCTCCAGTCCTTTGGTGAAATCAGGGCATTCAAGACGGCTCACCTGGTTGGGTGCGGGATGTTACGATCGGGTGTGGGTTGACGCACACATCGCTACTGTTCATCACTCCTGTGTCTCCCATCAGTAGCAGGTCTGATATTCCTGTTGTTATTTCCCTGAATTAACCAGTCAGTCAATTAGAGGTATCATCAAAGAGCAGGGTAAATATGGCTTTGTAATAAATTGTCATTTATCCCCTCATATGTAAATCTAGATTTCCCCCATTGATCAAAACATTAATGTTTTTGTGTAAAAATAAAAACTATGCTGACAGTGACCCGAGTATCAGGAAAGACACTTGCCCATGTATTATTATTTATAATTGTCTCCCGCAGGCTTTACAAGACACAAGGGAGACAAATACAAGATGTAACAGTCACACATATATATATATATATATATATAATCAAACATTTCATCAGAACAGATGCAATGCTTACAGTCAGTGGCGTAACTAGATAATAATGGGCCCTCCTGGGCCCCATACAGACACAGAGTCTGCTTATTCTGTGGTTCCACCTCTGCTTACAGTTTCATATTGTTAGGAGACACTAGGGAGCAATGCTCTGTTCACGAGAGTTTACAATCTATGTAGATTAGTTGGCATAACTTTCTCAGAAGTGTATTTTTTGTACAAAATGACACAACCTTATCAGTTACAAGCAACCATATGTGTTATATGATTTTAAAGGACAAGGAAAGTCTAAAATAGAATAAGGCTAGAAATGCTGTATTTTGTATACTAAATATAACATGAACTTGCACTTCAAGCCTAATCAAACAAATGATTTATGTTTTTACAGTTGGCAATAGGGGGCTGTCATCTTGTTACTTTGTTAAACATCTTTGCAAGACCAAGACTGTACACATGCTCAGTGTGATCTGGGCTGCTTAGGGATCGTCATTAATTATCAAAACAGCACAAGTCAAATAATATCTGCCAGAAGGCAATACAGCAAGGCTGATTAATAATCAGAATATACAGACTGCATGTGTTGTCATGTAATCTAATTTGGGTTTTATAGTTTTTATATTGTTTAATACAAACTTTCTCCAACTCTGCAGAACCAGTGGCTGCAGCAGAATAATCCTCCAAATAGAATCTCAGTTCAACTGTTTAAATCTGGCTCCATGATCTTTGTCCCTGCAGCTGGAGTTGTAAACAGTAAAGGGGATGAAAAGGCAGAAATAAAATTCAATACAAATCTCTACACAGTCACCGACTGCTCTACAGGGAAACAAAGCTGCTGGAGTTCTGCAGGGCTGGGAAGTAAGGCAGGGGTTCCCCCTGCTGTTCTAAGTATGATTGTTAACCTGCCCAGCCGTTTTTACCCATAAAGAGGATCACTGAACTAGAGGCCACCCCTTCAGACTAGAAGAAAAGGACTTTCATTTGAAGCAGTGTAGGTGGTTCTTCACAGTGAGGACAGTGAGGTTGTGGAATGCACTGCCGGGTGATGTTATGATGGCTGATTCTGTTGATGCTTTCAAAAGGGGCTTGGATGATTTTTTGGACAGACATAATATCAAAGGCTATTTTGATACTAAACTCTACAGTTAGTATAGCTATGGGCATATATAGTTTGTGTGAAAGAGTGGAGGGATGTGTGTGTGTGTATGTATGGATGCTGGGTTTTAATTTGAAGGGGTTGAACTTGATGGACTTTGTCTTTTTTCAACCCAATTTAACTATGTAACTATGGGTATAGACGTGGGTTGGTGGTTCTGCAGGTCTTCTCAGTAGCGTTTTTTACTAATGTTTTCTGACCACACCTACTTCCGATGATGTCACTTCTGGTTACAATGACAGCACTTCCTGATTCTTGATGGTCAGCGGGTTGTGGGTTTGGGTTGTGGTTAAATGAAAACTATACCCCCTGAACAATGTAGGTCTCTATAAACAGATATTGCATAAAACAACTCATATGTAAAACCCTGCTTCATGTAATAAACCATTTTCATAATAATACACTTTTTTAGTAGCATGTGCCATTGGGTAATCATAAATAGAACATTTAAAAAAATAAGGACAGCCTCCTAGGATCCAACGGTGCACACAAACATACCAAACAAACTATAAAGTTAGGTCATACCCCGAAAATGAATTCTTGAGCAACAGATAGTTTATATCAAATTAAGTGACATATTAAAGAATCTTACCTACCTGGAATATATATTTAAGTAAATATTGCCTTTTTACATCTCTTGCCTTGAACCACCATTTCATGATGGTCTGTGTGCTGCCTCAGAGATCACCTGACCAGAAATATTTCAACTCTAACTGTAACAGGAAGAAGTGTGGAAGCAAAAGACACAACTCTGTCTGTTAATTGGCTCATGTGACCTAACTTTATAGTTTGTTTGGTATGTTTGTGTGCACCGTTGGATCCTAGGATCCCAGGAGGCTGTCCTTATTTTTTAAAATGGCTATTTTCTATTTATGATTACCCAATGGCACATGCTACTAAAAAAGTATATTATTATGAAAATGGTTTATTTACATGAAGCAGGGTTTTACATATGAGTTGTTTTATTCAATATCTTTTTATAGAGACCTACATCGTTCGGGGGGTATCGTTTTCCTATAAGGTACTTGTGTGTCGGGTAGCGGGTCCAGGCAGATAAGAATGCAGGTACAGGTCGGGGTTGCATAAAATGGACCCCCGCAGGACTCTAACACAGTATTGCTACAAATCCTCACTGCTTTTTGTAGCGTCGGGTGCCGACTGTGACTCTGTCTGCTCAGGTCCGAACCGTACTTCCAAACATATTTCAGCAGCACAAGCTTGATAAAGGGCTGGCTAGGCCCAAAACATTGCTTCACTTGTTACACAAATAAATAGAATTTTCACTATATCGGAGTGCTGCTGAAATATGTTTGGAAGTATGTAACAACATAACAGGTCCCTTGGGAAAAGTTAGACTCACAGCTTAAAGGGCAATTCACCTACATTAGCAAAACTGTATTAACTGAAAAAATAACATGGTAAGGGGGTGTGGTGACAAAATGGGCGTGGTCAAACAATTTCACCACAGTACACACGGCAACTTTTGTGTCCAAAATGTTGGGAAGTATGCAACCTGGACAAGGGGTTGGTAGAAGACAGACAGAATGGGCTGGACTTAAAAGCATTTATTATGGAAATGCTGCTGATTTAAAACCTTAACATTACCAAGCAAAATGTCTGATTTGTGGTAGGCAAAGGTTAAACCATTATAGTGGGTATTTGAAAGCATTTTGTCTGAAATGTGATTTTTAAAAATGAATTTCTTTCTATCCACTTACTTTTCTGTTTTCCAGTAGCATATTCTCAGCAATCAATGTGCCTTTTAATCTTGCCACACTGCACATTATAGAGCAAAAGGCTTAAAGAGTCTATGACGTGACTTAATTGACAAACATACAAGAATGAGTTTTTTAGGTGCACATGTTCTGCACCTACTGAAACCTGGAATTACGGCTAGCTTAAAAGAGTGCATGCAGCGTCTTTAAATGCAAGTACCTGTAATGAGTAAAGTCAATGTGCAAAATAATGAAATTAATTTTAGCACAACCACAACTATGAAAAAAACAGTTAAATGAAAAGTGCAGTTGTTTTACCTGCCTTAATTGTGCCAGGTTCATAGTAGGTGCACTAGTGCAACTTTATGAAGTACCATGTTTATACCTTTAATGACTGGCACTTGCCAATGACCCTTTATACCTATTCGAAAGGTCAACTAACCCCCCTTAATATTATATTGCTTAATATTCTATTTATTTTTATAGGTGCCCTTTAAAACAAATCTGTATCTTTTTTTAATGCATGTGACACATGAACCAACTCCATTCTCTGTACAATTATTGTGGGAATACGAGAGTCGTGTTTTTGCACCACTCTCTCCCCTAGGGCCAAACATGAAAATGTTTAATGAGCTTTTCCATGTTCATCTTGGTGCCTCCTGTATTCTTACTCATAATAAATAAGGATCAGTTGTGTTCTATGAATGTAAAAAGGGGTTGTAATCAGATTGTACAAAATTAAACTTATTCATTTAAGAAGTTGCAAGTGCAGCTTCTGGATCTAATAAACAAAATAATAAAAACTACCATAAATGCCTAAAATAATCTCTTGTGTTTTTTATGTTTGGATTCTGTATCCATGTAGAGCCATCACTGAAGCCCTTAGTGATTAATGCTCTGCCCCACTCAATATAATTTAACATTAAACTAAGCAAAGCAGCAGAAGCACTGTGCTTCTGTATAAATCGCCATGGATCAGATTTATGGGCACACTTTAATATTCCAGCATTAGAGACACAATTGAAGCAGACAACTGCCGTGAGTTCTAAACGTACGTGAAAGTTCTATTTTTAGTGCTAATTTCACTCTAAAATACTGCTGCGCAGAGAAGACCATACAGAATTTGACAGTACATTGATTTTAGTGTTGCTATTCTGCATCATTTATATTTATTGTTGTGTATACTCATATTTAATGTCCTTGGTTTTGAATCAGTATCACATTCATGTAAATTCTGTAGAACCTGTATTTGTGTATGTTTGTGCTTGCTCTGCTCACGTACTGCAGAGTTTTGGGCCCCAGTATGATACAGTCTTAGCAGTCACTGCAATGCAGTCTTGTATGTAAGGCCTTTGTTGTGGAGCCGAATGAGATTTTTGGATTGCTGCACAAGGGCATATGTTAATACTAGGAATATGCAGGTATGAATGTAACTGGTGCTGAGATTGTTGTACCAGAGTGCATGGGATAAGTATTTAGTGACATGGTCATGGGCTTAAACACTGAATGTATCAGATCAGCAGAATGACGTATTTCAGGGGGCAATATGTAGCTTTTTCAGCCCAGGAACATTGGGGTAGATTCATCAAAGAGTGAAGTTCCGCCACTAGAGGGAAATTCCACAGCTCTCAATTCATTTCTATGGGATTTTGCAAGGCGTATTCATCAAAGGGTGAAGTGAAAGTTCACCCTTTGATGAATACGCCTTTAAAAATCCCATAGATATGAATTGAGAGCTGTGGAATTTCCCTCTAGTGGCGGAACTTCACTCTTAACTTCACACTTTGATGAATCTACCCCATTGAGTGCAGGCCCTTACAAAATTTTACTTCAAATCTGCAGGAGGGATTCTGGGAGTTGTAGTGCAACAACAAGTGATCTAGTGGTTTACCTGATGTAACAGTTTTACAGTGTCTGAAAGTTAGATCAGTTCTGTACTCTTGTGATACACTGTGCTGAGTCATTACATCTAGCTAAGCAATGTGTGATCCCATATAGCTCTACAATGGTGTAACTACCAGGGAGTAGGGGGTGCTCCTGGGCTGGAAGTGATTAGTTATGTTACTGTAGTTTTACACATATACCTTTACACAGTGCCAAGTGACCCCCATATAGTGCAATCATGAGTTAAAAGCTAAATGCAGTACAGCATGGGACCTATTATCCAGAATGCTCGGGACCTGGTGTTTATCAAGTTATTAGGGATGTACCAAATCTACTATTTTGGAATCGGCCGAACCCCTGAATCCTTCGTGAAAGTTGTTAGCGAATACCAAACCCTAATTTTCATATGCAAATTGGGGGTGGGAAAGAAAAAACATTTTTTACTTCCTTGTTTTGCGACAAAAGGTTATGCGATTCCCCTCCACGACCCCTAATTTGCATATGCAAGTTAGGATTTGGGTTCGGCCACACAGAAGGATTTGGCCAAATCCTGCTGAAAAGGCCTAATCCTGGCCCAGTTCTGAACTAAATCCTGGATTCAGTGCATCCCTACAAGTTTATAGATAGTTCTAAATAGGGATGCACCGAATCCCGAATTTCGTTTGGGATACAGCCATATCCAAGCTATTTTTATGAGGATTCGGGTAAATCCAGAAGCCTGGTCGAACCAAACCTAAACTCGTGCATTGGGTATTTTCCTTCCGTGCAACAACTTTTCCAGAAGGAAGATTCTGATTGGGTACAGTATTTGCCAAGCTGCAAGATGGAATTCAGCCAAACCCTAAAAATCAGGGTTCAGTGCATGCCTAGTTCTAACTAATCTATTTTTGTGCTGCTCTTTATGCTTTGCTATGTGCTCGTTGGACACAGGCAACTTGATATAATTTTGGTAGCTAGGGTTGTTATGATTGCCCGATCCACAAGCACAAACATAATTATGTAGTATGACGTGCAGGCTGCCAAATCCCCCTGCAAGGCATCAGGAATCCAATAGTAAGTTGTAGAGGCAGTAGCTCCCTGAGACTTCATGAAAAAAGTGTATTTTTCACAAACACGCCATATGGAGACATCTGGTTGAGCACCCAGCTCCTCATCAAGCCTAAATAAAATGTATACATCTCAGCTGTAAATACATAAAATGTTATATCTTCTTAGCGCAGAGATGTCTGCCAGTTTGAGTAGAAAAGTACTGTGATAAGAATCCGTAAAAGGCAGTGGTCACTGAGTATATATATATACAGTTGTGTGTTCATAAGTTTACATACCCGGGCAGAATTTATGATTTCTTTTTTATTATGTCACTGCATTATATATATATATATATATATATATATATATATATATATATATATATACAGACTCCAAGATTCCAGCGCACTCCGTTCACAGACTTCACAGACCCAGGTGCTACCAATTAAGCCTCAAATACAAAGGTGGTAGAGGTGCACACTGGGATTTAAAGTAGAATTAAAACATAATGTTTTATTGATTACATTTAAAAGATACTGGTCGACGTTTCGGTCTCTATCTAAGACCTTTCTCAAGACCCTGTTTCAAACACAAGTGCTGTTAAAATACATGCATGTCCGGACACTCCCACCCTAAAACACACCCACCTGAACATGCGAAACACCTTTGCAACAAACCACATAGGGAATGTATGTGTTGCCTCTATGTTACAATGTTAAAAACAACTAATACTCAGTTAAAAACAAAGAAACCACAGAAACTAAAGCGGAAACAATATCATACTCCCCTCTGTCTGGTTGCTAAAAATGTAGTTTACCCCGACATTATAGCGTTGATTAAAGGAAAACTATACCCCGAAAATGAATTTTTGAGCAACAGATAGTTTATATC
>CM044445.1:87604956-87666714 GCA_024363595.1 Xenopus borealis
ATACAGATTTTTGTGTCTGGGTGACGGGTCCACTTTAAAAAGAGTAAACACAGTTGTTTGACAATAAATGCCCCCTTTAACATCAATTCATGGGCTACCTTGCATAAATTGCATGTTTGAGGTCTCCCCAGAGTACTGAGATGGCCACTCCAGAACTTTCACTATAGACAATCACATCAGTTACATCAGTTAACATGACCGTGATGTTTAGGGGTCAGATTTTTACAGGGAGCTTCCTATAGCATTGTGCCTATTTATGTATATTGCTATCCAGTCTGCACCATTATGCAGTGACATAATAAAACACTCCCCGGGGAACATAAGAAAAATGCTTGCTGGTTTGTATTATAGTAGGATGTTACTATCTCCATGGTAACAATCCCAGTAGTATTTTGACTTTCCTAGGTCGTCCTACGTAACATCTTGTTTATGCCCAATGCAATCACCTCTTCATATTAAAAATGCATATTTGTTCTCCTTGCTAGAATGAAAATAAATATATTTTTTAATTATAATCTAAGCTAGTTTCCAGTATACATAGCTTTAAAGGAATTGTTCAGTATAAAAGTAAAAAGTGGGTAAATAAATAGGCTGTGCAAAATAAAAAATGTTTTCAATATAGTTAGTTAGGCAAAAATGTAATGTTTAAAGGCTGGAGTGACTGTAAGTCTAACATAACAGAACAGAACAGTACTTCTTGCTTTCCAGCTCTCTTTTGTTTATATTGACTGGTTACCCTGGTTACCAGGCAGTAACCAATCAGTGAATAGAGGGAGGGCCACATGGGTCATAACTGTTGCTTTTGAATCTGAGCTGAATACTGAGATCAAATGAGATCAATTGCAAACTCACTGAACAATTATGTCCCACGTGGCCCCCCTTCAAGTCATTGACTAAATCAGATTTAGAGAGCTGAAAAGCAGGATGTTGTGTTGTATTCTGTTATGTTAGACATACAGTCACTCCAGCCTTTATACATTACATTTTTGGCTGACTAACTATATTAGAAACATTTTTTATTTTGCACAGCCTATCTATTTACCCAGTTTTTATTTTTACCCTGAACTGTTCCTTTAATGTTTCAATTTTTTTTAAAGTTACTTACAATGTAAGCAGTATCTATCTGGCTTAGAATTACATTTTCTTTCATTATGCAAAAAAAAAATACTGGCCAGGTGGCAACCAAATGTACAGATGAAGCCACTTTGGTTCGGGTGTTAGGGTAGGAGCAGATGGTCAGATTTGGGGATATTTAGTCGCCTGGCGACTAATTGCCTCTTCTGCTGGGCGACTATCTCCCCGAATTGCCTTTCCCCTGCCTTTCATCTGCTGTAATGAAGAATCGCCTGCACTAATGCACTCGCAGCACTTCTTGCCCGAAGTTTCCTCATGAGGCATTAGTGATTAAATCTTCCCGAATCTGCCCGCCTGCCCCTACCCTTAAACACAGAATATCTTAGCAGATGTATCCCACTTATCCCATTTAACAGAGAAAACTGCATCACAGCATCCCATCTAATTAAAGCATTCACCATTGTGAACAATGGTGCTTTGGTTTGCTAATGACAAGGTTAAATGGGTTGAATTTAGATGACTTTAGATAACACAGTTTCTTTCGTTTATCCCGAGTCATGACACAACTAACACACCACTTTTTTCTGGTCCCCTGAAAAATGAAAAATATGGGTTCTGATGTATATAAATGTTTGTGTGTAAGTATTTATATATATATATATATATATATATATATATATATATATATACACATATATATATATACACACTGTATATGGAGAGAAAGAGAGATAAATACATAGGAACAATCTTTCTTTGTCCCTGTTCTTTGTGACTACAATACAGTACTATAAATTTGAATGCAATATTTAAAACCTAGAGATTTGGGCTCTCAGTTATAGATGAGAGCCTTTTATAGAAGGTTAAATCTTGGCACTCACACTACTAGAATCTACAAGCCTTCATTAAATACTCCTCTTTTCCAGGTATGGAATGGTTTGTGTTTTTCTCTTTGCCCTGGCTCTCTTGTCATTTGTGACTTGTTTGGCTTAGAATGATGAGACTGTCCTCTGAGGATGTCCTGTGAGAATGTCCTCTGAGAATTTAGCCTTTGCTTTCAGCCCTTGGGGATATGAGAGAGTGGAGTATTATTTCTTGACAGCTATAGCAATCATTGGTTATAAGCTAAACATGTCAAAAGTGTGACTTTGTGTTATACACATTTGTCAGAGCCAAATCTTACACTACATAGCGGCAATTTTTCTGTATGTAGGAAAATACATAGTATTTCTACATATTTGTACAATATAATTACAATGGAACTGGATCTAATGCTAGATTCTGGAAACAGAGTTAATAGTCAATATCCTTTACTTTTGTTTAACATTCGGAGGCAAAACCTTTCTAGTGATCATCTGCCGAGATGTTATTTCGCATTTTGAAGATTTAGCATAAGTGATACTAATTAAAATCTGAAAAAGTGGTGTGAAGTTTGGAGAGCCTTCCGAGGTGAAAATTTTCCCTTAAGTGAATTTCCCCCATAGTGTGATTTGTGGTCAGTCTACTGGAAATATGTAGATACATGTTACCCCTTCAATTTTCCAGTCTCCAGTTTGAGGAACTAGGGAAGCAAGAGTTTAGCCCCCCTCAACTTCTTTGGAGGGCATCAGTGAAAGAGCAAGAGATAACCATTTTACTCCCTATGGATCACTATTTCTGCTATAAAGCATACACTACAATACTCTGTTTGCAAGATTCTAGACAATTTCGATACCATGGACAGTCACTATTTATTGGGCCTGTTGTGGGGGCTGTTTGGGCCTCTGTTTACATGAAATGCCACCAAATTGCTACCATATATATGTCATAACTAGTAATGAAGAATACCAATAGCAAAACTAATATAGCTTCAAAGAGAAATAGTTTTTGGATGCTGGGTTTAGTGACCCCCATTTGAAAGCTGGAAAAAGTCAGCATTGGAAGGCAAATTATTATAAAACTATACAAAAATTATAAAACCATTTGCAGAATTGCTAGGGATAGACCTTTCTAAACATAACATAAAGGTGAACCCCTCTGTAAGTCTGTTTTTTTTTTCCTTTCTGTGAGCTACATTATATATTTATAAATATATACCTGTTCTGCCTTCTTAACCTATATTATTTTACATTTTTAGCAAATGGACCATTACAAATTTGAGTTTAAATGTATTATCTGGAACTGCCTTTGACAAATGTAGTCTGTATCACTTATAGCATACATTTAAGCTTTCTATAACATAATTATGTGTACAGTGCTGCACTGTTCTATGTGTTGTTCTACCAAAAACTGCTAACCTTGGCTTCATTTTCCATAGTAAATTTTCTAGACAGATGTGATCTAGACTAGATAAGAATGAATGTTGTACTAATGGACACACATTGGCCTCCTCTCTCTGCGTTTTATCTCATTCTACCTTTTTCATGTCCTTCTCTTTCTGTAATTACTTCCTATTATTCTCTTATATACCCCATCTGCTTCACCCTAATTTTTTTTTGTCTATTTTCGCCTCATTTTCCAACCGTTTATCCCATCTTTCCACGTCACTTCTCTTTTCCTCATTTCTTCATTCCTGTTTTCCATTCTTTTATCATCCATTTGTCCTCTTCCTCAACCCTTTCTTTTCCTTCTTCCTCAATCCTTTCTTTTCCTTTTATTACTGTGTCTGGCTCAGCTACTCTTTGCACCGTTCTTGCTTTCAAGCCCTTGTTGCCCTTTTACATCACCAGGGCTATCAGTGATCTATGGTATTTCAATGCTGCCAAGTACAGTCTTCTCAGTTTCACACTCTTCAAATTCTCAAATTAAAAAGAAGCTATTATTGGGTAAAAGTGGGCTAAACTCCCAATTAACAGCATGGTGGTTTAAGGGACAAGCAACAGCTGTCAGAAAGTGGTGTCCTGAAATAGAGTCCTGCAGCGGGTCGGGTACCCGCGGATTACCCGCAAAATCCCGCGGTACCCTGCGGGTTGCTCGTAGAATTTCTGGGTGCGGGTATAGAAGCGGGCCGGTGGTCCTGCAGGTTGGTGGGTTGAGGGTCGGGTCGCGGATCCTCGCTATAGGGATTTTTACTCCTTTTTCTGAGCATTTCCACTACTGATGATGTCACATCCGGTTTACAATGACAGCACTTCCTGTTTTACTCCTTTTTTTGCTGATCCTGGCTACTTCCGATGATGTCACTTCCTGTTTATGATGACAGCACTTCCTGATTCTTGATGGTCAGCGGGTCGCGGGTCCGGGTTGCGGATCACGGGTTGCGGGTACGGTTCGGGTCGCGGGTCCAAGCGGGTAAAAATGCGGGTCGCGGGTTCGGGTTGCGGGTACGGGTCGGGTTCGGGTCCCAAAAAATGGACCCGCGCAGGACTCTATCCTGAAATGAAAAAGGTGCTATTATTGGGTAATGGTGGGCTAAACTCCCAATTAACAGCATGGTTTGAGGTAGGCAACTTTCAATTAGCTATATTTGAGTGAAAAATTTCTTGGTGAATTTGGACTTTATTACGTTGCCATATGCCGGGTTCATCCAGATCATTATATTTGAACATAAAAGCTTAAAGTCAGAGATATGTATTAGTACTCTTTGTATTCTGTTTATCTCTATCTGCAGTTGACAATTGTCTGCTTGTCTGTCTGTGAACTATAGCACACCATGGCAGCTATAGGCTTCCAAATTTACAGCTGTTACAGCTGTTTAAATGTTTGTATTCAAGGGTAGAACTACACAAGCACTTTGTGTCAGATAGAAAAAACGCAACCTACAAGTCTGATGTTGTCGTGTGGTTTAAAATATAATGGGACTGATACAAAAATCGGATGCATAAATTACATATAAAAACACGACTTTTGGAAGTGAATGTTGCATGCTGCATCTTCATCCGACAAGATAAAAATCGGATTGTGTCGGAAAGATTTTTTTTTCTCATTGAAACATATTGACTGTCAGATATAAACGCATGAACAAAAGACTCCATTAGACTTATATGATCAGACTTTACATTCTAGCCTAGGGGCATCAGATTTCTTAGCATCTTACATAGCTTGTGGTGTTGCATGGCGTAGTGTGGTGTTGCATGGAGAATCACATAAAATCTGACCCAAAAAATCTGATGAAAAACGCTCATGTAGTTCTACCCTGAAGGTTATACACAGGCCGATTAAAGCTGCCGACAGACAAAGTCAGCAGCTTATTGGCCCGTTTATGGGGCCCTCCGACTGGCGGGACTAAAAATCCTGACGGATCGTGGCCGCATCTGTTCGTTGATGTGGTCCCGCAATCCGACCGGCCATGTCTCCCTTAGGGCCCACGATTGCATCACCCTGATATTGCCCACCTCAAGGTGGGCATTTCGGGGAGAGATCCGCTCGTTTGGCAATATCACCAAACGAACGGATCTCTCAGTGTATGGCCACCTTAAGGGCAGAACTACAAGGACGATTGATGTCCGTTTTCGGAGGATGCGACATTGGGCGCGAAAATGGATGCGATGAGTTGGATGCAACAGAAACAAGGTAAGGTAATAGGAAGTCGGATGGTGTCGCAGGGTTGATCCGACGCGACACAACTGTCGGGTTTTGTGCACAGCACCGCATCTGCCAAAAACGTACGCCAATCTTCCTTGTAGTTCTGCCCTTAAACTCCATGGGACACTTTGTGGGATGGTGTTGGATTGTCAAAAAGCATCCTACAAGTCAGATGTAGTTGTATGGGTTAAAATAGAATGGAACGGCTACAGAAATCTGATGTGTAAACTACACGGAAATTTCTCCATCTGATGTGACATGATTGTCGGATGGGAATGCAGTATACTGCACCGTCATCCAACTAGATAACATCTGATGGTGTGACACCAACTTCCCCCCCCCCCCCCCCCCCCCCCCACTGAAATACATTGACTGTTGGATGAACAGACTTCACTATCTTCAGTTTCCTTAAAATGATCCCTGTTGTTATAACGGCCAACAAAAATGAACCTGCTTGAGGCGTCAATAGATAACAGACTATTTAATGCAGATTGTTGGGGGCTCAGATTAAGATAAAACAAAGCAAATAAAGGTGATCCAATCTCAGTTATTTCCAGTGTCATAAATGTCAGGAAAGGATATGCATAGATATGTGATGTTATAAATATTTAAAATAATAAGTGTTTTCTTCTTTCCAGAATTCTGCCATTTTGTCCGTGTTTTGCTACTGCCTGACATGAAGGGAACTCAGCACATTCCGATATATTTGGTGCTTTGCACCATTCTTCTAGGATCACCAGTAATCACTGGGTTCTCTCTACATAAACTGAAAGTACGGGAGACAGAGGATGGACTGGAAACTGCAGAGCATTTTGATGGCTTAGATGAAGATAATAATCAGAGCTTCCAAGCTAATGCACAGGAATATCAGCTGACAACACCATCTACAGTGACCAAGGCTACCCAGGGTATATCAGATGGGTCTTCATTAAATAACACATTTGGTGTAAATGAGCAAGACAACCACAGCTTGTCTGATAACAGCTCTGGGAAAGGTGGCAGCCCAGAGATGAATAGTTCTAGTCTTGCGGTTATGCTTAGTCCCAGTGGGCAAGCAGAGACATTGTATGAAAATGGAATTCTCACCACAGCTGTTTCTACTGTAGATTATATTGGTAAAGATACTTCTCAGAGCACTGGACTAGATAAAAGCTATGATGCAGAAGAAGTGGATAACAAAAAGACAGACAAACCAGAAAGCTCATTTCAGTTAAATACAATGGAAATGTTGACTACCAGTCCTAGGACAAGCAACATTAAAGCAACAGATAGCCAGGCTACTGTGTCTCTTTATGATAATAAGCCAATTGCAATTTCTCCACTTAGCAGCGACTTAAAAAATGAGAATGGGTCAAATACAGAGGCCAGCTCAGTAACTGAAGTCAATTTAGAAAGTGCCTTATCTGTATACAGTGATTTGGAAACTGTAACACAAGTCAACCCAGGCAACAGAACTGCAGAAACAACTGTCCCACAGCAAAATAGTGAATGGGACGATACCAAATTCTCCAATTTTGCACCTTTAACAGTAACTGCAGACAATACATCAACGGAAGACCAAAATGTAACAACACGTAAGCCAGAAGCTCTAGTTGTCGCTTCACCAACTTTTCCAGGCATTGCTGCCCAGTCTGAAAGTAACACAGACGCTAATGCAACACAGAGCGGTTCTGGTTTTATGCCAGAAGAAAACCTACAAACTGATTATAGTGAATCTAACACATCAGAGACTGTAATGACCTCGACTCAAGCAGTGAAAGCCGTGACTGAAGAGGATACAATGTCTACCATCCTACTGGACAGTACTGTTGCTCCAAGACAAATTCAAGATTTTTCTCCTGCAGCTGGAGGTAATGAAACCCTCAGTCTGTCCCTGTAGAACAGTATGTCAAAAGTGTCAGACATAATATTTGGTTGCACTTGAGATATATACCAAACTAACCTATACTAGGATATGATATAGAGATCTGTCAGATTCAGTATTTTAATTTCAGTTGATGCGTCCGCTGAAAGAAGCTGAGACATTTCCTTGTTACTCTATAGAAGCCCTTAGGGAGATTGTTGCTGTCACTTCTACAATTTGCTTTGCAGAGTGAGAAGAGATTTATTTAGTATAAGGCAAACAGAAATTAAGGTATTGAAAGTCAGAAGGGCTCCTTTACTAGTACAGAGAGAATGAGCATCTGTGAAAAAAGCACACACAAACCTGCATATACATCGCCAAGTAAAAGCATTATCTGTTTTTATTCCAGCATCTATAAAAAGATTAGGTGGAAAAAAGCATGGAATTAAACTGCTTTAATCATCAAAAGACAGTTAAACCATATCACATACAGATGAACACCTATTGGAAGTGGACCCATCTTCTGTTATGGCAAAAACCATTTGTCATGAGGAGCCTGGGTCACAGGACTTTACCAAAGTTCTGCTCTCCTTTATACTCTCTTTCATTTGTGGCCTATCTGTTTGAGAGATAATTTCCACTGAACATACAAGGTCTTTCGTATTCTCATGGCTATATGCTGTTTTGGCCCCTTCCTAAAAGTTATGACTTCTATTCAGGTACACTCATTGGGTTACACTCTACCCGAGACTAATGTCACAACTTTAATTTCTAACTTGAACCATATTATTACATTAATATTTCCCATTACCATTTCTACTACAGGCATGGGATTACTTGTTATCTGAGCCTGAGGTTTTCTGGGTAGGGAATCTATCCATAATTTGGATCTCCGTTCCTTAAGTCTATTACAAAAATAATTTAAACATTGAATAAACCCAATAAGATTGTTTTGCCTCCAGTAAGGATTCATTTTATCTTAGTTGGGATCAAGTGTAAGGTAATAATGTGAATTATTTGTTTAAAATTGAGTCTATGGGAGCTGACCTTCCCACAAGTTGGATCTTTCTGGATAATGGATCCCATACCTGAATAATTATTCTAATAATTGCTGGACTGGGATCCATGTTGTTAAGAAAGTTATGTGAAAAGTGAATGAAGCTCAAAGGTGTAGGTTAGGACTTAGGTTGTTAGTGACCTTGTTAGCACCCTTCCGATAGGGTATTGGGTGAACAGCACTTCAACCTACACGCTATAAATTCATAACCGTTTCAGTTGGGTGGGCATTATGGGAGGTTCACAGACTAGCAATGATTCCTGCACAGCTAGGAAAGATTTACTTATGTTTTATTACTGGAAAAACATACTAAGTGTATTCAAAACTGTTAAGCCTTTTGAAACAACCTTGTACTTAGATGCGGGTTAAGCTTTATGAAGCATATTGTAACGGTCGGCGCCCTAAACTCAGAACCAGTGTCAAGCACCCTGGTCTCGGCTCGTGCTTCTGCCTATAACAGCCGCCTTTCACCTCAGGAGGAGCCCTTGGCTAATCGGATGCCGCCAGGTCTTAAAACGAGAAGTGCAAGACAAAAGGTTCTGAGCAGGCAAAGGGGCACGACTGTAGATAGAGTCTTTTAAGGCCGATGGTCACGGAACAGATAGGAGTAGGCAACTCGTGGTCAAACTGGCAGGGTCATGGCAGGCAGATAACTGGGAATCGTCAGGCAGGCAAGGGGTCAAAACCGGGTGATCAATCAGATAGGATGAGGCAGAAACGGTAGTCGAAAACAGGCAGGAGTCAAACCAGGTAGTCAGTCAAAGGGTTAAGCAGAATCAAGGTCGGTTTCAGGCAAGGGTCAGGTTCCAGAGATTAGAGTAGTCAAAAACAGCCAGGCAGGGTCAAACACAGGTAACAGACGGACTAGAAGCTTTGCAGCACAGAGAACAAGGAACCAGGAACAAAACCTATCACGGGCAATATCAAAACCTCAGGTGTCCCTTTAAATATTTTAAATTTGGCGCCATTGCGCGCTGACGTCAGACCGGAAGTGCGCGCGGCGCGCGCACTAAGAAGCCGGTCGGGCAGAGGGAGCAGAGCAGCGTGGCGGGCGTCCCCGCCGCACCACTAGACTACCAGGGTAAGTATTACTTACACATATCCTGAGTTAGCCACAGACTAGACTGGGCTGAGCCAACAGTGCCTTTTTAGGAACACCTTTTTTAGATTTCAACACCTTTAGGTTTTTTACACTGCTAAACACTTAATTCACATGCAACACTTAGATCACATACAACATTCTCTTAGCAGCTCCCACACTCACTGTGCAGTCAGAAGCAGATTTGGCTGCATGTTTAAAGGGCATTTAGAAACCCAATGCTTACTTTCTTTAATGAAAAAATAAACCTATCTCTAATATACTTTAATTAAAAAATGTGTACAATTTTTATAAGAAACCTGACTGTATGCAGTAAATTCTTCCTTCATTTACTGCTGTGGATAGAATTGTGAGACAGTCCCTAACTGCTTGGCAGGGAAACAATACTTATGAACAGCAGGGGGAGCCCATGCCTTACTTCCCAGTCATGCAGAACTCAAGCTTTGTTTGTTTCCCTGTTTTGATAATTTCTGATAACCCATAAGAAGCCCAGACCACACTGAGCATGTTCTTGGTCATGCAAAGCTGTTTAATAAATTTACAAGATGACAGCCCCCTCGTGCCAACTTTGAAAGCATAAACCATTTCTTTGATTAGTCTTGTGGTGCAGTAAGTTTGTGTTTATGTTTCATATACAAAATACAGCATTTCTAGCCTTATCCTATTGTTATCCAGAATGCTTGGGACCTGGGTTTTTCTGGATAATGGATCTTTCCAAAATTTGGAACTTCATAACTTTAGTCTACTAAAAAATCAGTTAAACTTAAATAACATAAAAAACCCAAATAAATCGGGTTTGCTTCAAATTAGGATTAATTTTATCTTTGTTTGGAGACAAAGGAAATAGTTTTCAAAAATGTGGATTATTAGGTTAAAATTTTGTTAAAATTGACCATGCTGAGCTTTCTAGATAGTGGGTTAACGGATCCCATACATGTAGTTGCAATGTAGCCAGCATGCTTTGAGGGGGCTCAAAAAGATGTGTTAAAATATGAAAAGCCAGACATAAATAGGGGTTAGAAGGAATCTGTGTGGACTGGACACAAAGAAACATGGAAGTAGTGGCTATATGGGTGGGAGTTTTCTTGTGTATGGTATATGTGAATGTGTACTTTTATTGGATGAAGACTGGTATGGGTTGCTTTTTCTGACGTTCTTCCTAATTTTACATATTGATGGAGTCTATTTCTGTTTAAAGTTATTAGCATCATATTTTTTATAATGTAATGCTAAAACCAGGTATTTGAAGACTTAGGCGTGCTACTTACCAAGCAAACATCAGAAACAGTCTCTGTATTTATAAAGTGCCAATTGTATTCCACGGTGGCGTAATTACAGAAGAAAGATCTGCATGATTATCTTCTAGAAACCCTTAGTGGGGCCTCATTATATTTAGGAACAGCATTTATTTGCAGACCAAAAACCCTCAGTCTGGAGCAGAACTATCAATATCACAAATGAACCAATCTAGGAGGGTAGCGGATTACTATGAGTAAGGTTGAGATGGCATAAAATGTTGCTTTAGGGAATAAAGTTGCATAAACCTTCAATAAAAGAGATTGAGTATTGCACTTATATGAACATATGCAGAATGTATTGGCATGTCTATATTCTGCTTATTTAGACGCAGCAATATGTGCCTACATAATTCATAATGTAACTTTGCAGATGTATCTTTCCTGTGACTTAATTTTCCCACAGGCAGCAATGTAATAAAGACCTCAGCAGGCCCAATTAAATTTAAAGTTACAAGGGTGTTGCAAGAGCACACATAGGCTAATTTAAAAGTAATCTACTTATAATTGCGGCCAACAAAACACACAAGGCTGAGCAATGGTCTACTGCTTAAAACAAGAAAGAAGTACACAGGACTCAGCCTCTGCACATGTCTGAAAAAGAAACAGAAATAGTTATTGATATTTATTTACTATGTCAGCTTATGTCTTCACCCTCAAAAGTGCAGAGCTATGTAGATAGAGCTTATGAGCTTAAAGATCTCAGTATAGAAGACTCTGCTTATAATGGGTTACATACTTTAGGTGATGGACTCTGAGTATTACAGGTGAATTAGCCATACCTCGATTTTTCTCATTATTTGGTACTTTTCTTCAGGGTGTTTAATGGGTTGTACTATAGGTTAAGCTGATTATATGAATGAGCAGGTTTTGTGTATGGGTAAAGTCTAGGTTATTCCATTCTGGAAAGGAATAATGACCAGCAAAAGATCCTGTTTTGTTTCTATTATGTTGGAATCAACCTAGATTTCTAATTCTAGTTTTTTTAATAGAGGTCTCTGGGTCACACAGCAAAATCTTTTTAAACCCTGATCCCCAAAACCCATAAGAAGACAATTTGTTTTGCACACATATATTGAAATTACACTTCAGTTCTACCTCCTGGCCTTCTGTACTCCCATCTCCCCTGCATCTGTTTTTTTTTATCTGCCTCTATTTTAGCAAGTTTGTAAATTAGGTGGGAACGATTTGGAATTGTGCTTTGTAATAACCCCAGCAGTAGTAATGTGCTAGTTTTACCAGATCTGCACCTGAATGTAATCTGCCCTCCCTCCACCCGCACTCGACTTCCATTTATAGACCCGCCCACTGATGTCACAAAAGGGGTGGGGCAAGCAGGATTGCGACTACAAAAAAGGAAGCCGGAAGCTGGCAGAGTAAGGTGGCAGCAAATGAGAGCAGGAGGAAAAGCTAGACCTGTACCAGTCCGCCACCTGCAAAGGGGGGTGCAAGTTCGGCCTGAACCTTCCCGATCCACGGGTCCCACGGGTATCAGGCCAGCCCGCACATCACTACCCAGTAGCTCCAGTATTGGCCCAGTTGGCTCTTATTTATAAATCTAGGACACTGACACATCTTACCGCAGGCGGCACGGAGCGGCCAATTACCAGCAGTGGCAAAAAGCCGCCCCATGTAACTTTAAGAGACAAATTTCCATTTTTTAAAATGCAAATTTATCTGTTCTAGTGCAGCAAGCGCAATAGTGCTCACTGCACTAGCGATGCGGCCCCTCCTCCATCCGCTCCCACGCTAAAAGTTAGAAGCAGGGGGCAGCAGCCCCTGGAACACCCCTGCTCTGCTAACAATGCAATTATGGAAACACCATTTATACATATAAGTGGAGTTGATCTGATTTGTTGCTTTTAAATAGATTTAGACTAACATGCAGCTTCTAACAACATGGGTGTGCTTCCTGTTTTCAACTAACTACTAGGGATGCACTGAATCCAGGATTGAGTTTGGTGTATGCCATCGATACAACCTTTTTCAGCAGGATTTCGATTCATCCACATACATGTCTAGCTGAATGAAATCACGTGACTTTTAAACACACAAACAAGGAAGTAAACATTTTTCTTAACTACATGCTCCACACGTGGTTCGCTTTAGCCCATCCTTGACCTGATTGGCATATGTAAATTAGGTTTTGGATTTGGTTTGGTATTCGCCCAAATATTTTGCAAAGGATTCAGGGGTTTGGCTGAATCCCAAAAAAGTTTATTTGGTGCATGCCTACTAACCGCATGCTGCAACTTCTCAACTTGGCACTGACCTGGATAGCATGGTGAAAATGAACATATGAGCAGGCAAGATGCACCTAGTTGGTTTGATTGTGCTACAGTCTGTCACAAAAAATGCCAATGGGTGCAGGCCTAATTGGTGCTTCTGATAGAAGCTATCCGCTGTTGTTCTTAATGATACACTTAATATTTTGTGATGTTTTGCAGATGCCAAGGAGCAGGACACAGAACTCAGAGAAACCCCCAGTGGCACAACTGCACCTGCCTTTGTAATTCATTCTGAAACTGAAGAAGCCATCATTAAGGGATTTGATAGTGAAGGAGAGGAAACAGTCCCCCAGGAACCAGCACTGGATTCTGTCACCCCACACTTGGAAGGTACAAGGTCTCCATCTGTCATTTCATCTGTCTCTTCATTTGTCACTTCTCCAATGCAGATGCTGAACTTGTTATATAAGATTTCATTGTGTCATATGATTTACAGGACACATTCTCATTGTATTTGCTGTAATACTGACAGTGTTAGTCTGACATTATCTGCAGTTGGCTGTTCTTTATTTTACTGATATCTGTGTTCCTGTTCTTCCTCTCTCCAAACTGAAACTTAAATTGCTCTCTTGGGCCACTGTCAGTGACCCCCATACACAGAAAACATATTCATTGTGAGGTCAATGACATTCTAGTAAGGCCATCACCCTCATTACCTGGAGGTTTGGGTCAGTAAGCCTAGCAACCAGCTAGCAAAGTGGACAGCTATAGAAAAAGTTAAACCAAAAAAACACAAAATATGAAGACCCACTCCATATACTGTATGAATACCACTGTCTGCATCATACTAAATTGAAGATACTGTGATGGTCCATGTAGATAAACTGTTGGTAGTCATTTTGATTACTGCCTAATATGGCTGTAATATGGTGTTGGATATTTTCTATTAAGGGGGCTGTTATATAATACTGGCCATACACGGGCAGATAAAGCTGGGCGTTTAGATCGATTTGACAGCTTATCTCCCAGTGTATGGGGGCTTCTGACAGGTCTTCCTGACTGATATCTGGACACTATATCGATCCGGAAGGTTGGATTTTCTTCCGACTAACCCGTCGGAAGTCCATTGCACTCGTCGTAATCCATAGGGCCAAACGTTCGGATTACCCCGATATAGCCCTGCCAGTTAGTGGCATATCGGTGAAATGTCGCCAAACAAGCGGATCTTTGCATCTATGGCCAGTTTAAGACATGAAATCTTGTCTTTAGCAGTAGGATTACATTATTTGTTTGATGATCTACACAGTGTAGCCCTTGGGTGGCTCTGTATATATGTGTAAGTGGCAGAAATGCATTACTGAATGTAGCACATGGTGAAAAGTACAGTTTTAGGGCACAAATAACACCTGTATATTTATTTCAGCTTATGGTCACACTAGGATGATTAGCAGCCTATGTATTAACACAGGCTGAGAATCTGCTCCTAAACTCATATTAGCGCTCTTCTGTGCTTGCATCTGGAACCAATGTGTCAGCCAAGGTGCAGCCATAAAGAGTGAATTTCAGCACTAAACAAGAATGCATTATGGCACCAAGATCTGCACTGTGTCCCGGCTAGTGCAGTGGTTCTAGGTGCAGGCACAGTAGAGTGCTGATTTGAGCGTAGGGGCTGAGAATCAGCCCAGAGTGGTCATAACCATAACAGCCATTTTTCCCAGCATAATTATGCTTTTTGACCATTTCAGCTTATGTAGAATGCACTCATCTGGTTGTAAAATAACGCCCATTAGGAGACTTTCTTGCTGGTTGTGTTTGACTTAAAATTCCCTGGAACTGGGTACAACATGATTTGACTTACAGCACGTGGAGTTAATAATTGCATTAGTGTTCACTTTCCAGTCATTTTTCTCAGTTGAGTCGTCAGATAGTAAACCAGAAATAGACTTTTGATTTGCAAAGGTTTTTCTATTTGTGAAATATTTCATTAACTATTACTGCAGATGCAAGTGCTTGACCACTAATGTGGAAAAAAAAAGAGAGCCCTTATTGCTCATTTAAAAAACAAAATCTGGAGTCTAGCTGCATAAAAGCTCTCCCCTGTTATTTACAGGCCTCTGTTGTGACCTGTGCCCACTGCTGCTCCTCAACATCCTCAACTAAATGATATGCTTCATACAGGACAGATGGGGCATCAATATAGTGCAGGGCAGAGCAGAGCAGAAAGTGATAAAAGCTTGGCTGATTGTTTAGGTTTTTTTGCACTTTGCTGCCTCCCTTGCACTTAACTAAATGACCCCTAGCTCCTTCCAGCATTAGTATACAAAAATAATCAGAAGTACAGATTATATTTTTGAACTGGGACAGACAGGGAAATCGCCGAGCTGCGTGTGGATTAGCGCTGGCGCTTTTTCAATTTAACAGGCAGCAGACAAGGAGAAGGCAGTTCGGGGAGATTGTCTCCTGCGATTAATCGCCAGGCGACAGAATCTCCCCGAATCTCCCGGTCTGTCCCAGCCCTTTATATGTTTTTCTTTTGAGACTGTCTCTATTCAGTAAATCCCATTCCATTCCTTGAGTCACCTGCAGAAATGAACTGTGCTACATGTTGAGGCATTTGGCAGGTTTTGCCAGCAGTCCATCCTCTTGTAGTCAGCTTGGGAATGTGTGATAATGGCATTGGCTTAGCTACCATACTGAAATTCTTGGTTACATAAGTGTGACCGTTTTTATGACGCAGTAGTCTTTTATCTTAAATGGAGGTGTGTTAGGTTGTTGGTTGGGTTGTGGCTTGTTTTATCCCTTTCTAGTTGTGAAGACAAAACCTAAGGACAGTGCTTCTCTGATTAATTCATTTTCTACTATTCTTCCAGCTGTGATACCAGGAGAGGCAGAAAAAGCGACTCCATTCATAACCACACAGATCAGCCAAGAGCAGGCCCCCTTCCCAAAGAGAATCGATGCCACAGAGTCCTACAGGCCTGGCAAACTTGAATCTGAAGGTAGGTTGTGCACATTCTACAAGAACTGGTACAGTATACAATTAAAGTGTCCACATTTCTTTGTATGGACTTATCTCTTACCCTTCTAAATCGAGAAGAATTCAAGAATGCATGTACAATAGGGTGTTTTATCCCAGAAGATATGGCAGGGGTTTCTGAAGCTGGGCAATCTGAGCTTGTAATGGTCGGCCTGTTTCATAACTACATTTCTCATCATAGGGTGCAGCTTAAGCTTTTTTCATTATTGCAAACAGGAATACTTGTATAAATATATAATTAGAAGTACTCTTGTGAATTCCACCCTTTTTCAAAGAGAGAGTTTATGCTGATTACAACATGGAAGACATAGAAAGGGTAGAATATATGTAAAGGGGACTGATATATGTAAATTTTAGAGATTTTTTTTTTTTATATATACCCAGAGCACTGTCAAGTCCATCAGAACCCATTGGACAGAATATGGCTTAACTGTGAAACTGCATACAAGTCATGCAAAATTGACAGAACCTTGCTTTAGGCTCATGTCATGTGATTCTCTTTCTCATCAGAATTCAGGTTTTTTTTGTAAATGTAAGAAAATCACTGCCAGTGGCATTGCCAGTAGGGGTGGCTGCTTACCAGTGTTGAAGTCGGCATTGCTCATCTGTACCTGCCTAACCGCATAAGAGTCTGCTAAGGGCTTTATATTTCCCATTTAAACCTATAGCAAACCAAGGGTGTTTTAACCTCCTCTGTGCTTCTTGTAAGGACCACGACTATAAACATAGACCATGTGGCATAAACCTTAATCTGACAGTTCTCATGTTGTTCCTTTAGGCCTGGGTCAACAATAAAGGACTGGTTGGCATCATGCAAAACAAGGAAACATAGTACTGTTTTCATTAGGCCAGATAGTATCGGTATGAGATCTGTTATCCACAATACTCAAGACATAGAGTTTCCAGGGTAATGTATCTTTCTGCAATTTGTATCTTCATACATCAAGTCTGGGGAAAAAAAATAATTTAAAGATTAAATAACCCCAATAGGCTTGTTTTGGCTTTGTTTTAGTTTGGATAAAGTACAAGTTACTGTTTTATTATTACATAGAAAAATTAAATTATTTTTAAAAATAAAATGTTTTGGATAAAAGGGAGTCTATGGGAGACAATCTAACCATAACTGGGAGCTTTTTGGATAATGGGTTACTGGATAACTGATCCCATACATGTAGTTGGCCAGAGGCTTCTTTATGCAGTTCATTGAACTTTTTAGCTACAGAAGAAAGGTGTATTTGATTTTTTTAAAAAAGTGGGGAGGAGGAATATAGGAATCTTGCACTGCAACGCTAAAGCTGTCCATAAACATCCTTACACTACAGATATCGGTGGTTTTGTTTGACTCAAACAAACAATATCTGTCTATCGTCAATCTGATGATAGTGATAGCACAATAACGACAATGGGTGATGCTACAGACTGGAGTTTTTACATGCATTGCTCTCCGATCTTTCCTAGAAACAATCATATATCCACGATAGCCATAAATCATCCATTGTTTTCTATACAGTTTTATAGTGCCCTTCCAATAAGGTGTCAGGGACACTGAATTAAAAAGTGAATTGTATAGTTTAAAAATAGTTGTTCTTAGAGAAAAAGTACTTTTCATAATCCTTATAATTCATTAAACATTTGAAACATCCCTTCATTAGGAAGATAACTGGATTGGCTATCATTTTCCTGTATCTGACGGCAGTGTCCCTAAACTTATACACCAGGAGAGGGCACCACACTCCACTCTACTGGGAGAACCATTTCTAGTAAGGAACAGATGCAAAGGAAGGATCAGTTTCCAACAGTTATGCGGCACCTCTGCTCTCTAGCAGAACTACTAATCATTGCGCTCCTGCTGAGTCGTTAATTTTATTATTAACTAGAAAAAGACAAGTTGTGTGTATGCGAATAGGTAAAAAGGACAAATAAGCTAAAATAAATGTTGTGTTTATATTAAGGTTACGGGACCATTTAACAAATCAATTTTCTAATACATTTTAGTTGTTGGGCTGTATGGATTGCATTAAAATGAAATACATTCAGTGTAGTTCTGCCAGATGGATTTTCTTGTAGGGGCAGATTTACTAAATTCATATATATTCACATGAGGGATTCGAATATTCGAATTCAAATTTAATTTTATTCGAATATTCGAAAATTCGATTTTCGAATACTTCCCCTTTAAATTTAAATTCGATCATCTACTTCGCCAAATTACACCTACCAAAATGGGGATCATTCCCTAAGATCGAATTTTAAAAACTCAATCGATTGGTAAAAATCGTTGGAATATTCGATTCGAATTCCATTCGAATATTTGATCAATTGAATTTTCCCTATTCGATCATTCGATCGATCGAATTGTGCTAAAAAAATTTGAATTCGATATTCGAATTCTTTTAATTCCCCACTATTGCCCCACTATTCCCTGGTCGCATTTCAAAATTTTTTTTCATTCGAAATTCGACCCTTAGTAAATCTGCCCCGTAGTGTCCCTGGTTAATCTTACCTTCTCAAAACAAGTTTCCGTGGAGCAGGGTGCAAATTACTGTCAGCGGAGGACAAACTTGTTACTTCTGTTGAACGGGGAGAGGGACTTAAATCAGGGACACTCCAGACAAATATGCAAGTTTGAGGTATGGAGACTATATACAGGTAATTACAAACGTCAAGGAAACAAATGATGCATAAAAACATCAGCATTTGTGCTGTTGTTTCTGAGTTAATTAAGCTTGGATTATCCTATCGTGCTTAGGGCAATGCATATTAGAGTCATGTCTATAATGGCAGGTGCCGATTGATGGGACATATTTGCCAGGATATAAAGGGAAATGTAAGCTCAACTTACTTGTTATCCATCAAATGATATATATCGACCATCACTGACACTTGTAAAATCAATGGTCGTGGTGCCCTCCAGCATCTGACGCTATTCCTATAAGATGAATTGTTATTGATGTCGGAAATGCTGACAATTCAAAGCATTTAGAGGGCAGTGAATGTTTCACTGAAGATGGAAATGTTTACTGAAGCTTTCCTGGCAGTTTTTGTTATGTTAGTCTATTGTTATTCTTTATTTTGCATGGTCATACCTGCATGGCTTTTAGTACTTTTGATATTTAATGAGCAATTTGAACTTTATGGGCAGATATCAGATACCAAACTTGGGATTCCATTAGGATTCCCAACAGTTAAAAAAAAATCACAATTCCTATCAAAATAGATATCCAGTTACTATATATATATTAGGGATGCACCAAATCCAGGATTCGGCCTTTTCCATCAGGATTCGGCAGAATCCTTGTGCCTGGCTGAACTGAATATGAATCCTAATTTGCATATGCAAATTAGATTCTGGAAGGGAAATTACGTAACTTTTTGTCACAAAACAAGGAAGTAAAAATGTTTTTCCTCTGCAGGTGACTCAAAATTTTTTTTTTCCACTTTTTACCTTCCTGTCACTAATTTGCATATGCAGATTCAGTTCGGTATTCGGCCAAATTCATGAAGGATTTGTGGAATTTGGTGCATCCCTAAAATATATATCTTTGCCAGGGCAGCACCCTACTTGTATGACTTACGTCGGGTGCACAGTAAATAATTCAGATATTTCACAAAAAAGACTAGCAACACCAAGATGTTTTGTTCATCCAAATTAAAGGTCTATTCACATTTGCATAAACGGCCGACGTGATTTTTCGGTCCACACAGGGACCTTCCTCATGGCAATGGGCCCTGTGTGGACCAAAATGTCACGTTGGCCATTCATGCAAATGTGATTACACCTTTAATTTTGATGCACAAAACACCTCGGTGTTGCTGGTCTTCTTTTTGATATATATAGTGAATGAAGTACCCCCTCTTGTAAATTATAAGGATATTATAAATTACTGAGGCGTTTCATGCCCATATAAAAATATGCTTTTATACAGGTCATGGAACTCCAATGTAACTTCTAATATCCTCATATTTTGCAACTGGGGGTACTTCATTTATTATAATACACAAGTTTCATTGAGTCATGTGACAGAAATGACAATAATTTACAAGATATTCACGGCTTTTCTGTATTATATATATATATATATATATATATATATATATATTAACATTGAATAGATCCACACTCCATTATTGCATGAAAATTCAAATCTTCTTTATTGCCCCCCATTGGGGCCTTTTTCAACCTTTTTCATCCTTGAAAAAGGCCCCTATGGGGGCCTAAACGTCAGATTTATGTACACAGTAAAGAAGATTTGAATTTTCATGCAATAATGGAGTGCTGATCTATTCAATGTTAATATATGCAAGTATTTAGACCCTGCACCCGAACTTAACCAAAAGAGAGATTCCGGATCGGCAGTGTCCATGCATCAGTCTGACCTAAGTGAAAAAAAGGGTATTTTCTTGGGAGGAGAAAGACCATACCTGCTTCTCTCTTTATTTGGCATGACCCCTTCCAAAGAAACCATTCAGCTTTATGGGCTTTTACACACCTTCTTAACTGTAGGACTGTATTTAGAGGGGCAGGGGTTGGGAAAGCAAGCATTAAATATATATATATATATATATATATATATATATATATATATATATATATATATATATATATATATATATATATATATATATATCATTTATTTATATAGCATATGTATATTCCTGTATTCTGCTTTTACCTTTAGTAAATCTTCAGGGCTGGATTACATATCAGGAGCCCCTAGGCCTGTCGCTGTTCGTCACCACATCTGGTCCAGGGATTGGCATGCAGGAAATGTTAAAAATCTATTAAAATTCCTGTGCAACCCCAGAGCTATGTAACCAATGTGAATGTGGCTGGGCAATATGCCATCCCAGATCTGGGCCTTTGTAGCCTTCCCACAAATCCATGCCTGTAAATCCTTGAACAACTCTTTTTTTAGCTAAATTCTAACCTTATCTTTTTTTGGGGTTATTGGTTCTACTGTCTAGAATTCTTTGTACCTTGTGGTTTCTAGGTCTAGTTTTAGTTTAGTTACGTCTAGGGTTTCTAGGTCTTTCCATAATGTGGAGCACTATGACTTTAGGCTACTAAAAACAGTTAAACATAACAGGGCACATTCGTTATATACCTGTCTACACCCTTTTTATATATTTTTTTTTTTATTATAATTTTGGTTTCCTGGCCGGCCAAGTGAGGAACAGTATGCCATGGTGACATAATTTACCCTGAATGCATTGATTTATCTCTGGTGACCACTGTAATTGCAGGTGCAATATCCATGCAATTAGTGTCAGTTTTAACAAATCACTTGCAGTGGAGCAGTTGTGTTAGAAGGGTGAAACCTCTGGTTCTAGGTTAATAATGGGATTATTAGCAGCCGGATCACTTGGTGAAAGTCAGATGCAGTGATTTAAGGGCTCCCCTGCATCAGCACATGCACTTGTACATAATTCAGTAGAACAAGCGGAAAAGGCACATTGCAACTGAGACAAGTTTAAAAGTACCTTTTTGAATAGTGCCAGTGCACACTTTAATTTTGTGAGTTAGGTTTGTTATTTAAATAGGACATTATGGAAGGGATCTTCAGACTCCCCTCAGAAACAATGGAACAAAAATATGGAAACCTGGAAGTTATAGCCACTCTCCTATATTTCCCACATAAATAAGCATACACCACCAACTGTTTCCTAAATTACCTTCAGGATAACAGAACAAAAACAATGCTCACACTCTTTCATTGCTTTGGGTCCCATTGCATCCACTGCACTCAGGAAAATGGCATAGCACTCTTTCAGAGATCATGTACTTGTGCCAACATCTCAGCTGTCTGGCGTAAGCTTTGCTCTGTTATATAGTGCTTGTGTTTTCCTTCGGAAAATGAAAGCCTCATGTCATCCTTATTGCAATGGCTTTGGTGTCACTAATCAACATTGTATCTCCTCATTTGTCCTGCACCATACTGAGCTACCATCTGTCTCGCTACAGTTTTTTTTAGGCTGCCTAACTATCCAAGACCTGAAACCAACTAAATAATGATTCCTCTTTTTATCTATATTGTTGTAAAATCTGGCAGTGCTATCATTTCCAGACATGGACAAATTAACAAAAAATGAATTCCAGCAATCAATGCTGCAGCTTTAACGCATTTCATACCAACTGATGTGTCAGACCTCTGCAGTCAAACCACACCCATGCCACCACAAGACCATGTCCACATTAATGGTGCTAACACACCAAAAAACCAAATGGTTGGTGCTCACTGCAGGGATAGCATTCATCACTAAAATGTGAAACAAAGTCATTAAGAAATACCTTTAAATCCATATGCCTCCTCTTCCCCTGTGGATAACACAGCACCCCCAGCACATGAGTAAACACGTTTGGGGCCCCTAACAATAATTTTCAAATGCTAACAACACCCCCCCCCCCCAAAAAAAAACAGGCTTATGTCCCACAGGCAGAGCAAGACACATACAGGCAGAGTATGGAACACACAGGAAACTTAAGGAAGGCAGAGTACTGCATCACAGGGAGCATGGGGGGGCAGAGTATGGCACACATGGAGCATAAGGCAGGCAGCAAATGGCACACACAGGGAGCATAAGGCAGGCAGCAAATGGCACACACAGGGAGCATAGGGCAGGCAGTATATGGCACACACAGGGAGCATAGGGAAGGCAGAACAGAGCAGGAGCTTAAAGCTTACACATGCTTCTTGTGATCTACTAGTTAGACAAGTAGTAATTGGGGAATGCTTACATACCTCCCCAACCTGCGTTTCATGAGCACTAGTGACAGGGTAGGGTGCTAAATGCTAAAAACATGCCAGCTTGCTCCTGTTTTTTGTCTTTTGCACATAAATGAGCCCTTTAGTTTCCCTTGCACATTAGGCACATGTCTTTGATTTTATTTGTCTTTCTAAAGTGTTTTGGCTTGCCTGTTCCATATTCTCTAGTAGATTGAAGAATTAGTCGCACACTCTCCGTTGCAAAATAGTGAATACATTTATTTTGCCTTCCAAATAAAGGCAGACAACATTTCGGACCTCTCTGGGCCCTTTTTCAAGCCTTTTTGTTGCATATTCTCTAGTCAGGCAAAGCTTGGGCATCGGCACTAAATGCTAAATGCCTCATTACTTACTGCTCTGTTCATGCTTCTGACTTGGCTCTTTATCTAATCGAAAATTAGCTTTTAACAGTGAATCTCCTGTTGGAATAAAAGGTAAAGTTGTTGTTCCATGTTAGCCAGTAACAATGTTATAGGGCAACCCTTTTGAAATAAAAAATACAGTGGTATAAAGTTGATACCTTTACTGGCTAACTAATATAATCATAGCAAGCTTTCAGACAGCTTGAAAAAGGAACTAAAATGTTTTGAAAGCTTGCTATGATTATATTAGTTAGCCAGTAAAGGTATCAAATTTATACCACTTTATTTTTTATTTCCATTAATAAGGTTGCCCTATAACATTGTTGGAATAAACTAATACAAACTCATTGATTGTTATGGGTATTAGGATGCTATGGCATAAGGATTTTTGCCAGATGGAAACCGAGGTGGAAAACAGAAGGAAAATGGGAAGCTATTTGGTAACTAGGAAAGAGCAGCAAATAGCACTGAAGGTTTAAGATAATAAACATATTGATTGCTGGCAGAAACAAAAAAACAAAACTAGAGGAACAATGAACATATAGTTGATCTGAACTATACGTTAGAGAAGACTACTGCAAAACTAGTAACCAGTTAAAGCTTGGCCTATGGGTAGTACGAGCATTTGCATTGTTCCTTAGCATGGGGACCAGCCAGGCTGATCAGTATTTGAGCTTTGAGTTTGCAAGGTATAAAATGGTGCCGGCGGTTTCCATACAAAGTAGCATTCATAGATATGATTACTACCGACTACTTTTTAAATAATAGGTTCTTTTTGTGTAAGTTTACAAAAGTTTAAATGTGGTCTCCGGGAATTTGCTAGAATATGCAGATCCAATAAAAAAAAGCATGAAACAATAGATCTAATTTAGATGTAATGTTCTTGTATACGTATTGCTGTAGAGGGTGATGAGCAGGATGAAGATGATGATGATGAGGACGATGATGGAGAAGAAGAAGAGGAGGAGGAAGATAAAGACACAGATTCAGCAGATGAAAGTGTTGAAGGAGATGCTGATCTGCCTCCATTCACCCTCCCAGGAATATCTTCCCAGGAGCCTGGAGAAGATGAGATTGGAAGGGAAGCCTACCATGTTCCAGATGCTTTGGAATGGGAACAGCAAAAACAAGGGCTCAGTAAGTAATTACTCAATTTCTTTATCTTATGCATAACTTGGACAATTCAAAGTGCATTATTATTTCAATTTCATTTTGACATTTAGGCCACATTCCCAAAGGTATCTAAAAATGCACCAATAAAGTGCCATGTTTTCCGGCCTCATGGACCGCATGCACCATGAAGCAATAGTTTCAGATTTGGCTAGCTGTATATATATTCAGCACCAATTACAAGGTACATGTATAGAATCTGTTATCAGGAAACCCATTATCCAGAAATTTCCGAATTACGGGAAGACCATCTCCCATGGACTCCATTTTATCCAAATAATCCAAATTACAGAAAGGTCCATTATCCAAAAAAAAAAACCCCCCAGGTCCTGAGCATTCTGGATAATGGATCTCATACCTGTACTAGAAAGACAATAGGCCAGTTTGCATTGCAGGCTGTGGGAACATAGAAGTAGAAAACCATTTACAGCAATACCCATTTATAAAATGACTTGGCGGCAGTCTCATTTTTTTTTTTTTCATGAACGGTTTTATTTGCACACACAGTAGCATATTTGTATACAAAACAAATCATGCAAATTCACCAGGTTACACCTTAAAGCATAATTGTCAATTGTCACTTGAGCAAAGTGTCCAGAGCCAAACCCCATCATCCCCTGTCGCTTTGTGTTAAGTTTATAGTTATACCTCCCTTTTAAGCCCGTGCTTGAATTTATCTAGATAAGAGATGCCTGTATTTAGTTATACATACAGTATGAGGTGATCAAACTATGGTGTTAGATGTTGAAAGTGGTTAAACTCTGCAGAGTTTTATAGAGCCAGCATTAGGAAAGGGCAATCTAAGCATATCTGTAGCATGCCTGTTACTTTGTGTTGGTTAGGGGCAGGCCCATTGTTACATATTGGTGACATTTGGGGCCTGTCGTTATCTCATAGCAAGTTATGCGTTATTAATGTACTGATCTGTGTGCAATTTTTAAACTACGATAAAACAGGAAAATAATGTTAAAATACTTCCTCACAGAACTTGGGACTTGTAGTTTATCACTAAGTGGATAGATGTTATTTGGAGAGTGATAATATGCGATTAAGGTAAGTGTTTATTATAGCTCACAGCTTGCATAGCAGGTCTGTTTATAGATATAGCAATGTCCTATTTAGTTATTAATAACAGTTTAACAGCGTAGGTACAACTTAGAAGCTTAGTATTAATTGGGGCACTTAGATAAAACTTTAGTCATGTATTCTGTATCTATGACAAAACAGTGCAGAGTGCAGTTTAGCATCACGGTGTCAGGTTCATTTTCATGTTGGATTGGTTTCAAAGCAGACCTGGTTAATTAGAGCTGATTTTGGGCAGTTCTGAGGGTTTCTTCTATTAGTGTTCCATGCTGTGATGCTAGTAGTTCCACCTCCTCCATCAAAGGGATATATCCAGCATGTTTATTTAGTGGCAGTGCCAGATTTGGCTGAAGTGCTGATATATATGGTAGCTTTGTGGGAGAGCCCTGCATTGCAGAACTGTGTTGTAGATTATATAGAGAAAAACTGAGCACCATGGAGCCCGGATATATATTAAAAATATCCAAAATTTTATTCAAAATCCATTAAAATTACAGCAGCATACAATACATCGGGGGCTGCTTGTTTCAACGTGTTTCGTGGCTTCCTGTCACTTCATCAGAAGTTCCTGTGTTGGAAGAGTTAATAGTCTGTAAGAAATGTAGTCAAGGGAGGCCAGTGGGTTGTCATAAATCTGTTTAGTTTTCCCAGAGTTACCCCAGTTCTCCAGCTTGAGCAGGTCAATTTGGGTATTACTTAAAGTCATGTCCCACTTTAAAGGAGAATTCAACCCCTACGTGCAAAAAACCCTCCCCTGTGCAGGTCCCCCTCCTTCAGCCTACCTGCCCCCCGGGAAAATGCCCCTAACTTGTTACTTACCCCTCCTTCCAGGTCCTCTCCAGCGGAGTTCACGGCAGCTATCTTCTCCTGAGGAGTCTTCTTCTTGGATTCATCTGAGTTTACTGGCGCATGCACATGCGTATGCGCCGAAAGTCACAAAGATCTTTTTATTTTCGAAACTTTGTGACTTTTGGAGCATGTTCAGTAGATCTGCACCGGCAAATGCCTGGGGGGAGGAGGGAGGGGGGCCTACAAAGGGAAGGGGGTTAGGGGTTTTTGCACGTAGGGGTTGAATTCTCCTTTTAGGGAGAATAGTCCAGTTGTCAGTAGTTGATGTTAGCTATGGAATCCATTTTGGTTAATTGTTATAGCTGCATGCCGTATTATGTCCCTGCACATTTGGTAATCTATTGGCTGCTGCTTGCAAGTCGGAAGTGGCTGTCTCCAGCCATTTATCTGTGCAACGATTTTCATTGAATACCTGCCCTGCAGCAATAAAGCCTTGCAGTTGCTTAATTCCAGATGAGGAGGCAGATATTTTCTTTGTGCAATTTGTAAGTTTAAAGCAAAGAGGTGTGAAAAAGTTGTTCAAATAAGATTCCAACAGGTTTGCTATTTGCCTTGCAGTTCCCAATGCACTTGTGAGGAAAGGGTTAAGAGATTTCCCCACTGCAGCGCTAGGAATGTAGGCCTCTGACGCCATCTTGTGAGGCTGTATTCCGGGGCGATAAGGAGAGTATGTAATAGGGTAATTAACTTTAGGGTCACAGTCAGGCTTCTAACAGGTCACGACAGGGCGCTAGGGTTGCGACCATTTCTTGACAGAAATACCGGCCTTCCCACATATTTATCTTTTTTTCCTATTAATAACATTGGGCTCAACCATCAAAAATACCTGCCAGGCCGGTAAAGGTGGCAACCCTGTAGGGCATGGGACGATACATTGATTGCCAAGTCCCCCTGGAGCTCTGTGCAGCACATCTTCCCCTGATGGCTGCTCAAACCGGAAGTCCATTGCGCTCATCATAATCCGATCGTTCGACCATAGGGCCGAACGTTCGGATTACCCCCATATAGCCCTGCCAGTTAGTGGCATATTGCGGAAAGATCCACTCGTTTGGCGATGTCGCCAAACGAGCGGATCTTTGCATCTATGGCATAGCTTGTTATAGCAGCTTGTTGTTCTTCCTTGGCTTGTATGGTCTGGTAGATAGTGGAGATTGGTTTTGGTACTTCCTGTAGCTGCAGATTAGTTTCTAGATTAGTTGTCCTTTAAATCTGGCTGTGTATGGCCACCTTAACTTACATGAATGGTCTAAAAAATAAAGTGGATGGTACAATGAGTGAATAGGGTTTTGGGTGTTCCTTCAAAGTCTAGGGGGTGATTTACTAACAGTAGAAGAATTTGTACCAATATAACAATAACCTATTATTATGCCACCTGCAGTAAACTAATTGTAGCTAACTGCTGTTTGGTTGCTATGGTAGTGCACTGGTAAAAATGTGGCAAGCATTATATAGATCCCTATCTACTATCCCCTCCTCCTGTAATTGGAAAGCCTTGATTGTGTTATGATCATGCAATGAAAAATAGACACTAGAGGGCAGAATAGTTTCATAATTATAAATACAGGAACACGCACTGCTGTTTTACCCTGGGCATGTTGATGGATTGCAAAGAATGCAAATATAAGTTGTTATATTTTAATTAACTATTTCTGTATACAACCCCCCCCAATGAAACCAAATCATTATTATACATTTAGATGTATGCAGTTTAGTGTCCAACTGCTTTCCTCCTTGTCAGTAGCAGTCACCTCATGTGAAAGCTCTTAGCATAATTTCTGTACATTCAAGTTGACCTTCCTTGTCCTCTTGCCTTCACATTTATGAATATCATCATCTTTCACTTGTATAGAAACAGAACTGTCATGGACAAAATACCCAGAGGGTTCTCGGAAATAGCAGTCCCTCTCATACAACCAATGCTCTGAAATGCTTAAAATTTAACATAGTGCATAGAGGAGGCAATGTGTTTGGGAAGAGGTTACCGGAAGTCAATGCCAGCTAACCTGAAATGTTGTTTCCTGTCTTGTTACTATACTTACTGTCCTTCTTATACAAAACCTACACTGAAAGGAATGCTGTATAGTGTATGTTACACATTAACTGTGCTCTGTGAGAATAACATTAAATGGAGAGGAAATGTCTATATGATCAATATAAAACATAAGGGTTAAATGTACACAAATGGCATTAGAGGGTACAATAAGACCAACTGCATGCGAAACACAGTATAATGCAATGAAATGCAAGCTAGGAGCCCTTACAGGAGCCACACATCTGCCTCTATAGGGGTATTTTGCCCTGAATTAGAGGCATGGGCACCTTCAGAAACACACACCACGTCCTGTTGGTCTGGTGTATTTTATAAAGCCAATTATGATTTTGGCTTAACGTAGTCGGTTCATGTAGCTGATAGTATTCCAAGGGCTGTGCAATCCCCAACCATAGTCCTTAACTTTTATAGAAGATTGGAATAATCAGCTTCAGGCAGTCTTTGGTTAACTGCAAATATTCGTTTATTGCAGCAGTGTGTAGTACACTACATGTTTCGGGTAAAACCCTTGATAAAGGGTTTTACCCGAAACATGTAGTGTACTACACACTGCTGGAATAAACGAATATTTGCAGTTAACCAAAGACTGCCTGAAGCTGATTATTCCAATCTTCTATAAAAGTTATTTTATAAAGCCTTTAATTTTTTGGGTGTCGTAGGCTTTTTGACTTTTGGCAGGTCAAAGTTTTAAAGGTTTTTTTTTTTCAAACTGTTTTTTTTTTTTGCGAGCGCAGACGAGTCAGGAAGTGTGAAAAGGCCGCAGTCCAATGCCTATGGCCACACCACCCAGAAAGCGCCCAATCTCGTCTGATCTCGGAAGCTATCCGGGGCCAAGCTTGGTTAGTACCTGGCTGGGAGACCAGCTGGGAATACTATGTGCCATAGGTTTTTTGTATTTTGGCAGGTAAAAGTTTTAAGGTTTTTTTTTTTAAAGTGTTTCTTTGCAAATGCAGTCAAGTCAAGAAGAGTCAAAAGGCCACAGTCCAACACCTACGGGCACACCACCCTGAAAGCGCCCAAACTCGTCTGATCTCAGAAGCTATCCTGGTTCGGGCCTGGTTAGTACCTGGATGGGAGACCACCTGGTAATACTAGGTGTTGCAGGCTTTTTGTCTTTTGGCAGGTCAAAGTTTTGAAGGTTTTTATTTTCAAAGTGTTTTTTTGCGAGCGCAGACGAGCCAAGAAGCATCAAAAGGCCGCAGTCCAACGCCAACGGCCACACCACCCTGAAAGTGCCCAATTTCATTGGGGTTAGGATATTCATGGAGCCATAGATAAAACAGAAATGCTGAGGATTTGTAAGATTTGGTTCACAGTTTTGCAGAATCCTAGTACTTTTTGGTGAGCACATAACAGAACCCAATCTGCATACTTAGCAAGGGCAATTTTTTCACAGATGATGCATTTCTGTAACTTTTGCTCAAATTTAAAGATGCAAATTTGGTTCTGTATATGGTCTGAAAGATTTGTCCATTTTACCAAGATAAACCACTATATAAAGTGTTGCTGAAACGATATTACCTAAAATTTATTGTGCTGTATTCACTGGAGATCTTAGTTAGGCAGTTAGTAGCGGTGACTTTTATTTATGACATCCTGAGCCACGGTCATTTCGGATATGGAACAAGTTGCTAATTATGTGGCTTCCATTTTGCGATGGGCGTGGCAAATTATATCCATTCTTTGCCAGATGACGCACAGTCCCTTCCTAAGTTTCCCTTTGTGTACAAAATCACATGACTTCCATTCATGTGATTCATATGATTAGCATTCATGGCCAAGGAATATTTAAATTAATTGCTTATGATGCAAATCACAAGAGAGTAGAATTCACTTGGGTCTTTTACCATTACTTTCGTATTCAATCTTAATTCATCTTTAATAGCAATCCAACGGCAACCCAGATAATTAATGCAGATCCACCATGTCAATACATTTTCATTACCCTTCATGGATCCAGAATCCTAAGGGAACTTAGTGACGATATCTGTTTAATCATTACAGGACAAGTGCTTGTAATCAGTGTCTGAGAGTAATGCAGATGGCGGCTATTTTCATTTTGCATGAACGATAACATTAATTGTATTTGAACTTGCTATGTATTTGATATTTAATTATATTTAAACATATAATGAAGTATACAATCAGGGAAGGGCTTTTTAGCTTCAGAGGGTAGGTTATGTAAAACAGGAAGAAATACTTAAATGATGCCAGAACATGTAGTTTATTCCACTACTGAATGTGTGAGTGTTATAACCAAATAATAACCAGTATTACTGTAATAAAGCGCACCTTACCGGTGCGGCGGGGACGCCCGCCGCGCCGCCATCGGCAGGGACGCCTGCCGCGATGTTCCTCTTCTGCCGGCTCCTATGCGCGCGCGCGCACTTCCGGGTTTGATTTAAAGGCGCAGGCGCGCTGACGTATGACGTCAGCGCGCATTGGCGCGAAATTTGAAATCCTTAAAAGGCCGGTTCGGCTTATGCTCTTTGCCCGTGATAGGATTTGTTTCCTGGTGCTTCTGAGCCTTGTGCGTCTGACTTGTATCCTGTTTATATTATCTCCTGTGTTTGACCCGGCTTGTTCCTGACTATTCTGAAATCCGTATTCTGACCCCTGCCTGTACTTCGACTCCGATTCCGTCTCACCCCTCTGATTGATTACCCGGTTTGACCCTTGCCTGCCTGACTACCCTAGCTATCTACCTGCCTCGACCCGGCCTGTCTGACTACGAATCTGCCAACCCCTGTCTGTACCGTGACCATTGGCCTTATAGACTCTATCTACAGTCGTGCCCCACTGCCAGCCAGAACTCCTGCTTTGCACCTCTCGTATAAGTCCAGGTGGCATCTGAGTAGCTGAGGGATCCTCCCGAAGCCAAAGGCGGCCACACTACTGGTGAAGCACGAGCCGAGATCAGGGTGCTTGGCACTTGTTCTGGTATTGGGTGCCGACCGTGACAATTACCAACAGAAGATAGTAATTTAAGGTTAATTTATTTTGGATTAGAATATGTTGTTGAAAAATACCTAAAGGATGTCCATAGGGCAGTCCCATAGGTATATATGTGGAAAAGCTAGGGGTGCACCGAATCCAAAAAGTTTGGATTCTGCAAATACTGTACAAGAGAAACGGCTTAACGCTGAAGCAAGAGATATTTTCATTTGGAATAAATATATACGAAGTGTCACTTTACAGAGATTGTGTATCATTAGCATTACTCCATGCTCTAGTGGAGCAGTCTAAGATCCACATCACATTCACACAACATACACTAGGGTGAATTTCAACCATAGTGTTGAACCTGTCTGTATATTTTTGAAATGTTAGAGCAGACACAGGGACAACATACAAACTCCTTGCTGATAGTGTCCAGGTCAGAACAGTTGTTGGGACCCTTGTGCTCACTAGCATGAGCTACAGAGGAGGCAGACCCCAGCATTGGGCCCCAAGGGATACAGGGGCCTGGTCCATGGTGACTGTATAAAGATACCCCCCACCACCCTGCTTCTACCATAAAAATTGTAAAAAAGCAGTTGGGGGGGTGGAGCAGGTAGGAGGCACTCTGCATGCTGGGCTCCTTGTTATGTAGATATGTTACTGCCAGTGCTGTATGACAGAGGTTCTAACCGTTTGTCTCTGTGCAGCACATTCATTATTCATAAAATAAACTCTACCATAATCAACTGTAGTAGGTTCACGTTATAAATCAAATTTCACTTTTTAAGTCTGGTTTTGAAGATACTGTATTCAGAGCATAAAACCACTCAGAGTATATTGAGTTCTGGCAGTTGAGAAATTAATTGGCAGTGATGCCCTGAACTAAACAGACATTGTGGGCAGAATATCTCAACATAAGGCCCTCCAGCCGTTTTCAGTACAACTCCTACTACCTGTCTAAGGATACTGGAAATCTGAAAGCTGTGGCAATTAGCTGTAGTAAAAGAAGTCTTTCTGCTTAATCCAAACAGATGAAACATTGTGCTTTATTGAGCTTTTCTACACACTACCTACAACTTCTCCACTATGCATGGGCCCAGGGCATTTGCCCCTGCTTGAACCCACCTACTGCCAGCTCTGTCCCTATACCCTACAATGCTAAAAATTAGAGAATGGAATTTAAGCAATACATTTCAATACCCATATATTGTAGGCCAATAATCAATCTATACACTTAAGGTGCATTGCACAATTATTTAGGCTCTTTGCCAATTTTACAGAGTGGAAAATCCTACACTGGCATGTTTTCACTTTAGTTTTATTTCAAAGCATTAAAACTATCCATTATTTTGTTCATATGTTTTCAATTCCCACAATATATAATATATTTTTTTAGAGTTGCCTCTGGCATCCAATAACAGCTTTAAGTTATTTTGGGTAAGTTTGCCCCTTCTTTGCAAGCTGGGAATAACTGTGACCCATTCTTCCAAGCAACCAGTTTTAAGACTTTTTTTCTGCCACAAAAAAGTGTCACAAACATTTCAGTGCTTTGAAATTTAAATTTCACAAAGAATATTTCATTGTAGAATTTGTTATTCTGTAGAATGTGAGAGTTATGTTGAAATTCTCTTGCAAAACACTATATACAAATGCCAACACATTCCATAGTGCTGTACACAATAACTGACAGACACACAGATACCCACAAAGGCCTACAATCTATAGGCGTAGCAATAAGTTTGCCACAAGGTATAAAAATATTTAGCTGTAGGGGAAGTTATATGTTGGAGAAATATTGTCAGGTATGACAAACCAAGTTTGTGAGAGACAGAACATAAGGTGCTGCTGAACTGTTGTGATTGTCTCCTAGAATGAAAGAGGGTAGACCTGAGGATAGAAAGTATGGAAGCCAAGATGCAAACTTACCCAGAAACTAGATTAAAGGTCCTGGAGGGCAATAGATTACAGCCACACAGAGGGAACATGGAGAAACAGACACATTCATATGGACCACAAAGCTTGTCATGAAAAGAGAGAGAACAAGTAGAATCAATGTGGGGACAGTAAAATTCCGCCCCCTTCTCACTTGGTGTGGATGAACTAGAGAGGCCATTGTATGTATATATGAGCCATGTTCTGATGAGAGATAAGCTGAGTGTGTGGGAAAAAACTGCATAAAAAAATATAGTTAGCATTTCAGAGAACACAGTTGAATGGGAGTGAAGGAGGGAGGAATTTGGATTAAAGGTCTGGGAAAAGGCAGCACTGATAGTGTAGGCTTTTGTCAACAGATAGTAGGAATATGGTTAGACCCTGAGCAGGATGAGCAGCAGGAATGGATATGGAAAAGTGAGGTGGAGGTTTACCCTTTAGATCAGAGTAGATCATCTGCTTTGTTCCACCTGCATACAATACATGGATTCATGCACTCCTTCCTGTAGCTCCATTGACAGACACAGGATCATTCGATGTGTGGCTACTCGTTGCGGATATGGTCACAAAAAAATAATGCATACTTTCACGTTCAGCAATGCTATATGTTCTGTGTAGCTCCACACCAGCCTGATGCCATACCTACCATTGGAGCTACAGGAAGGAGTGCATGACAGTAGCTCTGTGTGCCCCTGATCTTATCTACAGCAGCCTTATGTAAAAAGAGATGCAATTCTGATGGTGTCTGTGTAATAGGTGGTATTTGTGCAAAGGGAGTATGATGTTAAGTCATGTTTAATGATTACTTGTTAGTAAATAACCAGGTGACAAGTGTGATAAAAAAAAGGGAATGTCTGCAGGTCATTTGGATATTGTAGATATGGTGATGCCAGTGGATGGTAAAATCCTTCCGGCAGTATTCCAGGTTAAGTCCAGGCAAGACTCAGTACTTACAATGGAGAATAACATTTTCATTTGCAGTCAACAGTGTCGGTCTTTTTCATCCTGTTACACTCCTAGTTCACTGTAATTTTGTGATATTGTGAATTGGTCTATCTACCAGTATCTCTACTGATCAAAGAGAGAAAACTGACTTATGTCAGTGAACAAGTAATCGAAAAATTTATGAAAAGAGAAGAAAAGAAATCCTCTCTTGATCAGAATAAATTTATTACAAAAGGTTAAAATTTCGAAAGTGCTAGTGCTTATAAAGTGAATTAATTTAGCGAATAGATTATAGTGACTAATAGTAAAGTGTCCTGAAGGATGTCTTAAGTTCTTAAAATATTGATTATCGGTTCAATGATATTCCATTAATATTGCAATTCATTAAATACTTAAAATTAATTTGATACTCCCTTTGCATACAAATCAGTGAGTACAAGCTTAATCAATTATATATACAAACAATTAATTCATCCAAATATCATTTCTATATTATCTGATCTTTGGCTGCCTTCGGGACCCCACAAAGTTGGAGAAGTCTGCCACTCTGGGGCTGTGGTCTCAGTAGTTAACTGTCGCTAACTATAATTGGTACTGACTATCCTAAAAAACCAGTGTAATTGTCAAGTGAAGGCCCCAGCCTGCGAGGCTTCCTTAGTGGGATATTAGATATTTAACGTTTCGGTCCCACACAGGGACCTTCATCAGGAGATTTGTTTGTTTGCATCTCCTGAGGAAGGTCCCTGTGTGGGACCGAAACGTTGAGTGGAATAAAGATATTCTTTTTGCATCATAACAATCCCGTGAGTGTCGATCTCTGCACAAATATATATATGTGCGTTCATCTGGCTGGCACTCCGCTCCTTGCGTAGAACCTGTGTGCACAGTAAAATTTCATATAAATTTCCAAATGACCAGCAACACCAGGATTTTAGTATTAAGAATTATATTTGATATGTGCAGTTACAGCCAACGTGAAGTTTCGGTCCTCTCTAGTTGCCTTGAGAAAGGTCCTAGAGAGGACTGAAACATCACAGCTGTAACTGCACATATCAAATATAATTCTTCATACTAAAATCCTGGTGTTGCTGGTCATTTGGAAATATATATATATATATATATATATATATATACGGTGCCTAGACGACTGAAATGCGTTTATGTCCATGATGCTATTGATGAAGTACAAGACTCTTTTTGTAATATATGCCTTGATATATATATATATATCTATATATATAGATATATATATCGATTCGATTTTATGTACTGCAGACTTGCAGTTAAAAATACCAGCCTCTTCCTTTTATACACAGTATTTCCTCTGTTTTGCAGCTGTTACAGAGACAGAGCAAGCTGGTTATAAATAATGCATGAACCTTTCCTGCTCTTTACAAATGCGTGCTGCAGTGGAGACAAAATTGGCGCTGAATTCAGTGTAAATAGAAGCACAGCCTGAGCATTTCTGAAGAGACTACAAAATGCAGGCAGGTTGGATTACAATAGTGTTTTCAGACAAGTGGGTATTAGGAGCTTGTCAGAACAGTATTAAAACATGCTCAGAGAATGAACATTGGGGATTTGATTACAGTGGGGATTTGAATATATCGGTTATTGAGCCAATTTCTTTTCAACTCTAGTTGCAGAATGTTGCTGCGTAGTAAAAATTCTCTACCCTACTGATGTAGTTACAATTTGCATTGCATCTAACTCTGACTTTGTGCTGTTTCATACAGCAAGAGAAATACATGTAGTGATATGTAAATATATGATACATTGGAGTACTGAAACCTTGGGGAAGACAATGAATGCATAGGATTTCTATTTTGTGTATCATTGTGACCTGTAATTACATTGCATATAAAATTGGAATTATGGGGCAAATTCACTAAAGCGTGAAATGGCGAACGCTAGCACTAATTCACCAGTGTGAGGTAATTTTACAACTCTGCTGATTTACTAAGTGTCCCTAGTGAAAATTCACTAGCGAAGTAGATAGCACAACTTCGCACCCTTACGCCATGTTGCACACTGACGAAGGGACGTAACTACGCTAATTCACTAAGATGCCCATTTTACTGAACGTTACCTTTTGCGCTAGACTTTACTTCGCCAGGTCAGACCTGGTGAAGTTCAATACAATAGATAGCATCATTTTTTGGGGGGGTTACCCTCCTTCCCCCCTACATTTCCTAACATATGGCAACACAACTATACAGGGGGCACATGATTAGGGCAATAGGACAACTTTATTTAATTTATTAAAGGTTTCCTGGGCTTGTAATGTAATGTAATGTAATTGTAATGTAATGTAGTGGCTGTAACATATACTTCTATTATACGTTTAACTTCACGCTATATGCAAATTAGGCATCGATAGCGTAAATGTACTTTGCCTGACGAAGTAAAGGTAGTGCAACTTCACTACTTTTTGCCTCCCTGAGCGCAAATTCGCATTTTAGTGAATTTCACAAAGTTTCAGAAAACGTTCGGGCGCATGCGCAGTAGTACCAACCGCCAAATGCATTGTAGGTTAGTGTAGATATTTGAAAACTCTCACTCAGTAATTGAAAAGCTACTAAAATAATGGAATTCCTGTAACATTACTACATCAACTTCTTTAACACTGCTCCAACTTAAAATTGCTCCCCACCCCAATTACTCACCCCTGACAGTTTTAAAGGAAAAACCTCAGCTACACAAAACACTATTCAGCAATATTCGACTAAACTCTGTTGCAAGAGATGCATTTGGCAGACTGTGATTGATTTCTAATTTTCCGCAATTCCATTATGTGTGAAACTATGATTAATACTGCTGGGGGAAATGCTTTCATGTATGTTTTATGTTTCCTATGAACTCACAGATTTCACATATCAAACATAAGGCAAAATAAACATAAGCAGATAAATTGAAGTTTCTTTCCCAGTTTTTATAACCATAGCAACAGACATAAAACTAAACTTTTCTTTGGATAGATTTTATGGAAAGCTGTACACCAACGCATTGCAGTGTTTTGCTGCATTGTATTATCAATGTTCCAAAGCTAACAGAGGACACAACACATTGCTCATTTAACAGGCCATGGGAGGAATTAAACTTGCAGGGATATTAAAGCATAAAGCACATGACACTAAGCAGTGTGCCATTGTTGCAATTTGTAGTGTTTTCAGCTAAGCCATGTACATTTCAGTGGCAGGCAGTTTACAATGTAGTAAATAAACTGAGTGTAGGAAAGAATGCCACCTAGAGAAGTAAGATAAAACATAGAAAAGGTGGCAACTCTAGACAGAGAACAGGGATAGAGCATGTAAAAGAGGTTGAACTACCACTCTCAAAATGTTGTATTTGCCAGTAACCACTAAATTGTGTAAGCCCCCAGGGATAAACACACTTGCTTTCAACTACCAGGCAGTGTTTGGTGCTCCAAGCATCCAGTCAGCTTAGGATAAAGGCAAATGCAGGGATTTTTAGCAGAAATATGCCAGCCGAGAAAAGGCTGATTTACTCCCAACTTGTGTTTGTACTGACAGGCACATCTTCGGCCCTTCATTGGGCATACAAAAGGGGCAGACTGGAACATATTTGCTGCATGTGCCACTGGCCTAAGAGCCCAGATGCTATGGCAGCTGCTGTTGCTAAGCCCCTATATACAGTTTGGTCCATAAATATTTGGATAAAAAACCTTTTATTTTTTTAAATTTTGGTTGTGTGTTACCACAATGAATTTTAAATGAAACAACTCAGATGCAGTTGAACTGCAGACTTTCAGCTTTAATTCATTCTTGTAACACAATCACTTCATTTCAGGGGCTCAAAAGTTATTGGACTAATTAAAAAACTGAAAATAAAATGTTCATTTCTAATACTTGGTTGAAACCCCTTTGCTGGCAATGACAGCCTGAAGTGTTGAATTCATGGACATCACCATTTTTAATGCTCTGCCAGGCCTTTACTGCAGCAGCTTTCAGTTGCTGTTTGTTTGTGGGCCTTGCTGTCTGAAGTTTAGTCTTCAACAAGTGAAATGCATGCTCAGTTGGGTTCAGATCAGGTGACTGACTTGGCCATTCAATAATATTACAATTCTTTGCTTTAATAAAATCCTGGGTTGCTTTGGCTGTATGTTTTAGGTCATTGTCCATTTGTATTATGAACACCTCCAAATCAGTTTGACTGCATTTAGTTGGATTTGACCAGACAGTGTCTCTGAACACCTCAGAATTCATTCGGCTGCTTCTGTCCTGTGTCACATCATGGATAAACCTCCTCCCAAATGTTTTACACATGATGTGGTATGCTTTGGATCATGAGCTGTTCTAATACTTCTCCATGCTTTTTTCTTGCCATCATTCTGGTAGAGGTTGATCTTGGTTTCATCTGTCCAAAGAATGTTTTTACAGAACTGTAGATTTAGAAGTTTTTTTTTTAGCAAAGTCCAATCTAGCCTTTCTATTCTTGATGTTTATGAGTGGCTTGCACCTTGCAGTGCACCCTCTGTATTTACTTTCATGCAGTCTTCTCTTTATGGTAGACTTGGCTATCGATACGCCTACCTCCTGGGGAGTGTTGTTCACATGTTTGGCTGTTGTGAAGGTGGTTTTCTTCACCATGGAAATGATTTTGTGATCATCCACCACTGTTGTCTTCCATGGATGTCCAGGTCTTTTTGCATTGCTTCACCAGTGCTTTCTTTTTTCTCAGGATGTAACAAACTGTAGATTTTGCCACTCCTAATATTGTAGCAAGTTCTCGGGTGGGTTTTTTCTGTTTTTGCAGGTTAAAGGGGAAGTCAACCCTCCAAGCGCAAAACCCCTCCCCCGTAGGCCCCCCGGGCTATTGTGGGAAAAGACAACTACACCATCTATCAATAGTTATATACCTTCTGGTGCTTCTCTGCACTCATCCTTCAAGATCTGTTTACCTTCAAGAGTATTTATATTTCTTGACTTATTACATCTCTAAACCAATGTCTAAGGTTCTTTTGTGCAAAAGCAGAGAGCTCACACCCCTCGGCTTATACCTTTTGTGGTACCAGGTGCTTTACTGGGAGACCCACACCTGTTACAAGTAGCAGTGTATGGTTTATTTAACCCCAAAACATAAAGAAAAAAGGCAATGTGTTGGGCCCTTTATCAAGCCTAAACCTTACACTACTTTACATTTGTCATTGTGCTGCTGGCATTTTTCCAAATAAGGTTATTTTGCAGTCTAACAGCAGTGTACATATCCCTTCAGTTATATCTACAGTAATGTTCATGTCCCTGCTATACCCCAGTGTTTTAAAGATATTATACATCACATCAATCCCTACCCCAGCTGGTCTTACAATCTAATCCAAATCCCATTCACACACACAATGGGCAATTTTGCTCCTGTAATAACCTTTGTCATTGCAGCAGTATTTTGGTCCCCCCCCCCCTTTCCAAAGTTCATGTGGGTTCTAATGTGTATATAAGTGTGTACTTGTTTCTTTACATGTGTATGACTGTCTGTATTATTTTCCTTGTGTAGCAGCTTTGACCCTTTTGAGACTCAGCAACATTTTTTGGTTCCCCCAGTATATGTCCCTTCTGTAAAATGTGCATATATCAGCTATGAACCTGTAAGAAACACATCTGAACCAGAATCAGAAGGGATTTTCATGGAATTTCTTTGACAGCCAAGTTTATATTCTTTCATCTGCAGGGTTCATAACAGTAGATGTCACAACTAGTGAATATATATGAAGCTGCAGCAGGAGTAATCCTGTGGATAAATAATACATCCTCTAATGGAACAAAAGGTAGTGTTGCCCATATCGCTCATGTAGCTTCCTGATCAGTCACTGAGTCATTTTCTGCAAGACAAAAATGTTGGACTGATTTGCCCTTTTCTTAAAAATTGGGCTTTATGAATACATTTCTTTTGACTCTTTAATCCCAAAGAAAAATGTCTTTATGTATCAGCTGTTTGTTTTACTTACATATTGCGGTGATTTCAATACAGGTGTACAGCCACCAACATTATACTTACTATGACCATTTCTTATTTGGCTACGCATTATCAAGGCCAAACCAATAAATTTTTGCTTTTTTTCCCACCTTTTTACTTGATTTTAAAACAAACGGTACCAGTGATGTATTGTGCACATATATGACATTTCGCATAAATTTAGCAAATAAGTATCATACGTAGATCACACATGACTCTTACACACGTGATATAGAAATAGGTGAGGAGCAATGTTCCCTCTAAGTTGGGCACAGAAATTTTGAGGCCAGCGTACAACAAATTGTGGTGCACACAAAGAATTTTGTGTGAAAACAACATTTTGCATTTATTCTGACCTGTGCACAGTTTTTAAAAATGCGAACATGAAAGAATTAGAGGGAACACTGATGAGAAGCTATCCACAGAGAGACAGATTCTTCATTAAAATTGTCCATATTGCCCAATGTAATCTTCTGTGTATAGCCACAAAGCATAAGGCTATTCATATTAAAAGAACATACTGTACCTCTGTGTTAAAATGGGACCTAGGCATACAGGCTTGGCTGTGATGTTCCAGGATTCAGCTGGGATGAACTTAAAGCAGTGGCCAATAAATACTCCGCAGCTCAGAGTTTTATGTAGTGTCAATGACAAGAGTGGCACAATCCCTGACTCCCACATTGGCTTTTGGGGGTCACAGTAGGGCTACAGAAAAAGCAATACAGCCATTAAATAACAGAATTTACGGATTCTGTTTGAAGTAGACTAAAGCTGGCCATACACTATAAGATCCGCTTATTTGGCAACATCATGGCCAGATATCGATCGGGAAACCCCATCGGTAGCCGCCATGCACGGGCAGATAAGCTGCCGAATTGGTCTAAAGGACCGATATCTGCAGCTTGATCTGCCCGTGCATGGCCACCATAACAGTTATTTTAACAAGAGATAACGTTTACACATTTTTGGACTTCCACCCTAGCAGAAAGTGACCAATAGATAAAGAGGCTGGTATAAATAAACAATATTACTCAACTAAAGTATCTCTTATTATTTTGCTATTATGACAATCCTGCCAATCCACATACATCTCTGTCTGTGTTATGCCTGGTACATGAGCAAGCCACCCAAAACTCTAACTGGTTTCTATCAACCCCACCCCATTGGTGCTCTGTCATTTGAGACTGCCTCTTGAAAAATAGGACCATTACAAGTTATGCAGTTGGTTGGTCCTCACCGAACTAATAGCACTTTCTCTTGGTTTCTCTAGTTTATTTTCTACATGCATTTACAGATGAAAGATATGCAGACATAGTAGCTGAAGTAACCTCAAACAACCTTTTCATCTTCCATAAATTGAGGCATAGGGAAACTCTGGATTGATTTTCATCCATTTCTAATGTACAGTAGCACTTAGGAGGTCCTGGAAGAGTCTTGCTGACCAAAATAGGCAAGCAGCTCAATATTAGGTATGACAGTGTGGCCAGATTGACTTTATGTGCAAGATGAATGCCTTATTCGGTTGTAGCCACAAGATCACATTACTTCAAACAGTAGCTTATTGCAGGAAATACCTCTAACATGACAGAAACATATTTAGCAAGTAACATTGCAAAGTTTGCACTAATAGTCAAATGCTCACACTTTAGATAATATTTTGTAGAGCCTCCTTTTGCAGCCATAAAATGACAAAAGGGGCTGCTGCCTGGTATATCTAAAATGCCCCCATTACAGCAATAACAGCTGTAATTATTTGGGGGTATATTTAGGAGTTTTTGGCCCATTCTTCCAAGCAGATTTGCTCCAGACAGTCAGATGATGTTTCTGCAGCTGAATTTTCAAATACTTCCACAGATTCTACATTGAATGGAGACCGTGCCTTAGATGAGTCATTACATGACATTTATTTTATTGTTCTAGAGTCATTATACCAGTGGTCCTCAAACTTGGCCCTCCAGCTGTTAAGGAACTACAAGTCCCACAATGCAATGATGGAGTCTGTTTGCCACAGTCAGGCAAATGCATTGTGGGACTTGTAGTTCCTTAACAGCTGGAGGGCCAAGTTTGAGGACCACTGCATTAGACTATTGCTTTGGCCTTGTGTTTGGTAGGATCATTGTCCTACTGGAAGAGGAACCAGTTTTTTTTTTTACCAGACTGTAACAGCTTTTACATTACCAAAATGACCCCCCATGTTCCTCTAGAAGGGGGCTGCCATATATGTGCAGCTGTGATCTGTTAGCATTAGAATATAGGACAGTTTGAGAAGGGTCAGTCAGGTTGGCAAAACAGTCAGGTTTAGGAACTTCAAGTATCAGACCTATCAGTGAAAAAAAATCATCAACATGACCTATAGGTAACTTTAAGTGTACATTAATATTTTGAAGAGATGTTTTTATAATGTCAGTATCACTGTAAAGGTAAAGATGCTTAAAAAAGAAATGGATGAAACCATGAAAAAACAGATTCACTTGAAAGGCCACTAAAGTTTAATTTCATTGTCTCTTCATTTATTTAATGGAAACATTAAAAGATATTTAAGTATAGGACTTGCGAAAAAGCGCTGTCCTATATGCGCACTCGTAAGGCTGTTGAATGCGGCGTCCTATGTTTTTATATTCACCCGTCTTAAGAATCTTTAGTAAGGGATCGGTCCTCGCTCCTCCGCCTTGTGTCGTCACCCCTCCCTCCTCGCAACTCAGCCCTCCCTCCTCCTAATTCAGCCCTCCCTCCTCGCAACTCAGCCCTCCCACCTCAATAGTCAGCCATCCGAACTCAGCCCTCCCTCCTCCTAACTCAGCCCTCCCTCCTCCTAACAGCCCTCATTTTTTCAGTTCTCTGCCTTAGGTCCATAAATAAGTTAACCTACGTTCTCATCCATAAGCCGCAGATAACTGAAAAACGAGGGCTGAGTTAGGAGGAGGGAGGGCTGAGTTGGGATGGCTGACTATTGAGGTGGGAGGGCTGAGTTGGGAGGAGGGAGCGTTGAGTTGGGAAGAGGGAGGGCTGAGTTGCGAGGAGGGAGGGCTGAGTTGCGAGGAGGGAGGGCTGAGTTCGGATGGCTGACTATTGAGGTGGGAGGGCTGAGTTACGAGGAGGGAGGGCTGAGTTGCGAGGAGGGAGGGCTGACGACGCAAGATGGAGGAGCGAGGACCGATCCCTTACTAAAGATTCTTAGGACGGTTGAGTATAAAAACATAGGACGCCGCATTCAACAGCCTTACGAGTGCGCATATAGGACAGCGCTTTTTCGCAAGGATGTCCTAATATGCGTTCCGTAGGTATGGGACCTGTTATCCAGAATGCTCGGGACCTGGGGTTTTCTGGATAATGGATTTTTGCATAATTTGGATCTTCATACCTCAAGTCTATAAGAAAATGATGTAAACATTAAATAAACTAAATAGGCTGCTTTTGCTTCCAATAAGAATTAATTATGTTAGTTTTGATCAAGTACAAGGTACTGTTTTATTATTACAGTGAAAAAGGAAATCTTTTTTAAAAATTTGGATTATTTGCATAAAATGGAGTCTTTGCGAGGCAGCCTTTCCAATATTTGGAACTTTCTGCATAATGGGTTTCCAGATAACAGATCCTATACCTGTACTAGATATTGAGCTTATGATAAGGATTGCGCCTACAACATGTCCATTAAAAAGCACCAAGAAGTCTTTAATACAAAAACAAGAAGTCAAATTATCATGATCCTATTGTTGTATTCTTTATTCTAATAGGTATTATCACTATAAGAGCTTCTGGCATTTCTTAGAATTGCAGCTGCTACTTTCTTCTTTCAAGTTTCCTTCTTTCTACCAGGTCACAATGTCATCTGATCAGATTCAACTGCAGCCTATTGTAGTAATGGGCAGACTTTATAAGCCAGCGGTTCTGTATATTATGTGATTATTTTTTTGGCTGCATCTCTGATTCTGTTTTATAATTTTTTTTCTACTTTCTTGCCTGTCCTCAATCTCTGCTGTTAAATATATTTCTATGGGCCTTATTTACATTGTGCAACAAGGAATGCAAAGTGAAATATGCACAAACTGCAATATTGTTTTGCACTTGCATCCTGCCCTTTGCAAAATGCAAAAATGTACGTTTCCCCCCATGAATACAGAGCTGCCTAGGTTAGGAAGCATTTTATTAATGAGAGGCAGGGTGTGGCAGGTAGTTGTGAGCCCTACTTGTTATCTAATTTATGTGTTAGTCAGATCCGGTACTAACTGCCAGTCAGACCCTGAATGCAAGTACTTTTTAAATGAGCACTAAGGACAGTGCTCTTGCACTTGTATATGGGGTCAAAGTAAATGCCCCTTTCTGTCATTTTTTTATCCTTTTGTCTGTTATCTATCTGTCAGACATTTTCTTGTGTCTGTTGGTAATTGCAAAATCTATTTGCTTGTCTCTGTTTAGAGCATAGTTTTTCAGAGTTCAAAATTTAGTATGGGTTCTAAACAAGGTTGTAGATGTAAGAAAATACTCATGTTTCAGTAATTTGACTATCATTCCAAAAACATCTTGGACTGTAGATAAGTGTTCTCTTTAAATCTGAATCTAAACATTCTCTACCAATCTTTCCGTAACTTTTTCTCAACATTGGCCCCATACTGGAAGGCTAGTCCCACAGATTGGCAACTAAAAAAAGAAAGCCACTTGGACACTGGCCACATCTATACAGGGGGTCACATACATATTATTGACAGAGATGGAGTGGCCTTCAGTTCCATTTATACTTCATGTCTGGCCTTTTCTCAGTTAAGGATGCATCCTCATTTGCCATCTAAAATAAAAGCTCCATTTAAACCCCCAAACCCAGGAAAAATTTTGTGAGAACTTTAATATTTCTCCTGACAGTGTAGTGAAGGACGTACATAGCATCAATGCTTACTGTAGAGAAAAAGAGCTAGAAGTTGTGGGTTGTGAAACTTTTATTTGATCAATCACATATTTGATTTGTCAGCTAATATTACTATAGTGAGTGCTCACCGCTATAAGGACTAGATGGGCACACAATTCTTTTTTATAGGTACTTAAGGTATTTTGATCATTACTATATTGTCAGAATCAAAGACCAAAATGCTGTCTTTGTCAGCAGCTGTTTTACATTATGTTGAATGAGAAACATGCTGACCATGACAGATACTAATGCTGTCAGGCACGACTTACCCAGTTAATTTGACTTTCCTGAGAAGTACTTGCCTAACAGGGCTAGTGTCTGTCATAGGCAGCATGTTTTCCATTAACGTGAAATCTGGTGCCAGATGGACCCTAGGCCTCTGCTGTGAGTTTAACTGGGCTAAACACACCTATTGCTCAATAGTCTGTCTGTCCCATGCTTGTGTGAAGTGTTTTTTTTTATGTATGGGACTGGCTATGCAGAATTTGTGAATGTGAATTGTCATATTGGATTGAGGCCAGCAGCTACAGCAGCAGAGATGTCTAGCATTTGGGTGGAAAGAGAATGAATTTCATTTTCAATTTACAAGACAAAAATGCTACAAATAAATATACCAGACATCATTTGCTAACACTGGGCAAATTTCCCTCAATGTTAATTGAATAATTTTGGGAAAGATTTATGTTTGTGATTATGCCATGTTCAATATTTGAGCAATTTGCAGTACAATTTGTAAACAAGAAAAAGGATGAATCTGCCCGCCCCTTAGGCAGTGTACAGTGTATAATGGAGTTGTGTATATAAATATCTGAGGATGGGATTGACATTGAGTTCAGTAAACTTTGATATGTACCTAGGTATATGACATACCTAGGTATTTAAATGTGGTTACCCATTTTAATTCACATATCTGATTGGAGGAGTTTGGGGGGAGTGGGTCTATTGGGAAGATGCCCCTGACTTTTTACTTACCCCTCACGGCAGATTCAGGCGTCGGAGTTCACGGCTGCCGTCTTCTTCTCTTCAGTAATCTTCACATATTCAACAGCATTTCAGTGCATGTGCAGTTGGAGCAATTTCCCGGTTCCGGAGAACTGTCCATGCATCAAAACTCACATGAATCGCCGAAGAGCCGAAAGAAGACCTGAAGATTACAGAAGAAGATGGCTACTGTGAACTCCGATTCTACGGGGGGGAGAGGGGGTCTACGGGGGGAAGGTTTTTTTTTAAGGGCCTTCACTGGTATAATTTGTATTTTGATTAAATTATATTAATCTAACATTAGAATGTCAAGCTTATAAATTCTATATTGGCTATTTGGATGGTGTCTCCTATGGCTAGTGAGCATTTTTATAAAGCACAGTTCAATACGTCTCAAAGGCAAAATTGAAATGAGTTTTGTTGCCTTAGCACCTTTTGTCCAATACACTGCAGTAGATAACATAATTTGTACTAGAAAATGCCAATATCTACTCAATAGACAACCCTGGGCTGTTTTGGGGCTGCAGTTAAGGGTGGCATTGCATCTAAAATAAATTAGCCTTAGACTGAACTACCTTATTACTTACACTGAACTACTTTATTGCTTAATGGACAGGCAAGAATAAACATTGTCACATTTCTATACAGCATATATATTTCTGCCAAATATAATATATTATTTGCTTGTGTTAGCTATTATCTACTACTTGTCATTATTGGCTTACCCCATGGGGAGCAATTAGACAAGATGCTTAATCCATACAATTGTCAAAAGATATTTGGGAAAATAGATTAATTTTGCACTGGGAAAATATTAAAGAACTGTCATGGAAAAACATGTTTTTTTCAAAATGCATCAGTTAATAGTGCTGCTCCAGTAGACTTCTGCACTGAAATCCATTTCTCAAAAGAGCAAACAGATTTTTTCATATTCAGTTTTGAAATCTGACATGGGGCTAGCCATTTTGTCAATTTCCCAGCTGCCCCGGTCATGTGACTTGGGCCAGCACTTCAGGAGGGAACTGCTTTCTGGCAGGCTGTTGTTTTTCCTTCTCAATGTAACTGAATAGTACGCAGTGGGACATGGGTTTTACTATTGAGTGCTGTTCTTAGATCTACCAGGCAGCTGTTATCTTGTGTTAGGGAGCTGTTATCTGGTTACCTTCCCATTGTTCTGTTTTTAGGCTGCTGGGTCGGGGAAAGGGAGGGGGTGATATCACTCCAACCTGCAGTACAGCAGTAAAGAGTGATTGAAGTTTATCAGAGCACAAGTCACATGACTTGGGGCAGCTGGGAAATTGACAAAATGTCTAGCCCCATGTCAGATTTCAAAATGAAATATAAAAAAATCTGTTTGCTCTTTTGAGAAATGGATTTCAATGCAGAATTCTTCTGGAACAGCACTATTAACTGATTCATTTTGAAAAAAAAATTACCCATGACAGTATCCCTTTAAGACAAACAAAGAATTATGCTAGAAAATGTTATATACAGTACTATGGGACAAATGTAGTTGTTCTTTAGATTTTTTTTATAAACATTCAAATCAAAGTGAATAAAATAATGTTAATGAAGTTTTTTCTTATTCAAGTTGCTTCATAGATATGCTAGTGGTCAAGAGTGGACAATGAAGTTTCAGAAATTTGTAAATCTGCTTCCATGGTTTGAGCTTCAGTTCTTGAACAAAGCACACAGAGGCCTTTCAGCATTGAAGATGTTCCAGTGGTAGAGTCAAGGGTTACATATTGTGCATTTGGGGAGAATCTCTATGATAAAAGGCAGATTAGTAATATTAATTTCACTGTACATGACAGCATATAAACCAGTGCATCCTGCACACTGATTAATCATCAGATCAGAAATTTATGCCCAATGCCCCAGTTTCCTTCCGGCATAAGCAAAAATAAATCATTTCACAAAAGTGAGAGCTCTAACTGGCTTTTTGCTTCTAAATTCAGCCGTTCACTCTACTGTACAGGTGCACCCGGATTAGTGGCATGATGCTCCTATAGAAGTGGCTGGAGCAGTTTTCAGCTAACAAGAGAACTGGCCCGGGGGCCTAAGGTTAAAAATTTTAATTACTGGAAGGTGCATTCCTCCTTCCGGTGATTAAACCCGACCATTCTTTAAAAGGACATTTCCACAGTTTCCAACTGTTCAGTAATATCGGGCTACCTACCAGTCTGCCTCCAAACACACCACTATCAGCAGGCAATGCTCATTTAATATGACTTTTAAATTAAAAAATATGTGTAGGCCACAGCAGTGTGCACTGCAAGTACATTACACATCTACCCATTCAGCAGTTCATTAGGGTAATCTATCTCTAATAGTTTTGGGAAATCAAATCTGTGAGCAGAGTTCTCGGCTCCTTGTAAGATAACTGTTATTTAAAATAATCAGAGGGTTAATTATTGTACCAACTTAAATTATAATTAATTTTGTGTTGCTTTCCATACTGCTGGATAATACCCAGAACACAGTAATGAATGATCACTGCAATATATAAGGTCAGTTTTTCAGACTCTCGCATTTGTAGAAAATAACTGAAATTTCACATGTACCCAAAAGGAATGAAAGTTTTATGCCTTGAAACTATTACTTGAACTCAACAATGATATATCATCACTTACCAATACGCATTTAACCTGACAAGGCTTTCCCTATATGAACAGCCCAAAAAGGATTTTAGATCAGGTGCAAGAAGTATAAAATGAAAGATTATTTTGTCACAAGCCATTTTTGAAACAAGACTCAGCAGTGAGGGGTTATGGGCTCCTATGCATGTAGGTATACTTAACTATGGGATCGATTTTGTTTTACAATGTGCTTATCATAATTTTTATGTGGGGAAAAGTTCACTACCCCTTAAGAAATGTATTGATACTGCCAGAAACATTCTTAAGAAATAACCCTTGGTAAGCAGACATTTTAGGTGGGTTTCTACTAGTCAATATTTATTGGAAATCATTATTATACTGTCTTTTTCAGTGCATTTCTTAACATAGAAAGGACTTGGTTCAGTCATAACCCTTTCTTATTTATTACAACCTCTATACCTTTTGCTTTTGACTGATTTTTGGAGATGTCTCCATTACGACATTTGAATGTTTGTTCTTTAATTGGTGCACACTGCCTAGGATATAATGAAAAATATGCAGATTTGATTCAGAGGCCCACATTCCCTACATGATTAAATGGAATTGTCCTGTGATTTGATGGAAATCATGTGTACTCCAATATATATGCAAATGGTTTTATCATTAGCACTTGAAAGGCAAAGAAGTATGCATAGTGTAATGAGTGGTAAATAATTTTTATGCTTCCTTTTCAACTGCAACGCAGGGAAAAGCCAAATAAGAAAACAATTTCATGACTGAGATTGCATAATGCTTTTCTTCACTAAGAACAAAAAAAATAAGACAGCGGGGTGTGCAATGTAGAATGAATTTTGCTCCCCATAACACAAAGCTATAGCTATAAAACAGCATAATATTTCCATAGTTAAGATTTAGTGATTGTTGCTATGCCCCAGTGCTCCGGCACCTGCTGCAGACCATGGTAGATCAACCCTTTTTTAATTCACTCACATCAGTTAATCGCAGAAATAGCAGTAAAGTTCAACTTTGTATCAAATTAACTAACACATTTTGACTGCAAAGTGGAAATCTACTTCATATGTGCACACATATACAATAAATCCTATCCTTTTCAATTGGGGAAGTAGGGGTTCCAGTGTGTTGTATATTCCCTCTAACTCTATGGTCTACCGACAACCTGTTGCTGCCCTGCATTTGGAATAGGAGTTAGCTAAGAAGGCTACAGGAGTATCCAGCCAATTATCCCCTGCATTACTTCTGCAGATTTTATACAGGGCAAATGTAATTGACACATATCTTTTGCAGTGCCACATACAGAGAAGAAGAGGTGGGTGCTGACACTAGAATTATATCATTAAAAAGGGTTTAAAGTGGTGGTTCACCTTTAAATTAACTTTTAGTATGTTATAGAATGGCCAGTTGAAAGCAACTTTTTTTTTTTTTTTATAGTTTTATTATTATTTTCCTTTTTCTTCAGACTCTTAGCTTGCAAATGGGGGTCACTGACCCCATCTAAAATGCAAATGCTCTGTAAGACTACAAAAGTATTGTCATTGTTACTTTTTATTACTCATCTTTCTATTCACATTCCAGCCTCTTAGTGAAATCAATGCAGGGCTACTAAGGAAATTTAACAGATTGCTTAAAATGCAAACTGGAGAGCTGCTGAATAAAAAGCTAAATAACTCAAAAACCACAAATAACAAAAAATTAAAACCAATAGAAAATTGTCTCAGAATATCACTCTCTACATCATACTAAAAGTTAAAGATGAACAACCCTTTTAACTAACATTTAATTATGACCAGGCACATTATACATTATATCTAATTGGATCGAATACCGATCGTAAGAATTTTTCGTGAAATCGGATATGCAAATTTGGCCTCTTCGATTATTGAATATCGAATAGATCGAATGATCGGATATTCGATAATTCGATGATCAAAGGAATACAAATTTTAAAGTTATTCAACTGCCTACTTCGCCAGATTTTGAGGTTAAGTCCTGCTCGAATACCATTCATACAATCAGAGCGTTTGATCGTTCGAATCGTACAAATTTTTCGGACGCTCAAAGGAAATTTCACGAATTTTCCGTGAAATCGAATGATCGGTATCCGATCGTACAAATTCATCGAGAAATCGTATTGCGAGCAAATTATAGCCTAAAACAATTCGATAAGCATTCGATGGTCGAATGCTTATCGAATTGCGAATTTGGTCAAGCTAATAATGGGGAATAATAGTAAATTTGCCCCTAATTGTTTCTTAGTTGGGCTCAAGTACTGTTTTTACAGAAAAAAGGGAAACAATTATTGAAAACTGAAAGAATTTGATTTAAATGGAGTCTATAATAGATGGGATTTATGTTATTATGAGATTATGGCTTTCCTACCTGTGAGAATATGTATGGATATATATATATATAAATAATTAGTTTTAGAAGGCTTTGTAGTGCAGTATACAGCATTTCTAGCCTTATTCTATTATAGACTTTCCTTGTCCTAGAAATTATTAGAGTCCTGCAGCGGGTCAGGTACCCACAAAACCTGCTGGTTAAAGGAGTTGGTATAGCAGGTTCAGTGGCTCTCCAGGTTTGCGGGTGGCGGATCGGTTTGCGGGTCTTCTATAGCGAGTTTTACTCATTTTTTTTCTGACCACGCCTACTTCCGGTGATGTCACGTCCAGTTTACAATGACAGCACTTCCTGATTCTTGATGGTCAGTTGATCAGGTTGCAGATAAGGTACTTGCGGGTTCGGGTAGCGGGTCCGAATGTGGATTGCTGGTATGGGGTGGGTACGGGTTCCCAAAAATGGACCTGCGCATGACTCTAACTCAGATTAAATGAAGTGATTGTGTTTAAAAAAAGGCTTTAGTTCCTCACATTTTTATGCAATCTTTTTGTTAAACCCACTGAATTAAAGGAGAAACTGCATCTGAGTTGTTTCATTTCAAATTCATTGTGGTAATGTACAGAACCAAAATTTAAAAAAGTTCTCTTTGTCCAAATATATATAGACCTAACTGTGTATATATATATATATATATATATATATATATATATATACACACACACCATTTTTAAATAAAAAAACATTTTACATATACATTTACAAATTATGTATAACTTAATTTAAATACTTTAAACATAAACATATAAATGCATAAACATATAAATGCATTTCTGCTATTTAAGTCTGTTATTCTGTTATTGGTGCATCATTATATCCTAGCTCAAAAGAGAGATTTACTAAAAATAGGTTATTACAGGTAAGAGATGAATTACATTTTAAGCCGATTCCAGTTGTCAGGAATGAAGTCATTTATTCTTGTCATTCCAATCTGTCAATCTTAGAAAAGATTTAGAGCAGAAAACTGTGCACAGAAATTATATCATGATATTAGTACTGGAACCTGACACTGAGCTATCTGAGATTATATATTAGAGGGTAAAGAGCTCATAAAACTAAACATTGTATACATTCACACCTGTGCACCAGCAATATCAACTAGCATGGCTCTTTCTTTTATGTAGTCTTCCTGTAGTACATTGATCAAAGCTGAGCTAACTTGTACTTGTGCTGGTTGCCCGCAGAGCCGGCCCACATCAGGCAGGCGCCCTAGGCAGCCACAGTGCCAGCCGATTGTCACTTCGCATGATGACGCCAGTGCCAGAAGAAGGTGGGGTGTGACGGGACCAGACGTGGAGTGGGCTACAGAGCAGGTACGTGCCTGGTGCCCCCCAGCTTTGCACCCTAGGCACGTGCCTACTCTGCCTACCCCTTGGCCCAGCCCTGGTTGCCAAATATCACTTAATGAGACCCATATATTTGCCATGTAGCAGGTCAGAATGCTGTGACATAGAAAATACGCTTAAAGGAGAATTGCCACACAGTAGTAATATAAAATTAATCACACAGAAAAACAAACTTTCTGAATGTAATCAGTTAACAATTGTCCTGAAATGATTAATAACTTTTCACTACACCCTCCCAGCAAGCTGTCTTATCTCGTGCAGCTTTACATCAGAGTCAATTATTTTGAAAGACAGTTAGCTATAATAATAATACATGCTCTTGGAAGAACATGCCAGTGATGCATTTCACCTTACTGTTATAATCAGACTCGGACACAGACCTGCATGAAGATTTGCTGAGATTGCTGACAGGAGGATTTGGAAGAGTAAATTAATTCTTTATTGATTATGTATTGACTAAATTTAGAAAGTTTATTTTCAGGAGAAGAAGCTTTAACATTAGATGTTAATTTTTCTTTTAATATCCCTTTAAATATTTGTTTTTATGATAGTTACTCTTACATTACACAGAAATAAAAAGCAGTATTTATCATTACAGTTAAATAATCAGCTCTCTCTATATATATTTTGGGCGCCCCAGTCTACAATTACTAATAAATAATAGATAAATGCTTATCTATTCAACAATGATTTTTAGGTTTCTTTTCTGCCTCTCTCCCTTGTGACATCATGTACAGTTCAGAGCACACGTATGCACCAGGAACCTCCCTCATTGGTGCTATTTGTAAGCCCACAAACAGTGAGGAAAGCTGGGAAGATAAGGAAGCAGAGTTAGATTTGGTTGTAAACATGCAAAGGTTGATGTATATGGATGACTGGTCATGGTCCATGCCTTAAGGTGGCTATACACGGGACGATAAAAGCTGCTGATGGGCTTTACAAATTGATATCTGGCCGAAAGTCGGCCAGATGTCGATCGGGCAGGACTAAAAATCCCGTCGGATTGCGGCCGCATCTGTTCATTGATGCGGTCCCGCAATCCGACCGCCCATATCTTCTCTATTGTGATCCGATCGTTGGATAAACATTAACTTACTGCTCCACAAGCCTAATAAAACAAATGATCTATGCTTTAAAAGTTGGCCACAGGGGACTGTCATCTTGTAACTTTGCTAAACATCTTTGCAAGACCAAGACTACGCACATGTTCAGTGTGGTCTGGGCTATCATAAATTATCAAACCAGCACAAGTCAAATATCTGCCAGAAGCAGATACAGCAAGACTGATTAATAACCATAATATACAGACTGCACTGGTTCATGTGTTGTCATGTAATCTAATGTTGATTTTATAGTTTTTGTATTGTTAAATACAAACTTTGCAACTCTCCAGAACTAGTGGCTGCAGCAAAATAATCCTACAAATAGAATCCTAGTTTATCTGTTTAAATCTGGCTCCATGATCTTTGTCCCTGCAGCTGGAGTTGGGAACAGTAAAGGGGATATAAATGCAAAAATAAAATCCAATACGAATCTCTACACAGTCGGCAACTGCTCTCCAGGGAACCAAAGCTGCTGGAGTTCTGCACGGCTGGGAATTAAGGTGGGGACTCCCCATGCTGTTCATAAGTATGATTCTTCCCCTGCACAGCAGTTAGTGACTGTCTGACAATTCCCATCCACAGAAGTACATGAAGGGAGAATTTCACTGCATACAGTCAGGTTTCTTATAAAAACTGTACACATTTAAATAAAGTATATTGGAGATAGGTTTCTTATAAAAACTGTACACATTTAAATAAAGTATATTGGAGATAAGTTTCTTTTTCATTAAATAAAGTAAAACTGGGATTTTATTTTTCTTTGCCTTTACATGCCCTTTCATTGCTTTTAAGCCATCCACATAGTTAACATGCACAGATAAAAAACTGTAACACCAAAAAAAATAAAGTTTTCTAAAGTAATTAAAATGTAGGGGGTTATTTATCAAAGGTTGAGTTTTAGAGGTTTGTGAGGTTTTTTTGTGCCTCAAATGAACTCACAACTCAAATGTTTTCTGATTTAAGAAAATTCCTCAAATGTAAAAACTAAAATCAGTAAATATGAGGCAAGGTAAAAAAACCTTGAATTGCTAGAATTAATCAAGTTTTTGAGAGAAACCCGAGCATCATGAAGGCTACATATATATTCAAATGGTTCAAGGGACCTCTGCCATTGACTTCTACATGACCGTGACAGGTTTAAGCTGGTATATTTTCTGATTCTGGCTATTCCCAGGTTTGAGATATAATAAAACCAGAAAATGTTTTTATTTTTTAACCCTGAAAATTCAAGTTTTTACCGAAAATACTCTTAAAAACAAAATTTTTTGGGTAGAAATCAACTCAACCTTTGATAAATAACCCCCTAAATGTACTGTTGTCCTGCACTGGTATTGCGGGCTACAATTTTACAGTTATATATTAATTTATAAATAAACTGCTATGTAGCTATTGGGGCAGCCGTTCAGAGGAGACATCCATAGCAGATAGCAGTTAAACTTTTCAAATATAATGGTGTTCTATAGAGCTTATCTGTTATCTGCTATTTAACATGTGCCATTTAGCCCTATTTCAATTGCTACATGTGTTTATATGAAAAATAGTAGCCTTTCTGAACTGATCAGTGTTACCAGTGCAATAGCAACCGTAAATGCTGCTTCAGATAAAAGATAAAGATCCCACTGTATATGTCTATAATTTACTTAAATAATGATGTCCCCTAAAAAGTGCCTTTTCTCCAGAGAAGAGACAGATCTGTGATCTTTCCAGATCATTTATATCTTGATACCAAAAAGCACAGAACAGCTTTATTGTCCCAGAAATCATATTAAGATGAGAAGGGTTGTTCATTGAATGATCTCCTATTGTTCTGTTTAACTGCAGAAATGAAAAATGATAATGATAAATGCAGTTACTTAATATAATATAATATTATTATTGAGACTGGCAGGTGTAAGGAGTCTCTTTCATAAAGCAACAACACACTACGGTTTGCTTTCTTGGTATAATTTTGTCTTTTGCGTTTGACGTGAGAGTCATGTACAGTAGGTAGCGATTGGCACAGTAAAAGACAAGGAAAAGAACTTGTAGCTTTATGGCAGTGGTGCACAATTATATTTGTATTCTGCATGAGTTCTGCAATAGTTTACCTTTCACAAACACTCAAGCAGCTTGAGCCACAGACCTGTCTCTGTATATGCAGACTGCATGTGCTATTTCCAGGAGAGCATATCTCATATTTGGGTGAAAACACTGATAAGATAGACAGATTTGCAGTGAAAGAAATGCTGAAAGCCTGCATGGTCAGCAGGGCATTCACAGTTTTAAGCTTAAAGCTTGTAACATCTTTCTTATTGAATAAAACATGGAAAAGTATGGACATAACTGCACTGACTGAATAACTAAAGCAAGCAGATTACTACTACTGTAATACAGTTTAATATATAGTTGTATAGTTAATGTAAATTAATTAAGGGAGTTGATGTTGAGTATTTAATGGGAACCAGTTTTCTTGAGAAGAGCAAATTCTATGGTCATCTTAAATGGCAGTGTGATAGAGGTATAAACTGAACACAGCCAAATAAAGCTTAAAGTGGTTAGTAAACAGACTGGTTATGGAACAATGACATACCTATAGGCCAATGGCTTAGGAGGCTATTTTATGTGAGTTTTGCCGACTGTTGCTTGGAAACTAGGCATTCAAAGCCAAGAGCAAAAGTGGTCAAACATTTGGTCCCCTCCTCATTCATAATTAATCATGGTGTGTGCCCTTAAAAGGGTTGGTCGCATTCACACACTTTTTTCAGTTCAGCTGTTTTCAGATTGTTTCAGACTTTTTAATCAATAATTTTCTATTCCTGACAGTTTGGTTTTTGTTTTTTAAATATTGAAGTCTAACGTTTCATTATTCCCTTTCTTATTTCTGGAGCAGCTGGGTTGGGGGGGGGGTCACCGACTCTTTAAAATGTTCTAAATGGATACGTTTACTTGATACATTTGTCCCTGCTGAGCAGAATCCCTGAGGTTTATTAAAGGCAGCAGTTACAATTGATACAATAGTACCATAGATGCTGCTGAGAAATGTAGAAACTAAATGTATCAAGTAAACGTAGCGAATTCTAACAGTTCAGAAGTTGCACCTGGATTACTGAGCTGCCAGACTGAAATACCAGAGACACTAACATTCAACTTTAAACTTCAATTTATAAAAAGTAATTGAAAATGTATTTATTTCTGATGAACAATCTGAAAACAACTCAACTGAAAAAAACCTGTTTGGAAGGTGAACAACCTGAATGCAATTACAGGAAACATGTATATATACATGTAATGTTCAATTCTATAAACCAGTAATCCTATACATTATTCAGACATGCCGTTTTTATTCTCCTATGGATAAGACCCAATGACCTATGTCAATAAATGAGTTCTATATCCCAAGCACAGATGGATACTAATGGAGATACTATATGCTTTCTTTATCAATAAGGTGGAGTGGGACATGCTCCTGTCAAGGATTGCTATGCTGGGTTTCGATCTTATGCCTTGCTGCTGGAACGATGTATTCTGAATTTGAAGCCTTGAATTCATTTGACATGGTGAAGCAGGCCTGGTTTTTCTCTCTAAACATGATCATTCTTTAAATCCGCTGAAGCTATTTAGAGTGAAATTGCTCACCCTGCTATTACACACCTATATTTCTCATTACCATTTAGATGCTATTTGTTATGTGAAACGCTACAGCATTTTGTAAACTCATTTGGTAGGCTAGTTGTTATTCCTGCTGCATTGTGTATCATACAGCAAAGTGTCCTTAATAATTATCCACTCCAGGCTAATAAACTAGAAAACACATAGCAACGGGAAAGATGACTCATTATTGAACTTACATCAAATGGGCTTGTTCAAATATTACTTGTTTCCTATTAATTAAACATGTAATTACAAAGGATTGTATTGATTCCTATTACAAGGTCTTAATTCATTGTTTTTCTTTTTAACTTGTAAAAGCACCGTATTACCTTTCTATAGACAGGCAAATTGATCCATGTTGTTTCTGACCAGGGTCAGATGTACACTGGGATGTGGTTTTTACTCCCAGAGGGCCCATTTTCCTTGAAGGAATAGTGCAGCCCCTTTATATTCTCATATTGCCTGCTTGGAACCCTTCACATCAGCATGTCTTAAAAAGGCAGCTATTAAATGGAAAAGAAATCCCCCAATAAAGGTATGGGCAGTCTTTTATGCAGAAAAGCCAGCGTCTGCCTCCGGTACCATGAGGGAGCTCCTGGTATGTGCCATCATGGCACAAAATAGCACCCTTGGTGCTCCCTCAAAAGCCTTTCTGTCCTGGGTCATGCTGAGCTCTGCCCCTCAAAAGGATAAAGCACCAGTGCAGAGTGCAGCAACACAATACACCCCTGTTCATACTGTCTGCTATAGGGCAGGTGGTAAGTATAGGGCTCCTTTGCCCCCTGTGACCCCTAGGTCTTAAGGGGACCCCTGAGTCCTTTAGTTTGCTTCCTAACCAAAGTGTTAAAAGATTGTCAAAAAACTAATCTTTCAAAATCATTGGCAGATAGCTTATACTTTTGTTTATACTGTTCCACAGCTTCCATCTTAGCCATTAGAGCAGTGAGATTAATATAAGAAGAGATAATGAGCTCTCCTTCCTTGGATCCTCATTTCTAAGGTAAGCTAGAACCAGTTTAAATGCCAAAACATAGAGCTGTAGAACAATAATGTATATATAATTTAAAACCCACGTTTAAAAAAGTGGAAATTAGAAAAAATACCACTGCAGCACCTCTTTATTGCAAAAAAAATGATAAAGCAGTTACAAAAAGTGATAAACCAGGCAACGTTTTGTGCTTATTCTCGGGCAAGACTAAGCTCGAAATGTTTGGTTGTCTGTCCTAATAAATTTAATTTATCACTTTTTGCAACAAAGAGGTGTATGTCTATGCAACACCTGGCACGGGTGCACCCAACCTGCAAGGTTAAACAAGGTGGCTGAAGCACATACTATTTTGACAAATTGTCGGACAGCTTTTCAGTCGTACACATGAATATAATGAAGCTACAGTGGCTACTGGGATCTTTTGCCAGTTGAGATGCCTAGATTAAAAAAATGATACCAAACAATTGTTATATGAATCTGTTTGTATCTGGGTATAGAGATACGATTCCCCACATTCCTTGATTCCAGTCTTCAGCTGTTGAGGGATGCTACGCATTGTAATTAAACAGTTTAGTTCAACTTTAACATGTGATATTGCAATACGTTTATAGGAACAAAACAGCAGCCTTTCCTTGTAAGCTAAATGTTGGCATAAAGAAACAGCATGTAGGTTTCCATGACAGGACAGAAGTGTCAATATCCAGGCTCAACACACCAAGCCGCAAGTGAGGAGACAGCAGTAAGTGAATAAGCAGGGCGAGCCAGTCAGCCCTGCAGACAACATTGTGGGAGGCAGTCAAGCAAAACAGTGCTTTGATTGCTTCTGTACAGGATGCAAGCCAGATTTTAGAGATGTTTGTATTTGTCAACCAACTGTGCTTCATGTACAGATGCAATTTCTGGATAAAGTATAGCTAGATTAAAGTATGGTAAATAATGGTTTATGTAGAAATGCTTTGCACCTAACTACATTTGTATTATTCCTATAGTGGTTATATTGCTACTAGCATTTATACAGGTAAAACAGTAAGACATGGGAGGTAAAAATATATAACTGAATATTGAATGTCCTACAATTCAAATGGAAATTTGCATAGCAAAGAATTCATAATGCGTCTGCTCCTGTTGCTTGCTATTATTTTACTACTGTACTGCTGGATACAGAGAATCACTGCTCTTTTGTTTTAGAGCAGGAGAAGAAAGCTTAACATTAAGCAGTAGGGTTTCTAAACCCCTGGCCTTTCCCATACTACTTTGCTAAGAATACTGGGAGTTATAGTACAGCAAGTGCTGGGGAACCACAAGTTATAAACCACATGTTGAAGTTGTTGCTTAGCTGTGGAAAATCAACAGAAATCTTTGCAGTCAGGTTACTTACAGGTAGATTAAAGTGCTTATTATTGGTCATTTTTGTCAAGCAAGGTAAGTGAATTTAGCATTGCAAGCAAATTTTCTTCAGTGCCTCTTTATTTACTCTTGGCAGAATGCAAGTCTCCAGAACTGCGGGACCTGTTTGTGGATTTCTATCACATATTTAATGAAACTTTCTTAAAGCATGAAATGATCTGGCTCTAGAGTATTGTTCAGTCTCAGGCTTTCTTCTCCTGCCCATTAGGCTTTAAACGTAAACTCGTTAAAATGAAGAATTAATACTGCTAGGAAGATGTGAATTACTAAGCTATGTAACGTTAACATATAACCTACAGAGATGTGTAGTGGTAAGAGTCAAACAAGACAATTAAAGCAATGCATCGATCACTTTTAGGAAAACCTTCAAGGCTACGCAGAACCTTATTGTAGGACAGATACGTTTCAGACCTCACTCAGTATTCATGTTAGGATTATCAAGCCTGTTCCAGTTTCAATGGAAGATTCTGCTTACAGAATAAGTAAACCTTTATTTTTTCTCTCTATAAAATTTACTCTAAACAGCTCCCAGAATAACATACCTTTCTCCCTCCATTTAGTTTTATTTTGTCTCTCTGATACAAGCTGCTGAACTGCAGCACTTTCGCTACTTCCTTGTCTTGTGTGAAGCTCCACCCTAGTGCTATTTCTCACTCCTATTGTGAAGACTTCAAAGAGGTGCCTACTGAATATGCCTGATTGGAGCAGATGCAGTAAGCATGCCTATTAGGCACCTTTTTGAGGTCTTGTTATTCTGGGGACTGTTTGTAGTAACTTTAGGGGATTAAAAAATAAAGGCTTATTTTTAAAACATGGGATCGTTTTGGAACAGAATAAAAACTGTGACTTGTATATTCAGATTTGAGATACATTCCTCAAAAACATAGAAGGCCTCATTAAATAGCAATAGGTGCAAGTGATGGGAGCCCAAGAAGCTTAAATGTTACAGCCCTTATGACCTATACATGAAGCACTTTCATGTGGAATTTGTGCGGCCTGAGCTTTGCACCAGTGCCAAAGCAGCAACTGAAGAAGCAACACAGCCCTGTTTAATGTCCAATATAGACGAGCTGTAAGTACACAAACCTGATGTTTCTTGAGTTTACAGACACTCCTGCAAGGGGATGCCTAATTACTGCTCCTCATGAATACAATGCTGTGGAACTCAGACAGCCTATTCTCATAAAAGAGGAAAAGGTCTTTGCATTTCAGACCCGTTTCTATGGGCCTGTGCTCTACCTATACTCTACTCTGCAAATAAGGCTTAGGATCTTCTGAATAGTCATAATTTAATTTTTTCCTTTGCTTAAAGGTCAATATTCAGATTATACATGGCAGATGTTTTGACCAAATTCTGAATTTGGTACATCCACATAAATGACAAAAAACTTTAAAGGGTCCAAAAGAGTATGGAATACACATATACATACAATCAGAACATGGGAGAGAGAAAAGCTGGAAAGGAATTCCTCAATAAATTCCCAATTAGAAAATCACTCTTTTTCATCCTAAACAGGGATGAATGAGAGGATGGTCATCCTCCTGTAATTGACAATACAACCTGCATTTTATCAAATGTGTGATACGGTTACCATTAATGTTAAATATATAAAGGAACTAGCCAACATGATAAAGATAAGACAGCCAATAATGTTTAATAATGGTTTGTGTATTGTACAAAAGATATCAGGCCTTTTGCCCTACAAAGACACACTGAACTTCATGCCTTGTAAAATGAACTAAACAATGACAATACAGCACATTCATGGGTTTTACTATACAGAATACTTGGAACCTTTTTCTTTCTGCATAAGTGATATTCATGTAATTTGGAGCCTTAATGGGGAACCATAGCTATTATTAAAATCCACAAAACTGTAGTAGATGCTTCATAAATATGTTTCACAATAGTTTGTATTGCTTTTTTTTTTTGCACAGTTTCTATATTTAGCAATGTATTTTTAAGTTAACAACCTAATTTTTATTTGTAGCTGGAACTAGCAGAACTTTACTCAATTTTTACCCCTTTTTTACCTAACTTACAGAAAGGAGCAAATTTTAAGACATTTATTCAAATAACTACAAACCCATATGTAAAATTGGTTTGGAAAGACCTTTTTACATTTATTTCACTCTTGGATAAGTATGTTCCTATATATTTGATTTCTCCTTTTAGAAATTTTAAAG
>CM044445.1:87679066-87702031 GCA_024363595.1 Xenopus borealis
ACTGGGAAAGTGACAGGCACAAGGGCACTGTCTGGTGCTGATCTTGGTTTTATATGAGCATTGGGAAACAGATAGGAACAAAGGCACTGTCTGGTGCTGATCTTTACTTTATACAAGCACTGTCAAACTGATAAGTAACACTTTGTATTTGATGTTTTGGACATACATCTGGTATATATTTAAACTTCTGATGTTGAGATACAAACACTTGCGCAAGGTGGAAAGATATCTGCTGCAGACAGGCCAACAAAAGGGATTTGCTAATCTCTGATATACAAACTTTATTCAAAAAGTTCAACTTCTGTTGGACAGTGTCACTTTCAATGTACTGTATTGTGTATGCCGCACCCAGTATAAACACATGGCAGCTGTGTTTTAGGATGTCAATTTTGGAACTATGGAAGCTGACCCTACTGCTGCAAGGGTACATCCCAAAATACTTTTAAAGTGGACCCGTCACCCCAAAAAAATATTTAACAGCCTATTTTATCACATTAGTCAAGCAAAATGAACATTAATTACACTATATAAATTATTTTAATCTTGTTTTCTTCAGTCTGGGAATTCATAATTATAGCAAGCAGGCAGGAGCCATTTTGTAGACACTGTTATTAAGACAAGCCTTGTATCATCTCAGAATCTTGTTTGTGCACCAGAATAGGGGACCCGATGTCTATCCCCATGTCCTGGCTACACAATTAAATGGTTAAGAGAACTGGGGGAATGTGTGGGGAGCAGTGACATCTAGGAAGTGCTGAATGGAAAGTGAAAGTAATTGTCTGCCCCGCCTCTATGCCTAAGGTATAGAGGAGTGGCAGACAATATTTGATTGACAGCTGAGATTTTTAAATTAGCTTAAAACAGCTATGAATGCTTTAATAAAAATTTGAAATTGGATTTCATGTTTAATTTGAACAGGACTTTTATTATACAGATTTTTGTGTCTGGGTGACGGGTCCACTTTAAATTAGTTGGACCTATTTATTTACTTATTATAAATGTTAGACTGCATCTAGTTAGTAAGTTTTAGTTAATGCAAAATTGTTTTGAAAGTGGAAAAATGTTGCGAGCCAAGCACATAAAATACAAACACTATAATGTTTGCTACATAGCCACCGCCGTAGTAGTGCACTCTAAATAATGCCTTTAACTAACTGCATATAAGCCAAACAGGATGTAAATTAAATATGTTTACAGTTTTAAAGAGTTGATGTGGTCTTTAAAAATAGACACCCCTGATGTCAATTATGTGTTAGCTAGCTGGGGATTTAGTAGGAGTCTCAAAAAACTAAAAAAATCCTCATGCAGTGCTAAAACGGAGCATTCACCAAACCCATCATTTTTGCACAATGTTGAATACTCCACAAGCATTGAGCCAAAAACATTGCAGCAAGCAGAATTAAAACTCTAATTGCATAATCAAGTCTGATCAAAGTTTTTGCACGCAGTTGTCCAGTATATTTTTGGTTCACATACAAATTTTACAATAATGGATGAGAACAGGTGCAACCCTTCAAAAAAGTTACTGGCTCAGATGTATTTTGCATGGTTAAACAGAAAACAGATTTTATAGCTGAGGTTAAGACATTAGCCCCGCAGCCTGTATATTCTAGATGCTTTGGTCATCTTACGTAAACTGCTGATAAAGCACATGTACATTTCTTGGATCATTAACCTAGCTGAATTGCAAGTATACAATACAATCACCGTATCTTGATCTGCAGATCAATTACCAACAAACTCTTTCCAGCTTTCAATTGGGGGACAATGCTCTCAAAGCCTGCAGATGTATTGTTATTTCTACTTTTTATTACACCTCTTACTATTCAGGCCCTGTCCTGTTCCCATTCCAGTCTCTAATCCAAATCAATGCATGTTCATTGAATTTGAACCCTAGCATTCTGATTGCTGAAATTGCAAACTGGAGAGCTGCTGAAAAAAAAGCTAAACAAAAAAACATGAAAACCAATTGCAAAGTTAACTCAAATAAATGAGGTTAGCCACCTCTAACGTATATGTAAATAAGTCACCTTTTAATATAATGTTATCAAATATTTTGCTTATAGTACAAAGGGTAGTAGATATGTAGTAGAAAATACACTCCTGTCTATTCATTGGCTGATGTAACCTAGCATGCTTTCTTGGTCTGCATGAGCCCCCTACCTCATATACATATATTAGTCATAATAATTAGGCATATGGAATATTGAATTTTTTGTGAAAATACTAGAAAAATATTTATTTTTATACACACACACACACATATATACATTTCATAAAAAGGCTGTTTATATGAAACAGAGTTTCACATATGGTCTGTTTTATGTGATGCATTTTTACAAAGACCTGAAATATAAGAACAATTTTTATCAGGTGTTTATTTTTAATTCCCTTTGATTATTAATTCCCTCTGTTTTGGCTAGAGTTATCCACATTGGAATTTAAACAGTTGTCTTATTGGGGTAGATTCACTAAAGTGCAAAGCGTCTAAAGCTAGCGCTAATTCGCCTGAGTGACGTCATTTCGCAACTTTGCAAATTCACTAACATGGACTCTGGCGAATTTACGCTAGCGAAGTAGATAGACTTGCGCAACTTTGCACCCTTACGCCAGGCGAAGTTGCGCACTGACGAAGGATTGCAAATTCACTAAGATCAACATTTTCCTCAATGTTAGCACTTACGCTAGACGTTACTTCGCCTGGTCAGACCAATAGATAGGAGATTGAAATAAAAATGCCAAATTTTTTCTAAGTCCCAAATAAACGCCGGCGTATTTTAGCATAGGAGGGTGATAGTCTGAAAAAAATCGATAACTCAACTATACAGGGGGTACATGTAGGGCAAAAGGACATCTTTATATAATTTATTAAAGGTTTCCTGGGCTTGTGTAGTGGAATGTAGTGGCTGTAACATATACTTCTATTATAAGTTAAAGTTCCCGCCGTATGCAAATTAGGCTTCGCTAGTGTAACAGCGCTCTGCCTAGCGAAGTAAAACTAGCGTAAATATGCTACCATTCGCCGACCTGAGCGTAAATTCGCACTTTAGTGGATTTGCGTAGCGCTGGCGAAAATTCGCCTGGCGAAGTGCGGCGAACGCTAGCGAAGCCTACGCTGATGAATTTTCGGATCTTAGTGAGATTGTGTGGCTATTACTTCAGCAATCAGGCACTGGCTTGACTGGCAGATGAATAGCCAAGGGGTCTGACTAGGAAATGAGTCTTCAGTATGATGTTCATTTTGGCTGCAATTAATTACTTAAAGGGGTGGTTCACCTTTAAGTTAACTTTCTGTGCGTTATAGAATAGCTAATTCTAAGTAACTTTTCAACTGGCCTTCAGGTTTTCTTTTTTTATAGTTTTTGAATTATTTGCCTTCTTCTGACTCTTTCCAGTTTTCGAATGGGAAAAACAAATGCTCTATAAGGCTACAAATGTATTGTTATTGCTGCTTTTTATTACTCATCTTTCTATTTGGGTCCTCTCCTATTCATATTACAGTCTCTTATTCAAATCAGTGCGTGGTTGCTAGGGCATTTTGGACCCTAGCCACCAGATTGCTGAAGTTGCAAACTGGAGAAGGTTGCTGAATAAAAAGCTAAATAACTCAAATACCACACATAATAAAAAACGAAAAACTACTGTAAATGGTCTCAGAATATCACCCATTAACTCATACTAAAAGTTTATTAAAGGTGAACAATCCCTTTAAAATGAGTTAAGTGACATGCGTGATCTCTGCCAGTCCCAAAAAATTGTTGTCGTAGTTCAAGAGATTATTGTTCAAGTGCAGCAGACTGCTGCATTTTATGAGCAACTATTGCCTTACCCACAATTGAGATATGGGAACGATTCTATAAGATCAAGAAACATGTCTAAGATGTTTCTAGACTACAACTTACTTTGAGACTCCAACACTGCTAAGCAATTCTGATTCTGTGTGTTATTAAGCATTGTTTTGAGGTAAATTTTTCTCAGCTTGATTTCAGTGTTTCAATAAGCTGTTCTTTTTTGAGTTGAATAAGTACAGAAACTGACCATATTCAACTGACAAAAATAAAAAAGTGTTATACAGACAAATCAGATTAATGATATGGAATGATTATGCTTAGTTCACTCATTTTGGAATAACAGAACAAAAAATGATAAGAAGTGTTTGTGTGTATGTGGCAAAGATACTACAATAAATAAATACATATTTCTAATTTCTATTCAGGCAGGATACATGTCTGGGATGCTCGTACCAGTAGGAGTCGGTGTAGCCGGAGCACTTTTAATCCTTGGAGCTCTGTACAGCATAAAGATCATGAATCGCCGCAGGAGAAATGGCTTCAAACAGCATAAAAGAAAGGTAGAAAGAAGCACATGGGAGCCCTATTAGCAATCCTTTGGTTAAAAGAAAAATATTGAAAAGCATGTCTCAAAGACATTTAGAAATATTTACTGTTTTCAATGCCACAAAATATAAGAGGGAAAAAATGGGTCAGTTGCATTTTATCTAGGACTAGCTTATGGGCTCTTGTCAGCATTTTGCCACCCCCATTATTTCTAACTCCATGGGTGGGCAAGAAGACGCTGGAAATGGTCCTTATGTTGACTAGTAAGATAATCGCCTAGTCCCTGTCATTGAGGTTGTGTGTAAAGACTATAATTTTAAATACAATACAATACCATGCCAAGTGGTTTGGTCAGTATTATTAATCACTAGAGCTAAGCCTGTGTTGAAAGCAAGTATAGACCGATTGTAAAGCATAGATATGCATGGGATGTTGCTTCTCTATATATCTTCATATATTTTCTCCATACATTATTCTGTTATTTCTCTGGAGACGGCTTCAAACTAGCTGCAGTAGGACAAAGCAGAATTCAAAAGAGTAAAAAAATAAAGGTATAAAGTAATTCCCACTGCAGTAGCTTTGTCTACATATTACAGAATGCAAATTTCAAGGTAAATATCCTCGAATGATGTCCTTGCCGTTAACTTGGATTTTTTTCCCCACTCCTTTTGGTTTCCATTCCCTTACTCCAGATTCTAATCTTCTTTTTGCTCCCCTTCTTTCTTGGTTCTTCCACTTTATTTTCTTTATTTTTATGTACCCATGCCATGCTCTGTCCCTAACATCTCCCAGGACCCTCACTCTTTTTCGCTCTTTTCTTCAGCAGAGAGAATTTAACAGCATGCAAGACAGAGTAATGCTCTTAGCCGACAGCTCAGAAGATGAATTTTGAATCGGACTGCTCAGACACTGGGATATTTAAAAACACTTGCAAAAGAGAATGAAATTCCTGCAATCCCACTGCTATCAGCCAGCTGTGTAACACCCCGTAGTGATTACCGTACATTGGAATCTAAGGCATGCTGTCCTCTAAATGATGTTTGTTTTATTACAACTGTGAAATGACACGTGTATACACTGCTCTTTGTGGATATGCAGATTCCTTCTTGTGAAAATGTGATGCTTTATAAGAAGTCTTTTTTTTCCCTAACAAATTACATGGGTGAAGTCTAGTGATCCACAACCAGCAGTTCTGAACAAAAACTTCCAGCTTCTGATAGTAATAATTACAGTTGTTACAGTATTTTACTGTAAAAGAGTTGCATGTTGCAGATTCTTGGGTTATTGTACTGAACTATAAATAGTACCCTTGAGATACTGTTAAACCATAGCTCCAATCATCTCTCTGATGGGTGTGAGAGTGCTACCACAGGTTAGTAACCCACAGTACATGGAGGGCATTAGAAGAATAGTAAACATTATGTAGACTGGTGGCTTGAATTACCTTTGAGTCAGATCTGGCAGAGAATTATGTTTTCCTTTTCTGGCTTCACACTGGCCCTCTGATAATATAATTTCTTTTTTTGTGGATAAGGCTTGGGCGAAATATGTGCAGGTGGTGGGTAATTGTAGGTAAAAATGCAGGATGCAGGTCTCTAAGTTGTAGTATAAAAGAAGCAACACAGAAATAGCCACAGATTAAATTATTATTGGCAAACTGAATTATGTAGCGTTGCTATCCATGGTGCACCATCTGGCACAACACAGTAGTTCTTATTTAACACAAGTAACTCAGAGCAACTGGACTTGCTGAGAAATTTTAAAGAAGATGTTTCACAGTAGTTCTTCTTGTTGACATCATTGGCTGCAAGGAGTACGTGTAACATAACCAATATGGGCACATAGTGTAGAAGACCAGGCCTTAATGTTAGGTGTGGCTTAGTGTAAATAGCAGGGTTCCAATGAAGTTTCACATTAAACTATGTCTGAGTTAGTGTATGCATTGGTTTATCTGAGCCTAAATGGGATCAATCACTGCTGCCTATTGCACTAGATCACCATTATAATATGTAAGGGGTGGGGGTTGTAGGGGGAGATCCTAGCTTGATCACTAGCTTTCATGATAAATGAGCCACAGTGAGGTTGATGGGAATTGTAGAGTAACAGCTGGTATAAGGTAAAATGTCAATACTATAATATTGCACATGCAACTATGCATTTTTGTGGGAATAAAATATTCCTGTGGTAACTGTGTGAAGAATGCAAAGAACCATTTGTGCCCCTTTTATTTATCAAGCTTCTTTAAAGATGATGAGCAATCAAGCAAGAATAAAATGATCTGTGTTTATAACTGTATTTGCAATTGAGCAGCATTCAGAAATACATGCTGCATGGCAAATTAAAGGAACAATGATTTAAAAAAATTAGTGTTTTAAAGTAATAAAAATATAATGCAGTGTTGCCCTGCAGTGGTAAAAGTGATGTGTTTGCTTCAGAAGCACTACTATTGTTTATATAAATAAGCTGCTGTGTAGCTTGGGGGGCAGCTATTCAAAGAGGAAAAGGCTCAGGTTACACAGCAGATAAAGTCTGTAGAACATAATCGTGTTATCGGTTATCCACTATTTAACCAGTGCCATATAGCATATTTTTTCAATTTCCACCATTGCTACACAACAGCTTGTTTATATGAACTATAGTAGTGTTTCTGAAGCAAACAGATCAGTTTTACCAGTGCAGGGCAACAGTACATTATATTTTCATTACTTTAAAATATTTAAGCACCATAAGAGTCCTTATACACAGGCTTTTGAATGCGAGTCTACTGAAATTTATGCGGAACTCCTCAGTACACATATATATATTGCTTTTATATACTTTTTTTCAGTGTAAGTGCAGTTAGTTCAACACGCATATCCTGACCATGCTTCAAATGCATGGAATGCAGAATATTGTGATTTCTCTTCCGACGGGTTTTGGTAGGCCCCCATTTTGATCCAATCATTGGTCCAGGGCCTGAACAATTGAATCATCCAATTAAAGGTTCACCTTTAAGTTAACTTTTAATATGTTATACAATGACCAATTGTAACTTTTCAGTTGGTCTGCATTATTTAATTTGTATAGTTATTTGCCTTCTTCTTCCTCTTCTGAGTCTTTCCAGCTTTTAAATTGAGGTCCCTGACCCCATCTAAAAAAATCAAATGCTCTGTAAGGCTACACATTTGTTATTTCTAATTTTTATTAATCATCTTTTTATTCAGACCCTCTCCTATACATATCCGATTCTCTTGTTCAAATCAGTGCATGGTTGCTAGGGTAATTTAGAAAATATTTTTTTTTATAAAATATTCTTCCGTCTATTTGTATTAGGTATTTTATTGGATATTGGGCTACAGTAGAGGTCTACAACGTAAAACAAAAAGCAGACAAATGATGTTGAGCAAATAATTGTTTACTAAACAGATTACTAATTGTCCTTTTGTTAGTGGCAGCCATGTTTGATAGGAGAACCTACATGTAGTACAAACATATTCTGGGCCAGCAGTAAACTTTCTAGAGAAAAATCTGATTTATTCTATATCATTTTTAACAATGCAATATAATTAATTTGTGTAAAAAAGGTTGTGCATGTGGCAAACTCTATAAACGTGTATTTTGTATAAATACTGGTATGTAATATGTATCTTGTGTATCAGGTCACCAGACACCAAACACGACGGTTTTAATCTCTCATTTGCCATTAGATGAGAATAAAGGTCTTGTTAAGCTATTCTGCATGATCTATCCGTGAAATAGTTATATGCTGCAATTTGTGACTATTACCTACAGTACATACATCTTTAATATGGAAATTAAAGAAGCTGCATAAAAGAAGTAACACTATTTACATTGGATGAAGATGTTTATGAATGTGCAACCTTTATTTGAAAGGAAACACCAAGGTTTGTAACTGCAAAAAATGTGCAATCTAGCAGCATTGTTTGGTTCGAAGTAAATGCCTAATATATGTGGTTACACACAAGTTATTGCCTGGGTGCATATAAATATGTTGACTGTGCCTCACTAGGGTCACTGAAACTCTGACTGGCATTAGTAGGTTAAAACTGTGAAAACCACTAAATATAAAAAATTAGAGGTGACCTACAAAATCAATAAACAATGTATTAATAGTGTTATCTACTGGAAACCCAACATATTTTTTTTTTAACTCTATGGAATTCGAAATTTGATTGGGGGAGATTTTTTTAAAAATCAAATTGTTAAAACTCGGACAAAATATACCGATTCGAAAACTGGAATCAAATTCGATTTGAGTTATACAAAACTTGATTTGAGTTTTTTTCTCAGGAAGGCTACAAACATCTCCAAAATGATCACTTGAGCTCTCCCATTGATTTATACATGAATTCAGCAGGTTTTAGGTTGCAAATAGTCACATTTGAATTCTTAAACGGTCAGAGTATGATATATCTCAAAAATCGAATTCAAATTTTTTTTTTTATTTGAATCTAGTTCCCTAATCAAATTTGACAGTTTTGACCATAACAATTTTCAATCCAACCTTAATAAATCTGCCCCTGAATGTAGCACATTATTTGCCTTTTAACTGAAATACTTATTTGAGAATGAAATATAAAGGGAAGACTGATCAAAACATGAGATTAAAGCTCACCACAGAAAAATCTACCCACTTTCTATTCATTCACATGGGATTTTTTTTAGGGAGCACAAAGATTCGCGTAACAAACATATGGCACACAAATATCTATACTTTCTCATTTCACCATAAAGTTAAAGGATGTTTTGTAGGAAAATTTACATGAAATACAGAAATTTCTATTCTGTTTTTTTCTCAAACCAAACACAAAGCTTTGTAATTTTTCTTGCGATATAACCAGCATTGAGTGAAAATATGTAAAGAAATAAATATATGAAAACATTTAGTAATATTTTGAGTTTATTTTCATAGAAAAATGTAATTTACTCACTGTAAAAAGCCTGATTCTTCTGACTACAATAGCAAGTATGTGTCAGTACAAGTATGGGATCTGTTATCCAGAAAGCTCTGAATTGTGGGAAAGCCATCTCTCATAGACTGCATTTTGATCAAATATTTCACATTTTTAAAAATGTTTTCCTTTTTCTCTGTAATTATAAAACAGTACCTTGTATTTGATTCAAACTAAGATATAATCAATCCTTATTGGAAGGAAAACTATGTATGTTTCAGTACAGGTATGTGATCCTTTATCCATAAAGCTAAGAATTGTGGGAAAGCCATCTCCCATAGACTCTATTTAATTAAATATTTTAAAATGATTACCTTTTTCACTGTAATATTAAAACAGTTACTTGTACTTGATCCAAACTTAGATACAATTAATCCTTATTGGAAGGAAAATTTACATAATTTATAGCAGACTTAAGGCATGAAGATCCAAATTACAGAAAGATCCCTTATCCAGAAAAAAACATTTTGAATAATAGTTCCCACATCTATAACTGAATTTCTCAACCAATAACCCAAAAATGTATTTGAATAAGAAACTGAAATATGCATAGAAGAGGGTCTGCATAGAAATACGAGTAATAAAAAATAGCAATAACAATACATTTGTAACCTTACAGAACACTTTTTCAGACTATCACCCTCCTATGTTAAAATACGTCACGCCGGCGCGCATGTGCCTACAAAAGGCGGAAGTGCGCGCGCGGCACGCACTAGGGAACCGGCAGGGGAAGGGGAAGGATGCATGCGGTGAGCGTCCCCGCTGGAGGCATGGCGGGCACTCCCGCGTGCATGGAGGTGAACCACTAGACCACCAGGGATACGGTACGTTACATTGGGTCAACAACTTCCAGTACAGGGTATGGACCAATAAATCTAGGCCCCTGCTTAAGAAATGGAACTTTAAGCCTGATATTCCCTGTGGATAGCCAAACCAAGTCCCCAACCTGATATCTGGGTACTTCCCTACAGGGCTTATCGGCTGCTCTTCTCTGAACAGATGTAGTAGCCGATAGGGAACAACGCACCCCGGAACAAGACTTAGAGCAATGCTCAACAGAAGGGAGTTTCTCTAGGGAAGTAACCGCCACCATTGCGGAGGCCAGACAGGAATTTTTACAATAGGAACCCCACTGGATAACCTCCCCAGTTACCCAATCAATATGGGGATTGTGTACCTGTAACCAAGGTAACCCCAGAACTAACGGGGACGAGGAATCATCAAGGATGTGAAAAGCTAATTTTTCACTGTGCGATTCATTCACACACATGGAAAGTGCCTTGGACTTTTGGGTCACCAAACCTGATCCCAGGGGGCTTTAATCAATGGCAGAAATCCTCATAGGAGATTTGAGGGGAATAAGGGGAATATTAAACCTTTCTGCGAAGGTAGCATCTAAGAAATTACCCCCAGCACCGGAATCCACCAGAGCAGATACTTTAACGGAACCCCCAGGCCAGGACAATACTACAGGTACTAAATTCTTTGGGGTGACTTGGGAAGTACTCTCCCTATCCAAATGGAGCTTCCCTTCTCCACCGAGATACTGAGGACTTCCTGATCTCTTGGGACAATTTTTAAGGAAATGCCCCTTATCCCCACAATATATGCATAGACCCAGGGATTGCCTTTGGGCCCTTTCCTCAGGGGACAAACGTGTAGCTCCCAATTGCATAGGTTCCCCCTGTGGGTTATGGAACGAGGGAGCAGGAGACACGTCATTACATATATTAGGGTAATCAGAATCCCCCTCAGCCCTTCTTTCTCTTAACCTCCTATCAATTTGGATGGCTAACTTCATAAGGTCATCCAACGTGGAAGAAGGAGGGTAATTGACCGGGCTGTCTTTAACAGAACGAGAAAGCACTACCCGGAATTGGCTATGAAGAGCTGCATCATTCCACCCAGTCTCTACAGACCAGTGACGAAATTCCGTACAGTACTCTTCAGCTATTCTCCTCCCTTGGCGCAGTTTACGTATTGCGGAATCGGCAGTGTTAGCGCGATCCGGGTCATCGTAAAGCATGGCCATAGTGGCAAAAAATACCTCTAGGGATAAACGGGCAGGATCAAAAGGGGGTAATCTTAGTGCCCAGACTTGTGGGTCACCTTGTAGTAAGGTCATAACGAACTTTACTTCATCCTCACCGGAAGGGAAGTTGTGAGGGAAAAAACTAAGATAAAGCTTACATGCTTCTTGGAAAACAAAAAATTTACTCCTATCCCCACTAAACTTGTCTGGGAAGGGGATTTTGGGATCACGGGAAGAGACTCTATTACCCGGGGTAGCAGACCCCTCAGGATCCACTGCGGAGGACTGCTGAGCTGCATCCAACCTCTGGGAGAGAGACCGCAGACCATCAATAATATAATTCTGTTTCCCCTCTTGTTCATCGAGGCGCAGGAGGAGGGTAGAGTACAGGAGCTCAGAGGGTTGCGGAATAGCAGCAGCAGCTTGACCATTGGCGTCCATATTCTTCTTTTTCATGGCCCGTTGTACTGTCACGAACGGCACCCAATACCAGAACAATTGCAAAACACCTTTGTCTCAGCTCGGCTCCACCAGTTAAGTGACAGCCTTTGGCCTCGGGAGGAGCCCTCGGCTTACCCAGATGCCACCTGGACTTAACGAGAGGTGTAAAGCAAAGGTTCTGGCTAGCACAGGGGCACAATCGTCTCACCAAGGAATTGGATGAAGAATACCACCAAACGGAGTAGGCAGGCCGGAACAGCACAAGCTGCGTAGAATAGTCAGACAGGCCAGGATCAGGATTAGAGAGTGTAGAGTAGTCAGGGGACAGGCAAAAGGTCAGGATACCAGAGGACAGAATAATCAGACAAGCCAAAGTTCAGGATTGGAGAATAGCAGGATAGTCAGGCAAAGCAAGGGTCAAATACCAGTAGATCAGACAGGAATCAATCAGGAAACACACCCAGGAACTAACAAATAGAACCTAACAACGGGCAATGCTCTGAACACTAAGATCCCTTTAAATAGTGTTTGAATTTGGCGCCATTGCGCGTGATGTCATCACGCTGGCGCGCATGCGCCTACAAAAGGCGGAAGTGCGCGCGCGGCGCGCACTAGGGAACCGGCAGGGGAAGGATGCACGTGGTGAGCATCCCCGCTGGAGGCATGGCGGGCGCTCCCGCGTGCATGGAGGTGAACCACTAGACCAGGGATACGGTACGTTACACCTTAGAAGCCAGACCGGGTAGAAAGGGAAGCAGGGAGGAACAAACTAGATTTGAAGGGAACTGGGAGTGCAGAAATCCTGCATAGGGGAGACTCCCCCATCACACCTAGGATGGAGCCCTTCCCTGATTCAGAGGTCTGGTAGGACAGGATCTCAGGAGTTGCCCAGCAAGGCCGCAATATAGACAGACCAGAATTTCTCCTATGGATTCTCTCTTCAGGAGACCAGTAGTTCCAATTTGCATCGGTTCATCTTGAACTGGAGAAGAAGAGGAAGTAACTGGAATGGAGAGTTCAGATCTGAGAAAAGTTGTAGGCTTGTGAGCACATAATTTAAGTGAAGACTTCTCTCTCATACGACAATCAATTTTGACAATAAAGATGACAAAATCATCAAAAGAAGGCAAGTCCCAGGTTACCAGCTCATCTTTGTGATCTTCATTAAGCCCCCTCCAGAAAGCCGAGATGAGCTCATCATTGTTCCAAGAGACCTCCGCAGCTAGAGTCCAGAAATTGAACCCTGATTGATTTTGATTAGCTGGTCAGAGGCATTAAGCTTATGATCCAGAACATCAAAAAAGTGTTGAAAAGTTGCAAGGAAGGCAGTAGAGTGATGTACAAGAGGATTCTCACTGTCCATTAATGGTGAAGCCAAAGCACGGGCTCTCCCCTGGAGAAGAGTGATTATATAAGCAACAGTCTTACACTGTGTAATGAAACCACGGTGACGGCAAGCATCGAGATCACATCCAAAACGAACTGCCTAAATCTTGGGGATTCTAGGAGATGCTGACACATGAGACGAAGAGGAAGAAGAGCTTCCAACGCCCAAAATTTGGAGAGCCTCTAAGCGATAGGTGATATGTTGTAAAGCCTGGGCAATATCAGCCTGTTGAGCTTCTTGACACTTCATCATGATATCGAAATACCCCTCAATGGTCACCGAAGCAGAGGCCTGGGAAGGTTCCAGGTTTTGGCCCAAGCTAACTGTAACGACCAAGTTGTCAGGAACCCTGTAAAGTGAAGTACGCACAGGTGAACCATGCTTTTGGGGCCCCGGGCTTTCTGCTGCAGAAGCCAACTAGGGAGTGCGTAAAAGGTCAGTGAGTCAGATACCAGCAGGGATTTAGTGAAGGAGTGGTCAAAACAGGTGAAGGGTCAAAGGCTGGCTGCAGGAGACGTAGTCTGGAGTCAGGCAGTTGTCAAAAAACAGGAATTCAAAAACAATAATAAACGCTTAGGCAGGATCAGATATACTGTAACCAGCTTGGGCATGGTAAATGGAGGACTGGGCATTTCAGCCTTTTTTGGCTCCAAGATTTGAATTTGGCAATTGTTAGTGACATCATGACACTTGGTGCCGACGCACGAACGTCATGACGCTCGGCGTCAGAACACCTGCGTCAAACCACTCGCAAAACCAGGAAGTGCGTGCCTGTTTGAGACAGACGCCAGGAGGTAAGAGAAGCCTGCAATCTCCCGGGGTGTCTTACATCTGTATTCTGCACGTATTGTAACAGTATCGTTCCACAGAGTCCGGGTGCTAAACTGGCCTGTTTGCAGTCAAGACCAGTCATCCAATGAAAATATTTGGTGCATTATAAAAGGGGAAGTATGACAAAGAAGACCCGAATCTGTTGAGCAGCTGAACTTCTATATCAGGCAAGAATGGGATTTGACTTTCACTTTTAGAGGTGATGCGCAGTGGGGAGCATATCCCTATCCCAAATATGCTGAAAGGTGTTGCTGGCATCAAATTCAAAATGAGCATATATTTTTCAGAAAACAATAAAATTTCTCAGTTTCAATATCTTGTATGTTGTCATTCAAGGTTATTTGCAGATGCAGCCCCTTTATGCTAAGTTGTGGCCTCCATGCTATGTTACCAACCAGGAAGACTTTGGTCTGTTGCTTGCACATATATGCACATATATGTTTTATGCATGCACATAAAATAATTCACATTGGAAACTGAAAATAATGATGTTTCAATCGGTAACTGGACTAGCTCCCAACTTTTTGGAAATAAAAAGAGGAACACAAAAGTACATGCTGTGCATAGATAGGTGACATTTTTTTGATCATGCCCATTTGTGGCCACACCCACTAATAACCATGTTCATTTTACAAAATTTGGCAGGTTAAGAAATTTGAACATATTTCTGTGTTTTTTGTTTTTTTTCAAAAGGTGAATTGCCCTTTAAGTTGTGGGTCTAAATTACTGATTTGCTTATCTCAAACTTGTCACAAAAGTATCTTAGTTCCACCTGGTGGCTATTCTGGGCTCTCTGCCAAAAGCCAATTAAGTTAGAAACTTTGTATCTTTTTCTGGCTGTTCAGTGCAGAGAAAGTAGGGACTTTTCTGTACAAACGTGGGACTGCAGGTTGAGCTGTCAAAAGCCGGATTGTCCCACTGAAAACGGAACAGTTGGGAGGTATGATCATGCTGTGCATACATTAACCTGCATAACTGAAAATAAAACAATGTATGACCCTTTTCATTACCCAGGGCCATATATAAGCCAACAACAAAATGTAACATGGATGTAGATTTCTGATTTACTCAAAAATCTCTGGCAGCGATATATATATTACAAATATAATTTGTTATATATATAGCTCCCTGCTGACAGGAGAGAGTGATCTATCCATGCCAGCACTGTTTGGCAGAAGTACCCTATCCTGATTGATGCTAGAACACTTGGATATGCTCTATGTTTTTTAGTTCTAACTTGTATAAAATAACTTGACAAAATTGCTATTTTTTACAACAAAAAGTGCAATAACTCTGAGCGTTATGGTTATGAAAATAAAATGGCTGAAAGAGTCAGCTGCAACATAATTAGATTTTTACTTGAACTAAGAAAACAACAACAGAACCCCAGATGGAAGGCACACTAATAACAATAGATCTTGAACACATTTTCTATTAGGCTAGAATATATCACAGAATGAGTTCTCAGAAAGGGGAAAACTGCTTCTGATTGCTCTTCCTGCAGCAGCTACAGAAATCACACTCATGTTTAATAATGTGACACATGGAAAGGAAGATGTCAAAAAAAAACTTATCCTTAAATGCCTTATCTATAAAGAGTTCCAGACAGCGGCATTGTATTAGCAGGAAGAAACTGCACATTTGTGACCTGCTTTTCATAGTAAACAAGGCTTTATCGTACCGTTGCTGATTTATTATTTTTCATAAAGCCAGATGTTCCTTTTCTATTCAGCTAATTTTGCTAGTTCCTAAATTGCTTCCAGCAATCCTTTGTGCTGCATTCTAACTGCTGTTCTTATTAAAGAAAGAATAAACTGCAAAAATAAAATAGTTCTATAGTCTCCAGTGTTAAAGGGAAATAAAGTCATGTCAATTTTAATTTTTGAGGATAGGTTTTAATATCTGCATAGGAGCGTGTATCATTTTGCCCTCATTTGTAGAATAGTCAGAACTGGCCCATATACTGTACACTTAAAGGGGTTGTTCACCTATACCACCATATGTAAAATAACTCAAAAACCACAAATAATAAAAAATTCTAATCAATTGCAAGTTGTCTCGGATTATCACTGTTTACATCCTAAATATGAAGTAGATAGTTATAGACAACCTGCAACTGGTTTTAATTTTTTTTTACTATTTTTGTTTTTTGAGTTATTTAGCGTTTTATTCAGCAGCTCTCCAGTTTGCCATTTCAGCATTCTGGTTGCTAGGGCCCAAATTACCCTAGAAACCACACACTGATTTGAATAAGAGACTGGAATATGAATAGGAGAGGGCCTGAATAGAAAGATTAATATAAAATAAAATGTAGCAATAACAACAAATTTGCAGTCTTACAAAGTATTTGTTTTTTTAAATGGGGTCAGTGACTTCCATTTGAAAGCTGGAAAATGTCAGAAGGCAAATAATTCAAATAATTTATAAAAAAGAAAAAAATTAAGGCCAATTTAAATTAGAATTAGCAATTCCAAATAATGAAGCAGTGAAGTGAGTAAAAATCCGGGTGTGCAGTGTAAAAAATACCATAGTATTAAATTAGAATTAACCATTTTATGACATACTAAAAGTTAACTTAAAGATGAAGCACTCCTTCAAGGGTGACGAGGAGATTTGCAGGTGATATATCTCTTGAAAGTACTTCTCCTCTGGCAATAATTGAAATTGCCAGTTGTAAAACATATATGTCACTTTGTACTGCTGAAAGCTCCCAAAAGTTGCGGCTGTCTTTGGAATGTGTAGAGTTTACCACCGGTGATTTAAATTATTGCCAGTGGACAAGTATGTCGGGCATATTTGTTGCCTTCAGTTGTGCATTTTTATCACGGGCAACAAATCTCCCAGTCAGCCATGACCCTAAAGTAAAAAAATACTAATATTGGTAAAATTGTATATTAAAATCCTGTGTAAAACGTGGACAGAGAATCTTCATACTAGACAAAAGCAAGGTGTATAACAGGTAGAAGGAAAGATATCAAGTTGAAGTGCTGATACATGCAGGGGAACAGGAAACAATAAGGGCTATTTTTAAATGTCACAGGTGCTAAAAATATCAGATTTGATTCACGGTTCCCAAAGGCACTTCTTTTTACCTTATTTTAGATTTTGAGGTCCAGTTACTGGCTGTTTTGCTCCCAGGATGAGATTGTCATCTAGGTGAAATTCTAAACACATTTTCCCATCACAAAAGATCTGTTCCTTTCACCTCAGGAATGTCACCAAGCACCGAAAAAAGGTGGAAACCTGGTAGGAAATAAAATATAGCCAATGGTGCTACTTCAAAAGGTTGATAATGGCCTTCTAATGTCAGTAACTCTTTCCTTTTCTACAAATATAAATAAGCCTTAAATATCTATAGCTTGTTTTTATATTCTCATATTCCAGTAATTATATCAGCTAATATTCTCTAATAGATAGTGGGACTGATTTCAATCACATATATCAATATATCAAGCATACTGTTTAACTGCAAACACATAAATAGTCAACATTGTAGATCTGTTATACAAATGGATATCCTATTTATTTGACACACGCGGATATATTCGACACGATTTCAAATATATATAGAGTGGAGTGAACACTCTGAGGAAGTGCCATAGGGCATGAAGCGCGTCAGTGGTGATTGACAAGCACTGTACCGAAGCTAACAAATTTTAATGGAACTAATAAAGTAATATATTTTTTATTTGAAATCGTGTTGAATAAATCCGCATGTGGGATGTAGATGAAAGTTCCTAAGCCAGGAACCCGGATTCTAAGACACGTGATGTCTGGAGCCAATCGGAGATCCCCACACTGAAGTGAAAGTTTGAACCTATTTATTTGAACCTGCTTTCTGCTCTTCTCAATATTTATATTTTAGGCACTGGCTTCTCATAACAACGTTTGTCTCCCATGACCAGCACATTCTTACATCTTGATAATAACTACAAATAAAACTGGGAAGCAGGAAGCCCTGAAAGTTTTTTTTTTCTTTATAACCAATTACTTGAAGCCAGAACACAACAAACAGTTCTAATGTACAAATATTCCCACCTAAATATTGTACAATTCTGCATTCAGAATTTAGCCTGGCAAAGTAACATATCTTGATTAATATCATGTCATAGTCATGTGACTTGTGGCTGTACTTTAGGATGGAACTACTTTCTGGCAGGCTGTTATTTCTCCTACTTAATGTAACTGAATCAGTCTCAGTGGGCCTTGGCTTTTAAGGTAAGGTCACACAGGCAAATTTGGGGAGATTTAGTTGCCTGGTGACTAATCGACCTCTTCTTCTGGGTGGCAATCTCCCTGTACTGCCTTCCCCTGCCTAGCGCCTACTAGAATGAGAAAACACTGTCGCAATGGCACTTGGATTTCCAAAGTTGCCCAAAGTTTCCTCGTGAAGCAACTTCAGGCGACTTTGAAAATCAAAGCACCGTGAGTACATTGCCGCAGGTGATTTTTCATTTTAGCAGGGGGAAGCAGTTTGGGGAGATTGTTGCCCAGAAGAAGAGGCAATTAGTTTCCAGGTGACTAAATCTCCCCTAATCTGCCCCTGCCCTTACTATTGAGTGTTGTTCTTAGATCTACCAGGGAGCTGTTATCTTGTGTTAGGGAGCCGTTATCTTGTGTTAGAGAGCTGCTATCTGATTACCTTCCCATTGTTAGGCTGCTGGTGGGGAAGGGAGGGGGGTGATATCACTCCAATTTGCAGTATAGCAGTAAACAGTGACTGAAGTTTATCAGAGCAGTCACATGACTGGGGACTGCTGGGAAACTGATAATAGGTTTAGCCCCATGTCAGATTTCAAAATTAAATATAAAAAAAAATTGTTTGCTCTTTTGAGAAATGGATTTCAGTGTAGAATTCTGCTGGAGCAGAACTATTAACTGATGTCTTTTCAAAAGTACATGCTTCCCATGACAAAAATTGTCAAATAATTATTCTATTTATTTCTATATATAATATTTCTATATATAATTATATTAATTTATTAGAGTTGTCTCTAACAAATAATTCCAAGTTCTATATTATGATGTTAGTCAAGCAAAATAAACTTCACTTGTACTATATTATTTCAATCTTATTTCTTTTAGACTTGGAAATCACAATCGCATCAAGCAGGCAGCCACCAGTTTGTAGACACTGTTGTTAAAGGAAAGTCATTTTCCACTTGGGGTTGACAAATGTTAGGCACCCCCAAGTGATTGTATTTACTTAACCGACACCCGGGCTGGTGCTCCTATCAGCAGAAAACTGCACAAGTCTGGGGGTTCTTCCAGTGAGCACCATGGAGCAATCCTCTTCCAGCTTCTTCACTCTTCAAATTTCCCACATGCACAGTAGAATGAAATAGTCGGCTTTTTCGTTAAAGTTCAGCTTTTTTCTTTACTGCACATGTGCAGCCGCAAAAAGAATCACTTGGGGGTGCCAACAGAGTTTTTACTCATTGAATTTTAAATAAAGTAAGATCTATACGACAGTACAAACTTATGGGGTGTGGTATGTCAAAGGGTGCAACTGAATGGTAAAATCTGCTGTAGGGGGGTTTCCTTGTATTTTAAATAATATTTTAAAGAGTAGGCATACTGGCCAACTTTTCCTTAAAGAACATATGTGGGTGATAATCTTTAAGCAAAAGTTACACAGCAGTGCTAACAAATGGCTAACAACTGGCATGCAGGAATAATTAACAATGTTAAAATGAAATGGAAGTGTAAAGATAAATAAGGAATAGGCACAATACATTAAAATACACTAACGGTTGTATTTTAGAGGTTTTGGACTTTTTTATGCCTCAAATGAACTCACAACTTTTTTTTTTTCCAATTTAAGAAAAAACTCAAATGGAAAAAACTCAAATAGAAAAGACTCGAATCAGTGAATTTGGAGTAAACAAACCGAAAACAAAGTAAATGGAGTTTTCCACTGGAAAAAACTTGAATTGATCGAATCAATCAAGTTTTTGAGCAGAACCCACTGAAAAAAAACTGAACATCATGAGGGCTATTAACATCTTCACACGGTTCAAGGAACAGGATTGTTTTGCCTCCAATAAAAATTCATTATATCATAGTTGGGATCAAGTGCAAAGTACTGTTTTATTATTACAGAGAAAACAAAAATAAAAATGTGAATTATTTGTTGAAAATGGAGTCTATGGGAGATGGCCTTCATGTAATTTCGGAAATCTCTGGATAAAGGGTTTCCGTGCCTGTACAATTATATGCCTTTTACTTGTAGCCATTTTGCGAAGCATTTTTTAAAAAATCCAAAATTTTATGTATATTATAATAAAAGCATAAAAGTTTAATATTTTAAAGGAAGCAGCAACTTGGGGAAGATTTAATAATGGTCGAAATTCGAAATAGGTCCATTGTCGATCTAATTGAAATTGTTCGAATGCATTGTTCGATTCAAACGATTTCAACCAAAATCCTTCTGATTCTCAGGACTTAGAAAAAATTTCAGGGCAGGCTCTAGGAGGTCCCTCATATGCTAAAATGGCAATTTGGCAGCTTTAAAGTGGCAAAATGTCAAATTTGAAGGATTTTAAAGAGACAGTACTTCAAAATTTGAATTTTGGGCTATTCAATAGTTGAAGTAGCCCAAAATTACTTCGAAATTCGAATTTTATACATTCGAATTTAAAAAATTTTAATTTTATTCGAAAATTCACCTCGACCCTTAGTAAATGTGCCCCTTGATTGTTGACTATATCAAGATCAAGATACTCTAAAATATTTATCATAGAATACAAAATAAAGGAACAGTTTCAGTTTAACCTGGTGCAAAGCTGAGCTTTTTACCTTGCACATTTTATTACTTGTCTTGACAGATTATGAGATTTTTCACTACAGCAAAATGCCTCATTCATATGTATGATATGCAGAACTTTTCCTGATGGTGTACAGGTAGTAAACGGATAAAATGACCATTTTGACATGTTTTTAGAACGCGCCTTTCCACTAATAGAATTTCAGTTGGCATCCCCACCTGCTTCGCTTTCATGTTTTCCTCTGGTTTTGTCTGAATATTTCATAGGTCATTTAACATGTGACATCTGTATGACAGCTAATTATTGCAGAAATCAAGTCTTCTACTCAAACCACTAGTCAGTCTGCTGGAGACAATGTATGTTTTATTGACGTTACATTTTCTTTCCTTCTTGCCTTGTTATGGAAGACTGGCAGCTATGTAGTATTAGCCAGTTACTGTTTGATAAAGTAATAATGTAAACACAAACCAACAAAGCAGGTTGTGTTTCAGTACGCCTCAGGGTACTTTTTCTTCAGAAGGATGCAAATAGGTGCCCCTGCACCCATAAAGAAAAATGCAGTTATAGATTGAGCAGACAAATAATGCTACTGGCAGAGGATATTGTCTTTATCTTGTCTTTTCAGTACTTTGTACTTAGAATATTCTGTGCCTGGCACTGAACTGCTACACATAAAACAGCTGGAACATCTACATCTAGTAGGTGCTGTAACCAGCACCTATGTGGGTGCATGTCCCACCATAATACGTTTTCTACAAACTGTGAAAATCCACCCAATCTAGACAACACAATTTTTTCAGTGTAACTCTGACCAGCACTGTTACTAGACTGCTTGGTGCACTAACACCAAAGGGCAGCCACAGGTAAATAAAAAGTATTTTGCCTTTATAAGAAACCTAAAAAGTTTGTAGATATTTCAGTGATGACAATACTATACAAAGAAAAAGCACTTACTAAATTTCACTGCATCATATTAAGTATTTTGTGAGTGATTAATTGTCAATTCAAGTGTCAGTGAAGAACAGACTCAGTAGTCTTTGGGGGGGGGGGCAGGGGCAGGGATTCCCGGACTGCAGGGTCAGCAGTCCAGTTTAGCCATGTCTTTATGCTTTTTATAACTAATTAATATCCTTCATATGGGCTGGGGCCCATACCTAGGCTACATACTCAGGGAGAGATCTTACCAGGAGCTTCCCCTATATAGCAATTCGATACTTTTAATCTGCTGGATTGTTATATCAAATTTTGTTTTTTAAAGGGCTAGTATTTCGACTATCAAATTTGAATCGAATTTTGGCCTGTTCGATACTCGAATTTTGCAAACTCGATGGTCGAAGTAGCCCAAAAGAAATTCGAATTTCGAATTTTTTTTTCCATTCGAATCCTTCACAGGAATTTAGTAAATCTGCCCCTAAATGTGTAGCTTTACAGAGCACTTGTTTTTTAGATGGGTTCAGTGACCACCATTTGAAAGCTGGAAAGAGTTTATAGAAGAATGCAAATAAATTATAAAAAAATAAATAATGACAACTAATTTAAAAGTTGCTTAGCCATTCTATAACATACTAAAAGTTAACTTAAAGGAGAACTAAACCCTAAAATTGAATAGGGCTAAAAATGCCATATTTTATATACTGAACTTATTGCACCAGTCTAAATTTTAAGTTTCTCAATAGCAGCAATGATCCAGGACTTCAAACTTGTCACAGGGGGTCACCATCTTGGAAAGTGTCTGTGACACTCACATGCTCAGTGGGTTCTGAGCAACTGTTGAGAAGCTAAGCTTAGGGGTCATCACTATTGATCAAGCAGAAAATTAGGTTGGCCTGTAATATAAGCTGATGCTACAAGGCTGATTATTACATTCTGATGTTAATTGCACTAGTTTCTGTGCTGCCATGTAGTAATTATCTGTATTAATAACTAACCAGCCTTATATTGTGACATGTCTAATATACGTGTACTGTATATTATGAGTGGGACCCTAAGCTCAGTAAGTGACAGCAGCACAGAGCATGTGAATCAGTGAATCAGCAGAAAAGATGATGGGGAGCTACTGGGCCATCTTTGGAGACACAGATCTTTACTGCTAAAGGGCATTGGTTGCCTGGAGCTGGTACAGAAGCACACAACAATGTACAACATTTATACCTACAGTAGAACCCCCATTTTACGTTTTTCAGGGGACCTGAAAAAAATGATGTAAAATCAGGGAAAA
>CM044445.1:87702041-87772182 GCA_024363595.1 Xenopus borealis
GCAGGAACAAAAGGGGGCATTTCGTGATGCAAAAGGATGGAGCCTAACATTGTGGCGATGGCCAGAACCTGGAAAAAAAAGTCCTAAGCAAATTGAGGGTGGGCCAAGGGCTTTTTTAAGGGTATTACAAATTTATTGGCAACTACATTGCCGGTAAATTTGCAATACCGGCTCTGGCCTTGGCAGGTGTTTTACTGGCCAGGCGGCAACCCTATTTAAAGGTGAACCACCCCTTTAACTTAAAGGTGGACTGCCAGCTTGAAATAATCAACCTCCAAACAGACACAAAATTATTGAATTCATCATAAGAATTTCATTTCAATTGCAACTACTGTAGATAAAGTCGTATGTGACTGCTGAGGGGCCCAATAATGATGTGCAGACAGTGGTGACTGATAAACTGTTTCAATATGTGGTGGAAATGTTTTGTTCCCAAAGTTTAAGAGGTACTTATTGTGTACTACTCTACTTCCCAATACTATACCCCAAATATAATGAAAGTTGTAGTACCACTGCCAGGGTGAGGCCGAGGCCCACAACAATCCCGTTCCCGTCTAAAGCTGTATTTGCAACTTTTAAAATAAACATCACCTGGAAGCCAATGAGGCGTAGCAAAACCTGGAGTGGGTAGCACTCTCATTGTGTAATACAGAAGAGCTCCCGGAATGACACCGTAATACTCCTCAGTAAATTCAGGCCTGGCAGTTCCGCCTGAGCAGCGCAAAGCATGGTGGGAAGGCGCACACTCTCATTGTTGTTGCTCTTGCTCAGCTATGCGCTCTTTGTGCTCCTGGGCGCCTTTGTCTTTTCCACGCTGGAGCAGCCCCAGGAGGAGCGGCTGAGGAGAGAAGTGGAGACCATGTGGAGCGAGTTTCTGTCTGAACACTCTTGTCTCTCCGAGGTGCTATTGGATGATTTTATACGCAAGGCGCTGCTTGTCAAGAGTTTTGGGGTGTCCGTGTTGCGCAATATCTCCAGCCATGAGCTCAAATGGGACTTTGTTTCCTCTCTGTTCTTCACTGGCACCACCCTGACCACCATAGGTAACTAAGTCTTCTATTGACAGCTAACTGGGTTTCCTATTGCACACATGCCCAACATTTTGGAAATAAAAAGAGGGACAAAAAAAGTTGCTGAATCTACTGCGATAAAATATGCCCGTTTTTGTGGCCACACTTCCTAATTATCATGTCCATTACAAAATTTGCCAGGTTATGAAAGTTTGAACATATTTCTGTTTTTTTTTTTCTAGATATTACAGTTTTGGTAGTAAATGGTGGCTTGCCCTTTAAACTGTGAGTCTAAATGCCCCCTGTACACGGGGCGATTAGGGTTGCCACCTTTTTTTGAAAAAAATACCGGCCTTCCTATATATTTATCTTTAAACACCAACCAGGTGGAAACCCTAGGGCTGATAAAAACTGGCGACAGACTGAGTCGGCAACTTATTGGCCGGTGTATGTGGCCCTTCAATATCAAAATAAAGTCGGATCACGGCCGTATCTGTTTGTTGTATTCCTGGAAATATGATCCAACAGTTGGGCCCTAGTTCCCACAATCGGATCATGCTGATTATTACAATTACTTATTTACTTATCTCAAAATTGTTACAAAAGTATCTTAGTTGCACCTGGTGGCTGTTTTGGGCTCTCTGCCAAAAGCCAGTTAAAGGACAAGGAAAGTTAAACTAAGTTAGGCTAGAAAGTTCTACTGTTTTTTGCTTATGTACCAGTATAAGGCAACCACAGCCCTTTAGCAGTAAAGATCTGTGTCTCCAAAGATGCCCCAGTAGCTCCCCATCATCTTTTCTGCTGATTCACTGCACGTGCTTTGTGCTGCTGTCACTTACTGAACGATACATAATATACAGTACACATAGACTAAAAATGACACCGTATAAGGATGAATAGTCATTAATGCAGATAATTACTACATGGCAGCACAGAAATCAGTGCAACTAGCATCAAAATTTAATAATCAGCCCTGTAGCATCATCTTATATTACAGCCCAACCTAATTTTCTGCTAGATAATTAGTGACAACCCCTAAGCTTAGCTTCTCAACGTGTGCTCAGAACCCACTGAGCATGTGGGGGTCGCTGACACTTTCCAAGATGGTGACCCCCTGTGACAAGTTTGAAGTCCAGGATCATGGCTGCTATTGACAAGCTGAAACTTTAGGCTAGTGCAATATGTTCAGCATATAAAACATGGCAGTTTTAGAGTTTAGTTCTCCTTTAAAGGAACAGTTCAGTGTAAAAATAAAAACTGGATAAATAGGCTGTGCAAAATAAAAAATGTTTCTAATATAGTTGGCCAAAAATGTAATGTATAAAGGCTGGAGTGTCTGGATGTGTAACAGAATAGAACACTACTTCCTGCTTTTCAGCTCTTTAACTCTGAGTTAGTCAGCGACTTGAAGGGGGACCACATGGGACATAACAGGTATGGCCCATGTGGCCCACCCCCTCAAGTCACTGACAAGCGGCATAAAGGGCTGGATTTTTTCTGCACTTCGTCCTGTATTTTTAATCCAGCATTGATATGAAGCAATACAGTTGCTATTGTAAATGGCGTCAAGCTGTCGATATCTTCTATTTTACTGTTCCTAACTAATAAAACAGTGTAGCAGAAATCTGCTAATTAACAGACCTGTTAATTGTCATAGTTTTAAGCATCACAACCAGAATAAATAATATTTAAATACTTCTCATAAAATCATGAAACATTTTACATTATACATTCATGAATACTGTTGCTTGGAATTACATATTTCAGACTGTAACAGAGGAACTGTCATAACTGGCTTTTCTCTGATGCTACTGAGAAATGCATCACCCAGTGTATCAAAAGTATTACATTTAGGCCATTGACTTGAACTTATTCAAAAGTTTGAAAAACTAAACCTACATTCTAGAAAAACTGTGAATAATAGCTAATAGAAAAAAACTAATTTCTTGTGATATGTGAAAGTATATTTTATAAAGGTGAACTGCCCCCTTTAGCTCTTCTATGTGGATTGTGTGCAAACCACTATAAAATGAGTTTGTTCACCTTCCAAACACTTTTTCAGTTCAGTTGTTTTAGTCTGGCAGCTCAGTAATTCAGTTACAGACTCTACAGTTACAATTTTGCAACATTTTGTTGATGCATTTTCTAGCAGCATCTCTGAAGTATTAACAACTATTGTATTAAAACAGCTACCTGTAATAAAATCCAGGGATTCTCAGCAGGGACAAAGATGAGAAATGTATCCATTAAATGTATCAATTTAGAACTGTTTGGGGGACCCCCCCTCCCAGAAGGTGATAAATTACACTTTACACTACAACATTATGAGGATGGCTGCGTGGAATTATGCTGAGTGAATCAGCACCTAGGGGTCAGTGTAAAGTATGGGGCATTTACCCGGGGGGGGGGGGGGGCAGTTAGGCTGGAGGGAGGGTGATCTATGTGTCATGGGGTTATGCTTTTTTTTTTTTTACAGGATTTAATTCTCCTTTAAATGCAAGTTTCTTTATGCTTATATGCTTGGTTGTACCATTCAGATATGGAAATCTGATCTACTAAAGACTTCATGGGGAAAGTAACCATGTTTTACTTAAACACAATAATAATAATGGTAATAATTGATTGTATGATTAAAACAAGGCAAACTCTAAAACAATCGCAATATAGTTGAAGCCTCTATTAGCACCTTTTTAAGCTTTTCTGGTAATTTAATACTTATTCTTTCCCACTTTAGGTTACGGGCACCCCTTTCCAATTTCATTCGGTGGCAAGGTGTTTTGTCTGGTGTATGCAATATTTGGAATTCCCTTTACTCTATCAGTCCTCTCTGTCGTTGTTCGGAACTTGCTGATCCTTCTTTGGGAGAAGCCAATATACCAGCTTCATCATCAGTGCAGTATGTCCAGGAAGAAATTGGAATGGATACTTGCTTCAGTTTTTATTTTCTTTACATCACTGATTGTCCTCTTTGTACCAGCTATAGTGTTTAATGCTGTTGAAGAAAACTGGGGTTATGTTGATGCCCTGTACTTCTGTTTTATTTCTTTAAGCACCATAGGTTTGGGAGACTATGTTCCCGGAGAGAGAAGTGGACAAAAGTTGCCAGTTCTGTACAAGTTGTTAGTCATATGTAAGTAAAACAGTGTATTGCTTTATTAGATCTGTTATAATAATAAATTGGCATTTGATATGTATTTAAAGTGCATTACAGCAGACCTTGAGCATTCAATTAACGGGAGTCCAATATTCGAGGTCTCTTTATATGGCAGGCAAGTCGGTGAAGGAATGCAGTAGGAATACTGTATCTGCACCTATTGCATTGGGCGGATCTTGCAAAGTTCAAGTTCATTAGGTACAGGAACAGAATTTCTACAGTAATTTTCTCATGTGCGCTTAACCTCAGTCCCTGTTAAAAATAGGCCTCCCTCTGGGTATGTTAAACCTAACACACCTTGAGTAATTATTCTTCGATTCTGTTTCTCTGAAAAATCAGGTGAATTGTGGCTTATAAGATGTTTATGAAATATTTGGCATAGTGGGCAGTAGTGCTTTAAGAATGAATTTTCATTCTGTTGCCTATCATTTGGCACCTTTTTTTAAAGGGGAATTCAACCTCCAACCACCCACCCCCCCGTAGGCCCAACTCCCTCCTCCCCCCTGGCCTACCTCTCTCCCCAGGCTATTGCCCCTAAGTCCCTACTTACCCCTTCATGCAGGTCCCCTCCATCTATGTTCACAGGGGCCATCTTCTCTTCTAACCGATTCTTCCTGGATCTGACAGCGATGGGCAGGGCATGCGCCGCAGGACGCTGGAACTACTGCACATGCGCAAAAAGTTCACCGATTGAACTTTGTGTGCATGCACAGTAGTACCAGTGTCCTACTGCGCATGCGGCCGCCGAAGCTAGATCCAGGAAGAAGAGAAGAAGGCCCCATGAAGAATCCGTTAGAAGAGAAGATGGCCCCTGGGAACTTTGCTGGAGGGGACCTGCATGAAGGGGTAAGTAGGGAATTAGGGGCAATAGCCCAGGGAGAGGAGAGAGGTTGGCACACGGGGTGGTTGAATTCCCCTTTAAAAATACTTTAACACATACTGTACTATATACTGATATCACCCTTTACTATTAATAGTCTCATAATTCTCTTTAATATCATATTTGCTTAATTTCTAACTGTATTTTTGATCCGTGCTCCTCCGGATGCACAGAACGTAATGTTCTTTAAAATTTACACTACATTATGGTCTCTCTAACCAATGCCTAAGCTACATAAAATGAGAACTAAAGCTTAACAAATAAGTAAGGTACAGATGCTGCACATTATTTTTTGAGATTCTGTACACTATCATTACCAATTCCATTAAGTGTGCCCTATCTCCAGTCCACAGAGTTTTTGAATAAAGTGTTTTCCCTCACCTAATTTTTATTCTCTACTAACTGCTCCAGACTGCTGTTTAACATTCTACTCTGCATGCAGCTCTCAGCACATAACATCCAGATGCTGGACTAATTCTTTTATTTCATAACATTTCCTACAGCAATACATATTTAATTTCCCTTCACTGACTTGCACATTTGAATGCGAAATGTGGGACTTTTACTTTTTATATTTGCATTTTCTCTGTGGGTTCTTTTCAGCTTCTTTAACCCTTAACCTTGAATGATGATGCTCAAAGCACGGGTTGAAGTCTTCAGCTTCTCATTATTCTAGAGTGTATGTTCTAAAGGACTTTTCCTCAAACTGATACCAATGTTTACTATAATCCCTGAGTCTTACCCATCTCCTTAATAATGGGACCACCTGATTTGCCACAATTCATGACCCTAGCACCAGATGAACTGCTTGACATGTAGGGTTTTCCAGACACCTACTAGGAAATGAATCTCTTATTAACACAACCTTACTTGTATTCATAAGACTCTTATTCCTGCTCTAATAAGTCACGGGTGCTCTGAGAGTCCACTTGCACTATACATCCCAGTTCAGATCTGTCCTCCCCAAACTTTTTCTGTCCCTTTTTTCTTCAGTCTCCACCCAGAATTTCATTGACCTCTGCCAGTACTTGCTTTGTTTTCACTTTAGGCTATTGCCACACTAGGCTGAATCTTGGTTTTGGCTGATCGATGCAGGCCAAGATTCAGCCCCTATGCTCCGATCTGCCTATCCATGCACCTGAAAATGGAGCTGCTGCATTGACCCAGTAGCAGAGCACAGTTTGATGTAGAAATGCTGAGGTAGAGATGAAATTCTCTGTGTGCCTAGGCTGATCAGGGTGTAGGGGCTGAATCTTGGTAGCCTTACTAGTCAAAGTTTACAGTCCCTGTTACACTGCAAACTGCCTTATTGGGTTCTGATAAGATTAAAAAACACCACGTGCATCTCTCCAAGATCACATGCTTGTGATAAGACAGCCACAACATAATTTTTGCACCATGGGGTACTGGTTAAAGAAGTAGAGATGGGTTGGTATTATGAGTTATTGTGCATGTGTGAACTCCAACCACCATAGAAGCATGGGCACAACTGTCTTATGCTTAATACTATCAAGAACAGGGCTCTGCAAACATTGAAACACTTTGCAGTGTCTGTTTAAGCCATTGTGATTCCAAACATATACAGTACATATATTTGAGAGGAAGCTAGACTGCTGGAGAGGGAGAACCCTTACAAATCTGGTCGGCATGGGTTTGTTGTGGAAGTTGCACCTGTATAAGCATGGCAACTCATGTAGAAGACATTTTCACTTAGCAAAGGAATTGGTTTGATTCAGGTTTTCTTGGACCCTGCCTCTCCTTAGTATTGTATATTTAGAAAACTGTTTCTTTCAACCAAAAATGCTGAATAATTGATGTTACACTTGCTACAGAAAAAGTAAACACCTTGACTCATTACACTTCCTTCCTTCCTTTTTTTTTTACTATTTGCAGGTTATTTGCTAATGGGTCTGGTGGCTGTATTGCTTGTGGTAGAGGTGATAAAGAAGATTCTAAACTATAATTATATATGCAGCCTTTTCTTGTTTGGAGGAGAAGAGAGCAGGAGAAACTGGGAAACTGGTTGCACTATGAATTGTAAGCCAGATGGACCTTTAGTTCAAAAGCACGAGGAAACAACCAGACGACGTGTTCCACACTCACTTACTCCAAAAAATGAGATGTCATATGGCTCCATCAATCAAACTTTCAGCTGATCACAAAAAGAAATGAATACAAATTTAACTGACATAATTTTGTTTTGTTTTTCAGAGATAGGATAATACCAAATTGATTAAGGATTTTTGTTTTTCCTATGTTTCTGGGAGAATATATGATGTATGTTGTTTTGTTTAACAGCAACGGATGAGCATGAATAAATGTGCTGCTAATGGCTGCTCTCTACAGACATTTATCTGCCTGCTTGTATATTTAAGTCTATTATATGCAATTAGGCTTTAGGAGGTGGCTGGGCTACAGAAGGGTTATTTATACAAATGCCCTAGAATCAGTGGGTTATTTTTGTTTGGAAAGTCAGAGGGTTATCAGTAACATAATAGCCATACAACTGTAAATGTGTTCTTTCTGCACCTGAGATCAATTATTAAAAGGGATATTCATCTTACTTGCTTAATTTCGGTGATAGAGGAAGACATGTTGGAATATAATTATCTGACATTATTATAGGTGCCTTTCACATAACATCACTTATTAGCTATTGCAGGTAGTAAAACTACTTGTGATAACGTGTATCATTTTAATGTGACCTTGGCTTAGTTTTAACAAAGCAATTCATCTCCAAATCACTTATGCAATTACAATAAAAGCAGTTTATGCCAGTAAGTCATTTTTCCTAATTATGTAAATAAGGAGGTGAAAATGTAGCCAGTTTAGGAGTTGGCCTGTATCAGAATATATGTATGGCTTATTGTGAGCGTTTGTCCTGGAAGCATCATTTATACGAAGGCGTAAGGGAGTGATGTTGTGATTATGTGAGTGTATTGATCGGTCTGTATATGTGTGTATGAAGTTATAGGTAATGATGACACTGGACACTTAGCCTCTTTAACATTAATAGAAAGTACTGTAACGATATATAAACAATCTGTTATGTCCTTTATTAAAGAGCAGTGCTGCAAGATTAAATTTACAAAACTATTTTGCAGTGCACAGCTATTGCTGTTACAATTCACAGAACTGATTCATTTGGGACAAATCATTGAAGTGTTTTGACGTTTGGTAAAAGGCAAGACTTCCAATATTATTGATTTGTTTGTTCTGATTTCACCTTCTGTTCAGTCCTTCCTGCTTTTCAGTGCTGTATTCAAGGGCAGCTAAAGGTTTTTTTTAACCCATTTTTCTACTAGAGCTGTTCAAAAAGATCCTAGTATATGTGTTTACAGTCTACAAATTATTACCATTGTCATTCACCCTTACTAGGATGGTGATCGCCAGCAGTGCTTTATTTTATTTTTTTTGCCCCAGCCAGCACACCCAAATGGAGACCAATGAGGTATTTTATGTTGTTTATAGTGAGTTAGGTAAAACTAACTTCAAGCTGTATGATCTACATATACTACCGTGTCTAACGCAGAAAATACATTTCTACAATTAGCCATGAAAACAGAAAGATCCACCAGCTCTCCTTTTTTTTTTTGCAGCAGGATGCTGGTCATTTTCAGCTTTTTCACCCCCTTTACTTTTTTTCTGCCCTTCTAATGTCTACACTTTTTTTCCTATACTAAGGTCTTGTAAGGTATGTAGCTGCACAGCTTAGTGCACCAATCGACCCGGCAGAGGTACTGCAGCCCACCATGGCTTCTTACTGTGCTTCAGTGGCCCATACCTTGTTCACAGTAGTATCTATTTTCAAAGGAAGTTGATGTCTCCTTCACTGTCCTTCACATAAATGTAAATTATGTACTGTGTTGTATTGAAGGCATTCATATGTATTGATCATTCCTTCACAACCTGCAGTGACTTCCATTGTTAAATTGAATTGAAATAGCTCTTTTGCCTGTATTCTGGGTATATATTCAGAGAAACAATACTAGCTTTATTAATTATGGCAGCGTTTATCTGCTATGATAAAACATACTCTAGCTTTTGTGGCCCATTCTTTCATAGTGCCAAATCTCTTTGTTGGAATGTCTTTAATATAATACTCCTAAATTATTAATCCCATTCATATGGGAGCTCTGTATTTAGCTAGGTTTTACAGGGCCATTTAAATTTCCAAATAAATTGGAAATAACATTCATAAAATTGTGATGACACTGTAACCTTCAAACATATTTCAAAATGTGAGAAGACAATTGTTTTTATGAGAAAAACATGAATATGAATAGGGCTTGTGCCTTTTGTTTTATGGTTTATTCCTTGAGTTAAAATGGAACCACTGGGAAACTTGTAAACTGATCTGTATACTGTTCCTGGTTATAAAAAGCAGAGGAGCACAGCTGGGTTAGTGTGCATCATCGTGTGCTACTTTCAGGTCCTGTTCGCTGCGGCTTAGGTGCAAGCAGCTGTTGGTAGAGTGCAGAGAAATGGACCTGAAATGGCAAAAGATGACTTCTCCCATTTATCTGTGGGTTCCCCAGAAGTTTGGTTAGGGAGGTGGTGGTGGATGGCTTTTTAAAGGGCCATGGTATAAAGTAGGCTTTTATTTAACAAAAGTAACTCAAAGCAACTGGACTTGCTGAGAAATTTTAATGAAGACGTTTCACTGCTCATCCGAGCAGCTTCTTCTTCAGAAGAAGCTATTTCTGAAGAAGCTGCTCGAATGAGCAGTGAAACATCTTCATTAAAATTTCTCAGCAAGTCTAGTTGCTTTTTTACTTTTGTTAAAGGGAAACTGTCATGGGAAAACATTTTTTTTTTTTTTTTTTTTTTTAAACACATCAATTAATAGTGCTGCTCCAGCAGACTTCTGCACTGAAATCTATTTCTGAAAAGAGCAAACAGATTTTTTTTATATTCACTTTTGAAATCTGACATAGGGCTAGCCATATTGTCAATTTCCCAGCTGCCCCAGTCATGTGACTTGTGCAATCACTTTAGGAGGGAACTGCTTTCTGGCAGGCTCTTGTTTTTCCTTCTCAATGTAACTGAATAGTACACAGTGGGACATGGGTTTTACTATTGAGTGCTATTCTTAGATCTACCAGGCAACTGTTATCTTGTGATAGGGAGCTGTTATCTGGTTACCTTCCCATTGTTCTTTTGTTAGGCTGCTGGGTAGGGGAAATGGAGGGGGTGATATCACTCCAACTTGCATTACAGCAGTAAAGAGTGATTGAAGTTTATCAGAGCACAAGTCACATGACTTGGGGCAGATGGGAAATTGACTATGTCTAGCCCCATGTCAGATTTCAAAATGAAATATAAAAAAATCTGTTTGCTCTTTTGAGAATTGGATTTCAATGCAGAATTCCTCTGGAACAGCACTATTAACATGACAGGATCCCTTTAAATATACAATGACCTGGATGAATGAGAATCTTCATAGTCAAAGTAGGCTCTATTTCAGGGTAGTTCATCTTTGTTAACTTTTATTATGATGTAGAGTGATATTCTGAGATTGTCTTTGTTTTTTAGTTTTTGAATTATTTCGCTATTTGTTCAGCTACTGTGCAGTCTGGAATTTCAGTAGTTCTCTAGTTGCTAGTGTCCAATTACGTCTAGAAACCAGGTATTCTCTTGAATGATTGACTACAATAAACTAAATAGGCGAGGGCCTGAATAGAAAGGCGAGTAATAAGAAGTAACTATACAATTTTAGTCATACAAAACAATAGTTTTTTTTGCTGTTAGGGTCGGTGACCACTTTTGAAAACAGGAAAGAGGCAGAAAAGAGGCAAATAATTCAATACATTTTTAGGAAGTGATAAACGAAGGCTAATTGTGAGGTTGCATTCGGATTTTTAAGTAGCAAAACAAAGAACCAAGATATTTAAAGCAGCCTCGGAGAGCCTTGCATATAAATTAACTGACATGTCTCATCAGGCCCGCCAGCAGGGGGGACAAGTGTCCTGGGGCTGAAGGGGGGCCCGGCAGCGCTGCAATATTAAAAAGAGCTGGGGCCCCCTTCCGAGCGCAGGAGTGTGCGCTCTGTTCGGCACTTCCGCGTTCTGCGCAGGACTTCGCATAATTATGAAGTCCTGAAGCGGCGAAAATACCCGAAGTCACGAAAGGAGCCGACACTGATGTCCTGAAGCGGCGAAAATACCCGAAGTTACGAAAGGAGCCGACACTGATGTCCTGAAGCGGCGAAAATACCCGAAGTCACGAAAGAAGCCAACACTGATGTCCTGAAGCGGCCAAAAGAACCGAAGTCATGAAAACAGCTATAATTGAAGTCTTGAAGCCACGAGTTCAATTCTACTGACACCAATGTGGGTTTTTTTTTTTTTTTTTTTAATCCTCGGGCCACCAATATTTTCTTTTAATACTCTATAGGCCCCTGCACCAATTTTTAACTTGTATGAGGGGCCCTGGCACCAATGCTTTTTAATGGGGGGGCCTGGCGGCAATTTTTTTTGTAACTTATAAGGGAGCCTTAGGGGGGTTAAGTTTTTAGCGCTGATGTCTGTGTGGTCTTTTAACTTTGATGTGGAGTGGGCGGGGCTTTGGTGCTAGGGCGGGCGGGGCTTTGGTGCTAGGGCGGGCGGGACAAAGGGGGCCCCGAAAATGTTATTGTGCGGGGCCCCATGATTTCTAATGGCAGCCTTGTGTCTCATGCCACAGTTTGCCAGGTTTTTGTAGCCAAAAAGCACATTGCTATACATTTCAAGGCTACCATTGCATGATACTATGATTGTCAGGAAATTAACATTTAAGACTTATAGGACTGTTTCTGATGCTCTGGATTCCCAATTAATGGCTGCTAGAAAACATGGTACTTGGGGCGGATTTACTAATGGTCGAATTTCGAATAGAAAAAAATTTGAAATTGACCCATCAAATTTTTTTAAAGTGGACCCATCACCCCAAAAAAAATATTCAAAATAATATTTTATCACTTAGTCAAGCAAAATGAAGATTAATTACACTATATAATTTATTTTAATCTTGTTTCCTTCAGTCTGGGAATTCATAATTATAACAAGCAGTCAGGAGCCATTTTGTGGACACTGTTATTAAGACAAGCCTTGAATCATCTCAGAATCTTGTTTGTGCACCAGAATGGGGGACCCAATGTCTATCCCCATGTCCTGGCTACACAATTAAATGATTAAGAGAACTGGGGGAATGTGTGGGGAGCAGTGGCATCTAGGAAGTGCTGAATGGAAAGTGAAAGTAATTATCTGCCCCGCCTCTATGCCTAAGGCATAGAGGAGTGGCAGACAATATTTGATTGACAGCTGAGATCTTTAAATGAGCTTAAAACAGCTATGAATGCTTTAATAAAAAATTGAAATTGGATTTCATGTTTAATTTAAAAAGGACTTTTATTATACAGATTTTTGTTTCTGGGTGACCGGTCCACTTTAAGGGCTTTTTCATTGAAAATTGACCTTTTTTGTTCGAATAGGTCAGTTTTCGATCAAATAATCATTCTAATGCATTGTTCGATTCGAATGATTTTGGGCAAAAAATTTTGAATTTCAAAAACACTCCTTAAAGGTTCCAGGAGGTTCCCCATGGGCTGAAATAGCAATTCAGCAGCTTTAAGGTGGCGGTGTCAAATTAAAAATTTTTTCGAGACAGCACTTGGATTTTCAAATGGTCGAATTTCAATTCAAATTTTTTTTTCAGCTCCAATTGAATTTTGGCCTATTTGATGGTTGAAGTAGCCAAAAATTACTTTGAAATTTAAATTTTTTAAATTCAAATTTTCACTTCGACCCTTAGTAAATGTGCCCCTTAAGAGTCCAAAGTAGCCTTGTATGTCTTTAACCTTAGGTTACATTTTTCTCTACTAGTATATTGCTCCTGGAGAAATATGAATGACAAAAAAAAACACAGGTTACGGCATTTTCAGGATAGGTGGTTTCCATGGAAAGCAACAATGGGTTGTTTTGGGTGGCTCTCCACGGAATTACTCCAGAGTAATATCTCTAGCCTAAAAAAGCTTGACATTAAATGGTGGTATACATAACAACTCATCAATTTGCAATAGCCCTTTTATTGTTTTGTTATTTTTGTTTTTTGAATTATTTAAGATTTTCTGCTTCAGCTCTCCACTTTGGAACTTAACCTATGTGGTTGCTAGAAGATGAATAGAGAGTTTAACAGAAAGATAAGCTGTGTTTTAATAACAATAAAACTCTAGCCTCAAAATGAATCTGCTTTCTGGATGCTGAGTGCTCTGGCTATCAAAGAAAGAAGCAGAAAATACATGCAAAAGAAAAACGGTATTAGAATAGCAACCTCACACTAAAGGGCAAATTTACAAAATTCACGTGAAGAATTCGAATACCGATCATACGATTTTTTTCGGATATTCGAATATGCAAATGTGGCCTCTTCGATCATCGAATACTGAATTATCGAATGATCGGATATTCAATCATTTGATGATCGAAGGATTTAAAATTTTAAAATCCTTCCAATGCCCACTTCGCCAGATTGAACCTACCGAATACCAATAGAAGCCTATGGGAACCCCCCCCCCATAGGCTTCTTTTGCTAATACTTGCTCGAATACCATTCGTACGATCGAACGCCTCGAAGGAAAAAGTATGATTTTTTCGTGAAATCGAATGATCGTTATCCGAGCAAAAAGATAACCCAAAACTATTTGATAAGCATTCGATAGTACGGTTTTGGATAGTATATGGAATAATTTTACTGACATTTACTGAGATCAGTCGTTTAGTGCAGTGGTCCTCAAACTTGGCCCTCCAGCTGTTAAGGAACTACAAGTCCCACAATGCAATGATGGAGTCTGACAGCCACAGTCAGGCAAATGCATTGTGGGACTTGTAGTTCCTTAACAGCTGGAGGGCCAAGTTTGAGGACCACTGGTTTAGTCAATCAGACTGGTTAAAAAATTTCTGTAGGCTATAAATAGTTATGTCACAACGTTTTCCTGGACATGTTAGGAATTTAATGTGTTAGTTGAACCCTGTATTGTGCAGTATTAAGAACACCATGATGAATTCAATTAAACTCTTTATTTTCAGGTCTCACAGAAGGATAATTCCTGCACATCCCAAGAAGGAAAACCCGCAGTAGTTGTGGAAATAAGCAGGAACTTCTAGGAGAGTATACTATGTTAGGAAAGTCCTTAGAAAGTTAAACAGTCTTTGAAAAAATAGTTTTCTTCCCACAGAAAATCAGAGGAGTAGATATGACCTTGAATAAATACTCTTTTATGAAAGGAAACTTGACTGTACATAGAGTGAAAACAAATCAATACTCAAGGTAAGTAGCAGTACACGGTAACTGGAACCAACATGAAATTATAAGCACAATCTTGATGTAGGCACAGGCAGGCTGCAGACAAGGGGTTAATGAGCACAGTCATGGTATAGACACAGGCAGGCTGCAGACAAGGGGTTAATGAGCACAGTCTTGGTATAGACACTGGCAGGCTGCAGACAAGGGGTTAATGAGCACAGTCTTGCAAGCATGAAGTAATGAGCACAGACTTGATGTAGACAAAGGCAGGGTGCAAGCAAAGATTAAAATACACAGTCTTTGTTATGGATATTAAGCAGGGGTGAAATAACAGTCTTTGCAGCAACAACAATGCAGTCGTACATATAAGCTTATTATAACTCACGCAGGTAAAGAGAGATTGCCATGCGGACCGTTGCTATGGATGTTGCTGGGAAAGAATTGTTGGTGAGGAGGAAAACTGTTATCAGTGGCCTGGAGACTGTAGCTGGACGTTGGTTACTGAAATGAGGAAGCTGTGGTTGCTAGGGTAGATCTGTCTAGCAACAGATCGAGCAAAAGGTTGAAGTGAGGTGCTGGAGCAGGCCAGGAAACTGATGAGGCAAGGCTGAGAAAAGGTAGAAGGACTGGGAACAGGAGACTGCAGGCAAGATGACTCTTGACATGAGAATCTTGGAGCATGAGGGACGCCAGCCTTACTTCCGGATAGAATAAGTATAACTGTGCATCGTTACTGCACCTGTGCAAACTTAAATAGGCTGAGGGGGAGGCGGCTGCAAGCTCCATGACAGAGCTGCGGTGCCATACAGGACATCACTTTCCTGCAATTGCTGTCTGTCAGTTAATGACCAGAACATCATCTGATTTATTTTTCCTATTTTAGGATAAGGTCACACTTTTCAGGGAGATTTACAAATACCCTCTTCTTTGGGGTGACTAATCTACCCAAACTGTTTCCTCCTGCTAGAATGAAAAATCGCCTGCAGCATGGCATTCCCAGCACTTTGTTTTCAGAAGTCGCCTGACGTTTCCTTTGTAATCCTACAGTTTAAATCTGAATCGTTGGTTTTAGATTGTGGCAAAAAAACACGCAACTGCTATCTGAACGTTTGGCGAACAAGGATTAAAATCTTAACATCTATGGCCATCCTTAAGCTTTAGTCCTATTTTTTCTGGCAGTTAACAGTGAGTTAAACATTCTCCCCAAATGTCATCATAAAAAGCCCTAGAGTTGGCCTTCAAGGTCAAACCTAAAACAGCAAGAAAACCTCCATAGTTGCCAGCCTTACAAAAAGTGTGGAACCTCTGCTCTAGGTGAGTTAAAGCCTGTGCACAAGCAAAGATATTTGTTGCTGGCATGGGTGGGTGTTGGCTGTTACAGTAGAAGACCTAGCTCTTGTATTATTGGATTCTGCTACTGGAACTATTTAAATTGTGGCCATCATTCTGAATGGTTTACCCACTCTCTCCACCTGCAATATGTTCCTAGCTTAACCTTAACCTTCACTTCTTTGGATCTTAGTATGTTGTCCCTTTTACTCATGGTTTAATCTACACCACATACTATATGATCTGTTGGTGCTTTTTGGTACTAGATATCGCTTCCAAATGACTTCATCTGCTTATGTTTACATCAAAGGCAATCCAAAACTCTGTCCTGTTAGGGTTCCTTGAACAAAGTGAAAGAGGTCACAGCTGTAGAATGTTGATCAAAAACAGAGGCCTTGTGCTTTTGAGAAAGCTGTGTTTCTCCTTTTAGTTCTATGACAAAGGCCAGCTGGGAATTGCAAGCCCTCATGAAAAAAATATTTTCTTGTACATTACTGCACCAAAGAGAAATTGTATTGCGCACATGGAAACAGCATTAAAAATAAAAACAAAACCTCATATTGCTTAACTGTTTCTTACTGCACTAAATCATTTACTCTCTGCAGTCTCCTTTAATGCATTTAGATTTAAACCGTGCCATGAAAGATCGGAACAGTTATGCAATAGTCGAAAAGTTAATGAAACCATGTGATTTGCAGGAACATTTTGAGCATAGCCTTGAGAGTGATTTGTGTTGTCTTAGCAGTAATAAAAGGCATCCTTGATACCAAGAGGTTTAGAAATTGGCTGCTTTGTTTTCAGGGATTACTAATTACAAAATGTACATATAAAGTCTTCAGTTATTTAAACCATAAATATTTTTTCCAACAATTTTACTTTGTATATTCGAAGAGATTCTGTGTTATTTTGACACGACTGGTAACAATAATATTGCAGACTGTCTATAAGGTTGACGCAGTATCAACTAGATGAAAAGCCAGATGGTCTAATGTTCTTTTTTTACCCAGCATGCTGTGCAAATAAAAGTAGAACCACCAATGATCAGATCAGTATATTGTTTTATTCCACTTACTTTGATAGTGAATCATTTTGGGATGGGGACTCACTTGGGCCTTGAAAAATACAATATTAAACTATGCATCAGGTCCTGACATTTCAAGCACACAGAAGCCCAAACAGCCCCCCCAGTGAAGGATAACTGTTGGTGAAATCTTAAAGCAGCCCTTCTTGTGTTTCCCAGAATTTACCAATGGGCCAGTCCAGGCCTGCTATACGTATGATTCTGTGTCTGGAAAACCAAGATCTTTGGAGAGGATTCTATAATTGGAAGAACAGGATGGATAAAGATTAGCTGATTCAGGGCAAACGGAAATAAATGACCTTGTAAAATAATTATCCAAAATGTTAATACAAGAGTGAAAAGAAGAGATTACTATATTAAAACTGTGGTAATTTATGCAATTGTTGAAGAAAAGATTATTCATTTCAAAGGAGAAGGAATAGCATTTTACACTTGGGGGTGCCAAACGTTACTTACCTGACACCCGCTCCTATCAAGAGAAAACCATACCGGCTCGTGGTTCTTCTTTAGAGCACAGCGTAGAGATACTCTTCCTGCATCTTCGGGTCTTCAGTGAAAGGCTGAACTTTAACTAAAAACTTGGCTATTTCACTTTAAGGGGCACATTTACAAAATTCACGTGAATAATTCGAAGTTCGATCGAATTCCGATTGTACGATTTTATCAGACATTCGAATATGCAAATTTGGCCACTTCAATCATCGAATACGCTAAATTCGAGATGATTGAAGTACTTTAACTTTAAAATTTTATACGACTGCCTACTTCGCCAGATTGAACCTACCGAATTGCAATAGAAGCCTATGGAAATCCCCCCATAGGCTTTTTTTTCTATCACCTGCTTGAATACCATTGGTACGATTTAACGCCTTGATAGTTCGAATTGTAAGAATTTTTCAAACGATCAAAGGAAATTTCATGATTTTTTTGTGAAATCGAACAATCGTGCGATTTTTTCAAGAAATCAATAGCAAAGAAAAAATAGCCTAAAACTATTCGATAAGCATTCGATAGTCGAATTACTATCGAATTTCGGCCGAATTTGAGGGATAAAAGCCCTCGAATAAGTGAATAATGATAAATTTGCCCCTAAGTTTCTACCCCGGGAAATTTGAAAACCTGAAGAAGCAGGAAGAGGATCTCTCCGCTGTGCTCGAAGGAAGAACCCCAGGCCAGTGCGGGTTTCTGCTGAGCACTGGCCCGGGTGTCAGATAAGCAAAAGTAGTCACTTGGGGGTGCCTAACGTTTGGCACTCCAAGTGTAAAATGCTATTGCTTCTCCTTTAATTACAAACATGAAGAGCTGAATCGTCAGATGTTCAGGTAGAAGCAATAGAATTCTGCTTCTATTCAATGAATCAGCAGTATTCTTTTGTCCATGTTTGGGCACCTGATCAAAATTGTCCATGTTGCCCATTAGACAAGACCACCAATATCCAAGTCTTTTGAAGATATTGGTCTCCTCATCTCCCACTAGACACAAGCACACATATAGATATATATATCTAAGCGTGTATGGCACGATTTACAGTGAAAATAAGAATGCAACCACATGTTAATGACGAATAATATATAAAAAAAAAAAATGTCAGCCTTCCCACAAAAATATTTTCTCCCTTATTTCTTTTCTTCCTACCCACTGCCTTCTGTTTACAAAAATTATTGCCATAAACGTCCATGAAGTTCATGCCAACTCTCCTACATTGCACCCTGTTACTGTATTGATATGATATCACTTACTATACAAATGCACCTATATGTTTAAGGGTCAGTGTGACTATTCTTTTATTAACTGTCCTTTAATTCCTTTCTGAGTCCTCTGCCTGCTGTCTTATATAGAAGCAGTAAAAGAGGAGAAGTGTTTTGTACTGACAGTTGAAGTTGGCAGGCAGTCTCAGTACCCTACATCCAAGAGCAGCATGTAGAGTACAGCGCCCCCTGGCTTCTCTGTCCCAAGTTCCGAGTGACACGGAGGCCAGTTTGTATGGGGGGTATTGCAGCAGGAAAGCCGTCCTACACACATTTAGCAACAGTGGTGGGGCTGCGGCAAGAACAGTAGCAACACAACAGAGCTGCTGGGCAACACGCTGCTGTGACACAGGAGTGACTAAGTCGGAGCCGCTGGAGACAGTCGCACAATCAGCGGGCAGGACACACACGTCAGTCAGCACCTCGGAGAGCGCTCACTTGGGAATCAGGAAGGCAGCCGGCGCCGGACATTGCTCAGCCGAGGAACAGACTGTCGTGTTCAGCACCTGGGACAGCAGCCTCTCATCGAACCCTTGTGACAGCGGCAACTGTTCAGGAGCCGACTAACCTGCCAGCCTCACAGCTCCATGGATGCCAAAGCGACTCCCAACGGTGTGGCAACCATTGAAGACAGGATCTTAAGGATCACTGGCTACTATGGCTATTACCCTGGCTACTCCAGTCAGAAACGTAAGCCACTCGTTATCTATCCTTCCCTATTTATGATCACTATCATATTGTGTGTGTGTGTGTGTGAAGCTGTAGTAGGAGGTAAGAGGGTAGCCTAAGCCTAACTAGGGATTCTGTTGTACTATGTTCAACAATAATGACATCTTTCCCTTGCCTGTGCTTGTGATTAGACATCTCTGATTAGCTCTGTTTATTCCTTACCTTGTACCATGTTTATACCATGCATGGCCATTATTGAGATGAGAGTCATGCAATGTTCTGCTGCAGATAGGGGCTCCATCGTGTTTGGTTACAGGTTTGTAGCTGATCTCCTGAAGCAGCAAGAAAGCTACAGGCATTAGGAGCAATGTAGAAAAGTGACTTCAGTCCTTTTTCACAAGGAGCTTGGATACCATTGATGGTCAGCCTGACAAAGCTCAGCCAACAGATCATGCTTGTCAAAGAAATGCCACTTTCTGACAAAGTTATCTTCGTGTGCAATCATCAGGAGCGATTCACAGCTGAGAATCCACATACTGTTGAATTTGCTTCCATAAGAGAATAGCTGTGGTGAAATAGACTCACACGATAGAATGAGATACTGGAAATGTGTTACTGTGTTGCAATTATAGCCAAATGCATAAGTGTTGAGGGGGATATTGCAGTTCAGCTGAAATGTGTTACGATGGTTGGTTGGTTGCTGGTCGATAAGCTGCTTATAATGCTTTTTTAAGTCTCTATATGACAAAATAAATTGTCATTTAGGATACTCAGTACATACATTATACTGACTGTGTAAATACTTATGGTTTAGATGATGAAAATAATACATTGCTTATTTTAGTTGTTTGGTTGACAAGCTGCAGCCCTCCAAGTGTACAACTCTCAGCATCCTACCGAGCAGCAACACTGTTAAGGAATTGCTGGGTATTGCAGTTCAGTTAGCTCTAGATTTAATATCTGATGACATCATACAGTGCTAGGCACAGTATGACCAAACATGTTCTCTCATACTTGATGTGTGCCATACTTATAATGCCCAAGTCATAATACTCATTCAGGTTATCACATACTTGCATATGCAGGCATCTGGATCATCAATACAAACCATTAGCATATTCTGATACTTAGAATAATTGAAGTTTGGGTAAATGATTTACCATAATGACAGTAAGCACATTAACTAAGAGAACCATGGAACAAATATCATGCTAATAATATACCAATCTGTGTATAAATAGGAAGCAATATAATACTCATTTCCCTTTCTAATATATCCTTTAAACCTGTTCTGTCAGTTTAGACATTTTAGTCATACATTTGCTTTATAGTTTTATAGAAGAATTTTATATATAAATATTTAAAGCAAACCAAAAGTTATTGAATTTGGTTCATTATATTTTCAATGGGTAATCTGACCCTAAGATGGATTTGAGCCCTCAGTGCAGCAAAAGCAAAAAGATTAATGTAAGTCCATCTCTGAAAATTGAGTTTCTATTCCGATTTCTGCAGGAGCTTAGATTACAGGAACTGTATGCTGGCAAACAGAAATGCATCGGAATGTCTAGAGTGTAAAAACTTTACAAATATACATATAGGTAATGTACATTTCTTTATATATACCTGTGCAAGTTCTTCTCAGTCTTGAAATTTACATTTTTTTTGTATCATTAAAATTTGGCATAATTTTTGGCTGTTGCCTTGTACATAATCAGAATATTTTATGAGTTATATTTAATTGTGTAAATATGATACCTATAATAGCCAATACCACTGAACAGTCATCACTCCTATGATTTTTTGTTTATGAAACACAGAACAGAGATTCTGAGCCAAGGCATCTGTCACCCCTGTTGTGGCATTGTGCCCAAACCAAGCTCAGTGGTGCTTTGCATTTTGCTATGGCTTTCTGCCAACACATATCAGCTATCAATGAAGAGTTGTTGATATTTTCTTAAGATAAAAATTATGGCTGGAGACATTATGAGGGATTATATATTAAACTTCGAATGCTAAAAATGTTTTAGAATTCTAGTTTTTTAACTATAAAATCCAAATTTTTAGTGGAAATTTTTTTTTTCAAGGTTCAATATACCCATGAGGATGGAAAAAGTCTGAATCACAAAATCCGCCATCTTAGACCAGGTTGTATATAAGTCAATGGGAAGGGTCATTATCCTATTCAGAAGCTGGAATAAACCCAAAAATCTTACTTTTTTGGAAAAAAATGAAAAATTTGGACTTTACAGGAAAAAGCCTGAAAAAAAGGAGCAATTCATTAAAAAAAATGTACAATTCAGATTTACATTTTATTTTATCCAGATTTCCACCAATTCCGTTAAATTATTCTTTGCATTTTTAATCATAAACAAGGTAATCATGGATTCTACTTTGGTCAGACTTTTATATTTTAAGAAATCAGATAAATTCCGATTTTGATAAATACCCTGCTATGTTATTTTTTAAAATGTAATATATTTATGGATTATGTTTAGCTTAACTCTAGCTGCAGAATGTCAGAGACAAATAATTATATACTGTATTATTTATTTTGTTGCTTTGACCACAGATTTAGATTTGTAGAGCTTGACTTCCATGTTTTACCATTATCAATAAGAGAGACTATTTAGACATTGGCGTTTACCCTATGGCTCTAATTAAGGCTGCAGAAGTAACTGTTCTATAGATTAAGAATGGGCAGAAATTGATTTACCATTGTCAGTGTAATTTTTATGGGGCCGATTTATATGATGATAGATGCTGTAGTGGAAAAGCCACAAATTCAGTGAACACAAATGTTGCTTCTAAAATTGCTTCATTCTGACATCCGCTCATAAGAAAAATTCTAACACTTGAATCAACCTCATTTCCTCTGTGTGTTTTTTTTGTTTATTTATTTATTTTTTTACAGTTTTTTTGTTTAAATCACTTTGGGGGAATATGCATACATTTGTTTTAATTGTTCCTGTTGCATTGTCTGTAGGCTGTCATCTACCATGTAATAAAACATTGCTGATTTTTACCCCTGTCCTGGTTGAAAAGGGTAGTTTACCTTCAAGCTAACATAAGTATGACCAATTCTTAGCAACATTTTCATTGGTCTTCATTTTTTATGAATTCTGCAGGTGTTAATAAATAAATATATCATCATGCGTCCAAAGTATTCACTAAGGGGTACATCATTTAAAATTTGAGATGGCTTAGTTTCTGGGCTTCTATAAAGTTGAGGTAAATGTAATCTTTAGCATTTTTAATTTTTTTAAATAATATCTATATTGATTAAAAACAAAAATTCTTGAAAATGCAAATGAAAAAACTAGCATGAGCATCTATTGCAGTCACTGCTACAGTAAATGGATAAATTGCCCTCTAAGGGGCAAAGTTAGTATTATTTAAGATCTTTTTCTGCTATTTGTGAAAATGTGTCAGACCTTATCAGGAGGAAGGAGGATGCTACAGATCAGGGAGAGCAGAGTATTGCCCTCAGCACACAAAGGTACCAGTCACCACTAAGGGACACTCTATGTGGAAGGTGAACTGGTTTTCCCTGACCCATCACAGGTGCCCCTTCTTTCAGCAGTAGCAGTTTTTTTCTTGGCAGACTAGTGAATGTTTCCCAGGGACCTAGTAAGTGCCACCAATTTTTAGTTACATTAGCAATTACATTAGGAAATTAAAAAGACTAATTTGTAACGGACGTCTAATTTTTATCCACTGCTTGTGATTGTTTTCTTTGAAACCAAGGTGCTGACTATATATATATATATATATATATATATATATATATATATATATATATATATAATATTTTATGTGTATTTGTAGCTTTAAATAATACATTTGTGCCACCTGAGTAAAATAAACAAAGGAATAGCTGATATGCTCTCTTTAGTTGGTTCATACGTTCCAGATATACACACATAGTAACTGGGTTCAAATCTATATGGAATTGTTTCTTATTTGTATATATAATGTGACCTTCTAACTGAGAATGACAAGAATTGTTGTTCAGAGTAGCTAGAGGACTGCTGGCCTCATATGCTGTATAAAACAGAAGAAATTTGCCACCTTGTATATTAAAAAAAAAAAACTTTTCTAAACTACTGAAATCTAAATGATAAGACAGACGTCAAAAGACACAACTCTGTCTGTTGATTGGCTCATGTGAACGAACTTTATAGTTAGTTTGGTATGTTTGTGTGCACCGTTGAATTATTTGATCCCAGGAGGCTGTCCTTATTTTTTTCTATTTAGGATTACCCAATGGCACATGCTACTAAAAAGTATATTATTATGAAAATGGTTTATTTACATGAAGCAGGGTTTTACATATGAGTTGTTTTATGGAATATCTTTTTATAGAGACCTACATTGTCCGGGGGTATAGTTTTCCTTTAATTAAAAAAAGTATTACTACTACTACTACTAAGCTAGTACAATATTAAGCCCCTGAAATGCAGTGGGGCAACTAGATATTCAGAGGCCCCTTCCCCTCAGAGGGCTAATGAAATAATACTTTTTCTGGCAGATAAATACCTCATAACCCAACACTGAAACAAAGAGATAGAATTCTATAACACTCTGTAGTGCCTGTATTTCATGACAGTAAGATCACTGAATAAATGGCCATTGAGTGCTCCATTAACCCCAGATTTGCCAGTAATTTCTGCAGAAATAGCCATTGAGCACTACATTAAACTTAAACGTGCCAGTAACACACTGCAAAATGGATAGATTGAAAGCATTACCTCACCCAAACAGAATACACTGTGTTTTCTTTCCCAGTGCTTCTTGTCTCTCTCTGTCTCCTGTGCACTGCTGTAACTTCAGTAAAAAAAAAAACCAAAGATGGCTGTGCGTTCCACGGTGGAATGTGCAGCCATCTTTAATTTATTACAGCTGACCGAGGAGCTGCGAGCAGTGTTGGCTTACATGTGGGGCAGGTGCTGTGAAGTCCCATTAGACCCCAGCAGTGAAGGACCTTAAGGTATCTTGTTTACAGCACTGCCAGAATGTTTGGGCTTAGTAAAATGATCTTTATCTTTTGGAAAGACATTTCATCAGCATTTTCTCCATTACATTATTCGTAGCAGCATTTTCATTTAACCTTGCATCATCAGTGTGTCAAATCCAAACTATTCTCCTTGTTGGAGGTGAACACATTTCTTATATTAGGCAATATGCATAAAATCTGTATTAAATTAACTGTTAGTCTGCCAAAAGAAGCCATTCAGAGCAGAAAAGGGTCCAGGTTTGACATGCTGCTACTATCATACATTTACAATTGTATGTGAGTCATTAAGCTGAAGCATTTATCCACCCCAGTACCGACAGTTAGACAATAAATGACAAAATATTTCAACGGTATTGATTAGAACTGATACAGCATTTACAGAGACTCAGCATTTGCTTATATGGGGTATTTATTATACAGTCACTAGAATACTCTTAATAATAAATACTTTCATTCATTGGCTTGGCTGTAATGTGTGATGACTTGGAACAGCATGTATCTAACTGGGATTGGGGTGAGCGTGTGCATGAACATAAACAAACATTTGCATGTACTTGGCTTCAAAAACACAAAGATTTATTTAGAATGAAATGAATAGACAGTTTTCTGTTTTTAAAGTGACTCCATGGACTTTACGAGAGAATTTTATGTCCTGATCCAACTCTACAAACCATTAGATACAATGAACTAAATGGCACTTGGCTTTATGGTGGAAAGAAGAGAGATTATGGGAACTGTTCTATATTGCAATCTACTGTTTCTTTGGCAAGCCAATACAACCCTGTATCTTATTGTGTCAACTGAGCAGCTGGGCACCATGGAAATATAGCACTGCCCAGAGAGCTGTCTTTTAGAGGATTATTTATCAAATTGGGATTTGTGTAGTTTTAGGGGCTGATTTACTAAGGGTCGAATTTAAATTCGAATAAAATTTAAATTTCAAAACTTCGAATTACAAATTCATTTTGGGCTACTTCGACTATAGAATAGCCCAAAATTCGTTTCAAATTGAAAAAGTTAGATTTTTCTAATTTCAATTTACTGGCCCTTTAAAAATCCTTCTAATTTGACTTATAGCTGCCGAATTGCCATTTTAGCCTATGGGGGACCACACAAGACTTGGACAGAAAATTGTTCAAAGTTCTGAGAATTCGAATGATTTTGGTGAAAATTGTTCAAATCTTTCGATCAAAACGAATGGTTAGAACGAATTTCATTCGAAAGAATACGGATGTTTTTATCGCTCAAAAACGCCCATATTCGTTCGAAAATTACCCCCTCAAAAAAAAAAATTAGAATGCTTATCGAATAGTTTTAGGCTATTTTTTCCTCGATATTCGATTTCTTGATGAAATCGTACTTTTTCCTTCGAGCGCTCGAAAAAATTGTACCATTCGAACGATCGAGGCGTTCGATCATACAAATGGTATTCAAGCAGGTGTTTGAAAAAGAAGCCTATTGCAATTCGGTAGGTTCGATCTGGCGAAGTAGGCAGTCGAATAAAATTTTAAAGTTAAAGTCCTTCGATCATCGAATGGTAGAATTATCGAATATCCGATCAATCGATCTATTCGATCATTTGAATTTTCAGTATTAGATGATCGAGGTGGCCAAATTTGCATTTTCGAGCCTCCGAAAAAATAGTACGATCGGAATTCGATCCATTCACGTGAATTTTGTAAATTTGCCCCTTTGAGTTCTTTTTCTACCACAAATAAACTCAATTTTAAAAAAGCATGAATGTTGTCTGAATATAAAAAGCTTCATGATTTTCAGGTGTTTCATACTGGACGGCCCTTCCTGATGACAGCTTTTTTTCACTTATCAAGACCTATGTGTGCGGATGTTTTTTTGCTTTTTATATATATATATATATATATATATATATATATATATATATATATATAGCCTGGTGGATGCCGGCACAGCTCGTATATAGGTTATAGGTATATAGCACCAGGGTGCAAAAAGCTCAAACAATTGTATGTAAGCACAGCAAAAAGGCTCGCACTCACAGGACTTACAAATGAAAATAAAGTGTTTATTTGGCAACAATAAAAAAGAAATATTTTCATTTGTAAAAAATATATATATATATATTGTATATGTATATTGGTGTGAGGGAGCCCATAAGGATGGATGTGGTAGGCAGGCACTTGTGTGTTAAAATACATCAGATACCATGAAGCCAGATAATCATTTGATGGCTTGACTAACTATTATATTCTTCATAAAAGCTGGTTTGCTATGAATGAAACACCATACTTATATAGCATTCAGATTTCACTATGAAAAAAATCCAACTTATAACCTATGGATAAGTGCCCACACAGGCACGAAACACGTTAGGCCTATCTGCATGTCTTAATAAAGCTTTTTTAACTTATCAAGATTTTAACTACTGCTTTACTTGGAAATGGGTCTCACCCCATTTGGATTTTTGCACATTTGAAAAAACAAATTGGCAGCCCTTGGACTGGGGGCAACCTTGGTGAGAAACCATTTAATTACCTATTTTATTTCTTTCATTCCTTTCTCTCTATTTATACATTATTGATTCATTAACTTTGGTTTTGGACAGAGCCATACACCTGTATCTGTGTGTTCAGATTTGAATATCCCTTCAAAAACAGTAAATGAAAATATTAAATGAAACCCATTAAACCTTAATTTAACATGAAGACATTTGTATTAGGGATGCACCGAATCCACTATTTTGGATTCGGCCTAACCCCCGAATCCTTCCCAAAAGATTTGGGAGAATACCGAACCGAATCCGAACCCTAATTTGCATATGCAAATTATGGGTGGGAAGGGGAAAACATTTTTTACTTCCTTGTTTTGTGCCCAAAAGTCACGTGATTTAGCTCCCTGGCCCTAATTTGCGTATGCAAATTAGGATTCGGATTCAGTTCGGCCAGGCAGAAGGATTCGGCCGAATCCGAATCCTGCTGATAAAGGCCGAATCCTGGCCGAATCCCGAACCGAATCCTGGATTCGGTGCATCCCTAATTTGTATATCTGGATTTTATATAGCTCAATGTTCCAATCTCTGTTGTCGCTCTAGTAAAAGTTTAACATTATGTCTAATTGGCACCCAACTGAGACCTCTTTGTTGGGCAAATTATAATAAACCAATACCTCCCATTTGTCCTCTATTTCATATATTTTATTATATAACGGTTTTCACACTGTTAAACAGCAATAATCTCTTTATCCACAGACATGTTTGCCTGTTCTTGCTTTTTTTTAATAATTCTATAACACCGTAATTGATTTTTGCTCTATTCAGTAATTGCTTCAGTAGAATCCCATTTGTAAACGATATAGGAAAGCAGTGAAGAGAATCTGTAAAATGTCTAATAAAGTTGAATGGGGAATGGTTAAAGTCTCCCTGGTTAATTTGGGGAAACCAGTGAAGTTTGAGATTAGAAAAGGGAGAAGTTCATTTTTGTTAATATTCATTGACTTGAGAGATAGTTCCCATAAAACACCATGTAGTTTGACTGGTAAATATATTTACAGAGAGATGTGCTTAATGATCTGTAGCAAATGCCATGCATTAACTGTAGTAAAACAGAACATTGTTTTATTACTGGCAAAAGAATTGCTCTGACAACCCTTATAAACATGTACTGTATTTTGTGGTTCTACTCCAAGGCTGACTCTGGGTCAAAGGAACAGTTTCCAGTTTCAGAACATAGATTCTATGATGATGGCTCACTGGTATGTCCATGTTGGAACTATAGATTCTGTGTTATGTAGCATATAAGGGGTTAAAGGAACATGATCACCAATTTCATAATTATAATAAAAATTCCTAAAGTTACTGAGGTCCACCCCCTGGAATATTCAGCATGGAGACAAACGTGAAATGGCATCATACCATATTAATGCTAAGCATGCAGAACCTTCCACTAGGGGTCTGTGCATTGCAAATTTTTTTTGTTGCCTTATTTCTTGTATGTTAATTCTGGGACTCATTAACCAGACTCCAAACCAAACTCTTTCTTTTTCTTTCTTATTTTATGGTCTTCCTTTCTGCCTTGGTCTCCTGCTATCCATTTCCTCCACTGCTAATGGGTTTAAATATTATCTTCCTTTCTGTCCTCTACCTTGTTTTGATTTTTCTCTAATATCAGTCCATTTTATGTTTCACATCTACCCTGCTTTTCTTTTCCTCTTCTTAAATCTAAAATATGTTTTCGTCATCTTCTCAGGTTTACCCTCTTGTAAAGGGGTTTATATTCCTTTAATATCTTCCTTTAATTTCTGTTCTTGCTTCTCATGCTTATTGTCTATTCCATTATTTTAACACAAATAAGCTTATTTTGTTCTACCCTGTGTCCACTCAGAGCCAGAAAACCTTTATCAGCTGCTTCACTGTTTGTTCCTAATGCACAAAGTCTCTCTTAGGGTATTTTTTTTTATCAAAAAGTGAAGTTAGAGATCACCAGGCACCTGTCACCCTAAAATAGTTTCCCCCACCAGAGGAGGGGGGGCAACAGCACCTGGCTGTTCACACATGCGCAAAAAAAAGAGCAAGTTTCACCATTCACTCATTATGTGCATGCATGTGCAGGAGCTCCTTCCTGGTGCAGCTGCCTAAGGCTGTTAAGGGGCAATTAAAAAAAAAAACCCAAAAACAATTGTTTCCTCAATTGGAGTTTAAGCGCTATTAGCCCACACCTCTGGTGTGGGAAGCTATTTAAGGTGACAGGTGCCCTTTAACCCATATCTTGGCATTTCCTGTTAAAGGAAAACTATACACCCCAAAATGAATACTTGAGCAACAGGTAGTTTATATCATATTAAGTGGCATATTAAATAATCTTACCAAACTGGAATATATATTTAAGTAAATATTTCCCTTTCTTGACTTGAACCACCATTTCACGATGGTCTGCCTGCTGCCTCAGAGATCACCTGACCAGAAATATTTCAACTCTAAGGGGCCGATTTACTAAATTCACATGTATTCATGTGAATAAAATCGAATTCGATGGAATATTTGATCGTAGGATCTATTCGATTGGTTGAATATGCAAATTAGGCATATTCGATCATCGAATAGTGAATGATCAAATAGATTCGAATGATTGAATATTCGATCGTTCGATCATTCCATCAGCGAATAAAATACACTTTTGAAATATTCGACTGCCTACTTCGCCAGATTGGACCTACCGAATTGCAATAGAAGCCTTTGGAAGCACTCCCATAGGCTTCTGAGTCTAAATCCTGATCGAATAGGATTCGAACGATCGAAGCCTTCTATCGTTTGAATCGTAGGAATTATTTGAATGATCGAATGATTTATTCGATTGATCAAATAAATTATTCGACTGATTGAATACATTTGTATTCGATCGTCGAATGATCGAATAACGAATAAAAGGTAGCCTAAAACTATTCTATTAGCATTCTACGATCGAATGCTAATCAAATATTGATTTTTTTTCGAGCTAATTATGGGGAATAATAGTAAATTTTCCACTATCTGTAACAAGAAGAAGTGTAGAACCAAAAGACGGAACTCTGTTTGTTAATTGGCTCATGTGACCTAACTTTATAGTTTGTTTGGTATGTTTGTGTACACCGTTGGATCCTAAGATCCCAGGAGGCTGTCCTTATTTTTTAAAATTTTCTATTTATGATTACCCAATGGCACATGCTACTAAAAAAAGTATATTATTATGAAAATTGTTTATTTACATGAAGCAGGGTTGTACATGAGTTGTTTTAGGCAATATCTTTTTATAGAGACCTACATTGTCTGGGGGGGGGGGGGTATAGTTTTCCTTTAAGTAACATTCTATCTTTCTGTTTATTTCCCTGTCTATGATTTTTCTAAGTTTGCATTAAAATGTACGTAATGTACGGCTACCTTATTTATTTTGAATGATCCCCAGTGCTATTGTGATGTTTATTTGACATCTTTCTATGGGGTCTGTTTACTAAAGTGCGATAAATTTGACTTTAAGTTTACGCATGTTATCGCTGAGAATATTGTTCTGCCAGAATATTCACAGCGACTAAGTTTACTAAACAGCGAAGTGCACAGAAGTCATTGCGATCACTTGCTAACTTACGTCAGCGAACCAGCTTACGTTAGCGGTAATTTTAGCGAGTATTCTAGAAAATAGTCTCATTTTATGGCGTTAATAATGACGTTAATTATGGCAATTTTTACTATGACATTTATGGCCAGAAATGCATCTTCAAAACTTTATTGACTGATGATTTTACCATCCAACAACATTATCAGAGTGACACCAATCAAACATGTATGCATTATATAAACCCAGACTTAATCCATCCACTCACACACCCTTCTGCCAATAGAATCATATGAACAAAAAAATCATACCAGTTATCTCTTTGTATCATTTAAATGCACAGTTTAATGAGAATTTTTTCTGGTCAAAAAATAAGTTAACGCCACTATATAGATGGCGGTAAAATGTTGTGAATATCCTGGCGTTAATTATGTCTTTCACACCAGGCGTTAATGTGTACGTAGTGTATTTTCAGCGGATGCGATAACTGGCAAAAACATATTCTTGCACATGAAAATGCTCAAATTTATATTTACCGCAGGTTAATAAACTTTCGAAAACATATTCTGCATAAAATTTGTCTTTATTTTGTGCAAACATTTTTACCGCATTTTAGTAAACGGACCCCTATATACTTTATTCCTGAGCAAAATAAAAAATTCTTTCTCAATATAAGGAGGTTTTAGTTTCTTAGAAGTATTTTCTTTATAGTTAATATAGGACAGATTCAATTACAATAGTGATTTCCTGTCTTGCGACTGTATATTTGCTCTGTATGATGATGGCACAGTAAGACAGATTCTTAGACTACTGGTTTTATCTGTCAAAGAAGCCATTTCTATTTCAGAAATATGGTTACTATTGTACATCTGCAAGCTATATTCTGAACATAATTCATTAGTTTTCTGTCTCGCTTAAAGTGAAGCAGAAATAGTTTTCTGTCTGATTGTGTATGTGCTCCTCTTTTAACCTAATAGTATTATTTTAAAGCTTAAAGATGTAGTGCATCAGTAACATAGTCTACTGTCTGTATGTATGAATGAGAAAAAAAGCCTGCTTTTATTCCTCACTATAACTGTCTCATGTTTTTGCCAGATGTTTGAAAAAATTATTTTGTATTACAGTGGGATGGTTTATGTAATCCCTTTGCAGCTGCCATTAACATCCAACTGCAGAGCCATATTAATATAGTCAGATATACATAGTTCCTGCAGTATCTCAAATAAATCATTATTGCAAAAAAAAAGAAAAAAAAGCTAATTTGTTCATTTAAATTCAATATGTCATTTTGAAATATTACAGAAACAACGCTATAAAAATCTTTAACTACTGCTTTAAAAAAACAACAAAACACTAATCAATTTTTATTTATAAGATGAATTGTCCTGCTGAAAAGCAGTTTTGTCAAATGACTGCTTCCAGCACAGCACTGTGTTTGTGAGACACTGGGTTAAAGGTAACATTGTTAAACTCCAGATCCCAATTAAGATTATTCCTTTATTCCATGTAAATGAAAAACCGTCAGGGTTTGGCTCAGGGCAATACATGGATCAAGAAAGAGATTATGAAACAAATAGGAAGGGAAACATGGAGCAATACTGGGTTTACACGTTCAACTTTCTCCCATTCAAAAACAAATATATTTATATAGATATACTGTAGATATTAAGGTTAATAAGCCCATCAGGTTAATTCCGCTGCTGTGTTAAGCTAGATCATGAGTTTATTTATTTAGTTCATCTTAAGATCTATATCACAAGCTTGGCTTGAGATAGTGTAACAAGCTGAGAGATTGTGTCTTGAGCTGGAGGTGAAACGGGTTCGTAAGTCATTAAATTCTGATTCTAGGCAATGCTGAAACCTTTGAATTTCAGTAGAACTCTATGTGGCTTCTAAAATAGTGAATAAAATACCCCTTGTTGTAAAATACAAGGATATGGATATATCACATTACAGAAATCTAATTCCCCCTGTGGAGTAATGGTGTAAATGTCTCCTGTTTTAAAACATGAGGATATATAAAAAGCATCTGTGGCACACATTGTGCCTTTATATGGTCAGTATATTGATACAAAAAGTATTTTGCAGTAGGAGCTTGCTCCTTTAGTAAAACATTCCTATATAATGGCTGGTCCTGGGTGCAGAAAGTGGGCCTCCCTTCCACCCTGGACTCTTGCCCCTCGCACTCCTCACAAAACAAGATTTTTCACAATCCAGCTGTTTAAATGGATGCCTCTGCACCCCTCAGTAGTTATGCCACTTTTCCTATAAATTACACATTGCTGTAAATATTGAATAGATATATAACCATTCAAGGAAACCAATTATTTGTAGAAAATCAGAAATCATAATTATGCTGCCACAGACCAGCCACTGGGATATTATTAGGATGGGTTGTATAGTCATATCCCATACAACTTTAAGCCCAAAAAATAAGGCAAAGTACATACCAACCAGTTAAAAGCCAACAGCAACTATAATTAGCTTTCTAAACATTAATAACAATAAAGGTAACAACCATTTTAAAATTCAGACTGTAAAACAATTGTCTTGCTAAGTTGTTCAGTTTACCTGGATGACCACAGTAAATATCATTTAGGAGTGGGCAGCAGTGTTGGAAGCGATCCTGGTATTGACTGTAATGAAGTGTCTGGCTGCTAGCAATGACTTTTAAGCCAAGAAATCTTCAGGTTAAGCAATTTTCCTTAAAATTTTACACTTTCTGCTGTGTTTGCACTTCTCAGCCTCATGACCGGGAAGCAGAGTATGAGAGGGTGGGGGTTATGCTACTGCTAATAGATGAGTTTAGAACTGAAAGTGCATTGGATCCTGCCAAACCTCTTCTGGTGTTTGGCTGTTGAACATTTGACTTGTGAACTTGCGCCCTGCTCTAGGAGTTAACATGTGTTAATAGTCCTAGAGTGTTTTATATAACTAGCTAGACCTTACATTGCGCCTTCGGCCTCGTGTTTTTATATGGTCATGAAACTCCTCGGTAACTTATAATATCCTTATATTTTACAAGAGGGGGTACTTTATTCACTATATAATACACAAGAGCCACAAATATACTGTAAATTATATCCTAATAAATGGTGCTTAATGATGCCACCGGTTATAATCTGAGTTTAGTGATGTAATTTCTGTCCCATAACTCACTGAAATGTGTGTATTATGATAAATAAAGCACCCCCTATTGCAAAATATGAGGATATTAGAAGTCACCACGGAGTTCCGTGACCTGTATAAAAACACTTGGCCTCCGGCCTCGTGTTTTTATATGGTCATGGAACTTGGTGGTAACTTATAAAATCCTTATATTTTACAAGAGGGATACTTCATTTATTATTAATATACACGTTTCAGTGAGTTATGAGACAGAAATGACATCCCTAAAATCGGATTATAACGGATGACATCATAAAATAAAATAAAAAAGCCAAGAATACTGTTTTTTTTTTTTAATGCTAGCTTATTTAATAAAAAACAGCCTGTTGGAAAGACATTGTTCAATTCATTTTCAGTGGGCAAAAAAAAAAATCTCTTAACCGGGAAAATAACGTTTTTAGAGAATATTTCCATTGACTTTTATACAATCTTACCAGCATTTACTTGATGAGTTAATGTGTTTTTCTCCTTAATATATTTTGACTATTTGAGGTTTCAGAAAACATGCTTGTATCTCCCTCCTCCTGTGTAGGCCTCCCTGCCAGTTATAAATATCCCTAATTTTTAACTAAACATTAGGTTTAGATGCTTTTGCTAGTGTTTAAATGTAAAGAAGATTGCAGATGAATGCAGGAGACACAGCTGTCAGAGATTTTCTGAGAATCCAGAGACAAGCCAAGGTCAAAGCAGGCAATTATAAAGTGGGATGTCAAATCATGCAGGAATCAGGTAAAACATGAAGCTGCAGCATTCAGCAGGAAAAGACAAATCAATAGGTCTCAGTTATTAACGCAAAATTGCACCCCTTGATGCTCAATGAGGAATCACCTAGCAAATTTAAGGCAAGGTCGAGAGCAAAGTCCAGGTCTTACTACCTACTTAGATAGGAGCATACCAGGAAAAAAAACCCATGTGGTACCCATCCAGTATGTAGCTCTTCTGGACACAGACAGTACCACAGATAGAGGTGCAACCAGCCTTCTGTGTTCTCAGCTTAATTTGTAGCCAAGAAACATGGAATTTAGCAAATCAACATTAATAATAATAGAATAATTGAAAAGGACCTTGGAGTCCTTTTAGATAAACTTAACTGTCAGCAGTATCAAGGGCAAATAAGGTGTATTAAAAGGTGCATAGAGTCACTCGTAAAGCCTCATCCAGAATGCTGTACTATTTTGGTCTCCAGCGCTCAACAGGACATTGTTGAATTAGAGAGGGTACAAAGAAGGACAACTAAGCTGGTAAAAGGTATGGAAAACCTTAGCTATGAGGAAAGACTGGCCAAATTGGGGATGTTCACGCTGGAGAAGAGGTGATATGATAACTATGTATAAATATATAAGGGGATCATATAATAATCTCTCTAATGCTTTATTCACCAGTAGGTCCTTCCAGCTGACAAGAGGTCACCCAATCCAATTAGAAGAAAAGAGATTCCTCCTAAATATTCGGAAGGGTTTTTTTTACAGTGAGAGCTGTGAAGATGTGGAATTCTCTCCATGAAACTGTTGTACGTGCTGATACATTAGATAGCTTTAAGAAGGGGTTGGATGGCTTTTTAGCAAGTGAGGTAATACAGGGTTATGGAAGATAGTTCATTATACAAGTTGATCCAGGGACTAGTCTGATTGCCATTTTGGAGTCAGGAGGGATTTCCCCCACCCCTCTGCTCCAATTGGAGAGGCTTCAAATGGGAATATTTGCCTTCCTTTGGATTAACTAGCAGTTAGGGCAGTTTAAAATAGAGTTAAAAGGTTGAACTTGATGGATGTGTCTTTTTTTCAACCTAACTTACTATGTTACTATGTAAACATAAAAAGCCATTGTCTGGCTAATCATTTTTCTTGTATTTTATTTTTTATCCAAGTGACTTTCACCTGCATTATAAGGAGAATATGTATATATATATATATATACATACATATATATATATATGCCACTCACAGTTCTCACCCACTCATCTCTTTCATGGAGACCCTGATGAGAAAGCAACTCTGGTTCCTTTCTCTGACACCCCACATGTATTTTCTATCGAGTTGATTTTGTATAGGTGTGCAGCTGTGCAGCAAATTTCTTATTGCGGGATTTACACAATGCACTTAATTATTCAGACTGTGATTTCTCTGTGGTTTAGTGGCATGCTCTATAAAATGCTTATATATTCATCATTTATTTGGTTGATTTATTAAGTCTACGCATAGACCCCTTCACTGCCAGCAGAGCACTTGGGAAACAGCACATGTTTGCCTTTCCCTGAAGCAGAATAAATAATAAATACTTCTAATTCATTAGCCTAGTTTCATTTGGGATCAATTTAGCTCATGATTAATTCTTATTTTTCAAAAGCCTACATGCTCTGTAGTTTTGGATCATAGCGCTGTAGAGATGAGCAAAGTTGTATTTAAGAGGGTGGGTCCAGACAGGGATGATTGCCTGTGCCCATGGTAGGGCCTTGCAGAGTAGCAGTTGGAGGTAGGATGAATATAAAAATCTTTACTGTGCAAATGCTCAGCCAAGCTTGTAGTATTAGCAGAATTTGGAAAGGCCGTATGGGATAGGAAGTACTTTAACTAATTCCTTGACTGCAGAATCAAAATATATAATTTAAATTTGTGGAGCTTGATTAAGTGTACTGCAGTCATAATACATGGCAATGTGATGCCAACAGTTGGCATTTTCTATTATCATCTACATCTGGGATCTGTTATCTGGAAACCAATTATCCAGAAGCTCTGAATTAAGCAAAGGGCTGTCTCCCATAGACTTAATTTTATCCAAATAAGTCAAATATTTCCTTTTTCTCTGTAATTACAGTACCTTGTATTTGATCCAAACTAAGATATAATGAATCCTTATTGGAAGCAAAACCAACCTATTGGGTATATTTAATATTTGCATGATTTTCTGGTAGACTTAAGGTATGAATATCCAATTTATGGAAAGATCCATTATTTGCAAAACCCCAGGTCCCAAACATTCTGGATAAAAGGTCCCACACCTCTATGTTCTTTACAGAATTATACATGATTCACATCAGACTGTACATCTCTGGAGCTTACAATTTAAGGTCGCTATCATCTTTTAATGATGTTGTCCCACCTCAATGGCTGGGCTGGTAAAATACTGCATGAGTGGGAACCATAAGTTTAGATAGCTCAGACAAATATAAATATTAATTTTAAAAGAAACCATTTAATGTCCATTTTGCACTTTTGAATAAATACTACTATAAAAGCTAAAGCAAAACCAATATTTATGTGGCTAAACTGCCTATCATGATGTGGGAGACAATATAGATGGGAACAGTAAGGAACCAGGTACACCTAATGATTTCTCTTTGCTAACAGACAGTGGAAATATTTCTGGCAATAAGTCAATACTCGAAATAGACTTGCTGAGAGTAGGATTTTACTGATTATTCATAGTTCTGCTTTATCATCCTTTTACCAAATCACTGTTTAATTATGCAAAGCACCCATTGCATTTTTGCTAACTCACAATACATTTCTGTATTATATTCTTTCCAGCCAGAATCATTTCTCCAAATTACGTAGTTTGAGGCTCATTGTGTGAATTCTGGCAACTGTAACTCAATAGCTAGTCTGGTATCCTATGTAACCCCCCCCCCCATTAATTATATTTATATTGTAACTCAACCCTCATGATCTCCATAGGCTGCTTTGCATTACATCATATTGTTAAAATCCAGCTAGTAAGCAATGTAGTTATATATATATATCATTTTATCAGTCTACTGCACAGTCCACTAAACAAGGTCAAACTACTCAAGTTGAAATAAACCAGAAGCTCACTATTCGTGGATTGTTCAATGTAGTTCAATAACAAACAGAGCCTCTAGAATACCATGTCACCCCCAGCCCAGTCTGACAAATCAGGCTCAGAGTGTATCAGAGTGTCAAATCACTCATATATTGTTGGGTTGGTGAAGGGTTTGGGGGTAAATATTTCAATGTGTGCTTGGGCAGTCATGTAGAATTAAGTCACTTGAAACTGCTGTAGTGCTGATAGACTTTATTCCATCTGTGGGACTGTATTCTCGTGATTAAGAATATGACTTCTATTAGCATTTATGAAAAAAAATCAACTGATACCCCTGATACATTCTATATTTTTTTCTTTCTTTTGGGACTTTTCTGTGCAGCAGAGAGACTATGAAGAGATTGGCAGGAAACCAACAGGACCAACATTTTTAAACTATTGACATTTTTTATATTTGTCTTTTTATCTATATATTCTATATGTACTTAGCCATGCCCGTAAATAGCCCAAATTAGGGTAGGAGCCCATTCACAACTACTAAACCCCTGAGGAAGCCTGAAAGGGCAAAATGCTCATTGGAATGATTTTCTTAGGGACTAATGGATTCTTGTATCAGTGGTGATGGTATATGTCCAGCCAGATGAACATGTTTAAATGTTGACATTTATAAAGTTGGGGAATTAGTTTTGGTCAGTTTTATGCGTAAGGTACATTTATACTTTTGGTAGTGATATGCTCTTGTTGGTACATTTGTTATAATAATACGGCCATGGATTGTATGCCACCTTGGGCATATGTATTCTGTACCTCAAGTACTTAGAACTATTCCCTTAAATATTGTGACTTTCTTGGTTGTGACACATGCCGGACTATCTAGAGTCCATGATTCACCTTGTGTGGACTCTTTTAATATGTCTGTGTGTTTTTATATGGAGTTTTCAATAAAGGTTCTTTGTAATTTCCTTTCTCTGAATATAGTTCCACTAGTGCAGAGGATTCAGTTTTCTTCATTTTTCATTCACCTCTGTGCATGCCTTAGGTCATTATATAAACTGGAAGTAACAGAGGACCACACTTTATACTGCCCCCTTCTGTTTCCCCAATTGAGCAGATCAGTGTTTCTCCTTTGTGGTCAGGGTTCTGTTCTGCTTTAAGTATAAGCACTTCACTGGGAGATCAGCATCAGCATATGGTTTAACATTTATTTTTAATTATTTCCTCTAACAAATCTACGTACATATATGTACAGTATACATATAAATGCAAACTTAATTTAATTGCGAACTGGCCATGCAAATTGAGAATATAGGGGCAAATTTACAATTATTCCCCCCAAAAAATTAGTTTCTACTCGATATTCGATTAGCATTCGATTTTAGAATGTTAATCGAATAGTTTTATGCTACCTTTTATTCGATATTCGATCATTCTAATAAATAATTCGAATGATTCGTACGATTCGAACGATCGAAGACTTCGATCGTACGAATCCTATTCGATCAGGACTTAGTCTCAGAAGCCTATGGGAGTGCTCCCATAGGCTTCTATTGCAAATCGGTAGGTCCAATCTGCCGAAGTAGGCAATCGAATAAACTTTAAAAATAAAATCCTTCACTGGTCGAATGATTGAATATTCGTTCATTCGACTCTATTCGAATGTATTCGATCTTTCGACCATTCCCTATTCGATGATCGAATATGCCAAAATTTGCATATTCGACCAAACGAATAAATCCTACGTTCGAAATTCGATCGAATTAGTTCGAACTTCGATCTATTCACGTGAATTTTGTAAATCGGCCCCTAAGTGTTCGATAAGTGACTTACATATTAATAAATTCAATTTTCACTAGAAATTTGTTATAATTATGGACATTTTGCTTATACATTTCATATGTGCATATTTATTTTGGATCAGTTTTATTTATTATATTGTTTGGTGGAGTTGTAGTCAACTTATTCTTGTTTGAAATTTTTCCAGAACACTGGAATCCTTTTTCTAAACACATTTCCAGTGGTAAATATTCTGTATAATGGTGTAGGGTGACCAGCTTCAGGCCATTAATCTGTTGTTGAACTACAACTCCCATCAACCCCAGCAGCACACACCTTAGGAAACTTTACCCAAGATCTAGTCTGTCTCAGAAACTGCCTTTGCATTATGTTGATCAGATAGATGAGAAGCAACAAAATTGTCAATATTGATGATTAAACGGAAAATAAGAGCATGTTATCCTGCCTTGTGTAACCTTGATAAGCCCTTTGAGGAAAGGCTGTTTTATGAATCAGTAAGAGAATATGCTTTGCTGGAAAGAACACAAAACGTCAGCAAAATGTTGGGCCAACGCAGCTGTTAGGTCAGTAAATCACTGTTCAGTGTTCTTCATTGCCAAGTGAAGCTCTGCTGCAAAAGCCAAAATATAAAGTGATTAAAACTTTTTCAGTTGGAAGCCGTTCATCACTGCTTATTAAATAGATTAGCTTTATTGTTTATGTAATCTCAGCCATGCTGGTGGTGCCCATGTCTCACTTCTGCTAAAGTCATTGAACATTTTTTTTTTGCTTGGCATCTGATGAGGGTTGTCTTGCTGCCTTCAAATTGGGCATATGAAATGCCTGTTATTTCCAATTAGTTTAGATGCACACAGAATGTATGAACCAAAACCATAGTAGTTTCTATTATGAATCTAGAACAAATTTTGCCAATTTAATTTCATCTTTCAGAATACAGTTAAACCGTAATCCTGTTTTACATTTCTCCTGGATTTTATGTTTTTTTTTTTTAACAGAAAACCACATTTTATGTACTCCTATTGTACATTTATAGAAAATGGAAAATTGATTGTATGATGTTAATAATGCGAACAAAATTGTTTAGAAACTAAAATTCAATGAGGTGCATTTGCTGTTTTTGGCCAGGTGGTGGAAGCAATACCCCTTGGCACTTGTCCCTTGACACTACTCGCTGTGTTGTCAGGAGTCCATAAATTTCTATGACAAGGTAGGACAGAAAGTGAGTAACACTAGTTAAAGTGCTTCTCACAACCCTCGGAAATGCTGCACATGCTGTATCACAAATAGAAAGAACACAGCATAAGTGCAGACCAAAGGTCAAAGAGAAACATGTATCAGTAGTTAAGTTCTCATAAGATATGCTGGCTCTTAAATTCCATCCAATTACCACTCAGTAATAACATTCCCAAGTGCCCAAGAGAGCTTCCCACTACATTCTGTGCTTCTTGGGCCATTTATCACAGGGGCCTCTTAGCAGCTGTTTATACGACTGAGAAGTTTAACATGTGTTAAATGTTCCTTAATGTGGCCTATTTGTTCTGTCTAATACTGGGACAAGTCTTTTCTTGAAGATGTGTTGACTAATTTCTAGTTGTTTGAAACAGGACAACAAAGCTTTGTCACGGTGGTGAGAACTGGGATGGGGCCATTACTGTGCAATTGACATTTGAGCCACACTAATCATTTGAAATGTTATGTATAAATGAGTGTGGCTTTTTCAGTATAGAAATAATTCATTTTAGTTGTGTGTGCGCCATATGTTTATCTATAATGATAATAATATATCAAGGTGAATTATTTTTATTTTTACTTGGAGATGTAGTGCACATTCATTTACATTTGTTTCACATGCTGTACTTTTTGCAGCTTAGTTAAAGCAAGTATTTATTCAAGGCAGAGAGCCTTATCGGAGATCACCTGACAAAGGAGCTCTCACGCAAAACATTGTTTTTGTTCAGCTTGGCACAATTAAACACAAGGTAATTCCCTGATACGCATTTTACCAGTGTGCTGGAGTTTTAAAATACATGCCTTGTCGGAGATCCCATTAATGGGTTTCCTCACACCCCCCCCGATTTGTGCCAATATTAACCTCACCCTACTGAAAGGGATAATGACAATATAGAAAATGTTAAGGCACTGTCATCTATAACATTTTCTTTTTCTAAGTTTGAGAATTTGTAGCAGTGCATTTTTCAAGACCAAAAAAAATAATGAAGGCTTAGGAATTGGGCATTCTGATGTATATGAGAAGCTTAGTATTCTCAGGCCTCAAAGCTTGGATGACTGTAAGATGAAACCTCGTCAACCCCCAAATATCAGTTCTTCTCTGCTTGCTCTATCAGAAAGGGGAAGCTGTCAAGCTGAACTGAAAAAATATGTTCTGCTTTAAATAGAAGCAGAGTTAGTTAACTGGCAGCTGCATTTCTACCCACAGGGTGACCCCACAATTACAGTTACTAATGAGATGGGATGTCCAGTACTTTATGTAGCCACCCATTAAGCTTTTTTTAACATTTATTATAGAAGGTTGATGGTGGTAACCATAAATATACTGTACTTGTGTTATTCAGCGCCATAGAGCAGAGTAGATATTTGTCATGCTGCTATTGATTTACTTTTTATGTCAGCATAACAGTATAATATAATCATGTGATATATAATCAGGTTAATGTCACAATTTAGGCAGTATAGTCCTGATTCATAAACCCCAAAAGGGACAAGGAAATGGACATGGTTTCCGGTGGGTGGGTCTGGAGCATGGTCATAACTGTCTAATGCCATGATTATTTACTCTCAATATTCTAATAGACCAATCAAACCTCAATTTGATAGGGGCTTCTGCATAGGACAAATTTGCATCATGTTATTTCATATGTTCATTGATTAAATGTCCGGTCTATCAATGCTCAAAGAAAGGAAATATAGATATGTGATGCCGTTTCACTGGAGTTCCATATTAATGAAGAACATTGCTTGAGCTTTAAAAGTGACACAGGCATCTCAGATGATATGAATTAGTGTGGGCAAGAGGCGCTTATGTGGAGTCCACTTTCATTGCTATGCAAACTTGGCTAAATAGATACATGCCAAGGCCTGATATTCTGCATGGAGACTCAGAAATTCTTGGCTCAGTACAGGAGATAACTAGAGATGTGCCAGATCCTAAGATTGTGTACAGAGGGGATGTGATGAAGGAAATCATATTGCCACCTCAAAAAAACAAAACATTTTTTTCATAGAAGGAACTTACACAGTTGATTTCAATAACTTTCACTGTATGTTGTATTGAACAAACAGCCTAGGTTTTCCATATGGGCGTACTTAAACAATCAGTACTAATGCAGAGGGGATGTTACTACGATGCTGCTGTTAGTTGGAGACATCTGACGATATGTTAGGGGGCAGCAAGTAGTGTGGCCTTGGGTCAAATTCTTCACTTGGGGACATGATTCTCTAGTTACACCATAAGTGGTCTTAAGCAGGGATATGGGAGCAACAAATACACACAGTGTGAAAATTGCTGCAAAAATACCACCTTCAGTGTCCAGCCTCCAGTTGTTGTTTAACGTCAACTTTCTGCATCCACTTGATAGGTTGATTGGAGTTTTTATAGGTTTTTATTTAAGCCATTGGCAGCACAACAACTATGTCACAATTTACACAATGCAACAATTTAAAAGGTTTGGTACGAGCTTGTACAATCAGCACTATAGACGTACTGTATAGAAGTGCAGTATTTAAATATAACACAACAATCACCTAGTGCCAAGCAAGCTCCCCCATATTATGCTGAATTTGGTCGAAGTACCATGTGCCTCATAGGTCAGTTTAAAATGTAAAGTTTGGTGATACCTTTTATTGGCTAACTGAATAAGTAACAATTGCAAGGTTTCGGAGCACACAGGCCCCTTCGTCAGGAAAAATACAAATGAACATGCCTAACGAAGGGGCCTGTGTGCTCCGAAAGCTTGCAATTGTTACTTATTCAGTTAGCCAATAAAAGGTATCACCAAACTTTACATTTTATAAATTTTTTCGAATGGCTAACACGGTACTACGTCTCAATACTATAGGTCAGTTTAATTAAAAGTAACGTCTTATTGACCGTGTTCAGTTGGTGGGAGTTTTAGTTCAATAACAGATAGCTGCAGGTGCAGGATATATTATAAATAAAGGCCCCCATAGAAGGTATTTGGATCCAGCAGCACCAGACAGTTTTTAGAAGGCTAAATAGAGAAAGCTCTGTTTAGCTAGCCAACATTTCCGGCATTGAAATCTGTGTATCTCAAATCTTTTACAAGTATGTCTTAAACAGATTGTCAGTCATATCACAATTTGTGCAATTGCTAAAGTGACGGTTTGTCATAAATCATGAACCTAAATAAGAGGTTATATATATTTTACTCTATTTCATTATGCAATATATGTTTTTTGGACGAAGTTCCCTTTTATATCTCAATAAAAACAGCAGGTATTTAAATTTTATTTCATTGTTCAATAAGACTTTTTTTTTTGGTTAAGAGTGAATTTACCTTTTATATAGAAATTTATAGCTGCCAATATTTTAAACTGAACTCCAGACATACATTGCAGCATTTGTGCCACACATAAATTGCACCAAAAAGTACTAACTGGTGCTACTGTTGCCTTATGTATACAGTATCATATTTAATTGCACGGCATGGTTATCCTGCTGCTCACTACAAGAATCCAAATCCATTAACAATAAATATAGAACAGATCGTAAGAACTTAATAAATTCCACTATGCAGTTGGTCTGTGTTAAAAACCGAGACACTTTCCAGGACCAGAATATTCCAGGGAAAGTGTGTCAAAATTTGGGATGTATGTAAATTACTGGCAGGGTTATTAGATTGTTTTGTGGTCAAAAGAGCAATATCAGATTTACATAAAAGAACACTGAAATCATAATGGATTGCCATACGGTTTTTGTCCAGTTCAAAACTGCCTCTCCTAACACAGACAAAATTATGCTATAAAAGGTAAAAAAAAATACCAACCCCCACATGTCATAGCAAAGCCTTGTCTCTTGTGTCATCCAGTCCCTAAACATCATCACCTGGCCCAACACCATCACCAAAGCCTCTCAATGCCATCCAAATCACCCAGAAAATAACTAAATGGTGGCAACCCTGTTCTGCAAACCGATTATGTTCCAGTGATTCCTGACGTGTCTATCCTGTGCTGCTATGATAACATCGGCTAGGGAAAGAGGTTGAATGGTTTGTTTAGGGAAGCTACCACTATAAGGGTTTTTACTGGATTCATTACAATGCAGAATATTTAGCTATATTATTCTCTGCCAATGGTTTTAGCACTAATCTGTGCTGTGTTATGTAGAACAGAGAAAGAACAATACAAGTAATACAATGACCACACTTTGTGCTCTATCAATCATTAAATCATGTATCTTACTGGTATCTCTGAAGGTAGGTAGTGTTTAAAAAATCCTAAATCTTTGATGAAGAGAAAGTAGTTGCTGTTTCATGATGGGTGGCATAGTTAGAGCCAATGGGAATTCAATATTCATTTTGGGGTAAACTGAGAGGGAGGCACTATATGTGTGCTGAACTCAAAGTTACAAGCTGTGCACTCCCTATAATACAACTGAGAATGCTCATAAATCTCACAGTTTGTGGAGCTGAGTATTAAATCCCAATAGAGAACCAAACACCATCAATGGACTAGCCACTAGGCTTGCAGCCAGGGTACAGTATATCTCTGGCATTCACAGGATTGTGCTGCTACTGTATAACCCAATATACACCTCTGCAGTTCTGGTCTGTAGAGGTGCAAAAGCAACATTTAGAGATTGGAATACAGAAAACAGAACAATACAGAATTGGTATCACTTGCATATAAAACATTATTGTGATTATATAACCAGCAGTCTTTACTATGAAGATAAAAAAATCTGGTGCTGTAGGGTGCAAGGTACAGGTAGGGGTCCTGCTATCCAGAATGCTCAGGACATTAAGTTTTCTGGATAAGAGAATTTTCCATAATTTCAATCTTAATAATTCGTCTACTAGAAAATCATGTAAACATTCAATAAACCCACTAGGCTGGTTTTGCTTCCAATAAGGATTCATTATATATTAGCCTGGATCAAGTATAAAGTACTGTTTTATTATTACAGAGAAAAAGAAAATCATTTTTAAAATGTTGGATTATTTGGATAGAATAGAGTCTATGGGAGATGGCCTTTCTGTATTTTGGAGCTTTCCAGATAACTGTTCCCATACCTGTATTTCAATCTCCCCATGGCTTTATTGCCTCCTTTCGATGCAGCTCTGTAGAGATCAGGATTAAAAACATTTGTAGTTTCGTTATTTTCAATCCTTTAGCTCATCTTTAAACATGCTGGTAACGGTTACACTTGAATTATTGATAGAGTGTTAATGTGTGAACAAAGTGCAGCCTTTTCCCTTCTCCTTTTCCAATCTGTCATGATTAATAAATGAGATTTTCTTATCCTCATAAAAGAGCATGTGTCACAAGACACTTGGCAAGATCACTAATGCGGTACATGTAGCAGGCATGGTGTTCCTGTTAAAATTTACACAGTTGAAGCTTGAAGAGGTCTTAACATAGATAAGAAAGTGTCATGGAGGCAGAGCAAGTGCAACCATAGCCCTTTTAACTTTTGGAACATTGTAAAGAAGGGGATCTTTTATAAAATACAGAACTGCAAAATATCGATGTAGGAATGCATAGCTTTATTTATAGCATGCTCTATATATGTATAACATTTTTAACCAGAAATTTAAAAGCAACAGCCCTGTTAGGAATGGGTTGAGGAGGTTGCATATGTTGTTTGGGGGACCCCTGCCAAACCTTTTGTTCTATAGATTAAGAAGCCTATTTTTCACCAGTCTTTTATTGGTTTTTGAGGTTTTTGAAACCACGACTAAACTCACTTTCTCTAAACAGAGGCATAACTACCAGGGGTGCAGAGGGTGCAATTGCACCAGGGCCCCCACCCCCTTGGGGCCCATCAGAGCTATGATAATGGTTATAGCAGGTCGTTATCTAGGGGGAAATTTTACAGTACACATGCTATCAACACTCCAGCATGGGATTTATAGAGGTAAGGGCCAGACAGGGGGGCCCAGGTGCCCATCATGTACTGGGGCCCACCAGGGAGTAGTTACGCCACTGTCTCTAAAACTATGAACGTCATGAAGTTTATTAAAATATCCAAATTTAAAAAGCATGAATGAAAAATAACACTGAACAATCCAAAAAAAACTCTAAAAATGTTGTCTTTTATACTATTCCTAATAAAAATAGCTCCAAAAGTCTGAAATGAACAGTCCAATAGTATCAGCATAGCTCCCATTGACTTCTATAGGACCTCAACAACTTTTACCTGGTTAATTTTCGTATTAGGGTTTTTCGTGGTTTTTACACTTAACAAATCTCAAATTTTTTGAGCTTTTAAGAAAAATAAGAGAATTCAGTTGTTAGTAAATCAGCCCTTACACTCAAACCCAATGCAATTGTGTCTGATTCAATGCATGCTTGTGTAATGACACATGAATAATATAAATGGTGAATTTTGTGAAACAAAAAAAAAACCATGCCGATTGAAACTGCACTTTACTCACTGCATAAGGGTAAGAAAATGAGCCCTGTAATGTTTTTCATCAGGGGAAGAAATGTCAGTGATATTATTGGCAAATTTGATGTGAAATCTTTTACGAAAATGCAAAAATGGCTTAAAGTTGTGCCGAGGCCGTATCAGAATAACCCATTTATTCTAATACGCAAGAAGTGACCATAGAAGTAGCAGAAACAAAACCTTTTCTGAAGAAAAAAAGTCCATTGTTCGCTCTTGCTGGAAACAAGGTGGCAATAAAATAAAATGTAAATGAACTATAATAAAGCATCCCTCTCTTACAATCCAATGTACCTTTACTGTAAATTACTGTCATTTAGTCATTCTTTGAAAAATTCTGATTTTTGATTGCAGAGTGTACAAAAATATGAATTCCTGTGAAGTCTTGCTTATTCTAAGGGAGCTGCAGTGTTCCAAGCCCATGTTGCTATAATGAGATGAGCAAGTAAAGCTGTATTTATGGAACCATTTCTTACCTTAATGCCATTTAAATGTAATAGCTGCTTAAAATAGTAGAAATTTTCTGTTCTGTTTTTCAACAGACAAGAGACTGATTTTTCCAAAACTTAAATTTTTTTCCCACTTGCTCAGTATAACAAAGAACTGGAACAGCCATAGATGTATATATACATGATTTTTTCTGAGTCAAAATCATGGAAGCAAAAATGTCTCGGTCAGAAGCATCATTATATGATTTTTTATATCAAACACACTTTACTTGATACAGGCAAGCTAGTAAAAGAGGGCCTCCATTTTCCAGATAGAGATTATATGATACTTTTTGTGCTGAGTGCCTAACGTTCTGCAGAGTGCCTACAGCTAATATTATACATTAAAAAGGTTAATTAATAACTCCCCTGTAATCTTAAAGGTTTGCAGTTTGATATGACTCCAGGCCATATATTATGCCTCTTTATCAGAAAGCTTGAAATTTTGTAGAATTGCCCTAGAGCAGCACTGTCTAACAACTATTTCAAGTATAGAAAGCTGGTGAAGCACTATAACACATGTTCATAATAAAAAATGTTTATGTCATACACTGGATATTATGAAGCTCTACTGCAGGGTGGAGGGCCATATCTGGTGTACATGCTTCCAACTGAACAGCCCTACTCCTGACCAATTTCCTTCAGCAGTAATTGGCTTTCTTTAATCAATATCCATCATTCACAAGCTTTTTCTGTCTAGTCCTGCTGCTCATGAGTCCTCCACTTGTGCTATACGTACTGTTATTGGATCTATAATCCAGAATGTTGGGTGCCTGGGGTTTCTGGATGATAGGTTTTCCATAAATTGGATCACAGTTGTTCTGCTTCACATTAACTTTTAGTAGAGTGTGATAATCTGAGACAACTTGAAAGTAGTTCATTTTATATTATTAGTGGTTTTTAAGTTATGAAACTTTTTATTCAGCGGCTCTCCAGTTTGCATTTTTAGTTATCCAATCCAAATTACCCTAGCAACCATGCATTGATTTGAATGAGAGATGGAAATTTATATAAGAAAGGGCCTGAATATGAAGATGAGCAATAAAAAAGTAATAAAGTAGCAATAGCAATACATTTGTAGCCTTACAGAGCATTTGTTTTTAGACAGGGTCAGTGACCCTTATTTGAAAAATGGCATCAGAAGATGGTAAATCATTCAAAAACTAAAAAAAGAAAAAACAAAGACCAATTGAAAAGTTGCTTAGAATTAGCCATTCTATAACATACTAAAAGTTAACTTAAAGGATCAGTAACACAAAAAAAATTTCTTTTTTTAAATTTGCTAGGATACATTGGAAAAAAAAACACCAAGACAAATCAAACTTAAACCAAATGGCCCCAAGGGGTACCGGAACGTTGGAAACACATGCTAATAAAGGTGATTTGATTTACAATATAAAGACTTTTTGGAGTGCGGTTCTGTGCAACTAAATATAAATATATATATATACATATATATATATATATATATATATATATATATTGCTTGATAAAAATGTGCAATTTTGTTTTAACCTTGTTAATAAAGGACAGATATAGGTATAAACCTTTCCTGGGATTCACCATGATATTCAGGGTGCCTTCCCAGAAATCCTACCCTGTATTAGTGGGAAAGACAGGTAAACCTGGTACATAATTAAACTGTGAATTTACCTAATGGGTTTTGGGAATTTACCTATTGGAATAACACAGCTGAACTAAATCTGCACATGGGGGCACACACGGGTCCTAGCTGGCTGACTAAATAGAGAATGCTTCTCTCAGCACTTTTGTAATTTACATCAATTTCTATTTTTAGTGACCTTTGGGGACCCTATCTGACCTTGCACCACCTGTATGGTCAGTTAACCTCTAATTCTCTGACACTCTGACTCTGAAAGACAGCTGCTTAGCCAAAACCCTGGTATTAGCATTTAAATAAAACAGAAAATTATTGTAAATTATGTAAGTTCGCAGACGTTTTACATCAACCATTTTTTTGGGGGGTTAGAGCTTTAGTTTTTCCTGAAACAGTTTTGGTTAAAGAGTTTAGTACATTTTTATACAGATATGTATAAAGTATAACCATATGAAATTATTGTCAGTAAAAAGTATGAAGTAAAACTAACATTAATGATGTTTAAAAGATGACCAACTTATGAACTTGCAGGTTTACATATTTATATTAATTTCAGTCTTACACTGTGGTACACAATAGTGGGAATACATTAACATTATTTTTGCAGGACAGCATAGGGGAGAAGAGTAACCAGCTGCTTTCTTTATGTAATTTTGAATATAATACAAATCTTTAGCTTTTAAATATTTCATGATTACCTGTTAAAATAGTTTTCAATTAAGAGATTCTATCAGTGCTTAGAGTACAAATAAATCATCTTCACTATTAAATACCTGTAACTATATTTCACATTTTTGATAATGCTGTATATAAAATGTAAAAAGGTGCATTTTTCTTTTTCATCATAAAATAGAGGGAATTTTCTGCTTGCCGTGTCTCCAACCCCTCAAGAGATGTGGCAACTGCAATGGATCATGTTCATGGAGAGAATCCGTGGAGGGTATATGATGATAAATTACAGGTGCATACTTTGAGGATCCTGCCATAGTGATTGGCTACAAGCTTGTTGCGATAGGGAGGGCTTTGGAAGCAGATAGTGTTGTATTCCTGGGATGAAGAACCTGATTAAAGTAAAGGAAGAATTGAACATGTTTTGTAGTGTATTCTGTGGTGCATTAGCCTGTCTGATTTGTGAGGAATCAATTTCTTTCAAGTCTTTTGTCTGAGTCTAAGAAATAAAATGTAAAAAGAATCAACTAACAAACCAAAAGTGTAACATTCATCAGCCATGTCATCATGTTTTTTTTTTTAAGAGAATGCTTTTTCATGCAAACAGGATAAAACGTGGCCATGTATTCACTTAGCAGTGTAAAAAAAATATAAATACTGTATTGCAATGGTTAACAAAATTTATTGAGAATGACATATCCCAAATTCTACAAAAAAAATGACACACTAGGATACCATAATGAATTACCCTGTGGACCATAGCAGGAATGTTAGGACTCAGCAAGTAGCTTTATCATACCTGGTTTGAAAACACAATACAGGGCCTGCCCTTCAGACAGCTTACAATAAAGCACCAATAAATGTCTTTCCACTGTATTTATTGCTTTGTACATGCTGACTCACATCATGAGCCAAAATCAGAAACGAAGCAACAAGTCCACCTAGTGGTAAATGTAATCACATGCTATAACTTTACAGATTAAAATTATAAATATACTGGTTTTCTGTGTATATATATAATATATATATATATATATAGATATAGATTATATATCACACATAACATTCAGAGCAGCAGACTGATTAGTTCAGATTGGTCCTCATTTTATATTTCTTATGGTTTTTTAATTATTTAGATAATTATTCAGCATTACTGTTTCAACAGCTATCAGTGGTTATGAATAGAAAGATATGTAATAAAAAGTAACAATAGCAACACAATTGTTACACAAAGCAATATGAAAGCTTTGAAAGCTGCAAAGAGGAAAATTATTAAATAACTATGAAAAATAAATGAAGACCAGTTGAAAAGTGGCTAAAAACAGGCATTCATAGCACAGTTTGTGTACAAGGTAAATTATAGAGTACAACCAATACCAAAAAACACCCATTGACTTCTTCCTGCTTACTTGCAGACAATTCTTTAAGCCCTAGGGGTTAAAGCAGTCCAACACATAAATCCAAAATGCTTCTTTACGTAAAAGCATTTGATCAATACATTTTATGGATTATAATTATAATTTATGGCTTGGGCACTGTCTGCAGGAAGTTTGTATGTCCCCCGTGTCTGTGTGGTTCTCTCAATAAAACTGTCCTTACTGTGTGTCAATGTCATAGGGACCTTAGATTGTAAGCTTCACTTGGGCAGGGACTGATGGGAGTCATGTATAATTTCTGTTAAGCACTGTGAAAATGTGTAGTCACTGTATACATGATAGAGAATAAATAATAAATATAACATAATTTAATAAGCCATCACTTTATAAGTTAACTGTTATCCACATTACCACAGAAAAACATAAACATTCTGGTTTGCTTACTTTGCAATTGTAAATCCAAGGAGAAAACATATCAGCTGGTTGTTAGCATGAGTAAAGAACATTCTGACAGCACAATTTAACTTCCCTTCCCTGTGAGATCCCACTTCAGATAAAATGACTTGGAAATCGTACATAGTGTCCATCATCTTTACTCTCAACGGAGTGCTTTGCCACAAATCAGCTTCAAGCAGCTTGCCTGTCTGCTTGCTATAGTCAGAGTATATGTTAAACCAGCTCAGGCTGGACAAACTCACAGAAATATGTTTCCTCTTAATACAACAGTGCAAAATGTTATTTATCTTCATTTGAAGAAGAAGAACAGAAATTCTGAGCATCAATTACTTTTATGGATTATCTCTAACTGGTGGGCTTGGTCTATAGATATATGGTTGTGAGAAGATGTTTGTGCCTCATCCAGGTCAGACATGCCCTGTGGAACGTAGGAATTCTCTATAGACCAGGCCATATTCACCTAATTTTTTTGAAGGGGGTTGAAAGAGCCCTTTGCTCTCCACTAAGAGGAGGAACGTGCAAGGAGCCCGAGGTAAACCTCAAAACAGCAGAACCTAAGGTGAATTACATTTCAATTAAAGTGAAAATTAGGCATAGGGTATCTTAAAGAAGCACCCTGAGGCTCCACTGAGGAAAACAGAATAGGTAGTACCATGACCAACCATTATAGGGGCTCAAGTAAATAGTCTAGAGAGAATTCCCTTCGAGCACCACCATGTAGGCCTTCTACCCTTAGAACCTTGGTAAGTGGTACTGCTGACTCTATCCAGCCTTTGCTGTAAAATCTGAGAAGCTATTTATTGTTTACTATCTGTTTGTCTAAAAGCAAATAAAACTCTTGTCTCTAAAAAAAATACTTGTGTTCACATAATAGAACTTTAACTTGCTAAATTAGACAAGTTTATCAAAACAATGACAAACAATATATAAGACAGAATAATATGTATTTCTTTGTTTTTTTAGCAAATAAAGGTCCTGATTCAGTTCAGTGAGAAAACGTTTTCTTATGGTTAATCACATGAAAATCAATTAGAGGAGAATAAACTTTTCTTTAAATTCAGTTTTTCCCATAGACTTCAATAGAGTTTTCACATGATAAACCATGAGATAATTTTTTCTGAATTGAATTGCATCTCAAATTAAATCTGGTCCATGACTTTTCACATGATAAACCTTTTTCACACTGAATTGAATCTGGCCCATAATGTGGTACAAATCTGGTACAAACCAAATGCTGCATACAGGATGCAAGTTTATAGAGGCAATTTTGCAAATTTTTCTCAATTTTCTTGTAAGAACTGCCTTCTCTAACCATTTTACTACTAATAGGCTCCACTTGGGTTTAGATTGGTTCCACTTCCAAGAAATTAAAGAAGGCACCCATGCGCTAGGGAAAGTCCCCTGAATACAAACATCTCCCACATGAAAGAGAAGGCACAAAGTTTGTCCACATGTAGTAGCCCATTGCAACCAATACAATGTTTACATTTAAACAGGTGACCAGCTGCTACCTGCTGATTGGTTGCAATAACATATTAGACCTATAGCAAATGTTACCCTTTATATTACATAAACCTCTTACACATCATAGACAATTTTCTGAAGTAGTACAGTAAGGCCTTCGATCTATTATGACCATGTTTATTGGGAGACACAGTTTCCGCTTCATTGGGTAACTCCTTCATTGGGCTGAATGCCAGAAACGGATTCATTATTTAAGAAAGAGCATTTAGCTGCCAGACATCTCTGGAGAACAAGGTGTTAATTAGTGTCTCTACATGGGAAGTTAGCCTGCGCATATTGCATCTGTTTCTGTGCAAATTGCATGCCACTTAAGCATCTGTCCCCAGTAAATTAACTATCGTGCCAAGTTCGAACAGACGGCACTCAAGGGACTCGCTCTGAATGTGCACACGTACCGTGGGATCTTCAGGGTTCCTAATGAGACGGCATCATTTTTATGCTCCCTGATTCAAAGATGTATAGCATTATGGAAATGTAGATGCAGTCCTAGCACTGGAATATCATCTATAATCTGAAGTGCAGCAGGTATGGTATCCAGTTACCACCATCTTCATCCAGTCCCAGGTCAGTTTGACATTCCTGAAACCCAACATAGATCATTTTCTGCTCAATATTAAAGTCCCTTGTTTCCTGTCAAATGTATTAGTTACATTATACAAGACATGTTAACACAGGACATAAGGTCCTAAGGGAGGTCTCTCAGCACATTATATTATGAAAAATGTCTTGTTTTTGCCTAAATAATAATACTGACATGTATACCTAGGTTGTTAAAACCCTGCACAATGAAAATATATTTGAAGGATAATGTTTCTAAATTATCTTTTTTGGCTATCAATGAGAAAACCATGGGGTAGCAACAGAACAAGTATCTAAGTTTCATACAAATAGCTCTTTAAAGTCAGTTTTGGCCATGAACTGATGGGATATTTGGTAATTATAACCTGCAACCTTCCCTTTTAAAAGTGAATTGATTTTATTAAAACCAGTTGTGCTGGGTGTGCTGAGATCCACCATATATATGGTGCTCTTCATTAGATTTTTAAAAAATAGTTTTCTTGCCAACAAAATACCTGGGTCCCATCGATGTCAAACACCATTCACAGATGCCTCTTAAAAAGTGTTCCATTCTCAAGGGGGGATGTTTGAAGACTTTTGCATCTACTGTATATGAAGGGAATACATACAACTGGTGTAAATTTACTTTACTGAAGATGTCCATAAAGGTACCTTCTTCCAAATGTTTTGGCAATGCTAGGCCATCCAAAGATAGTTAAACGAGATTTGGAATTTCTTTAAACCTAGAGAATTTGTAGGGCATTGCAGAGAACCTACCTCTAAAAAGCAAAGAGAGGTTACTCTTACTATAGCTACTATATGTTGCCATAAACACAATTTTATTACATTAGAAGCACATGCAAATCCCAGTAATTAGAAACTGGTATCAGATTGTTATTGATAACTTTGTACAGTTTGTATAACCAGGAACTGTATTAAAGCAACTCAATATCGTTGGAATTTCTGGCTTTGGACGACACAGTAGTGAGGGGATGTTTTGTGTAATACAGACAAATATATGAATGGCTGGTGCTGACCAAAAAATACATGTAAAAATAAAAAAATTAAAGCACTCACAGCAACTGTTAAATTGAAAGGAAAAAAGTTATACTGTGAATCAATAGGTACGGAGATCTACGCATTTCGGTTCGCCAGGGACCATCACCAGGATGTCCCGACGACAGTTGCTATGGGTGCTTTTCAATTTTACATTTTATATGTAAATTTTTTGGTCAGCACCCCGCCATTAGCCATTAATATATAGGTGAGGTGAGTGTCACTTTTCAGCACTGTATATATATACATATATATATATATATTTTTTTTTTTTTTGCCTCAACCTCACCCAGCGGATGCATCTATATAACACTGGCTATAAATGTAGCAGAAGATTTACTGCCAAGACAAATTAGGGTCATTGTAAATGTTTATTATGTTTGTAGCCCAACTATACTGGGACTAATGAAAGCAAAATTTAAATTCATTGCTGTAGGTTACTACTTCTGACACATTTTTTGTGCCCCCTTCCTCCTGCTTTACTTGTAATTTGCTCATCTTGGGGAACACAGCTGCTTTATACATATAAATGGGCTACAGTTATGAATGTATCTTTGTATTAATATTTGTATCCTTTGTGCTACCAATTGCTTTTCTTAAGCAGTTTCTTTATAGATAACCAGAGGAAAATCACAATTTTCATAGTCAGTGGGGATACAGTTCTTATTGCAGACTATGGAGAATACCTCTGCTAACCTATTTAGTATCTTCCACCCATATGTACGTATTCAAATTTGCAGATCATAATTTGTGAACTAAATATCCCATGTCATTATAAATGCCCTGCTAATTAATCCCATGGGTATATTTTAGAATGGACACCCTAGATAAAAGTTTTCTTCACTGGGATATTGAAATCAATTTAGTTCTTTTATTTCTTAGTTTGTTTTATCCCTTGGTTTGTAAAGAGAATATTGGCAGTGAATACAAAATATTTAGAGAACATTCAAAATGCAGGAAAACACTTAAAATGTTTTTTATTATGAGGAATTATTGCATTTTGCTCTTGTATTAATACCTTGTATTAAAGGAATTGTTCAGTATAAAAATAAAAACTGGGTAAATAGATAGGCAGTGTAAAATAAAAAAATGTTTCTTATATAGTTAGTTAGCCGAAAATGTAATGTATAAAGGCTGAAGTGAGTGGATGTCTAACATAATAGCCAGAATCCAACTTCCAACCAATCAGTGACTTAAGGGAGGGCCACAAGGGCCATAACTGTTGCTTTTGAATCTGAGCTGAATGCTGAGGATCAATTGCAAATTCACTGAATAGTTATGTCCCATGTGGCCCCCCTTCAAGTCGCTGACTAACTCAAAGTTTCAGAGCTGAAAAGCAGGAAGTTGGATTCTGGCTATTATATTAGACATCCAGTCACTCCAGCCTTTATAGTTTGCATTTTTTCCTGACTAACTATATTGGAAACATTTTTTATTTTGCACAGCCTATCTATGTATCCAGTTTTTATTTTTACACTGAACTGTTCCTTTAATACACTTGAGTCATAATTAATCCCCCCCCCCATCATCAAACACTGCTGGGTGTTATCCCTGGTATGTAGGGCAAATGATATTGGTGTTCTACTGAGAAGAGCTAATTAAATTCCAAAAATTATATCAGCAGGTTACAAGAGCCCTAGCGTTCCCAATTTATTTTTTAAACTTTTCTGACAGATAAATATTCAAAAGTACATGACTTTTACCAATTAACTAGTCTTTTGTGAGCTGATAATTACTTTTATACCCCCCTTACAAATCACGTACAGGGGAAGAACTGTTTCAACTATAGAATTGCAGTTCCAAGAACCCCCTCAAAGTACAATGCATATTTTCAGAGCGATATAATTAAAAAGAATAAGCTCCAGTCCATTATGGCTGATTACTGACAATGGGCAAAAAAACCCCATCAGGTTACTTTTCTAGATTTTAATAATGGAGTTTTCATAAAATAAACCACAAGACATGCGTTTTTCTTGTTCATCTTCTAGATTTTTCTAGATGTTACCATTGGTCTGTGGTTATCCAGCTCAGCTACAATTTCTGCATGGCTGTTACTGTGAAAGTGAGTTCCAGAGCTTCTGGGAAATTTGGGTTTATGATAAGAATTCACTTATTTATGATACTTTATTTCTACATTGATTTCACACTACAGAGACCATTTGTTGCTCACATCAGTTCATGCCCCAGTGGATAATAATTACTTAGAACGGTGCTTCCAAAATGGTGGCTCGCAGGCTGAATCTGTCCCACAACCCCCACACATGAAAGTTTGCCTGCAGTGCTGCTTACCTTGTGTAAGCTTTAAAAGGAATCAGTACTGAGATTAACTAGCCCTTGCATTGTTTACACCTTAAATTCAGACTGTAAGATCCTGCATTATTCAAACGTGTAACATCGCTACTGTTCACACCCCTAAGGCCCTGTACTATTAACACCTCAGACTTAGACTGAAGCTGCGCATATTGTTCACCTGTTCACACTGTTCAAACTGCTGGGAGGGCATCAGCATTTTGTCACTGTATGTAGCACAGTATGAACTGTTTATCTTAGAATGGTCCTGATCTTTTCCTGTCTCCTGCTCTATTCTGCCTTCCCTACAGGTCTGGACTGGGATTCACAATAGGCCCTGGAATTACAAATACACAGAGGCCCAAGCAGACCCCCACCAGCCCAGTAAATAGTGACTTTCTATGGCATTTTACAGAAGCCCCTCCGGCATTTGCCAGAACCCACAGATTGCCAGTCCAGGCCTGCTTCCCTATGCTCTATGTGTGTGCCATACTCTGCCTGCCTATGCTTCCTATGTGTGCCATACTCTGCCTGCCCTTTGCTCCCTGTGTCTGCCATACTCTGCCTGCCCTATGCTCCCTGTGTGTGCCATACTTTGCCTGCCCTATGCTCCCTGTGTGTGCCTTATTCTGCCTGTCCTATGCTTCCTGTGTGTGCCATACTCTGCCTGCCCTATGCTTTGTGTGCACCATACTCTGCCTGCCCTATGCACCCTGTGTGTGTCATACTCTGCCTGCCCTACACTACCTGTATGTACCATGCCCTGCCTGCCCTATGCTCCCCGTGTGTGCCATACTCTGCCTGCCCTATGCTCCATGTGCACCATACTCTGCCTGCCCTATGCACCCTGTGTGTGACATACTCTGCCTGCCCTGCAGTACCTGTATGTACCATGCCCTTCCTGCCCTGTGCTACCTGTGTGTGCCATACTCTGCCTGTCCTACTTTACATGTGGGACATAAGCTCTGGTAGGATTTGTTCTGGGGTTTTGTTAGCATTTGGAAAATGTAAATATTTGGAATCATTATCTGAATTGTACTCTAGTATATTCATAGTTGATAGAAAAAGCAAAGGGTCTGTGTTCTGTTGTTGGAGAAAGCTAAACTGATACTCAGGTCTTATCACTGAACAGATACAAGAATACAAAGCTTGATATTGTCTATCTCAGAGCTGCCATGTCTTAAAAAACATAGTTTGACAGGAGGGTGATATCACTCCAACTTGAAGTGTAGCAGTAAGAAGAAACCGAAAAATCAGAGCACTGTTTGCCTGTGTTTTGCTGGACATTTGTCAGTAATTAAGAATGACCAGCCAATATCTTAGCTGTAACAGTTGAATGTTATGAAGCAGTTGTATTTTCATTAGGGATATTCAAAGTATTAAGTGCAGGGGACTAAATAATAGCAGAAACTGACTATGGTAGCTGAACTACATGCATAATAGTCAGATAGTAATCGATTAATAGTCTCTGCCTTTATTTCAGTTTCTGTCCTCCATAGAAGTATACAGTAGTTGATATCATTAGACTACAAAAGCTAGTATATTAAGTAAAGATCTTAGTGGATGACATGGATAACTGCAATAAGTCTAATCGGGTTCCGGTTTGATCGCTACTGTGCCCTGTATTATTTAGCAACTTGCATCACAGCATGATCAATGCTACTCGGCATAGATGGGCACAAAAGGGAAGGAGCAAAATGGCTGATCAAGATTTTATAGCTTTTCATTAAAATGAAGACAGTGTAATACAAAATGTTATGTTACTAAAATATTTATCTGATGCTTTTTTTTTTTTTTTTACAAATTTACTGATAACACATAAGCAAAATGTTTTTTTTTAGATTTCCTTATTGATTGCAAAATAAAAGTAATGCTATCATTAGCATGCAGCAATTAGCTTAGACAATTGAAACAAAATTGCCAGAAAATAAATAGCCCTAATGGAAGACAGGATATAATTGGAAATGCTTCACTTGTTCTCTGCACTAGACACTCATCTGCTTCTGCAAGTGAAGGGATTCATAAAAACAGCTTCTGTGACCTGGAACACATTTTTTTTCCAATAAAAGCCCCTGTTAATAGACACCCATATATAACCCACCACAGGCAGTTCACTGGCAACAGTTAGGAGGTGGTTGTATTAGTCTATATTGCTTTATGGCAAGAGTTGGCTTAGGAGGCCAATGGCCGTCTGCAACGCCAAACATCCCACAATCTACCAAAAGATCACAGGATTTTCATTTCTGCTTTAAATCTTTCTCGTTTTTCTCCATGGTGGCCTTAGGGTTACAGTATGGCATGCCACAGCTGTGACTTTCCCTGCATATTTAAATTTCCGAATGTCAGCTAAATTTTCCAGCATGCTCAAACCCAAAATAGAGTCTGAAGTGCGACTGCTAAGGTTTCTTTCTGGTAAAGGGAACACACATAATACTTATCAGAGAGGATTTTCTTTCATTTCTTCTCTCTAAATAGACTGTGAAATGACTATTTTAATAGAACATAGGTTCCCTATATAAAACTTTTCAGTAGCCATTAATAATCTTAATTCTGGTTTCTGAGATGTTCAGAGCAAGATGGCAAGGGGGTTATCTAGTGCTGGTATCAGTGTAAGTGAAGTTAACTTTCCACATCAAAAAAGTAAATAATTAGCAGTCGGAGACTGGGATATAGTGTGTATATTGTGGTATTCAGACCTGGTAATTTGTAAAAAAAAGATGTAGATGCAGTGAATGGAAGGGGTAGAAGACACAATTGATAAAAGTGCTTGCATGGCTCGTAGACAGGAATACTAGAATGAAGACAGCTAATTTTCTTCTTGTAGGAGAGACAATATTAAAACAAATAAAAAAATAGAGAAAGAAATGTAGGAAGAGACACGCATACACAGACAGCTATCTTTGGTTTTGGTAAAGATCTTCTCCTGCAAAAGTGCACCCAATGATCAGGAGTGGACCATAGGTTGCCAGAGTATGGGACTTCCAGTTACTTCTACAACTTGCTGTCCTAGTTCCAGAAATGTGTGACCTTCTCACAAATCTGGATACTAACAGATGCCCCTTGTATCTACAGACCTATGTGTTTGAAATTTGCAATGGGGGTGATAATGGATGTCTTCATGTTATCTACTTATGCCACTCAAATAATTATGCCACTCAAATGCCACTCAAATAATTCCTGTACAACAAGCTTTCAGCCTGTGTAATTCTTTATAAGAATGCATGATGAACTGGCTGAAACTATTGGAATACAGAGATTGGTTATAACCGTGTAATTCTCTAATTCCATTATAGTTTATTTTGGGGTCCTGCAATGGGAAAAAAAGGATTGAACTGTAACAAAAAAATAAAAACATTACACACAACATAGCAGAATGACAAGGTCCTGGTCAGTGGCGTAAAACAACTCCGGGCCGGGCCCAGCACTGACTGCAGGGTACAGTTTCCCCGGCTCTCCCCTCCTGCCTCCAACAACTCTGGGCCACCCCTTCCCCAGTGAAAACTCTTTGAAGGGGTCCAACATCAACTCCAGGGAGCAGCTTCCCAGATCTCCTGCCCGTTTAACAATTCCGGGCCACCCCACCAGCAAAAATCTTTGAAGGGGCTTTGTGCCTACTGCAGGAAGCAGTTTCCTGGCTCTCCTGTCCAGCCTGGTCAAGCACATGCGTGTCTGCCATTTAAAGTGGAAGCTGAACCCAAGCTATAGATGGGGTTGCCACCTGGCTTGTGGCCTGGCTGGTAAAAATGATGGTTGATCCCAATGTTATTAATAGGGAAAAAAGAAAAATATAAAGGTGCCAACCCTAGCTATAGATGAAGCTGACCCCAATGCCCAGGGATCTGCTTCCTCTATAATTACACCACTGTCCCTGGCTGAAGCACATGAGGGCAAATTCACTAAAGAGCGCAGTGTCTAACGTTAGCGCTTATTCGCCAGCGTGACGTCATTTCGCAACTTTGCCAATTTGCTAACAGTGTCCCTGGTGAAAATTCGCTAGCGAAGTAGATAGACTAGCATAAATTTGCACCCTTACGCCAGGCGAAGTTGCGCACTGATGAAGGGATGTAACCAGGCTAATTCACTAAGATGGCCCGTTTTACTGAACCTTGCACTAGACTTTACTTCGCCAGGTCAGACCTGGCAAAGTTTAATACAATAGATAGGAGTTTGAAAAAAAAAAAACTTTCTTAGTCCCAAAAAAATGCTGGTGTCTTTTACTTTTTTTTAGGGTGAAAAATAGCGTCATTTTTTGTGGGGTTACCGTCTTTCCCCCCCCACATTTCCTAACATATGGTAACACAACTATACAGGGGGCACATGTAGGGCAATAGGACAACTTTATTTTATTTATTAAAGGTTTCCTGGGCTTGTGTAGTGGAATGTATTGGCTGTAACATATACTTCTATTATATGTTTAACTTCGCACCATATGCAAATTAGGCATCGCTAGCATAAATGCGCTTTGCCTGACGAAGTAACAGTATCGCAACTTCGATATTGTTCTTCTCCCTGAGCGCAACTTTGCAATTTAGTGAATTTGCATAGCGTTGGCGAACGCACCCCATGGACCAGTGACAGTTTGACCTTCACACAAATAATCTCTGTTTATGCACAGATATCTGCCAGGTCAATTGGCTTTAAAAAACATTAGAAGCAGTAAAAGGTAGATAGGGGCTTATGCACTGCTGCTTTCTGAAGAATGGCAGTGGCAGACAAAATGTTTCTTGTGCTTTTATTGTAAAAGCTTAAACAGGACAATGTACAATTTCATGTATTATTCATACACAACTCTTGCTGCTTGTTTAGCAAAAATAATAAAATAATATCAGCAGCTAGCATTTACTTGTCTAAAATCAAGAATCTGATTGGTTGCTAGGGGCAGTATTGGACTGGCCCAATGGGATACCAGGAAAACCCCGGGTGGGCCAAGGTGTCAGTGTGCCCTCATGGTACTAAACATTTGGCCTATTTCTATAAGAACAAATAAACTAAATCGATGGAATTATAAAATGTAAAGAAAAGAGACTAGGTGAATAGATGCTGAGTGAGGAGAGGAAGAATAATAGTACTGAGAGTGGGTCCCTGGTCTAAGGTTATTGGTGGGCCCCTGGTGTCCCAGTCTGACACTGGCTATGGGTTACTAGATGAGGGGCAAACTTTAGATCTTTTATTACATGATTCCATTGCACATGTAAAGCACAAACATGAATGCAATATTGCACAAAACCAATAATGAAGGCACAACAATTAAAAACATATTAAAATAATAAAATTATAAAAATCAAAAAAACAAAATAAAATAATTTGAATATGGAACTGTTCAGGACCAAAAGATTTCCCAGATAGACATTATTGTTCCAGCTAATGATGCCGGCTTGCAGGAGGTGCTGGGATTTGCAGTTCAGCAACGGTTCAGATTACTGCTCCCCTTGGGCAGCAATAACAATATAATAATATGCCTGGGGCAGTTCCAATCTGTTAGCCAGCACAACTCCTGTCTCAAAAATGATACTTTAAAAGTAAATGCAAGTACTGAATGCTGGGTTGTGAGTCAGAGCAGGAATGGAGACGGTATTTACTCTGCACCAAGGACAGTCTTTTTATTGTTTGCAACATGCTCTGAATGTTTATGTGCCAACAGCACTGCCACCCAGACAGGCTGCATTATCTGGCCGAGGAAAGGTGCCATTGCTTAGTGCGTCTCGCACATTAGCTGCTGAGCCCAACAATTGAATGCTGGTAAGTGCTGGCATAGGTCAAGCATTGTTTGAATGTGTTGCAAATGGTTTCCCTGGGAAACAGCAAATGAGGGCTCCTAGCTTGCCGCCACCGCCACTGCCGGAGAACTGAAACGACAGGCAGGTACGAGGCAGTGACTGCACATTACAGGATGAGAGACGGCACCTGGGCTGCCAGAGGAGTGAAACCAAGCGTGTGAATCCAGCAGCAAGCAAACTTAGCCTACAGGATGAAGAAACACTCAGCCAAAGTGGCCCCTGCATCCTCCTTCAGTGTGTCAGAACTGCACGCCGCTATCATAGACGGTAAACGCTCTGCCTTGCTGCATGTCATTGCTAGGGAAATCCTCCACTTAACTTCTCTCTGGCCACAGAATCCTTTCTGAGCTCAACATTTACTTCATGGGGATTTACTCCATGAAAATAGAATAACCATTTCGCATCTAGTATATAGCTCACTGAAAAATTATTTTTGTCATTTGCAATTTCTTACATGCTCATTTTACGCCATTTATCTCAGTCTGTCCCTACCACATCTACCTGGAGGCTGCTGCATGTATCAATCACCCCTTCTGTATAGTTATTGTCTCTCCAGTGAGTTTGACTGATCATTCTGTCCTTTTATGACAACATTGTGTATGTTAGACACTGAATACTGGTATTTTCTGTGTGTGTGTGTGTCTGCTTTACCCTTTTATGCACCAGTGGGAATCACTGGTAAGGGCAGGATGTTGGGAAGGCATGTAGGCATATCACATTTAACTGCAGACTCCTTTAACTTTTTCTAATGTGTCTAAGGTTAATCAACAATATCAAAAAAGTCTGAAATATACATTAAGAAAAAACTACGATCTGATATCCCTTTTAGAAGGGTGACCAGTGGATATCAATGTCCAGTATATCACAATTTGATTTGTGAACAAAATATTCCTGTTTCTGGGGAAAAAACTCAGAACAGTCATAGTAACCGTAGTAGTAGAACAGCAGTAGTAACAGTAGCCAATATGCAGCCTTCCAGTCATATCTCCACTACAACCCGCAGCAAACCCTGTCAGACAAAGGCTGTCCCAGGGCAGATGTAATTTCTAAGTATGTCTAACACAACTCCAAAAGGTGCTATTACATCATTTGTATTCATGTTTAAGGATACTCTCAGACCAAGGATGTTATATGGGACCCAAGGAAACTATCTTTCTACCCCTGCCCTATGACCAATCCTGCTTTCAGTACAGGGCAATATAATATGTATAAGATACGTAGGTAGAAATATGATATATTCACTTGATGGCAAAGGTAAATGTAAATCTGTTCTACTGAACAGCTTCATGCTGCAATCAGGCTGCTTTAACTGCTTTGGGAATATTCAAGTCTTGTCTCTGGTGACAAAAAAAAAAAAACTTGACGTCAGCCCTAATGGCTGAAAGAGGAAAATAGCCTCTATTTAACTGTAGGAATAACACAGAATATTCCTCAACGCTTGTACGTTTAAATGCTGCACAAATCAGAGGCACAGCTATTTGTAGCTTAGGCTAGTGGTTGGAACAAAATTAAAACTACAAGGTGACTAAGGACTTATAAAGAAATATATTTATCTGGACAGTTTTATAGAAATAGAACTGCTTGTGTGCTGTCTGTTGAGTGTGATCATTGCTTGGGGTGTGTCTATAGTTGATGGAGGGGTTGTATATAAGGCATTATGTACCCCTTACTGTAGGCTATAATTCTTTTAGAAGTCACCAAGGTGCCATTATATTAAAGAACAAGGTTGCTTCTCATAGCCTTTAAAATTTTAGTAGTGGGGTATTAACATTTATGAGATCAAGGTTACAGGGTCAAGGTCAGGTTGTGTTGTTGTTGAAATATAGTGAAACTGTACCCCTATTTGATATATATAGTGAATAAAGTACCCCCTCTTGTAAAATATAAGGATATTATAAGTTACCGAGGAGTTTCATGACCATATAAAAACACGAGGAACTCCGAGGTAACTTCTAATATCCTCATATTTTGCAACTGGGGGTACTTTATTTATTATAATACACAAGTTTCAGGGAGTCATGTGACAGAAATGACATCAGAATTGACCGTTTATAACTGATGACATCAGAACTCACCGTTTATAAGGATATAATTTACAAGATATTTACGGCTTTTGTGTATTATAAGGATATTATAAATCACAGAGGAGTTCCATGTGTTTATAAAGGCAGGAGGCAGACGACTTTTTTTTACAGGTCATGAAACTCCGAGGTCACTTTTAATATCCCCATGTTTTACAAGAGGGGGATAGTCACTATTATATAGTGAATGAAGTACCCCCTATTGTTAATGAGGAGTTCCGTGACCATGACCATATAAACACGAAGCTGAAGGGCGAGTAATTTTTTACAGGTCATGAAACTCAGACTTTATTATTTTTATTAACATGTATTTATATAGCGCCAACATAATTCACAGTGACTTGTAATATCCTCATATTTTGCAACAGAGGGTACTTTATTTATTGTAATTCACAAGTTTCAGTGAGTCATGTGACATCAATAACATCCCTATGCTTAGATTATAAAAAATGACATCACTAAGCACCGTTTATAAGAATACAATTTACAGGCTTTTCATGGCTCTTGTGTATTATAAAAGGATAATAACCAGATAACTGGGAAAGGGCATAAACAATCTGATAGCAGGAACATTTATAAAACTACACAGGGCTGCTTTAGGAATGAGTTTACTATAAAGTTCAGAGACCAATGCATTTATGTCTCAAAGTTTGCACCAGGTCTAGTAACCCATAGCAGTAGCATTTACTGGTCATCTATTTGAAAGCAAATTCCCGAGTATTAGATCTGCTACAACTTTATAACTTTTGTCAGAATGTTCCCACCAAAACATTGGCTACCTTTGTGTCAGCTATTTACATAAACTGTGGCAGGGACAAGCTATAGGGCATCAGCCAAAATATTTATTTCTTTACACTGTGTCATTGTAACTGTAACTCGCTCTCTGTAAACACTGTTATGTTTTATACTGAAGTGCTTGTAATGTTTAAACCATGAGCTAAAAATCTGAGTTTATATCAAAACAGTCTAAAACTTTATGTAGATGTTTAATTATTAAAAGATAGGAGAAAGATATTACAAATATAAAATGAACACCAATTAAGATATTGCTGAATAAAGAATTAGATGCTGAACATTCTACACCAGCCCAAGGCAACCACAGCTGATTATCAGTTCAGATCTTTGTCTCCAAAGATGCCCCAGTAGCTCCCCATTTCTCTTCTACTAATTCACTGCACATGTTCTGTGCTGCTATCAGTTACTTGAGATTAGGTCTGACTTACAATATTCTGTTTATATAAATATCACAATTTAAGGCTGATTAGAAATGAATGCATCAGCCTTATAGCATCAGCTTATAGGACAGCTTAGACAAGGTGTGTGTATGCATGTTTAGAGCATGTTTAGAATCCACCCTCAGCTTTCTGCAGGGGACGCAAAATGCTGGCTGTGCCCCCCATAACAACCAGAATCCAAACCCTGCTCTGGAGATGGTGAATTTGGGGGTTAGCAAGAAATAGGGGTGGATGTGCTCTGCAGAATCAAATGTCAATGGGCAGCATGCTTCCATAACAGGGCTCTCTAAAGCTAAGCCTCAGGTTGTTGAAATAAAACTCCAAGTATGACTGCCAATTTAAAGCTGAAGGGGCATTCTGGGAGTTGTAGTTTAGTAACAGCTGGAGAGCTATAGATGAGATTATAATAACAGCAATAAGGACAGCCTTATGCATTGCATGTGTAGAATTATCCATGTAAGCCATACTTTAGAAAGTGCAGCACTCTGGCATTCAGAGAGGAGACAGGGCACGTTCGCTTACTTCTTCTTTCAAGACACATACTTCAAATTTACTGTTTCAAGAGCAGGGAATGACATTCCCGTAGGGTTTCTAGCAACATCAGCAAGTGAGAGTGCTGAAAAATTACAGCTCTGTCTGGGCTGTCTTGAATCATCAGCCTTTCCCTGCCAGAGGGAGAAACAATACTCTTCGATTCATTGTAAGCCCATCTGGCAGTGGAAGGGTTCAGGAATGACTGATACTGATGCACAGGGCACCACATCATGGGTGTTTGTTTCTGGCACTATTTCAGTATTGTCATGCAGACACACTGCCAGACCAGTAATGAATCATGAAATTCTGAACTACAAACAAACCTTATCTAACAACCAAAGATTAATTGGAAAGGGATTCTGTGCCCAGCAATTCTACAATTAGAGATGGGTTTGCCATATACTCACCTCTGGGCTGGTGCATAGGTTGGCAGTTTTTGGCAGGGGCACTGCCAGAAAAAATTTTTGCTTCCCAAAAAGTTTTGTACTCCTGATCCTTTGTGTGTGTACTGCAAACATCTGCACAATAATATTTCTGTAATTCTCATTTGCTGATCCAGTATAGGGTATTTCTTTGTCTGGCTTGTGGTCATGGCACACTTATATTCAGTCCTGCTTTCAATCTAATGAGTCATAAAATAGGCAAAACTGTGTTTTTCAATATATAGAACTTCACTTATTAATGAATGAATTAATATTAATAATAATAGCGTTCCTTGTTTTCTATATGGCTCCATTTACTGATGGTGAGTATTTTCCATTGAAGCTTACATAACAGGTGAACATTTGACTGTGTTTCAAAATCCCAAAAGAAAGCAGTTCAATCTATAACTTGTATTCTAGGCACACAAAGCAAAAAAATATATATGCTCAGTTAATGAAACTTTTGTAAAGAAGAGATACATTTTATGCTAATGACACTATCCTCAAACAGCATCTGAAATGAGGAAACCATGAAGCCCCTTATAATTTGATTCTTGACTCAATTAAACCTGCCTTTATACTGGAAGTTTTAAGGTCTAAAGTATAAACAGTGTCTTTGGAAAACGAAGCTCTGAAGACTGGAAAGAATGAAAAGTATGGAATCAATCACAGCCATTTTAAACTTGACTTGAGACCCAAACAAAAATAATGGTATATTTGGTAGACAAGAGTCAGACTCTGTTTTAAGGGATTGTTCACTTTTAAATTAACATTTATTTTGTGATATAGACAGCGATATTCTGATATCATTTGGAATTGTTCTCCATTTAGTATTAGTGATTTTTGAGTTATTGAGCTTTTATTCAGTAGCTCTCCAGTTTGCAATTTCAGCAATCTGGTTGCTTGGGTCCAAATTTCCCTAGCAACCATGCACTGATTTAAATAAAAGACTGGACTATGAATAGGAGAGGGTCTTAATAGAAAGATGAGTAATAAAATGTTGAAATAACAATACATGTGTAGCCTTACAGAGCATTTGTTTTTAGATGGGGTCAGTGACCTCCATTTGAAAGTCGGAATACTAAAGTTTTCACTTGATTAGTTGAGCTTCAGTTACAACTTATAATTACATGTTACATGATTTGACAGTTCAGTATGCTGTGAATATTCTCATAGGAGAAATAAAAGAAATACTTGATCAAAATGAGCTAGAACTATAAAAAGTAAGTAATGGCTCATTGGGATACTTATGACACAGGAAAAGAAGGAAAAGGGCAAGATTGACTTTTTATAGGAGTATTTGAAAATGTTGAAATACTTTCTCACACATATACATAACTGTTATGAAAATGGTCTTTGCTGTAAGGAATTTATGGCACATGTGTCCAAGGTGATATTATGCATTTATCACACACACTGTTGAATGCAGTCCTGTAAATGTGTGAATCTCAGTATGGGCAAGAGGATACAGCAATTATCATTTAGTGCTTCAGTGCTTTGGGGAATACTTCCCTACAGTGAGTTATAATTACTTCACCCTTGGAATGTTCTTGCAAGGTATTAATGTATCCAATACAAAACCTTAAAAAAATACACACAGGCAAAGATGCACAAGCCTTTATTCAGATTGTATGAATGTGGTTATAATAACATATACTGATTTATGCAGTTATTCCGTTGAAGATTAAGCATTTCTGATGCATTTGTATCTTTGTGTACTTTAAATCATGGGTCTGTATAGTGTGCAATTTACACTGCAACAGTACTCTAGTGCTTAATAGGCATGTCCCCAAAGGTACTTGTTTCTATGGCTGAAACGCTGAGACGTGTAGTGAAATAGCTACATTTTAACAAAAAAATTCTGACTAAAAGCAGGAAAAGTACAACAATGTATTTGGTTGTGGAGTATGATTGAAAGAACTTTGGTTAAATCTAGACAGATTTATATATATTCTGTAGCTTTGATTGTAATGCATTTTGAGAGTAACGCTTTCTTGGTTTATAAAAAGACTTAAAAATAAGAATGAAGAACAATAGTTCCTTTCATCAGTCAGTCAGTTGACTACAGGAGAGCCCTGCTAGTAATGTTGCTAAAAATGTCATTGATATAGAGTAATCTCTGTCCTCAACAAAATACTAAGCAAAATTGTTTTGGGTTATATCAAAAGGAAAGGAAGTAGGGGAGAGCAAAAAGAGACACATGTAACTAAGTATGCCCAATCTAACCTCTAACACACCTTGGTCCAAGACAAGACAACATAATGAATTACTTGTTATTGGATCTGGCAGAAATTATACTTTTTAAAAGAAAAGTTTGAACAGGCAGACAGTATTCCTAAAACACTTATTTATATTTATTGATACTGGCCAATGAATATAAGATAATAATTATTCAAAAAACCCATGCATATTGCATTGGTTCAGCCAAAACCAATCCATTTACATTCATTATAAAGATTAGACCAGCCTTGCCAATCCAGGACTATAAAAGAATAAATATTTTAACAGTTTCAAACTGAGTAGGGGTGGTAAACCAAATATTACAATATTAAATGTGAATTCAGAATCTGAACGATATACTGTATGTTTAGACATTTTCGCTTTTCTAGTTAATGACAGAAGAAACGTTGTGTGAGGGCCCAAGAAAAAGGTTCCTTAAAGTGAAAACGATACCCCACATCACAATTACATTATCAATATTGTTGGAAATTCAGCTGGAAAAGGGGACATTTAAAAATAATGGAGTGCTAGGTGCAACAGTAGTTATCATTCCTGTCTTGTGTCACTGGGGTCAGAACACTGTGTCAGTAGTTTCTATATTTTTCCATGCCAGTATTTCCTCCTACACTTAAAAAAAAAAAAAAAAAATGATGCAACAAGTTAGCTGGCTCTTGATGCCATTGATCCAAGTTCATGTGTGTGAAAGTAATAGGGGCCTTAGATTGTAAGCTCCATTGGGGCACAGACTGTTGTGAATTAATGCAATCTCTCTAAAGCACTGCACAAAAAATGCCGATACAATATAAACAGAGAGTTTAAAGCCCCCATAACAATATCCCAATACTACTTTGACAATACAAAATTATTTGCCCTTCTAGTCTTCTTCACCTGTAAAAGTAGCCCTAAGGTGCTCCCCACAAATCATACCACAAGCAATACAGAGGTTTTATACATTGAGTTGTCACAGAGCAGGAGTGCCCATACTTTACTAATGTGGGGTTTATTTTTAATGACGTCGTCCCACTATGATTCATAAAAGCATTGTTAACATTCTGTTCTGTGCAAATGTTACTTAAATATTGTATTGATTTATGAGAGAATTTATATTGCTATATTTAACACTATTTAACTATTTCTTATGTAACATTAACATAATAATTATTTGAATACATACAGACAAATACAAGAGGTCCTCTGCACTCAACCCATTATCAATATATTTAAG
>CM044445.1:87773321-87795713 GCA_024363595.1 Xenopus borealis
TTGACAGTGTCTTGAGATCTACTGATCACCAGCTAAATGTCTACTGGTAGATCCTGATCTTACTTTTGGGCACCACTCTCATAGAGTTTATGGGGGGTCATCTACTGTATATTATATTGTCATTTATTCTACCATGTGTTATACTTGGATTTGGCCATGGGCAGTAAGAAGGGTTCTATGTAGAAAATGTGTTTAGATAGCCTCACCAAACACAACCTCCATCTATGCCAGCTACCAAAAATGATACAAAGCATTATTTTCACATATACCAGCCACACAGATACTGATTATAATATTCATCTTGAAAATACGTGTTGTAAAAAGTTTTTTTTATTATTAATAGGAGGAGAAGGGCTACAATCAAATACAGAAAACAACACAGAAAATGCTGAAAAGTCCCGCTGCCAGTCATGTACCTCCACTTTTCTTAAATTTGTCTGGGGATTTCTCATAATTCTGTCGGTGTCATCCTCTTGGGTTGGAACCACGCAGATCATCAAAATTACTTACAAGAACTTTTACTGCCCCTTTTTCATGACCTGGTTTTCAACAAACTGGAACATAATGTTTTTCCCAGTGTATTATTCGGGACATTTTGCAATGGCACAAGAGAAGCAAACAATGTTACAAAAGATCAGGTGGGTCTTGTTGTGCACTCTCAAAGGATGGCTTCATGATTCACATTTACAGAGCATTGACGAAGCATTCAAAATTATTTAAAATGACACAGCAAGGGCTGGTTTTAGGAGAGATTAAGGGCCTGGAGTTTAAAATTATGAAAGGCCCATTCTTCAGAATATTTTATGCATAGGGAAACTGTGTAGACACTATTTACAAGAAAGATTACAGTACATTTATATTATTTAGCACAATTATTTCAATACAGTCACACACATTAATTTCAGTACATTATCACAAAAGCAAGTCTTTTACTTAATAACAGTGTTGGTTTGGTCCTTTGCTTTCAGTATCAGAGACTTGCAGGTCTTAATGATGAGCATCTTTTTGCAAAGGCAAAGAAAGACACTCCGATAAGGGAAACCAGGTTTATTACTGATTAGGGATGCTAAGCCATACGCGTTTCGGGAATTATTCCCTTAATCGTGGGCCTAAGATGATGATGCCTATGCTTAAGCGAATGATTCCCGAAACGCATAGGGCTTAGCATGCCTAATCAGTAATAAACCTGGTTTCCCTTATCGGAGTGCCGTCTTTCTTTGCCTTTGCAAAAAGAGGCTCATCATTAAGACCTGCAAGTCTCTGATACTGAAAGCAAAGGACCAATATTGTGTAAATGATATGTAATATTGTGACATAATCGGAAGTAGGCGTGATCAGAAAAAAGGAGTAAAAATCACTATTGAGAAGACCCGCGGCCCGAACCAACACTCGCAAACCCGCAGAACTGCCAACCCGTGTCTATACCCAGACCCGGAACTTCTACCCGCAACCCGTAGGTTACCTCAGGTTTTTGCAGGTAACCCACTGGTACCCAACCTGCTGCAGGACTCAAGCTCATGTTTTCTTGAGCAGACATTATATCCAAAGCTATTGTTATACTAATATCTACAATTTCATATTGGTATATATACTTTATATATGTGAGTGTATAGTTGCACTGGGCTTCATTTGGAGGGGATGAACTTGATGGTGTTTTTTCAACCCAAATTAGCTATGTAAATATGTAACAAGCAGTAAGTAAACGTTCATGGATATGGACATGGGGTCTAGGTGTACAGGCTACAAACAGTTTGAGAAGATAACACACTACATAACAATAGATAGCAGTAGGCACTGACAGGTGCATCACATATACGTATAAAGCTCTTTGTGTCATATTTTTGCAATAAAGTAAACATTTATTTTATTTGTATGCATGTTAATGGGATCTGTGAGTGTCTGTTACCATGTTTTGGTATGTTCTACAAGGGGTGCCCTGCATATTTTATAGGTGTATATATTTTTAACCTTCTTAGGGAATGTAGTCGGATTTTCGGTGAAGATGGCTTGACCTTGAAACTATTTCTGAAACGAACGGCCCCTTTTTCCATCCTGTGGACTTTGACCAATTATCTGTACTTATTGGCTCTGAGGAAGCTTACTGCTACAGATGTCTCAGCTCTCTTCTGTTGTAATAAAGCATTTATGTTCCTACTCTCATGGATTGTGCTGAAGGACAAGTTCATGGGTGTACGGGTAAGATCACTTTTTTCCCTTTGTTTTTATTCCCTTAATATTGTGGTTCACAAATATTGAGCCTTCTATCCCAGACAAAGAACCAGAGCAATGCATGAAGTGCCCAGACTCAACTGCAATAAGATTAGGAGTGAATGTTTTGGATGCTCTTGAAATATTATAGCAGTGCCACTATAACGACACTCTTTTGTGTCCTTGTTATGCGCTAAAGGGGCCTAAAAGTAGACATGAACCCAATGTACCCAAGAATTTCGTCTGTAAGGGATACTAAACAAAACATTTTAGATCCCAGTAAAAGTACCTGTACCTCAAGGGACCCACTGTAAAATAATAAAGCTGTACATGAGTAACGTAATGATTTGATGGCATTATGTGGTCTTCTGCTGGTTATTGGGGTAATATAGATGTTATTTAGGGTCTGAATAAATATTTTGCAAGGCAGCACACAGCAGGCATCTCAGCTGGGTTCCAAATAAACAGGTGAGGAGTGTATGGGTAAAAAGGGAAGCTAACTGGGGACAACAAGAAGGAGGTGGTCACTGGGCAGTATTCTGGGTTTAGAATAGATGGGTAATCTAGGAGACTTAATAGCAAAATATTAAGCACTGGGAAAAGCTTTCTTTCATGGGCCCTTTTGCATTTTGGTAGTGTTGGTGTTTAGTATTTATTTGCAATAAAAATGCAAAACACCATGCATTTTAAACTTTGAACCTTCACCTTTGTGAGCAGCAGATGTTTTTGCGGTGCTACATTGGAAAGTGGAACATGGACAGAAAAGCCCACTAATGTCACAAGCCGATGGTATACTAGAAAGATACAGATTTAAAGGGATTCTAATAGAACCAGTTAACTTTGTGGGAACCCTTTACTTTATATGTAATGACCCCCCCCCCCAAAAAAAAATAAGCTGCAGTTGGCTCCAGCATTTTTGGTTGTTTTGTGATACCAACACATGAACTAAAATGTAACGGGCAAACTGAGCAGCATCAATTCATCAGTTCTAGACATGTTCTCGTTGCATACACTTCCTAGCTCATTTGTAGCCTGAAGCCAAACAACACGCATATTCTATTTTTATTAATGCATCTTTAAGAAAATATTTTTTTCCTTCTTTTTTTCTGACTTTCAACCTGCGAAACAAGATAGTTTTCCAATTAAATGCCATTAAATGATTTAATACAGATTGTTGTCGATAATACAGATGTGTTGTTGTTGGTCATATTTTTGTGCGTAATCTATGTACACCCATTTTCTTGCACAGCGCTGTGGACTATGTTGGCCCTTTCTAAATATATGTTAATAATAATAAAATAAAATAATGAATGTATGTTTTATATTTTAAATGTTTAAAACATTTGTGACTATGAAGTTTTTTAACTGTGGACCCTGTGTTTTATTCAAACCTTTATATTAGCCTCACTGCACTTATAGGTACATACATTGTACTGTCCAAACATGGAATTTAAAACATTTTATTTTAACATTTTAAAGGATAAATAACCCTTCCTCTTTAATTGCTAGGCCACCAACACAGTGCCACATTTAAACTCCTAAATTGCATCACCCCACTGGCTAAGTTTATGGGCCCCCCATTCCTCCTAACCAAGTGCATAGCTGTGCATGAGTGTTAGCAGCTGCTTTGTTTAATGCAACAATTCTAGACTTTGTGAACCCCATGCATGCACTGATCTGACAAGTAGAGGAGTGGGGTGGAATTGGGGTGAAAATTGTACCCCATAAAGATGGTGAGTGGTCAGTCAGACTCTGAGACTTGCTTTTTACCATCCTTCTCTTGGCATTAATAAGCCTATATTGCTCTAATGATAATTTTGTGCTTCTCAGATAGTTGCTGCAATAATGGCAATCACAGGAATCGTCATGATGGCGTATGCAGATGGTTTCCATGGTGACTCGATTATTGGTGTTGCTTTGGCTGTTGGTTCAGCTTCAGCCTCAGCTTTATACAAGGTATGTTGTATACTGTTATTCTTTGTGGTAATTTTAATACACAGCAAAATGTGTGTAATTGTTCCTCCATTGGTTTGAATGATAATGGTCATGATTAAAGTGTATTGCCACCGAAATACTGAGTGGGAAATGCACCATAGCCATGTTACCATGTTCCAAAGAATATATACATATATATGTATGTAATGTTTCACAAGTGAAAATGCTTTACACGGTAGACAATATACAGTGTATTGTATATGTTTGAAACAGAAAAATCAGTTGTTTGTGTTCAATACTTTCAATATTTCTGCTGCCTATAAGGGTATTCAGTCTTATTCTCTTTATAATTTTAGGTGTTATTTAAGATGTTTCTTGGAACCGCCAACTTCGGAGAAGCAGCACATTTTTTTTCCACATTGGGGTTCTTCAACCTCATCTTTATTTCATGCACACCAGTTATACTGTATTTTACCAAAGTAGAATATTGGTCATCATTTTCTACTTTGCCTTGGGGTTATCTGTGTGGAGTTGCAGGTCTGTGGTTCGGTACGTTTTTTTCTGTGCATTTTACATAAAGTATAAATCCAGCACTTACCAGCACTAGAAGCCAGCCTGTAGGTTTTTGGTAAGGTAGATGCCGGTTTAAAATTTCCCCTGGGTGTGGGTGTGACCTACTTTCCCACTTATCTGATTGCTTGGGGGTAACAGTGGCTCTCTGAATTAGATACATAAATGATTTGCTTGGAAGGAAGTGTTTGGGAACTTGAGGAATTTGTTGCCTGACTAAATGTTATCTCAGTATTAAAGTGGCCTATAACTGCCATACATATTCTTTTAAATCTGAAGATCCTGAAGGAGGGTTCTACTTTGGTAAATGAGTTATCTAGAAAGAAAACATCTATTTTCAAAATACTTTATTTAAAAATGTCAGTGGATTTGTAAATGTAATTGCTAATGCAACACTAGCAACCAGGCATCAGTTTTAAAGAGAAACTGGAATATGAATAGGAGAGGGCAATCCATAAAAGAACCCCAAGTATTACACCAGAAAAAATTTGATGTAAACTTTTTTTTTTTCCTTTTCAGCATTTAACATATTAGTGAATGTTGGAGTTGTTCTGACATATCCAATTCTGGTTTCTATTGGAACAGTTCTCAGTGTTCCAGGCAATGCAGGTGAGCTTTCTTGAACATGTCATATGTTCAAATCAGTGTTGATAAACACCATAAAGCAGTGTTTTTTTCTAATATATTCTGTACATATATATTCTATGCAAGAGACATAACAAGGCACAATGGGTGGGGGGACCTCTAGAATGAAACAAGATGCTGCCAGCCTAGAATGAAGAAAAAATCAGTAGAAACAGTAATATTGGTGCTGGTCAAGAGTGGAAAATGCAAGACAGTACTTTCCAGGAATAAGGCCAGACCTTAAATGAAATAAAGCAGATAGGAGAAAATAGAATGCAATAGGCAGGAGATGGCCTTGTGAATGGGGAAATGCATTTGACCAATATTTTTTGCTATCATGTCATGTCCAAACGCATGGGCACCATGGCATTAGCTTATGGCCATCATCAGGACTGGATTTTATAATCATGTGTTCTTAGGCCAGTATAGAAAATCTTCCCCCCTGACCCTGCCTTGTTATGTGACCATGCTTCCACTAGCACACATCACCCTGCTTTCTTCTCCATAAACCTGTCCTGGCTGCTTTGAGCACATCAAAGGGAGAGCTGCACTGTGACCTGGTGTTGGTGTTCAAATGTGTGGTTATGTTCCTTCTTTCACAATCAGTAAGTAGGTAGCAGAGCAGCTTGCCACCCCTAAAGCTTTTCCACCATAGATCTGGGCCTTTGTGGTCTTCCCACAAATCCAGGCCTGGCCATAATGTATGGTAGAAGGTAGAATACAACAGAAGATTTGAGGGACTGTTTAACGCTCATGGAACACCAGATCTCAAATTAGGCAACCAAAGGAAGCAAAATTAAGTATTATGGGCAGACTGATTTGCATATTTAAATTTGGAAAACAAGGGAGAACGAGAATCCTTGTTTCTGTGACAAAATTCACGTGATTTTCTGGATCCAGATTCAGTGGTTGTCCGAATCTGAATCCTGCTTAAAAAGGCACAATCTGCACTGAATCCCAAACCAAATCCTGGATTCCGTGCATTCCTAGTTGGTACAGGTATGGGATCTGTTCTCCACAATGCTCATGACCTGGGGTTTTTTCTGATAACGGATGTTTCCATAATTTGGATCTTCATACCTTAAATCTACTAGAAAATCATGTAAACATTAAATAAACCCAATAGGCTGGTTTTGCTTCCAATAAGGATTAATTATATCTTAGTAATGACAGAGAAAAAGGAAATCATTTTAATAAATCTGAATTATTTGATTATAATGGAGTCTATGGGAGTCATCCTTTAAGATCTTTCTGGGTAACAGGTTTCTGGATAATGGATTCTATACCTGCATATTGAATATTGGATGTATAGAGTGTGGAGTATACAGTATTTCTTAAATTCCAATGCAATCTCATGTGGAGAAGTTAGCATTAGCTCCAATATAAGATATTAAGAAAGGCTGTTTTTGTTTCTATATGCAGCTGTCTTACTAGCAGCATAGTATATCAGTAACATTTGTTTTTGCTTAGTTCTTTTTTATGAAGATTAAGCTGTCTAAAGTTGTCCTCTTAGTATGAGTGTGAGGATGAGGGTATGTAATGTAGTGATTCTGATTGTACCAGTCCTGTCTCCTAGTCTTGTAGATTGCCCATTTAATAAATTTTTAACATCTGTTTGTGCTCTTGCCTCACAGCCATCGACCTGCTGAAACACGAAGTGATTTTTAGTGTTGTGAGACTGGGGGCAACTATTATCATTTGTCTCGGATTCCTGCTTATGCTGCTCCCTGAGGAATGGGATGAGATAACTCTGCGCTTCATTAACAGTTTAAAGGAGAAGAAATCAGAGGAACACACAGAGGACATTGCAGAACCCAGCGTACACACAAGGAGCAGAAGTAGAGCTAATGGCACAGTATCTATACCACTGTCTTAGAGCTTGACCAATTCTTTTGCACGTGAATGTATATTCTGTGAATATAATTTAATTATTTCACTAATAGTAATGTATTACAACAGTATTAATCTGCAATGTGTTCAACGTTCAAGACACTGGGATAAAGTTTACATTTATATATATATAGTGTAAATAAACATAGTAATAAAAGTTTTTCATAGAAAATAATGTATTTTTTCCAGTGTATATTCCAATCATTTTTATCCATTTTGCTCTTCAAGGACTTGAGAAAGCTTTGTTGGATTACTAGAACACACAATTACGATTTGGCTACTATTCTGCCCTTTAAAGCTGTTTTTATGGGGGTTCAGCCAGAGGCAATGGTCCACGGCTTCAGCAATGCACTGGAAATGTATCTGCTGACTGTACAGTTGGAGCAGCAGTGCCCACTGTAGCAGTGCATGTAACCTCTGGAAAGGGACTGTGATGGCAGGTATAGTAGGGAGAGATCTTGCCCATAGTAGCAGTGGGGATAATAGCCTCTGGGAAGGGACTGTGACTATGGATAACAGGTATAGTAGAGAGATGGTGCCTGTAGTAGCAGTGGCATTATAGTCTCTGGGAAGGGACTGGCAATGTGGGATAGCAGGTATAGTAGGGAGAGATGGTCATGGTGCCTATAGTAACAGTGGATAATAGTCTCTGGGAAGGGTCTCTGACTGTGGGATAGCAGGCATAGTAGGGAGAGATGGTGCCTCTAGTAGCATTGGGGGTAGTAGCCTATGGGAATGGCTACTACCCCCTATTTATGGGAATGGAATGTAGCTATTTTATATATAGTAAGGTGAGATTGTGCCTATGTGGGCAGAAGAACTATGAAGGGACTCTGGGATTAAAGGTAGTATTGGATGAGATGTATTTCATAACACAGTATATCAATATTACTCAACCTTCTGCTCCTGAAACATAAACATTGGCCATACACTATTTATCTGGCTCTTAAGCCAAATGATTGGATCACAATGAAGGGGACAGACCACTGTGGAGAGAGAGCTGCATCAACAAGCCTATGTGGTTCTCAACCCCAACAGCCTGTATCTCCATCATTGTGATCCGATCATTTAACCCTTCTGCCTCAAGGTGGGCAAATCATGGAAAGATCATTTTGGTTGATATCTAGTCACTACCTTATTCTTTTCTTTAACTATCTGCCAAAAGTCAGTGGATTTGTGGTTTTGTAGGGTAGAATAGCCTCCTACGGAGTTAGGGCTTAGGTAAATACTGAGACCACAGTCCCGGGTGCTCTGCCTTCTCCAATCTTTGTGGTGTCCCAGCTCAGAAACTAATTAGGTAGTAGAAATTGGGACAACTCCACCTCTCTTTCTCTTCTATTTTCCATTTCCTTTTATGAACCGAAGCTTTGAGTAATTTTTAATCTTATCCTATTTATTGGTCAATTTATTTACCGGATTTTAATCAACTAGCACCATTAGCACTGTAGTTGTGATGGTTCAATTAAGACAATTACATTATATCTGATACTGGTCTGAATTTGATTGGGACCTAATCATTAATTTTGTCCTTTTTAACGGAATGAATTAATTTATGATTTATCTATTATAATCAAAATGAATCATGGATTATTGATAGCACTGCACTTTATAAATTAATTAATTTGGTACCAGGCAATTGTTTTTATTAGCAATTAATGAATTGAAGGAATCATCGTTGCACAGCACTTTAATACTAGCAATTAATTGAATTCAGCAATATTAATAAATTTCATCACTTGCACTATATAAACCTATAAACAATTGATTTAGGGGTTTCTTTCCAAATATCGATTGAAAAAGGTTGGCACAAACTGGATCACTCTCCACAATGTAGTTTAAAAATGTATTTATTTAGAACGGCAACATCCCATTTGGAGCTTGAAGCACTATACATTGGAGCTTGAAGCAGTATACAAATTATTTATGTATATAATTTCTTTCCAAATGCAGTTTGCATTTTTTATCGAAACGATATCACCTTAAGGGGAATCAGACATATAAGGAAATTAGTAATTGACCAATTATATGAGTAATTAAGCAGAATACTTCTTTTACTCTTTCTATATAATCTAGTCAGTGTCTATCAAACCTGCCCAATTGGCATCTGCCCCACTTTCGAACAGATATTGGGTGGGCCTATCTGAGGGCCCTATACATGGGCCATTAAGCTGCTGACTCTGTCTGTTTGCACCTTTTATGGGCTTGTCTATGGCCACCTTAATTCCTCATACACTCACCTAACTGGAGGCAGTGAGGAGATGCTGGAAGTTACAGTTCATCAACAGCTGATTTGGCCCAGATCCTTGCCTCCAATATAAAGGTCCTGTTTGTGCATGTGCCATTAGTTAGTGGAACAGTGCAGGATGGAGATACTTGACATAATATAACAAAACATCTAGACTGTTGAGGTCAGGGCAAATGTTATCTTTCTTTTCTCTAAAAAAGACTGTAAGTACTGAGCAGGTGAACACATCTGGCAGAGCTGTAGAGCTGACCAAGTACATTCTGAAGATGATGCTGTGAGTTTGGAGTTGAATAAATTCCAGATAAAAAGTAGAGCCTGGTGCCCTAGAGTAAGTAAATGCAAAGTAGCTAGAAAACATGAAGGTAGTCTTTCCTAAAGCTTTTGAAATTAATTATGCTGGGGTAAATCATGTTACAGAACATTGCAGGGGATTTCAAAATGTGCAGCTTTGGAATACTATAAGCCTTGAATCATTTAGAATTGAGGCTATGCCAGGTTCTGGGAAGATTAGTTCAAATACTGCAATACTGTCAATGATTTCCTGTTTAACAAGGAGTGTGCTGAAATAGGGGTCATTAAGTGAGTGGGAGCAATAATGTGAAGGCCTTTGTGTGTTTTCACTTTTCTTCTTCAGAATACAATGTGAATGCTCGGGGCCTGGGGCTTTCCGAATAACAGGTCTTTCCATAATCTGGATCTTTGTACCTTAAGTCTACTAGAAAATCATGTAAAAATGTAATAAACCCAATAGGCTGCTTTTGCTTCCAACAAGAATTAATTATATCTTAGTTTGGGTCAAGTACAAGCTACTGTTTTACTGTTTTATTATTACAGGGAAAAAGGAAATAATTAAAAAAAAAATTAGTTTTTTTTATTATAACATAGTCTATGGGAGACGGCCTTTCCATAACTCAGAACTTTCTGAATAACGGGTTTCTGGATAACAGATCCCATACCTGTATGATGTAGACTGATATTCTGAAACAATTTGCAGTTGTTCTCAATTTTTTATTTTTTTCTCGTTTCTGAATTCTTTAGCTTTTTGTTTGGTACCTCTCCAGTCTGGAATTTCAGCAGCTGTCTGGTTGCTATAGTCTAATTCATCCTAGCAACCAGGCTTTGACTTGAATGAGAGACTGGAATATGAATAGTAGGGGACCAAATAAAAGCATAAGTAATAAATGTAGCAATAGCAACAAAACTGTAGCCTCACAGAGCAATAGTTTTTGGGCTGCTGGAGTCAGTGATCACCATGTAAAAAAGGCAGAACAAGAAGACAAATAATTCAGTAACTATAAACAATGTAGACTAGGTATAGGTCAATTACTTGTAAAACCAGGGGCCAGGAAATTGATCAATCATTTTGTTTCATATATGCGTATCCAGATCCATAGAAAAGTGCTGCACTGGGGAAAATTTCTGAGTAGAATCTTAGCAACTTGCTGCAGGCCCCAAAAGAACACCATTATGTCTCCCATAATCACAGAGGACAATACTATTAATACATATAACACAGATAAGTAATTTTTTTTATCAAGGAGGGGAAAAGGCCCTCTAGTCCTTTGTGTGCTGCTGTATCAGCTACTGTGAGCTGAGTCCTATCCATTTGAATGCAGAAGGTTTTTGCCTGCAGGATAAATCCCAGCTGGTTTCCCATTACAACAGTAAGTGCTTTCTGTGCACTAAGACAATGCAGCAGGCCTGTAGGATCGAATATAAATAAAACAAGCGTGTTTAAACACTACCAGCAACACTTTTCTAAAAATACTCCACTATAATGTCTAGAAGAGGGCTTCATTAAGGTCACGCCAAAATCCCTTGCTCAGGCAATATAAAGCAGAGTCTCAGCACGTACTTACCATAGAATTAATTTGAACTATATGCATTAATAATATATAGTTTAATGTTTATTTTCAACGTATTTTATTTGTTTCATTTAAATATCAGTTGTTGTTAGGAAGCCATAAATTATACAGGAGACCAGGAGGCTCCACTGCAGAGTGTGTTCAGAATGACTAATAGAGAAAATAACTTTGTGGTATTTACTGCCTCAAGGCTCTACATCAGCGAGTCAAGGGTTTTCCCTCTTTTACTGGTCAAAAGAGGCCATTTGCAGCATTGATGGTAATAGTTGGAAAGATCAGGCTGCTTCTCCTGGCACTGGTAGGGTGAAAACCTACAATTATTTTATATTTTCCTATTCAGTATAGGAAATATAACAGGAGATTATTTGGCTTCCTACAATCTCAGGTCTATAGCAAGGATGGGTGAATTGTTGATGTTTGTAATCCCCGCCATCTCACATTTGTATCCCTTTGAAGTTAAGTAATTAATCGAGCCAGTGCACATAGGTTAAGGGGATGACAAGAAATAAAAATAATAAAGTGCAGTATTTCTTAGAATACATGGACCAAAAACCTTTAGAGTTTTACCAAATGGTGATTTATAAGGCACCATTGAGGTGGTTAAAGAGCAATAGTAATTTAGAACTTCCACTACAGGAGCATATAATATAATCTTACCATGGGTGCATGGGTACTTGCAAAAAATACAATTATTCAATGTAACCATTCTCAGCAGACTGTGTAAGCTTTTGATCTGTAGGTAACTGTAGGACATATACTGTAGCACTGATAGTGTAAAATAACTTTTATTAAAAATGCACGTCCCCAACTTTTTTTTACCTGTGTGCCAAATGTAAGTGTGAAAAAAGCCAAATATGGGTTGTGATTGGCTATTGTAACCCCTATGTGGCCTGGCTGCCTACAGGTGGGTTTGTTTGGCAGTACACTTGGTTTATTTGCATCTATAACTTGCCTTTAAGCCAGGAATTTAAAAAATATGCACATGCTTTGAGGCCCCTGGTAGGTATTTTCAATAGGTTGGAGAGCAAGGGGGGATAAAAAAGCACTAAAATAATCTCACATAGACAAGTATGGTAAAAACTTTCCTTTCCATGCAATGTGGCTCACTGCTCTGGTGTCTCTGTACATCTTGACAGGCAATAGGTATTTTGGGAACACAAATGACACTTTCCATTTATGGAAGGTTAAGTGTGAACATGGTTTTCAAATTACCTTCTTTTACCTAACTTTCTTTTATCTAACTTTCTTTTATCTAACTAAAATTGGCACAAAAGCTTACCTGACCAGATGCATTTGTTAGGAAGCATAGCTAAGAGTGCAGAAACAATCCAAAATAATTCCCATGTTCCAAAAAAATGTATAAGTCATCTGAAAGGCAAATACAAGAAAGCTGCCGAGTGCCAGTATTCACAGGGCAACTCATCAGAGCAATGTTTTCAGCTGGCAACAGCTGACTAGAGTAAGCAGAACAACAGTAAATAGAAACAGGCACACCATAACACTGGACAAGCTGTGCCTTTTAAATACCTTTGGTTATAAACGGGTTACTGGAGCTGTAGTACAAAAACATCTATTGATATACAGATATTCAAGTTTAGTCTGAAACACTGGTGAGGGCAGCCTCCTCTCCACTACTCATAATAACTAAATAATTAAAGAGATTTTGTAATATTCAAAATATTCCATGTCTATAAACTGACCTGGACAACAAAAACAGCCTCTGCTTGGTGGGTGGGGGTATAGGTAAGGGACCTGCTTTTGGACTTTGGATTTGGGGTTTTCCAGATTTGGATATTCATTCATTAAGCCCACCATAAAATCATGTAAAAATTAAATAAACCTGCTTCCAGTCAGAATTAATTATATCTTAGTGGATTGCATACAATGTACAGAGTTATTATTATAGAGAAAAGGAAATCTTTTTCAACAATGTGGATTATTGGATAAAAGGAGTCTATGGGAGACAACCTTTCCATAATTCCGAACTTCCTCGATAATGGGGGTTCAGATTACAGATCCAATACCTTCACACACTTTAAGGGTGATCCTTCCAGCAGTTCTTGATCTATAACTCCAAACAGGGTTTTGCAGTTTAGAAAAGCTAGAGTCCTGCAGGAGTGTTCTCCCATCACTGAGTTACTCTCTATAAGTAAATGTTTAACTGGTCGCACGGGCATACACTGCTGTGGCATGGGACCACAGAAATCTCACATTCAGACACCTGGAAACTTCAGCTCCCACTAAGGACAAAATGTGAGCAGCCTAAAAAATTCTCCCTCACAGAACGGTCTAATTCTTTTTCTTTGACAAATGAGACAAACATTGATTTTTTTTTCCTGAAATGGGGATAAATGGATCCAAACTTAACCACAAGGTGAGAAAGGTGACACCACTGGAAAATAAAGATGAGTTTGTCTCACTGACTCAAATCTCTGGATATAATGGCTCAGATAGCTTGCCTTATTATGGAACAATGGAACAAAGGAGCCCGATATGTGAACAAAAACTCCCTCCATTAAGAGAAACTCTGTATGGACGAGGTTTAGTAGGTAAAAAAGATTTTGCATTATCAGGCAAGGGTAATTTCATAAATGCAGTGGATCCCAAATAAGGGTCTACTGGGCACTAGCATCTCAGTTTTCTAAGGGTAGTTGTCCCTAAAAATGTAATAATCTATTAGATGGTGGCAGGTTTGAGGAATATTCCTTTATGTTTTTTTCCCAAATTTATGCTACATGCTTGGTTACATCATTTTTTTATTAATTAGCTACACTTCCAGGAAGTTCAGAATTACTCCATTTTAATCAAATAGTTATTTTTTTTTTTTAAATTACAGTAGAACCCCCATTTTACGTTTTTCAGGGGACCAGAAAAAAATTATGTAAAATCAGGGAAAATGTAAAATCAAGGAAATGTGTTAAAGTAACTTTTTCTTCAAGTACAGAAAGGATATAAGCACAGGAGTCTGTTTTACTTTGAGATACAATATTTACTGTGTTAATAACAAGGGTTAAGCATTGCAGTGTTAATGTTACACTATGGGGGCATGAGCAAGATTCTCTGTCAGTCACACACACAATAAAAGCAATATGTGATTGGTGCAGGACTGTATAAGGGGCAGACTTGTTGGAATTGACCATTTACAGGTAGAACAGGCAGAATCTGGTTAGTATTTTAGACCTCTTTATTTCACAAATAACATTCATAGAGGAAAAAAAAGCAGTTTTTGGGAACATCAGGACAAAATTTGTATGTAAAATCAGGGAAAACATGACTTAATATCAGGGAAATGCACCCATTGAAATGCATTATAAATTGGTGGGACCACAAATAAAAAATGTAAAATGCGGGAAAACTTAAAATCAGGGGACTTAAAATCAGGGTTTCACTGTATATTCTTTTTGTCTTAAATGATAAAACAGGACTTGCTCCAGGACTTGATCCCAAGTAAAATATAATTAATCTTTACCGGAGGTAAAACCATCCTATTGGCTTTAATTCATGTCTGAGTGGCATTTTAGTAGATTTATAGAGATCCAGATTAAAGAAAAATCTTTTATCCAGTCCCAAGCATTTTGGATAACTGGTCCCATACCTGTATTACATAGAAATACAGGTATAGAAACTATTATCCAGAATGCTCTGGACCTGGAGTATTCCGGGAAAAGGGATCTTTCCGTAATTTGGATCTATTGTTTTGCCTCCAATAACTATGAAGGATAGTTTAGTTGAGATCAAGTACAAGGTACAGTTTTATTATTACAGAGAAAAAAAGGAAATAATTTTTAAAAACAAATAATTTGATTCAAATTGTCTGTGGAAGACGGCCTTTCTGTAATTTAGAACTTTATGGACAACGGGTTTCCAGATAATGAATCCCATTCCTATAACATATGTGAGAATAAATAAAAACATGGGATTCTATGGGATTCAATACAACAATGGAATGAGGACCCTGCTTCGAAGAGCCTGCAAAACGTCATGTAAGCAATCAATACAAGCACAGGGTTGTTATAATAAAATAATATATGCACGAGGGTTATAAGAATTTCTCCATTTTTATTGAGTTAAAGCAAATGTTACAAAACAGAAAATAAAAGAATGAAAAGACTGAGGAGGAGTGCCCTTCTATATCTCTCAATGCACTGAGGCTCAAGTATTAACAGCAGCTCAGAATAGAATAACCCATGGAGGTGGAAAGGTATGTGAAGTGCTGAATATTAGCAGACATGCACACACGTGAGCGCTGTTAATATTTCACATCTAGGAGTTAATCATTGGCGCTTTAATAAAATTACAGCTTTTCCAACACTTTCAAATGCATAGTAACCATCATCATTCTTATGCACTGCACTTAATTCCTACCCTGGATGTCTGACGCAAAAGTAGTGTAAAAAGTTAAAAGCCTCTCCTAAGAACCTTAGGAGAAACCAACACTTAAGGGACGGATTTACTAAGGGTCGAATTTTTTTGTCAGGGAATTAAAAAAATTTAGCGCAATTCGATCGATCAGTCAAATAGGGAAATTCAAATCGAATTTTCGAAGATTTTTAAACGATCAAATTTTTCTTATTCGATCTTAGGGAATGAGCCCCATCTCGGTAGGTTTAATCTGGCGAAGTAGGTGATCGAATTTAAATTTAAAGGGGAAGTATTCGACCATCGAATGTTCGAATATTTGAATAAAATTAAATTTGAATATTCGAATTATTCGAATATTCGATGGTCGAATTTGGTCAAATTTGCCTAATTGGCATATTCGAAATTTGAATTTGAATCTTTTTGAAAATTCGATCGAATATTCGAATCCTTCATGTGAATTTAGTAAATCTGGTATTTCCTGGTATTTGTATAACACGACATATTCCGCAGCACTATATAGAGATTATATATCATTCACATCTGAACCCCACCCAGTAGAGTTTACAATCTAAGGTCCCTATTACATTCACACAAAGTAGGGCAAATGATGATTATGGAGATGGAGTGACATTTCGAGGCAATTAGCAAATGGGTTGTAAATTTTTTTAATTTGTGGTTTTTGAGTTATTTAGTTTTTTAATTAGCAGCCAGTTTGCAATTTCAGCAATGTGGTTGCTAGGGTCCAAATTACCCCAATAGCCAAGCATTGATTTAAATAAGAGACTAGAATATGAATAGGAGATGGCCTAAATAGAAAGATGGGGAATAAAAATAGCAATAACTGTAAATTTGTAGCCTTACAGAGCATTTTTTTTTTTAGATGGGGTCAGTGCCTCCTATATATTAAAGCTGTAAAGAGTCAGTGGCAGAAAGGCAGAATATTCAAAAACAGAAAAATGAAGACCAATTAAAAAGTTGCTTAGAATTAGCTAGTCTATCAAATATCTCAAGAAATGCTGCAGTGGACTGAGAGAAGATAAAGCAATGATATGTCATAAGAGAGTGACAGAGAGTGTGGGAAAGTGACAAGTGGTGGGGAGGAGAGCTGCTTTGAGGTGGGGGTTGCTGAGAGGCAGAGGAACAGACATCAGTCTTACTGTGATAATACCAGTCCTTAGCAGCTACACAATAGAAGGAGAAAAAGGTTTGCCTTTAAGTTAACTTTTAGCAGAATGACTAATTGTTCGCAACTTCAATGAGTCTTAATTTTTTTTTTATAGTTTTTAAATATTATTATTTTCTTTCTTCTTCTGACACTTTCCAGCTTTTAAATGGGGGGGGTTGTCAATGACCCCATCTAAAAATTAGTAGTCTTTTCCATGTTTTGCTACTTTTTGGCTGACCAGTTTATCCCTAGGGTTCAATGACTGCCTGAATGCCCACAGCAGGGGCTTCTGGGAAATCTCTTTCAGGGAGGTGTCCTGTGTCAGAAGTGTTGTTAATGATTTACTAATCTGTTCTAGTTCGGAGGCACAAGTGGCAGTTAGTGACAGATGAGTGCTATTTTATTCTCCCTGTATTCCTGCTTACTAGGATATTTGATGACAGTAACACAGAGTTCCCCTCATCTGTCCCTCAGACACTCAGGCCACTTGTCGTTGTCAGATTTCACTGCTCACTACTGCTCTTCATTACACTTCATAGTGATTTGTTTTCCCTGCTTCTTTAGTAAAACAGTTGTTCACCTATGAGTTAATGTTTGGTATGATTTTTCATTATTTGTGGTTTTTGAGTTATTTTATTCAGTGATTCACCAACTTGCAATCTGGTTCCTATGTTCCAAATGACCCTAGAAACCATGCACTGATTTGAATAAGAATAGAATATAAATAGTAGAGGGCCTGAATAGAAAGATGAGTAATAAAAAGTAGCAACAACAATAAATTATAGAGCATAATGTCGATATTTGAAGGCTCTAAAGAGTCAGAAGAAGCAGAAGGCAAATAATTAATATAAAAATAAATAAATAATGAAATAAATTGAAAAGTTGCTTAGAATTGGCTTTTCTACAACATACTAAAAGTTAAATCTTTTTGATCTCATTTTAAAGTACAGTTTAACAGACTGGCAAGAAACTTCAAAAAGGGCAGACACAGCTTTGAAAACAGTCCGTCTAGTGATTAATTCAGATACAAGTGGTCAGATTCACTTAACAGCCAGCTATTTATCTCCAAATTTATGTGACTGTTTAATGAATAAAGTCCGACCAAACTAGAATACACAGATGGACCTTATTTATTATTTAAAAATCCCAATTTAATGGGATCGGGGACAAACACGAAAAAATTGAGCAAAAATCTAAATCGCTCAAATTTTTTCTGACTCTTTTCCCGAAAAGTCAGAATTTTTTCGGATTTTTGTCCAAAATTTACGGATTTTTCAGGCTAATTCAAGCGCAGACCACAAAACTTCCAAATAGGATAGGGACTTCTCCCATTGACTTATATACAACCTTGGAGGTTTTTTTTTGTTCCAATAGCAATTTGGATTTTACAAATAAACCTCAATTTTTTCAAGTTTTTGGCATTCAGACTTTTATAAATAACAAATGTATAATTAGCAAGCCTGGTGTACAACAGTGATTTGCAGATTCAGTTCTATTCTGCCCATACATTTGTAGCTTTCGGGTTCTGCATCTAGCAGATAGTTGTTGTTATAACGACCAAGCGTTGCATTGTGAAAAGTGCCATTTTCACTGGATGTTTTGTCAATGAAGCAAATTTTTCCCAGAGTAATAGTGCCTGCTGCAAATCAGAGTAAAAGCAATGGCACAATTCCTTCACAACCATAAGAGAGCTAGAGTTAAGCCAGGCATTACATCAGAAAACAGCTAATAATAAATAATAGTTATAGCAAAAATCATACTAAACAGGCTACATTTATTTTTCTTTTTAAAAGCTGTTTAAAGGATGTCATTGGCTTGATAGAGTAGCCAGTTCCCTTTAGAGTGAATATCTGGCTGGGTTTATGTGCCCTTAAAGCTGGCCATAGACGCAACGATCCGATCGTACGAATCCTTGATTCGTACGACTTTCGCATTGTGTGTGGAGTGTTCCGACATTTGTCGTGCCATGCTGATCGGTCGTTTGGACGATCGGCCAGGTTAGAAAATTTCTGTCGGCTGGCGATAATATCTTTGCGTCTATTGCAGATCGTACGATTTTCAGTGGGAGACCGTCACTAGGTTTTTAATCGTATAACTGTAGTACGATCCTTGTCAGGGGCAGAACGTCAGCTATCTGTGCTTTTTACTACTTTAGTTGATCTGAAGGTTAGTGGCAGGTCGGGAGATGCAAAGATCCGATCGTTGGAATCATCTTACTATCGGATCTTTGCGTCTATGGCCAGCTTTAGAATTTGGAGATAAATGCTGATATAAAAAATTGAATCTCCAAAGGAAACATTCAGCACTTTTTAATTCTCTAAATGTCAACAGTGGATCTATTTGACTTTTTCCCTGTGCTATCTCAAAAAAATTAAATGTAATAATATTATTATTAATAATAATAATAATAATAATAATAAAAAATAAATTAATGTAAATTCATAAATAAATGTAATATTACTACAACTACTACTACTAATAATAATAATAATAAATAAATGAATGTAAATTAATTATTTGTCTTTAGAAGCTTGACCCAGTGGTACCACCAAGCCTAATGTCTGCCCAGCAAATCATCAAAAAGCAAGAGCAAACTTCTAAAAAGGCAGGTGCTGGGTGATACCAATGTTTATAGAATTTTTTGTTTATGTTGTCTGCTAGCTTTACTTTATGAGAGACAGACATTTAAAAAGGGATCCAAAAACTGGAGAATGGGTCTCCAGTAGAGTTACAACTGCTTTGTGTCATGTATTCCGACCTGCAGGCTTATAGTAGGTATGTAATGTTTAAATTGCTATTGCAAACAGGAGTTTTCTCGCTTACATATAACACTTCTGAGTTACACTTAAATCCTATACACCAAGGGGCCTATTTATCATTCTGTGTAAAAAGTGGAGTACCGGTGATGTTGCTCAGAGCAACCAATCAGCAATTAGATTTCAACAGTTATAGAATAAAAACAAGGATCTGCTAGAGCAACATCATGGTAATACTTCATTCACTTTGTACACAGCAAGATAAATAGACCCATTAGATGGAGTCCTCACATATATTACTTGAGGATGGCTACCCTATGAATGAACTATTACTTGTCTAGAAGCCCTTGACATTCATTAATTCATTTAAAGTGAAAAGGAGCTTTTAATTTATTATCTTGATGAAAGTTTTTGGTTTCGGACAAACACTAAAAAATTATTTAGTAAATGGTTTCATTTCACCAACACTTTCATAAATACATAGTACAGTACACATGCACATGAGAAGTAGCTCAGAACCAGCAGCAGCTGGTCAGGGAAAACTGTTTCTAAAGATATTTTCAGTACTAAAACCTGGTGAGCTGAACTTTTGACTCTGTCCCTACAACCTTTGTTGAAGGGCAAACTCAGCTGGATAAGCAGGCTGAACATACAAACCTAGAATTCTAAGTATAACATTTAAGTTAGTATTGCAGCAAAAACTATAAACAGATAAGGTCAAGACATATGCTGTGATGCATCGGCTCTTCCAGACATAGGGGAAAATGCATCAAAGAGTGAAGTTTCGCCACTAGAGGGATTTATCAATGGATGAAGTGAAATTTCACCCTTTGATAAATACGCCTTCAAAAATCTCATAGAAATGAATTGAGAGCTGCGGAATTTCCCTCTAGTGGTGGAACTTCACTCTTAACTTCACTCTTTGAGAAATATACCCCATAGTGCCTCCAAACTGAAAAGAGTAGGAAATTCTAAGACAAACATGGGAATACAATTAGAGCTGAATATGTCACCCTGGGACATACCCTACAATAATCTCTGGATTAAATATTGGATATTCATATCATATACCTTACTAACTTCCTTTATCCACAGATTCCTTTGTAAATAAAAGATCCCGCTAAGATTTTCTGCTTCAGCTGTGAATAATACTGTACAGAACGATAAAGTTTCCCTTTTGCTGACGCTGCACGCATTAAAGATCTTTCTGTATTGATGGCTCACTAACTTTTTTCAATACATGCTTTGCTTTACACTTGCACTAAACATAACTGATATGCTGCTTCGGGTAAAACAACTGTTTGTAATATATTGCTTGTGCAACGTAATCATTCACAATCACAGGCCGAACTAAAGAGGAACCTCAATAGAAAGGATAAAATCAATAAACAGAAAGAGAAAACAACCTGAGATAATGAAGATTTCCCCAATGTGGTGCATGACTTTAAAGGGAACCATAGTGAGTTCTAGAATTACAAGCAAAAAAAATCATTCTTTGGGGTAACTAATTAGCAACCAAATTATCAGGTAGCTTTTACTGGTCACCTGTTCGAAGGCAAATATCTTATTATTTATTTCAATACCCCTTTTGGGGACACATTTTCCTTTGCACCAAGGATTGCTTTCTGTTATAAAGAAAACTTTAAAGATACATTGATTAAAGTTATTGCCATTGCTGAACATTGATTGTTGAAGGAAAACTACAGGGCAGCCCCTTATTGCTCCTTTTAAGGACATCAATTCTTCATTGTGTGTCTTTATACATTAATCCAAGCCTTAGAATCTGGGCAGTGGGGTATATGGGCTTGTCTCAGGCGCTAATGTCATTTGACCTGGCACTGCCTGTAGCAGCTCTGGGAAGGGAAAGTGAGTACAAGATAGCACGTATAGTCTGTGTTAGTATTGTCCAGCCCTTAAGCTGTTGTTGAAGCTTAACACCCATAACCTACCCCCAACAAATACCCAATGTCAACAGGCCTACCAGGATACTGGTTCAAATCTTGGTGGACCCCAAATTGGGTGGGGCTTTCATACAGTTTCAAGTCCTACTGTTGTATTGGACCTTGCCCTGTAGCTACATATATAAATAACATTTATATATAAATAACATTTAAATTGCAACTGGGTGCACAAAGAGCTGGGTGTACCTCTCATGCATGATGAGCTGTACCACTCCTGGATGCCTCTGTTAACTTCTCAAATAGGTGAGCAATTCAGTATGTAAAGGAGAAGTAAGCTCAGCAGAAATTAAACCTCAAAGGTAGAGTATGTTTACTGGCCTGACCATACATATAGTCTTACAGTTCTTTGTGTTTCTTGGTTAACCCAGCAGCTGTACTGTGTTTATATCCCAATGTGCTTGTGATGTGCTGCTGTTGGTGACAGAAGTACAGGATCTTTATTTCATGCACTTGACTATGGTGAAATGAGTGGTCACAAAGGGGTTAACTGGGGTGCAGAGTTAAAAGTGGGGCCTTGGTCCCTTCTGTACTGAGCTGAGGAGGGCAGTAGCTTTCAGTACTGGAACAATAGTAGTAATATAAGTGCCTACTAAATGTCTCCAGATTGGCCTGCTAGTGGTTGTCCCTTATCATCGGGTTCTCCAACAGTCCGACAAAATTTGTTTCAACATTTGTTTTAATGAAAACCACATAATTAAATGGAGTGAAATGGTGAGACATCAGGACAAAGTAACATACATAGTGGTATAGTTAAAGTTACATAGTTACATAGTTACATAGTTAAATTGGGTTGAAAAAAGACAGAGTCCAT
>CM044445.1:87830793-87857667 GCA_024363595.1 Xenopus borealis
CCCCATCTAAAAAATAGTAGTCTTTTTCCATGTTTTGGCTGACCAGTTTATTGCCTGAATGCCCACAGCAGGGGCTTCTGGAAAATCTTGTTCAGGGAGGTGTCCTGTTTCAGAAGTGTTGTTAATGATTTACTACCAATCTGTTCTAGTGCAGAGGCACAAGTGGCAGTTAGTGACAGATGAGTGCTATTTTCTTTATCCTCCCTGTATTCCTCCTTACTAGGATTTGATTTGATGACAATAATACCGAGTTCCCCTCATCTGTCCCTCAGACACTCAGGTCACTTGTCAGATTTCACTGCTCACTACTGCTCTTCATTACACTTCATAGTGATTTGTTTTCCCTTCTTCTTTAGTAAAACAGTTGTTCAACTTTGAGTTAACATTTAGTATGGTGTAGAGAGTTATATTCTAAGACAATTGTTAATTGGTTTTCATTTTTCTTTTTTATTATTATTTTTTTTTTATTATTATTTGTGGGTTTTTCTTATTTTGTTTTTTATTTAGTAACTCTTCCATTTGCAATCTGGTTGCTAGTTTCCAAATTACCATAGCAACCATGCATTAATTTGAATAAGAGGAGGAAATAGGTGAGGCCCTGAATACGAGTATTAAAGAGTATTGAAAAGTAGCAATGACAATAAATTACAGAGCATTTAGATGGGGTCAGTGCGCCCATTTGAAGGCTGGAAAGAGTCAAAAGAAGAAAGCAAATAATTAAAAAACTATAAAAAAATAAATAAATAATGAAGACAAATTGAAAAGTTGCTTAAAATACGTTTTTTCTATAACATACTAAAAGTTAACTTAAAGGTGAACCTCCCCTTTAATTCTAATTTTCAAGTCCAGACTGGCATGCAACTTTAAAAAAGGTTAGACGCAGCTTTGAAAACAGTCCATCTAGCCTGGTGTGTAATAGTGACTTGCAGATTAAGTTCTATGCTGCCCATACATCTGTAGCTTTCTGTTCTGCATCTAGCAGATAGGTGCATATTTGTTACTGATATAATAAGGACAATTTATAAGCAGCAGTTTTTCCCAGAATTATAGATAAATAGTGTCTGCCATAAATGCAACTAATCAGAGTAAAAGCAATGGCACAATTCCTTCACAGCCATATGAGTGAGTTAGAGTTCAGCCAGACATAACACCAGAAAGAAGCTAATAAATAATAGCTATATAGCAGAAATCATACTAAACAGGTTGTATTTCATTTTCTTTTTAAAAGCTTTTTAAAGACTTGATAGAGCAGCCAGTTCCTTTTAGATTGAATGTCTAGCTGGGTTTATGTGCCCTGTAGTATTTGGAGAGAAATGCTAATAAAAAAAAATGATCTCCAAAGGAAACATTTAACTTGTTTGAATATCTCTAGATGTCTGCATTGGATCTGCTTGACTTTTTCCTGTGCTGTCTCAAAACTGCAAATGAATTATTATTAGTGGTACTGCCAAGTCTAATGTCTGTCTAGTGAAATATCAAAAAGCAAGAGGAAACTGCTGGAAATGTAGGTGCTGGGTGATACCAATGTTGATATAATTATTGGTTTATTTTGCCTGCCAGCTTTACTTTATGAGAGACAGAAGTTCAAAAACCAATCTACTGTTTGCTACATGGGCCTCCAGTAAAGCTACGCCTGTGTCATGTCTTCAAACCTGCAGGATTATAGTAGGTGTATAATGTTTTCCATGCTATTGCAAACAGGAGTTTCCTAACTTACATCTAACAATTCTGGGTTACACTTAGACCCTACACCAGGGGTGTCCAACCTTTTGACTTCCCTGGGTCACCTGTATATTAAATAGACTTATTATATTATTATTACTACTAACTGGTCAATGGGCAGAATCCCCCCTCCTGCTACTCCTATATCCTTTGCGACATGACGTTTCCTCGGGAACCAAGGGTTTCAAGCTGGGCCGCATTCATAGCTTGGCTGCAAGTATGTATAGCCCTTACAAAACCCAAATTTGCATTTTCACCCTGCACTGTTTATTCCCTTACCCCAGCCTAGACTGGTCATGGAATCTGCCAACCAGGGCCAGAACTAGGGGCAAAGCTTGAGGGGCACCAGGCAGGTACCTCATATGCAACCTACCCTAGTCTGACAAGTGTTTCCCCAGTGAAAAGGGAAAGTGGGTGCACTCTGAAGTCAACACGCACCCTCAGGTGCTCTCACCCACAGCTGGGGGCGAAGTGGCAGGCTGTGCCAGCTGGGGCACCTAGCCGGCCTAGCCTGGCACTGCTGCCAACTCCATTGTGCTTTTCAATGGAGTATACTGACGTATGTATATGTAAGCTTCAGGCTATTCAAATGGTTTTAACTAGTTGAAGGGAACACACTATAAAACTTGTAATTTTATCCATGAGTGTAGAGTGAGATACCTTTTTGATGTTGCAACAAAACGGTTTTTAAAATCTTCCCTAACATATAGACAGCGATGCCTAATTTGCATACAGCAGGAACTTAAGCATAAAATAGAAGTATATGTTACAGCCACTACATTCCACTACACAAGCCCAGGAAACTTTTAATAAATAAAATAAAGTTGTCCTATTGCCCTATATGTGCCCCCTGTATATTTGAGTTGCCATATGTTAGGAAATTTAGGGGGGAAGGAGGGTAACCGTCCCAAAAAAAACCCCAATCTTTTTCAGACTATCACCCTACAATGGTAAAACACGCCATCGTTTTTTAGGGACTTTGAAAAATGTTCCAATTTTTTTTTCAAACTCCTATCTATTGTATTGAACTTTACCTGGTCTGACCAGGCGAAGTAAAGTCTAACGTAAGTAGTAACGTTCAGGAAAATTTTGATCTTAGTGAATTTGCATAATTACGATCCTTTGTCAGTGCGCAACTGTCAGTGTTAGTGAATTTCCAAAGATGACGTCACGCTGGCGAATTAGCGCTAGCGTTAGACGCTTTGTGAATTTGGGCCTATGTATCCCACCCTGTGAACTTTTATAAAAGTAGACGACTACTTACAGTTTAGTTGTTCTGGATTTCCTGGTTTGGATATGATTCAACTGCTCACCATAAAAATAATGAAATGCATCCCTACATCTGCTGCATTCGCATCAGATAATAACCAGTGTTGTTTTTATAGCAGGAGATGGAGAGAATAGCACAGACAACCAAGAATACTGCAACAAGAAGACAACATATGCATAACATGCAACTGCAGGAACTCACAAACAGGAAGAGGGGAGAAGAGAAAAACCTTGGTGGAGCATCCATTTACTGTTATATCATGTAGCTGTCCCTATGTTGTGTTTACAACCTTTAGCAACCTTATAATCAGTAATCCAAAGTTTACAAAGGTCAGCACTAAATGAAGCTATGAAAAATAGAATGAAAAGGGAAAAAGGGGAATTTTATAGTGTAGTAATGCCTTATGGCGTTGTAGTTCCACAACCTCATAAATTCTGAAGTATACCTTTGGTGCAGTTACTCTTTAAAATTCACCACGTGTAGGTGTTGGATGGGTACTTACAAACATTTAAAATAACAAGTGCACATCAAGAATTTTATCATCAGAAATGGAGCTATAGAATATGCTCTCTTGCTATAAGAAGTTAAAAGCGCAATTATAGTGTACAATACTTTTTTTCTATAACAATAAAAAACAATTGTAAAAAAGTAACTGCATCAAAGGTATACATGGGAATTCATGAGGTTGTGGAAATACAACGCCATAAGGAATTACTACACTGTGAAATTCCCCCTTTCTTATGGTTGGCTCCTCAGCCCTACTGGACACATATAAAAGGTCAATGCAGCTGATATTATAGTAATTATTCAAAGAGCATAGCATTATAAACAATTTACATGGCTAGTTCAGTGCAACAAATCAGTCATGGAGCATGTTCATTGCAGATAAATATGGGATACATTTTACACTCCCCACACGTGACGCAAGGGTAGGGCTTTCTGATGCAGTGCCTTGAAGTAACCATTAACTATTGCTTGTCTAGATGCCCCTTTACATTCATTAAAGGTGAACTACACTGTAAGCACCCTTGTAATAAAAGCCCCATCCCCATTCCAATCCACACTGCCTATAGGGTTTCCACCTGGCCGGTATTTTACCGGCCTGGCTGGTATTTTTGATGGTTGATCCCAATGTTATTAAAAGGATAAAAAGATAAATATGTAGGAAGGCCGGTATTTTTTTCAAGAAAAGGTGGCAACCCTACCCCTGCCCTACTTTTCGTGTTTTGTATGTATTTCCCCCCCTGCTGAGGGTTTGGAGCATGAGCACCCGGACCCCATATGGAAAGCGGTAAGCTTCCTTAAATATATATTTTTCTTTAATGTCTTCTGCTTTTTATTTAGTTTGCCTCAGGCAACCCTACCCCGCCCATAAACAGCAGTGCAGCGGATTTCCTGGGCACCATCTTCTGGCTGTTCGTGTTCTTTCAGGTCTATTTGCCACCACAAAGCATTGGGAGCATGGGCAGTTGGGCCTAGTCTGGAATCAGTTCAACTGTGCATACTTCCATCAGTATCCAGACCCAAAAGAATGTGAATGGCCAAAAAATGGTGCCCGGAAACTCTGCTGCGCTGCTCTGCAGTTTAAGGTCAGGGTTTTTTTCAGGGGCTTCCTTTTAACTAAGACATAGTGTGGAGAGGGACAGGGGAGGGGATGATGGCAGGAATGGGGTTGTATTACAAGGGGGGTTTAGCTCTCCTTTAATTCATTTAAAGTGAAATGAGCCTTTAACTTATTAGCTTGATGAAAGTTTTTGGTTTCTGTATGAACACTAAAAAAATGTTTAGTAAATGGTTTCCACAGACCAATTTCACCAACACTTTATGTCACAGTACATAGTACAGAACACATGCACATGAGAAGTAGCTCCATTCAAGCAGCAGCTGGCCAAGTAAAACAGTTTCCAATTATATTTTTATTACTAAAACTTGGTGAGCTGAACTTTTGACACTGTCCCTACAACCTTTGTTGAAGGGCAAACTCAGCTAGATAAGCAGGTTGCACATACAAACTTATAATTCTAAGTATAACATTTAAGTTAGAATGGCAGCAAAAACTATAAACAGTTAAGGTCAAGACATATGTTGTGATGCATCAGCTCTTCCAGACACAGTGCCTCCACGCTGAAAAGAGTAAGAAATTCCAAGACAAACATGGGAATGGCATAGCAAATTACTTTCTAGTGGCCTTTCCTTACAGTATATTTTACTACACTTAACTTAAGGATTATAAAGGAGTGGCCAGGAATATGGGATACCAATAGTCTGGACCCTGTTTGTTTAAATATTCAAGTCAACATGCTGAATTTGGTTTCATCTCCCATTTCATTTGTAGCAAATGAAGGGAGTAGAAATAATTAAATAAAACATTAGCATTAAAAAATATCATTAAACAACATAGCTGTTCCACCATTTGGGCAAGATCCTGTGCTTTTCAATGACAAAACTTTTGGGGAGGGGTCCAACCCTTGTTGTGCACATGATCTGAATCATAAGGGCTAATGCTCCTGAAATTAAAGCTGAATTTAATTTGGGACATATCATGCATGATGAGCTGTACCACTCCTGGATGCCTCTGTTAACTTCTCCAATAGGCGGGCAATTCAGTATGTAAAGGAGAAGCAAGTTCACTAGACTTCATAGGTAGAGCATGTATACTGGCCTGCCCATACATATAGTCTTACAGGTCTTTGTGTTTCTTGGTAAGCCCAGTAGCTGTACTGAGTTTATATCCCAATGGGCTTGTGATGCTGCTGTTGATGACAGAAGTTCAGGATCTTCATTTCGTGGGGTGCAGAATTAAATGTGGGGCATTGGTTTCTTCTGTACTGAGCTGAGGAGGGCAGTAACTTTCAGTACTGGAACAGTAGTAGCTATTGAAGTGCCTATTAAATGTCTTCAGATTGGCCTGCTAGTGGCTGAATCCAATACAAGTGCTGTTTTTTCAGGGCAAGTATTGCACTGGAACCAGTCCAGACCTAGGAGCACAATGCCTTTCCCAATGTAGGCAAAATGAAAATTACAGATGTGGTTTAATGACATCAAAGTGGCAAAGAGACATACAGTGTCATACAGCTTGAATACTGACCTACTAGAAAGCTGTCGGAATGGGCCAGTGGGCCCCGGACCTCATGGGTCGCCGTTGGCCCAGACCTGCTCCCCTAGGCTGCCCCATAAAGAAATAAACCAGCTCGCCGTGATCGCTCATGTGCAAGCAGCACCCTGTGCCGCATATGCTCCCACTCAGGTCAAGGGAATCAAACATTGGGAGGGGGCCCTGGGGACAGTGAGGAGATCCCTTCATTTACAGCCCTGGTGGGCCCCCAAAGCTCCAGTCCGACCATGACAGAAGGTGTCATAATTGCCTTATCAGAGCTTGACCTGTGTATTAAGCTCACAAAACTCTCCAATACAATGCTCAAATAGGGACACAGTAACATAAAAAGTGGTATAGTTAAAGTGGTACCCAAGGCCAACAAGGTTAAACGTTTGCTTCTACAATTCCTTTTTTATCTTTTATTTCCGAGAGCTGCCAGCCCTTTGCTTTCATATAGCAGGAAGCAACATCCTGACATTACAAGTCAAATGTTTTAGGCTTCTGTTAACAAGTAACGTAGAATGTGAGAATTATAGAATGATACAAACTCAAAGGATAATTTCAGGATAACTTATAATAAAACTCTTGCCACCTTTTATATTTATGGGTCATTATTTATGACCTATAAATATTCCAGCAATCAATCAGTAACAAAAAAAGATATTGCTCCAATTAGCACTTGATTACTTGTTACTATAGTAATTGTAAATTAGCTCTTATGTCCTGGCAAATGGTAAGTAGTAATGAACATGGTTTATGAAGATGAGAAACAGGGGCATAACATCAGGGGCCCAGGTCCCTCGGTAAAACAATGTTGGCCCCCTGCATAAGCCCCTGACCTACTGTATGACTCGAGTAGTTGAACAGCAAAGTTGCACTAGATGTGAGCAATCTGAGCTTCTAAGTTTCTGAGATTCAGTGTTAATAAATGCAAGGTTATACAATTAGAATACCCAAATGTGTAATAAGGTACTATGTTTGCCCAGGTGGAGTAACTCAAAGCATGACCAATAAATAAATTCTGTCTACTGTTTGGTTGTCATGGTTCACTTCACCTTGGCAAACCAAAGAACATTTTAAACTGCAATTGTCTGGAAAATCTCAGTTGTGGTGTTTAATAATGGTTGTTTTTTTGGATACAATTTTTCCCCTGCAGTCAGGTTTTCTTTTCTCGATCAAGTTTTTAAAAAAATAAAACTTTTGGGTGGCAACTAGCAACATTTTGTTGTTTGAAAAAATATATTTGTAAATAAAATGCTGTGATCATAATATAGTTATGGGATCTGTTATATGGAAAATTGTTATCCAGAAAGCTCCAAATTATGGAAAAGCTGTCTCCCAGAGAATCCATTTTAATCAAATAATCCAATAGTTTTAAAATGATTTTGTTTTTCTCTGCAATAATAAAACTGTAACTTGTACTTGATCCCAACTCAGATATAATTTGTCCGTATTAGAAGCAAAATCATCCTATTGAGATTATTTAATGTTTGCATTTATTTTTTTAGTAGACTTACGGTATGGTATGAAGATCCAAAGTATAGAAAGATTCCTCAGGTCCCAAGCATTCTGGATAACAGATCCCATACCTGTACTCCTCTTCCCTCTTCATCAAAATTATTGCCTTTGCCCCACTACAACTGCACATCAGATTTATCCTATGTTCTACCTGAATAAAACACTCTGTTTGGATGTTATTAGCAAAAAAAATTATCTTTATTATAGGATAATAATGTAAGGAGAAAAGAAACTACAATTATGGAACCCTTTATCCAGAAACATGTATCAAGAAAGCACTGCATTGCAGAAATACCATCTCCCATCTCTTTTTTTTTTTAGAAATTATATATATATATTTATTTAGACATTTTTTCCATTTTCTCTGTAACAATAAAACTACTTCATCTAAACTGAGATATAATTAATCCTTATTGGAAACAAAACCATCCTGTTGGGTTTATTTAGGGACAGATTTACTATTGGTCGAATTTCGAAATAAAAAAATTTGATTGAAAATGGATCGAATAGGTCTGATTTCAATCGAATAAAAATCGTTGGAATCGTTCTAATGCATCATTTGATTTGAACGATTTGAACAATTTTGGAATTTGAACTTGAATTCGGAATTCAAAAGCTCGAATTTTCTAATTTTTTCAAATCAAATCTTTGCGCTATATTTCACTTCGACCCTTAGTAAATGTGCCCCTAGATGTTTACATTATTTTCTAGCAGACTATCTCCCATAGACTGTTATAATGAAGTAATCCAGATTTTAAAAAAAAGGATTTCCCTTTTCTCTGCCTCACAAGGCAATTTTCAGCGACTTAGGAAAACGCAGGCGCAGGCGACTCTACATTTTAGTGGGCGCGAGACATGGGTAAGCAATTCAGGGAGATTAGTCGACCCAAATAAGCAGTGATTAGTCGCCTGGCGACTAATCTCCCTGAATCTTCCCATGTGGACTAGCCCTTAACCTGCTAATATTTCAGAAACCACTAAAATAGAAAAATAATGTAAATTACAAAATAACTCAGATGAGTACCCTGGGTATGTTATATATATGTATAAATCATTTTTTGGCCCTTCAACAAGCTGTTAAAGGACCAGTGACAAAAAAAAATATGACATAGAAGACAATCTGAGCAAATTAAAAAAAAATCTAGACACGTGGGCTGAGTAGAAAGGAAGGAACTATTATCAAGCAATACACAACTTCTATTGTTGAAATTCTATTTGCAGTTAGCAATAGTTTTCTAAGTAGGATTAAAAGAAGAAAGAATTTGGGGCCCTCCTGTTGTAAAGTCATGTGCATGCTTTTACAATTATTCAAAATTCTGAGCACCATGGAATAAGGTGACAGGTATTTAATATCAGCATGACTGTTAATGTGATATGTAGTTTAGAGGCAAAATATTTTGCATTATTAAAAATCATCACTATCATTAAAAAGAATGGGAATGTATTATTTGAATTTCACAGAAACCCCCTTTGTAATTTGTAGTGGCCTATTTATAAAGCAGGAATGTTTATTTCATATATTAGTATTTCATTTAGGACCACAGTGCAGTATACAAAGTACAGTTTTCAGACACAATTCCTGTGTATTTCACCCACATAGTTTTTAGCAGCCACCTAAGCTATTGCATGTGTTTTGGGAATCAAATGCAAGTTGTGGGTGGCTGTATAGAAGTGATGTTGGCTTCACTTCTGTTGCCAGGCCCGGATTTATGGAGATGTCACCTAGACCCTGCCTAGGGCAGCAGGATTTTATGGGGGCGGCATGCTGCCTAACCACACCCACATTGGTTCAGAAATGTAAATTTCCTGTGTGCCATTTCCCATTGCTCTGTCCCGATGATGAAAATTTGAACAAATAAAAGGGAGGGGACAGGGGCGACAAACGACAGCAGGCCTAGGGCCGCCAACTATGGAAATCCGGCCCTGTCTGTTGCACAAATGCTCATTCTGTCTATAACAGTGTGTGATTGGCTTTGCATACCATTCACCCAAGCATGCTGGATGGGAACATTGGCCCACAGCCCAATTGTAGGGAAGTAAAAGTAGTATGTTTATAAATCTTGTCAACTGGGGCACAACTTTACATCGATGTTTGCATGACACTTGCGATATTAAACAAGGCTTATAAAATGAAAATTGAAAGGATTTTTATTAAGCAGCAGTTTTCACAAAGTGTGCCAAAGAAACAGAAAAGCTCCCTTGTGTGGAAACTGCAGAAACATATGTCTTTGCACCATTAGTTTGTACCACTTTGATTAAGTGGCACAGAGAAAATCATCCAAATCACCTATAAAAATGTACATTTACATAGCAAACTACAGTGTAAATTTTCTGTTAAGTGCTGCAAAAAATGTGTCAAAGCTATATATATATATATATATATATATATATATATATATATATATATATATATATATATATATATATATATATATATATATATATATATATAATAGAACAGTTTTTAACAACGGATTGCCACCTTAATTTATTCTGAATTACTACATGTACAGCTTGGGCGCTGGTGGCTGAGCACTCAGGATTAGTGTGGAACGAGGAAGATATCTTGCAAGGGGTGAGTCTGGAGTGGCTATTACCTTTGACTTTATAAAAAAGGCACCTATTGTTAGATTTTAGGATAAGGTCACACTGGGAGATTCAGGGATATTTAGTTGCTTTGTTTTCCGAAGTCGCCCAAAGTTTCCTCATGAGGCAAGTTCAGAAAACAAAACAAAGTCAGTGCCATGCCACAGGCAATTTTTCCTTCTAGCAGGCGTGAGACAGGGGGAAGCAGTTGGGGGAGATTAGTCACCCCAAAAAAGAGGCAATTAGTCATTGGGGGACTAAATCACCCCAAGTTTCCCAGTGTGATCTTACTCTTATTAATTACATTAAAGAAGTAATTATACAAAACACAGATTTAGGACTATGATTGAAACATTTTGTTTGATAGAAAAACAGGATGTCAGAAACTAAAAAGAGAAGTAGACAACCCTCAAAATATTTCTTAAAGTACCAAACAAGTGGTGGAAAAGAGGATTAGCAGTTACATGGTTGTAAATCAGCCAGTTACTGAGGTTATTTCCCATGCTCACAAATTCAATTTAGAGTCCTGTCTTAACCTTATCACAAAGGATCTATTTTGACAATACAGATTTTGTTTGAATTTCAGATTCCTGAGCTCAGTGAAACCCAACCCCACAGCAAGTGATAGGCTACAGATAGGAACAGTTGCTTTGAGCATCTCTGGGTATTTGAATCCTGAATGGTGAGTTATTTTTACTCATGAGGAAAAGGCAACTTTTGGTCTGGGTTTACTGTTATGGTAATTTGGAAACTTCTTCCTTAGATGGAAAACTGCTGAGCTCACACTGCTTGCAACACTATATTAACCAGCCCTGGTTCCTCCAACATATTGCTTCTCTTTCGTCTCTCGTCTCAGGTTAGTACAGCTGCCTACTAGATATAAAGCGAAGATGCTGGGTTTAAGGATCTAGCAAGTTATTTCTACTGGGTGTAACTGACTTTAAAGCTGAGTATTGGATAGATAATATAGACAGTGCTTTAAGCACTTAAATACAATGTATGGATAACTTTTATATACAGCATTTCAACTTTACCCTTTTGGGACCTGAGTTCAGTTTTTCTACAACTGGATTAGCTCAGTTAGAATATGGCATATATAATACATATGATCACACACTTGAAGGCTATAGAAATGCTTACTGAAATTCAGGTTCACTAACAGGACCCTCTCTCTTGTATTTTTATAGGGGGACTTAACTTTTGTTCTCATCTTCATCTGGACTGAAAGGTAAGTGAAAATTGCATGTAGTTAAAAGCATTGTTTTTTGTAAATCATAGAAAAGTTGAACTTTAAATTGCTTTACATTTAGAGCCACAATATTTTTGTAAGCATTAATGGTAAAATAATGCAGAAATCACTTTTAATACTAATGCAGAACTAAGTTAACTTTTAGTACTAAGAAAATATGATTCAAAGTAGTCTTGCATTTTACATAACATTGTGATTTGATCTGAATTGGAGTTTCAGCTACAGGATGCCAGCTATAGGTCCAATTGAGCCTCCTAGTAACCAGGCATTCATTGGAATGACCAACTGCAGGAGGAATAGAAGCGGGCATAGCAAACAAAAGCAATGATAACAATAAATTCAATGAATTAAGTAGCTTGTAGCCGTATATAGCTTATATAATTTGAGACAGATAATTCAGCTGCTTCTAAGAAAAAATTGTTCATATGTACAATTCATTAACTAACTTCATCCTATAGAAAACTGAAATGTATAAATGTATAAATATATGTACAACTGGGGACTCAATCTCAAGAGCAGCTATAACTTTTCTATACTGATAAATGCGGTGGGGTTGATAGGGCAGGTTCCTCTTCATTGTGATCTTCCCATACTCTGTGTGGGTAGTTACAGCAAAAAGGATCTGAAGCAGTGCAAGATGGCACTCTCCAAGCCAACTGGGCTACTCTGTAATGTCCTATGTATGAAAGTAATAGCTGCTGTTTGGTGAGATTCCAATGGTGTGGTTCAGGAGGTGAAGGAAGGCCTGGGGAGGGGTCTCGGGAAACTTGAGCATTAGGTTTCTGTTTAAATGAAAGATATATTGTTGCATGTGCACTGAGGGAAAATAGTGTTAATATAATGTACTTTATTATATATAATATATAGTGTATATACACCCACCTGCATATACATGTACCTATACATTCCACAAAGTGATGTATTTGTGAATATATAAAAGCCTCTGTGTTTTATCTAACATAGAACTTGCCTTTTCAGAAATGTCTTCCTTCTCCAAGAATTCATTCACCACCTTCCTTGTTTTCTTGTGTAAATTCTAAATTATCCATTATTGCAAGCTACTGCATTCCCACACAACTTTAACTCACGTGTCCAACTATTTTATACAGTTGTAAGCCATCTGGCATGACTTCCTTAGTTTTAGTTAATTACATAGCACTGCATTGCCCGCTATCTCCTTTATTTTATAGTATAGATATTAGAGCAGAATGGGTATTTGTAGCCACAATAAAATAAAAATGTATAATATTAATACCACAAATTAAATCCTATATCCTAGCAACCAGCAATCATGGGTGACGGTGAGATGTCCATCTTCGGCGAGGCCGCACAATTTCTCAGAAAAAGTGATAAAGAACGTTTGGAGGCACAGAGCAAGCCTTTTGATGCCAAGAACACTGTATTTGTAGATGATGCAAAGGAACTTTATGTCAAAGGTATGGTTACAGCCAGGGAAGATGGCAAAGTAACTGTGAAGACAGACGATGGAAGAGTAAGTAGAACTATACAGTTCTGTTATTTACCAAAGTATTGTCAATCCCACCTATTTTCAAGATACATTTCACCCCTTTTCATTCCTTCCATTACAGACAGTAACTGTCAAAGAAAGCCAAATTTACCCCCAGAACCCTCCCAAGTATGATAAAATTGAAGACATGGCTATGATGACCCATTTGAATGAGGCTTCTGTCCTGTATAACCTCAAAGAGCGTTATGCTGCATGGATGATCTACGTAAGTCACAGAGACAGAGCATGTTGCAGTGATGGGGCTCCACCTTGAAATATAATAAATATATTCTGATATTTAAAAATGAATTACTGTACAGAAGAAAATGGTGGCTAACAATATCTAATGTAAAAATATCTTTTCTGAGGAACTGAAACTTCCTTAATTCCAGTCGAAAATTCCCATTCAGAGCCCCCATTTAGCTTTAATAGTGTCCCTTTTATAGTCTCTAGTGTAAATGTGGTAAAATGATTTTTGTAATTTGTTACTGCATGCTGACCTATTATTAGTATAACCAAAACATTTTGTAATGTACAAAGGTGTGGAATGCCCACAAGCCCCTCTGTAGTAAGTTTAGTTAATCTTATGAAGTTACATATTTATATTTCCAACATAACATTCAACAAATATCTATAGTTATTAATGGGTGTATAAAGCTAACGCTTCATTTTCTTGGATATCATTTCAGACCTATTCTGGCCTTTTCTGTGCCACTGTAAACCCCTACAAGTGGCTGCCAGTGTACAACCCTGAGGTTGTTGCCGGCTACAGAGGGAAAAAGCGTATGGAAACCCCCCCTCACATTTTCTCCCTTTCTGATAATGCCTATCAAGCCATGCTAACAGGTAACAACTTTATTACATTATATCTATTGTCAACCATGGTCTTCCCAGCTTACTACTACTAATTAGAATGATGGGAGTTTAACTTAAATAGTTAAGCAAGACCAGGGGGGCGATTGTGTCTAGAGAGAGAGAGAGATAAAACAATAACTAAAAATTAAAATGTATATAATCTATTTGCAGATCGTGAAAACCAGTCTGTCCTTATTACGTAAGTAGTCACATCTTTAAGTAATGATTTGTAAAACTTGCAGATATTAAAACATATCTAGATAATTAATGAACGTTTAATTAACTCTTACCTCCAGTGGAGAATCTGGTGCAGGAAAGACTGTGAACACCAAGCGTGTCATCCAGTATTTTGCAACAATTGCAGCAATTGGAGACTCTGGGAAGAAGAAGGAACTCTCCAACAGTTTGCAGGTAATACTATAATACCATTTTCAGATATAGTTCTTTCAGTAAAGGGTGGTATTAGGTAGCTTTAAGCACCAATTATTTCAGTTTATTTGCCTTTTTAAATACGAGTACAACATTTTCTTTTGTCTATTACATCCATTTACATGGATGAAACCATATTTCTAGCATTAGTTAAAGCATTAACTATTAAAGATGATGTTATTCTTTTGCTGGCAGTGTAAACTTTTCTAGAGTACTAACAACTAAAAACATGATTTAAGCTTTGTCTTAATGTATATCCCTGAAAGCGAGTTCCTGTTTTTTTCTGGAACTGCAACACAGGTGATGCTATTAGTCCTGTCCTTATCTGCCCTTACTTATAAAAGCAACTCTAATCTACCTTAAATCATATATTTAAGCACTATTTTGTTAAGCATTGCCCCAATCACTTTGAAAGCAATGTTCATGTATACAATGGATATCTTACTACAAGATTTGAAACCTACAGAATTGCAATTTATTTTATAACGACATGTCTACCTTATTGTCACTTTAGGGAAATCTGGAAGATCAAATCATTCAGGCCAACCCTCTGCTGGAAGCCTTTGGTAATGCCAAGACTGTGAGAAATGACAACTCCTCTCGTTTTGTAAGTTTAATGCCTGAATCTGTCTCACTGTAATTCCTTATAATTTTTTGCTTGTATTCTAAACTGAGTTATACTTCCTAGGGTAAATTCATCAGAATCCATTTTGGAACTACAGGAAAACTGTCTTCAGCTGATATTGAAACATGTAAGAATAATAGGCCTGTTATTTCCTCTTTCTATCCTCCATTTTTGTTACACAGCAATCATTAATATCTCAATATCTCAATCTGCAGATCTCCTGGAAAAGTCCAGAGTTACATTCCAGCTTTCAGCAGAGAGAAGTTATCACATCTTCTATCAGATCTTAACAAATAAGAAGCCAGAAATTGTTGGTAAGTATATTGTGTGAAATAGATGACTTACATATCTTGCAACAGTGAAACTCAAAAAATTATAGCAAGACAGCAGGTGAAACAGGGCAAAGATAAAAGATAGCAGGAAACAAAATAATCATGATGTGGTAAAGAAAGGATGGAGGGTGAAAATAAAATAGATAACATATGGGCTGAACAAGAATTTCAAGACAATATACAGTATGGGATGATAACAGAAAACAAAGGGTAATGGCAGTATAAAAATAAAAATGTGTAGTTGGATTTGGAGTTTGTTGGATAAAGGATATATCTTTCCAGATAACAGCTTTCTTCATAAAAGATCCCATAACTGAGTTATGCTAGCTCTGATGTGTATATTAACAAAGGCTTTTACTTTCACAGAGATGCTTCTGGTCACCACCAACCCATATGACTTCCCATCCATCAGTCAGGGTGAGATCGTTGTGAAGAGTATTGATGATGAAGAGGAATTATTGGCCACAGATGTAAGAAAATAAAAAAGTGTAAGAATAACATTATACATTGCAACTGAAAATCAGTCACACATTAATTTACTTGCAGAGTGCCATTGATGTCTTGGGTTTCAATCAAGAAGAAAAGCTTGGCATCTACAAAATGACTGGTGCTGTCATGCATTATGGCAACATGAAATTCAAGCAAAAGCAAAGGGAAGAGCAGGCTGAGCCTGATAGCGCTGAGGGTATGTCAACCATTTTATGCTTATGAAGTCAATTACCATTAACTTCTTTGCTGCCGTGTTTCAATAGCCATATTACTAAAATAATTGATTGTATTTTATTTTGTAGTGGCTGACAAAATTGCTTATCTGATGGGCCTCAACTCTGCTGATTTGCTCAAGGCTTTGTGTTACCCAAGAGTCAAGGTCGGCAATGAATTTGTCACCAAAGGACAGACTGTCCCACAGGTAATATTCTGAAAAAGGATAGAAGCAATTGTGATCTTATGGACTTAAAGTGCTAACGAACATTTTCTTTCTTTAAGGTGTATAACTCCGTAGGTGCCCTGAGCAAGTCTGTTTTTGAAAAACTGTTCTTGTGGATGGTCACTCGTATTAACCAACAGCTGGATACTAAGCAACCAAGACAATTCTTCATTGGTGTGCTGGATATTGCTGGGTTCGAAATCTTTGATGTAGGCAATATTTTTTGGTCTGATAAATTATTATATATCCTATAAAGTCATAACATAATTTATTTTAACTTTACTCTGTTATTTACAGTTTAACAGCTTGGAGCAGCTCTGCATCAACTTTACCAATGAAAAACTGCAACAGTTTTTCAATCACCACATGTTCGTCCTGGAACAGGAGGAATACAAGAAGGAAGGAATTGATTGGGAGTTTATCGACTTTGGTATGGATTTGGCTGCCTGCATTGAGCTTATTGAGAAGGTTGGTCAGATTAATCACTCACTTTAGATTAATAAAAAAAATCCTGTATTCTAACTTACTCTTTTTAAAAATTATTTTCTTTAGCCAATGGGTATCTTCTCCATCCTTGAAGAGGAGTGCATGTTCCCCAAGGCCACTGACACTTCTTTCAAGAACAAGCTATATGAGCAACATCTGGGTAAATGCAAGAACTTTGAGAAGCCCAAGCCTGGCAAAGGAAAGGCAGAAGCTCACTTCTCTCTTGTGCATTATGCTGGGACTGTGGATTACAACATCTCTGGCTGGCTTGAAAAGAACAAGGACCCACTGAACGAGTCAGTTATCCAACTCTACCAGAAGTCTTCTGTTAAACTGCTATCCTTGCTCTTCTCTACCTTTGCTGCAGCTGACGGTAATGAAAAATTATTATTATTTGTTTTATAATAATTACAGTTTTGAGATTGTTGTTATGGTGGGCTTTAATACTGTTATTGCAATTGTCGCAGATGCTGGTGGTAAAGGTGGAAAGAAGAAGAAGGGATCCTCTTTCCAGACTGTGTCTGGTCTCTTTAGGGTTAGTATGATTTTTGTCTAATAATTAACTATTTGTATGAGTTAATTATAGCAGAAGCTAAGTAAAAGTATAAACAAAAGGAACACCAAGAGCCCCAATAGTGTAATATGTATTGGTAAGGGATAATAAAATAAGAGTAAATAGCATATACTCACAAACCAGGGTTACCAATAGGCAACCACTGTAAAGGCAGGTGGGGAGATTGTCCTGACCCCACTCAGGATTAAGAAGTCGCTCTCTGTAGATAGAAAAAGGGTATTAACCCTCCACCCAGGGTGGACTTATTATTGTATAAAAAGAACAGAGGCGCCAAAAGGATAAAAGGATATAAACGAGTTTAAAAGCCAAAACTTGGTAATCAGAGGAGGCAGTGGTGGACTTACCTCCTCCAAGCAGACACAAAACAACTGTAATTCAGCAGTCAAAATTTATTAACGAACTCCGATCAGTACAATGCGTTTCACGGGTTCAGACCCACTTCTTCAGGCAATAAACATAGGAGTTACAGCATCTGGCAGTAGTATACACACTCAGCGCCTCTAAGTAAAAGTATGGCTTTGTTTTAAATGTCTAAGTGTTTTCATTGATTTACATTTTAAACATTTCAGGAAAATCTGAACAAACTGATGACAAACTTGAGAAGCACTCACCCTCACTTTGTGCGTTGTTTGATTCCCAATGAGACCAAGACTCCTGGTAAAGTTTTTCTCTATAACTTTTACAAAATATAAAAAAATGTACTGTGTTGCTGATCTCATTGTCCATAACCAAATGATATAAACATTCTTTATTACTAGGTATCATGGACAACCATCTCCTTATCCACCAGCTGAGATGTAATGGTGTGCTGGAAGGTATTAGAATCTGCAGGAAAGGATTTCCAAGCAGAATCATCTATGGTGATTTCAAACAACGGTAAATGGTTTATCAGCAAAGATATTTTTCAATATAATTTAAAACAAGAGAGTTTTTTTATATACATTATATACATTTTATATACATTAGTAACACTCAAAGATGCTTGCAACAATTATCTCCTATTCAATGTGAACTTTATATAACTATACAAAGCAAATCACTGTAGTGAGATAAAGTTACAAAAGTTAAGTGTGAACCATCTCCTTATCCACCAACTGAGATGTAATGGTTTGCTGGAAGGTTTTAGAATCTGCAGGAAAGGATTTCCAAGCAGAATCATCTATGGTGATTTCAAACAACAGTAAATGGTTTGATATCAGCACAGCTATGTTTCAATAATATAATTTAAAACAAGAGAGTTTGTTCATATACATTAGTAGCACTCACAGATGCTTGCAACGATCCTCTCCTCCATATTGAATGTGAACTTTATAAAACTATACAAAGCAAATCACTGTAGTGAGATAAAGTTACAAAAGATAAGAGGTTTCAATTAATGTGTCCTCAGATAACTTAAAACTTTAATAAAATAAATATATATATACATTTCTAATTGGTAAACTATAGGTTATATTTCAATAACAACTATAACTATGTTTTTTTAAGTCCAGGTAATAATTATCAGTTGCATTTACAAACAATTCTATTTTAGATATTTGGTTACTGATGCATTTATTTATTGTTTGGTTGTTATTAACTGGTAGACTGCTCAATCACCAGCATAGTTATTTTTTATAAGACAGAATGGGGTCTATCCTTTAAGTCATTTTTGTTTTTTTAGGTTTAAATTTAATGTAATAATATAAATGTAAATATATGAATTGTGTTTTAATTGTAGTTACAAAGTTCTAAATGCCAGTGCAATTCCAGAAGGGCAATTTATTGACAGCAAGAAGGCTTGTGAGAAGCTTCTAGGCTCAATTGATATTGACCACACTCAGTATAAACTTGGGCACACCAAGGTATGGCAATTTGCATAAAATGGATGATAAAATTGCATGATAAAAATTAATAATAGTGCAGCACAGTGCACTGAATTTAAGATGATGGCTAAACATATTCTCGAAACTGTTTATATCTATGTCTTTGTTAAAGGTATTTTTCAAAGCTGGTCTTTTGGGTAATCTGGAGGAAATGAGAGATGAAAAGTTAGCTCAACTTATTACTTGCACCCAAGCTCTTTGCAGAGGATTTTTGATGAGGATTGAGTTCAAGAAAATGATGGAAAGAAGGTAAGAAGAATGTTACATTTTAGAAAATAAAAACTGAAACAAACTTTACATTTAAAAAGATCATAATATTTACTTATGCCATAAACAGGGAGGCCATATTTATCATCCAGTACAATTTGAGGTCATTCATGAATGTCAAACACTGGCCATGGATGAAACTGTACTTCAAGATCAAGCCTCTCCTGCAGAGTGCTGAGACTGAGAAAGAGATGGCAAACATGAAGGAAGAATTTGAGAAGACCAAGGAAGCACTGGCAAAGGCAGAAGCAAGGAAGAAAGAACTGGAGGAGAAAATGGTTTCTCTGCTCCAAGAAAAGAATGATCTAGTCCTGCAGGTTCAGTCGGTAAGATGATACACTATACAAAGAATATCCAACAAATATCTTAACTCCTTATCTATCATTCTTGTGTAATGATATCTGATTCATATTCAAACAGGAAAGTGAAACCTTGGCTGATTCTGAGGAGAGATGTGAAGGGCTCATCAAAGTCAAAATTCAGCTGGAGTCTAAAATAAAGGAATTAACAGAAAGACTTGAAGATGAAGAAGAAAGCAATGCAGAACTGACAGCAAAAAAGAGAAAACTGGAGGATGAATGCTCTGAGCTCAAGAAAGATATTGATGACCTTGAACTTACTTTAGCCAAAGTAGAGAAGGAGAAGCATGCCACAGAAAACAAGGTACGAAAATTTTCTTACGCTTACAATATTTTTAGTGTTACTTATAAACAATGTTGCAATAAACGGTCGGCTTTGTTCTTAGGTCAAAAATCTTACTGAAGAAATGGCAACTCTTGATGAGAACATTTCCAAACTGTCCAAAGAAAAGAAGGCCCTTCAAGAGGCTCACCAACAAACACTTGATGACCTGCAAGCTGAAGAGGACAAAGTCAGTTCTTTGTCAAAAGCAAAGACAAAGCTGGAACAACAAGTTGATGATGTAAGTTCTTCCCAAGGCACTTTGAATTTTCTAAACATTAGAATTAAATACCTGCCTGAAATATTTACATAATATATATAAAAATATATAATAATATAACAAAAATATAATATGCAATTTCAAACAGTTGGAAGGTTCTCTGGAACAAGAGAAGAAACTTCGTCTTGACCTTGAAAGAGCCAAGAGAAAGCTTGAGGGAGATCTGAAACTGAGCCAGGAAACTGTCATGGATCTTGAGAATGATAAACAACAAACTGAAGAAAAACTTAAAAAGTAAATATGTACCTTTAAAATGTGTAAAAAGAAAGTGCTCCACAACAAACATAATACACTCATTAAAATATTTTCTCAAACACAGGAAAGACTTTGAAATAAGCCAGCTGCAAGGAAAGATAGAGGATGAACAGTCCCTGGGCATTCAGTTGCAGAAAAAGATCAAGGAACTGCAGGTACACTATTCCAAAGCACATTACGTGATGCTCTAAACAATCTATTTTGTGCATGGTAAAGCCAGAATCAAATATCAGACATATCTCCTTAGTCCTTCAAATTCATTGGCCATATTTATATGATTTCAATTTACAGGCTAGAATTGAAGAACTTGAGGAAGAAATTGAAGCTGAACGCGCAGCTCGTGCAAAAGTAGAGAAACAAAGGGCTGATCTTTCCAGGGAACTTGAGGAGATCAGTGAGAGACTTGAAGAAGCTGGAGGTGCAACATCTGCTCAGATTGAGATGAACAAAAAACGTGAAGCTGAGTTCCAGAAACTGAGACGTGACCTGGAGGAGGCAACCCTTCAGCATGAAGCCACTGCTGGTGCCCTGCGCAAAAAACATGCTGATAGCGTAGCTGAGCTTGGGGAACAAATTGATAACCTGCAGCGAGTTAAACAAAAGCTTGAAAAAGAAAAGAGTGAACTGAAGATGGAGATTGATGATCTTGCTAGCAACTTGGAAAATGTATCCAAATCAAAGGTAGAGATAATGTTTACAAGCTATGTAAATATTCTACCATTCATTGCCATTCCTCTTTGAAGATGAATGCTGTGCTATATGAAAAGAATAATCCAGATAACAGAATATATTATGCTCCATTTGTATCACTCTTTTCTTAACTTTGAAAAATGAGTACCACAACTTTGATTTTGTTCCCTGAAGGCTAATCTTGAGAAGGTTAACCGTGTTCTTGAGGACCAACTCAGTGAAGTGAAAGCAAGGGATGATGAGCACCAGCGTCTCCTCAATGACCTCTCTACTCAAAAGGCTCGCTTGCAGACTGAGACTGGTAAGAATATGTAGGAGAAATAAAAAATATTTACATTAATGTATTGTCTCACTAAAAAGTCATATATATATATATATATATATATATATATATATATTTTGAATGGTATATTTTACTGTTGCTTTAACACCAACATTTTTGAAAAGTGGTACTGAAAGAAATGGGTGTCTAACATGTAAAAACGGAACAAAGCCCTGTGCTCTTTTGCGATTGAGAATCTTTGTGCTGTCTGTATGGGTGGGAGGATGGTATGGTGGCAGGTGCAGCTTTCTCCATCTTCCCTATGCATCAGTATCATTCATAGGCACTCCTTTGGAGCTCTTCATCTTTCATTTTATGCTCATCAGCACAAATAGTGCCCCTGCACCTTTTATGCATAAAACAGGCATGTAAAAATATCTTAACCTTGAAACCTATGAAAGGGTAATCTCACTAAACTGTACAATGAATCTCTGATGACATTTAGGTGAGCTCTCCCGTCAGCTTGAAGAGAGGGAATCTCTTATTTCTCAACTCTCAAGAGGAAAGCAGGGATTTACTCAGCAAGTTGAAGAACTGAAGAGGCAACTTGAAGAAGAAACAAAGGTAATAGTATTGTGGTTTAAATAATTAACTAATTAAAGTTCTGCTATTCCCATCAATACAGCTATATTTAAAACTATTTTATAAACATATCTTAGGCTAAGAATGCCCTTGCTCATGCGCTACAATCATCCCGTCATGACTGTGACTTGCTTCGAGAACAATTTGAGGAAGAGCAGGAGGCCAAGGCTGAACTTCAACGCTCACTGTCCAAAGCCAATGGGGAAGTTTCACAATGGAGGACCAAATATGAAACTGATGCTATTCAGCGTACTGAGGAGCTTGAAGAAGCCAAGTATGTTCTTATGAAATTACCCAAATGATAGAAAGATACAGATTCAGAATTGTTGAATAATATTTTTTATTTTGTCTGTTTTCAGGAAGAAACTTGCCCAGCGTTTACAGGAAGCTGAGGAGCAAGTTGAGGCTGTGAATTCCAAATGTGCCTCCTTAGAAAAGACAAAGCAGAGACTGCAAGCTGAAGTGGAGGACTTGATGGTTGATGTTGAGAGAGCAAATGGTGCAGCAACTGCTCTTGATAAGAAGCAGAGAAACTTTGATAAGGTACATCACAAACTATATTATTATTGTTATCATTGATTTCCGATACAGATTCAGTCAGTCTTTATTGGTTTATTAATTGCCTGTTTAAATATTTAAATATACTTGGTTATAGTTTTTAAACATTTTAAGAAAGTCTCTTTCATTATCCAGTATGTTAATAATACTTTGACTATGAGATGTATATACAGAATTTGTTATGGTTGCAATAAATAGGTCCTAGTAGAATGGAAACAGAAGTATGAAGAGGGCCAGGCTGAATTGGAAGCAGCTCTGAAGGAATCGCGTAGTCTGAACACTGAGATATTCAAGATGAGGAATGCCTATGAGGAATCTCTGGAGCACGTTGAAACTCTGAAACGTGAAAACAAGAACCTACAACGTATGTTTATTGTATATAAGTTGGCTCAAATAAATTTAGCAGAGTAGGGGTCTGAGCTTAAACTAATTTTCTAGTTCTGAAAATTTCCAAGTACAAAGAAAAACAAAGGAATCAATTCAAATTATTGTTTCTATTACAGAGGAAATCTCAGATCTGACAGAACAAATTGGTGAAAGTGGAAAATCAGTTGTTGAATTGGAGAAGTCCAAGAAGCAGGTGGAGCAAGAAAAGAATGATCTCCAGGCTGCTCTGGAAGAAGCAGAGGTATAGATCAGACGTGGAGTGCATCAGACTAGAGATGAATGATGTTCAAAAGAAAATAGCTGCAATGAAGGATAATATTATGTATTATTATGGTTTAATGTATAGAATGGAAATATATAGAATTTTGTTTACCTTTTCTGACATCTTTCATAAACCAAAACATGTATTTCTTAAAGGGATCTCTGGAACATGAAGAAGCCAAAATTCTGCGAGTCCAGCTTGAACTGAACCAGGTAAAATCTGAAGTGGACAGGAAAATTGCAGAGAAGGATGAGGAAATTGAACAACTGAAGAGAAACAGCCAGAGGGCTATCGACACCATGCAGAGCACACTGGACTCTGAAATCAGGAGCAGAAATGATGCATTAAGACTGAAGAAGAAGATGGAAGGTGATCTGAATGAGCTTGAGATCCAGCTGGGTCACGCCAACCGTCAAGCTTCTGAAGCACAGAAACAGCTCAGGAACGTCCAGGCCCAGTTCAAGGTATTCATTAGAGAACCTATCAAATGATATAAAATACATTAGCTTGCACCATGACATTTTCATTATCATAATTATACCATTGCTTAATTTTAGCAAAATGAATTGATGCAATAACTTTATTGCATATTTTGTTCTTATAAGTTGTATTTATAAGACATTGTAGACATTGTACAACAACATATTTTTTATTAGAGTTATTACTCTGAATTCACTCTTATTTGTTTGTCTAACAGGAGACCCAGCTCCAGTTGGATGATGCAGTTAGGGGACAGGAAGACCTGAAGGAACAGGTTGCTGTGATTGAGCGCAGAAATAATTTGCTTCAAGCTGAAATTGAAGAAAACAGGGCTGCTCTAGACCAGACAGAAAGATCTCGTAAGATTGCAGAACAGGAGCTACTAGATGCAAGTGAACGTCTTCAGCTGTTTCATTCACAGGTGAAACGATTTTCCACTTACATATTTTAAAATAATATTAAGAAAATGTTATTTAAATCAAATTTTAATACAACACCCCTTGCTGATTTTCAGAACACAAGTCTCATTAACAGCAAGAAGAAACTTGAAAGTGACATCAGTCAGCTACAGAATGAAGCTGAGGAAGCTGTCCAAGAATCCAGAAATGCTGAAGAGAAGGCAAAGAAGGCCATAACAGATGTATGTAGTTTTTGTCTTCCAACTGCTGGTAATAACAGCTCATGGTGAACTAGACAATTCATTATTTTGCCATTTATCTGACAGGCTGCCCTGATGGCAGAAGAACTGAAGAAGGAACAGGACACCAGTGCTCACTTAGAAAGGATGAAGAAGAACCTTGAACAGACTGTGAAGGACCTGCAACACCGCCTGGATGAAGCTGAACAACTGGCAATGAAGGGTGGCAAGAAGCAGCTACAGAAACTGGAATCCAGGGTATGTGCCACAATCTGTATTGCACCACAATATACTAATATACATATATAAAAAACTTTTCTGATGCATATATATTGGTGCTATTGCCAGGTACGGGAACTGGAGAATGAAGTGGAGAACGAACAGAAACGTGGTGTTGATGCTGTGAAAGGTGTCCGTAAATATGAGAGGAGAGTGAAGGAACTCACATACCAGGTTAAATGATCTCAGGTTTCTATTAATGTGACAGTATTGCAGACCTATACTGTTTACTATATGATAAGCTTAATTCTCTTTTTGCAGACTGAGGAAGATAAGAAGAACATTCTGAGACTGCAGGACCTGGTGGACAAACTTCAGTCTAAAGTTAAAGCCTACAAGAGGCAGGCTGAGGAAGCTGTAAGTAATCACTTACTAGCATTTGTTTAATAGAAATATTATTAATTCATTTTTAATAAATGAATCTGGATAAAGATGGAAATGTCCTGCATTGCCAGCTCTTGTAACATTTACCATCAACAATAAAATGTAAATTTTTTTATAGGTTAAGCAAAGCATATTGCTTTAACTTCACTGACTCTTTATCCTTATTTTTGTAGACAACATTTCTATTTATTGAATATTTACATCTTTACCTCTAAGTTTGAGTAAATATTCTTGCTAGATCTCTGCAAACTCACTTAGCAAAAATCAATTGCCGATATAATTTCAATGTATATATATATTAACTCAGCCCAAGCATTCCCTAAGAGAATAGTATTCTAAATCAGTAATGAGGAATAATTTGATTCAATTGATATCAACACCCTCATTAATCCTGATAAATTCTTCTTTCAGGAGGAACAAGCCAACTCCCATTTGAGCCGTTTCCGTAAGGTTCAGCATGAGCTTGAAGAAGCAGACGAAAGAGCCGATATTGCAGAGTCCCAAGTGAATAAGCTCAGGACCAAGAGTCGCGATATTGGAGGCAAGGTAATGCAATCCTCAAGAAGATGAACCTTTTGTTGTGGCATTAGTGATTGTCTAAATGATTTCTTAATATGTGTTTCTTATCTGTTTACAGAAAGAGTCTGAAGAATGAAAACCTAGAAGACTGAGGAATGAGATTTTTTTTTTAATTCCAAATATAGTTTATCAAATGAATTGTAAATAAATGACTTGAAGCTTAAGCCATCTGTTGTTTGTGCCTTTTGTTTAGACTTGTGTAGCAAGTGTTTTCAGAAATATAGTTCTGCAGTTCTACAACACGTAGAAAAGAAAATCACATATAATTTCTAATATGTTTCAGTGGTGATTAGTTTGTTACCTGTGTTAGGATGAACAGTTCCAAAGAATACAATTCTATAACAAGGGTGGGGTCTAATTTCAGTGAAGTTATTACATCAGGGACTGCAAGCTACATATTACATAGCCATTGCATTATACTGGAAGGAAAAGTGTGGTATTTAAACATCAATTTTGCAAGTCATTCCGACATATGTAATAAAAGGCACTAAGTTTGCCCAGGAGCAGTAACCCATAGCAACCAATAAGATGTTTGCTTTTAAACAGGTGACCAGTAAAAGCTACGTGCTGATTGGCCGATAATGGTTACTGCTCCTGGGCAAAATTAGTTCCTTTTATTACATAACCCCCATTGTCTTTGAAATCACCAGTTTACAGTCTAACCCTAACCCAACTATTTGTAAGTAATGAATACATTTTTAAATGAAAAGGAAGCGTAATTATCTTATTTTTTTTAACACTTTCATCTGTGAAATAAAAGTACAAGGAAAGCATACAATCCATAGGGTTATTCACTTTCAAGGTATACTTCTGTGACCCCAGATTAAACCTCTTTTACCCACCCACCCTTCTTCTGCAAAAACTACCAGACAAATGAATAGTGGTGGGGGGAGTGCAAGGAAGGAAAGGCAGGTTCTAGTTATAGTGGATTCAATTTTTAGAAAGGTGGATACGGTAATCTGCCGTAAGGCCCCTACATGCTGAACAATCTGCTGCCTGCCTGGTGCTAGGATTCGACATGTGGAGTGGACAGATTATTGGGAGGGGCTGGGGAAGACCCAGCAGTCTTGGTACACATAGGTACCAATAACAAAGTTATAGAAGGTGGTGAAGTCCTCAATAGGGATGGCACGAACTGTTCGCCGGCGAACTAGTTCGTGCGAACATCCGGTGTTCGCGCTCGCCGGAAGT
>CM044445.1:87862870-87874576 GCA_024363595.1 Xenopus borealis
TTTGGTCTTTTTAACTTTGAGGTGGATTCGGCGGGGATTGGGGCAGGGCTTAGATGCCTGACAATTTTGTTGTGCGGGGCCCCGTGATTTCTAATGGCGGCCCTGCCCGGGAGGGTTACTGGCAAGGCAGGGTAAGCCATGGTTCAGTATACAGCGTGGTTAACACAGTACAAAGTCTAGAGTCCAGAGTCTAGAGGCAAGGTTCAGGACTGATAACATTCAGCTAGACAGGGTTAAGTACCAGGATTATGTATACTAACAGAAGCTACCCACTTTGCTTGTTACTCTGCCTGGGCCAGTATTTTCCCTCAGCCTTGTTACCCGACTGTGTTTTTATACAAGTACCTACCTTCAGTCAACCCTTTCTATGCTGGTTGATCTACCAAACATTGGCAAGTGACTTTTAAGGTTAGAATTGACACACCATCACATCCAGTACTCTTTGGGAGATCGCTGGTGTCTGCCGGGTGTGTGCTGGTCCTTGTTGGGTCCATGCTGACATCACTTGGGTATATTTATCAAAGAGTGAAGTTAGAGATCGTCACAGTCATTTAGAGTGAAATTCCTCCACTCTCCTTTCATTTCTATGGGAATTTGAAAGGTGTATTTATCAAAGGATGAACTTTCACTTTCACCCATTAAAAATTACTATTTTAAAAATCCCATAGAATTGTGGTGATATCTTATTTCACTCTTTGATAAATATACCCAGCTGAGTTGCACTTGTTTAGCATTTTCATTGTTGAGGAAACACTGCAGTAATGAAATGATTTATATTTTAATTACATAGACATACATGCTGGTGTTTTGCTCTGACAATTATTATGAAATGCATTAGTGGATCATTATATACTGTATATATATCCCTCTAGGGGCTTTACTGGGCCTTGTTGTACCCAGGTTCCCTGGAAATATTCAGCTGGGTCAGCAAGCAGAAGCCAAAGAGGAAGATCCACTCCTTCTCTCTCACTATACCAAGTATGACAAGGTGAAGTCACAACAGCCCTTGGTCAATAACTGGAGTATGAAAATTACAAATAGCTACATGAGCATCTGACCAGCAACAAGGGAGAGCAGGAAGTGTAGGAATTTAAAGGACAAGGAAGATTAAACTAAAGAAGTAGCTAGAAATGCTGTACATTATGTTTTGGGCTTCTGTACCAGCCCAATGCAACCACGGCCATTTAGCAGTAAAGATCTGTGTCTCCCCAGTAGATGCCTCAGTAGCTCCTCATCTTCTTTTCTGCTGATTCACTGATTCACATGCTCTGTGCTGCTGTCACTTACTGAGCTTAGGGACCCACTCACAATATACAGTACACATAGAATAGAATTGTCACAATATATGGATGATTAGTAATTAATACAGATAATTACTACATTGCAGCACAGAAACCAGTGCAACTAGCATCAGAATTTAATAATCAACCCTGTAGCATCAGATATATTACAGACCAACCTCATTTTCTGCTTCACAATTTGCAACAACCGCTAAGTATAGCTTCTGAAACAGCTGCTCAGAGCCCACAGACACTTTCCAAGATCATTGCTGGTGGTCACAACCCACCAAGCACAAAAATCCCTGTGAGTGCTACACAATTTAATTTTTTACCCGGGGGGGGGGGGGGGGGGGGGGAGGGGGAAACTGACAGAAGTGTAAATGTGTAACCCTAGAGAGAGTACCTTGGAGACAGTCCCAGATTTATGGGGAGGCCACATAGGCCCAGGCCTAGGGCAGCAAATTTTTAGGGGCGGCTGCTCCCCTGCACTCTAGGGCTAAGGGTGCTTGTGCCAGCGCGCATTAGGGTACTAGGATCGCATGGCCTAGGGGCGCCCACCCAGTGAATCCAGTGCTGCTTGGAGAACCAGATCTTATGTTTGTGCAAGAGTAACTGCCTTGTGTTTTGGGGAGAGGCAGCACCACCTGCAGATGTGCAGCTGCCCAGTGGTGCTCGCAGGGGGGGTGCCGGCAGCTAGAACCATGCGGCTGGGCAATTGGACCATGTGACATAGGGACGTCCGCCCTCAAAATCCAGCCCTGAAAGTGGCAGGTCTGTCCAAATGATATCTGGCTGAATATTTACCACATACTGTATCAAACAGGAAGATTAGAAACCATCCACTGCTGAGGTCCTTATAGGAACACTGATGTGATCCTTATCTGACATATCTACTTATGTCTATAGTTTGATCCATCTGGCCACATCAGGCTTAAATATGCTCATTTTTTTTTAACATTTCAAATGAAGTCCATTTATTTAAATCTGTTTTGCACAAATCCTGCCTACATCTCTAGCTGTATGGCATGGAGCTGAGCTAATGCTTATTAAGGGGTGAGTAAGTAAAGGTGGAGAAAGAAAAAAAACCAAATTATATTAACAATACAAGAAAGAACTGAACAAGTTTATTTTCACATTAACAGCCCCACTTAAATCTTTATCTACAGCTTCAATATCAGGCATACAAGGTGTTGCTAATGAAACACTTTGCATACTAATGCTAAACAACCGAGCAATTTAATTTTGCATCTTCAGCACATTTCAAATACAATTATTTTCCATTAGTCTTCAAAATTCCTTTACAATATCCAAAATGTGCCATATTTCTTTCATTCATTCTTTCAGAAAGGTATGAAATAAATGTTCTCATGATTTATTTATAACACTAACACACAGTACGACAGTGTCGGACTGGCCCACCAGAATACCAGGAAAACTCCTGGTGGGCCAAGGTGTCAGTGGGCCCTCATGCTGCTAAACTTTTGGCCTATTTCATGGCCATTGCCTATTTCTATGAGAACAAAGAGGCTAAATTTATGGAATAATTGATTATAGTATGTAAAGAAAACAAACTAGGACAATAGAGGTTGATTGAGGAGATGAATAATATTAGTACTGAGAGTGGGCCCCTGGTCTAAGGTTTTATTGTGGGCCCCTGGTCTAAGGTTTTCGGGTGGGCCCCTGGTGTCCCAGTCCAACACTGCAGTACGAACTCAGTTGGAGACAGATCAATCAAGGTCTGACACACAACACGCAGAAAACAAAAGTTAACCATTTGAAAATAACGGGAAAAAAACATAGGTCTCCCTTTAAAAATTTTAATATGATGCATTGTAGTAAAATGGTGAAGAGCTGAATAGGCGAAGCCAAGTTAGCAAGTGTGCTTTATATTTGTCTGAATATATCTGAAGAATCATTATGGAGCTTTCTCTTTAAACAAATGAACCCCATTAATATGCATCTACCGTTATAAGGAGAGCAACTTTACAGTTTTGGTAAGTGGACTTAAATCACATTAAAAGGAAACCCCCCCAAATGAAAAACAAGCCTATATGGGAAAATATGATATTTACATTTTAAAAAATGTAGTTAACAAAACACCCAATCTTACAATACAGCAGTAAGGCAATATACAGAAAATTCAGAAGTACTACAAAATTTAACTAATGTTGTCAAGAATAATCGGAGCAGGAGTGGGTGTAAAAAAATAATTACAATTTCTTTGGGAAAAACATAGTTAATCTGAGACAAAAAGAGAGAATTCTAGGGGTACTAATGATTTTAAGGCTAGTTCCAAGACACACAACTACTGTATGAAACCCTGTACTGCAAGGCTCTAAAGAGTCAAACATTTTAACCAGTGAGACAGTGAAACAAAAATGTAGCTGCAGTATTCAAAGGGCAACCACCAGATGCTGCTAAACTTCAATGCCCAAAATACAACTGGAGGATGCAGATCATCACCATCCTGAGAGTTTTGCAGTAATACACAACCTCTACTTCTGAAGTTCCATTTGCAGTTGCCAACTGTTTTCTAAGCAGGATTAAAAGAGGAAACATGCAGCATGTGAGCCCCCTGCTGTAAAGCTCTGTGCATGTTTTTATAATGATTTTTCACAAAGCTGAGCACCAGGGAATATGGTGACAGACAGTTTATATATAGCAGAGAACTCAGTGAGACATTGGCTTCTTTAATACCAGAATGGCTGTTAATGTGATATGTAGTTTAGAGGCAAATTTTTGCACTACTAAAAAACATCAATGTCATTCAAAAGAATGGAAATTTTATATTTTACAGAAACACCCTTTAATGCATATAAAGGCTCATTTAGGACCACAGATATAATTCACTGTGTATTCTACCTACATGTTTTTTACCCCTGGTTGGCAAGATGCGACCACCATGAATGTATGATGCAGAAAAAACATAAGCTATTGGACATGTTTTGTGAATCACATGCAAGTTGTGGCTGTCATATTATTATTATTATTATTAAAATGTATTTCTATAGAGCCAACTTATTTCGTAGCGCTGTAAAGTGAATGTGATTACACAACTAAATCACATGAATTACATATATAGAACATGAGTAATATACATTACAATAAATATGGAGTTACTTACAATAAATAAGGGTACAGGAGGTGAAGAAAGCCCTGTACAGAAAAATCTTACAATCTAAAGGGAAGGGAATGATACACAAGGTGTGGGAATGGGCAAGATCAGAGTAAAGTGGGTGAGAAATGTAGTACTGTAAGTGGTGTTGCATTGGGTAGTTAACAGTGAGGGTAGGCTTCTCTAAAAAAGTAGGTTTAAGAGATTTCTTGAAAGCTGAAAGATTGGGAGAAAGTCGGACAGATTATAGAAGTGATGATGGCTCCACTTCTCTGTCTATAACAGCATAATATGTGATTTGCTTTGCATACCAATTACCATAGCATGCTGAACAGGTACATTGACCCATAGCAGAGGTATAGGGAGCATGTTTATAAATGGTGTCAACCTTTGCACAACTTTACATCCATGTTTGCATTACACTTGAGGTCTTAAATGAAGCTTATAAACTGAAAATTTTGAGCATATTTATTAGCAGCAGTTTTCAAAAAATATGCAAAAGAAACAGTGAAGTTCCCTTCTGCGGAAAATGCATAACACATCTCTTTGCACCATTATTTTGTATGTTTACATAGCAAAATAAAGTGTACATTTTCTGTTAAGGACTGCAAATAAATTGTTCCAAATCTATTTAAATAGCAGATATTTATAAACTGAAAACAGCATTTTTTAATACAAGCATTTATAAATAAGGCACCTATTGTAAGATTTCATTTATTTCATATTCATTTTTTTAAAGTTCCAGGAAACATGAAGTTGAAGTAATTATACAAAAAACTGATTTAGGACTGTGATTGAAAATTTTGTTTGATAGAAAAACTTTTACAAAACAGGATATCAGAAATTAAAAAGTGAAAAAGAGAAGTAGAAAACCCCCCAAAATTTTTTTAAAGTGCCGACTGAATGGAGGAAAAGAGGCTCAACAGTTACATGGTTGTAAATCAGTCAGCTACTGAGGTTATTTCCCATGCTCACAGATGCAATTTAGAGTCCTGTCTTGTCCTTATTACAGAGGATCTATTTTGACAACACAGATTTTGTTTGAATTTCAGATTCCTGAGCTCAGTGAAATCCTAACCCATAGCAAGTGATAGGCTACATATGGGAACAGTTGCTTTGAGCATCTCTGGGTATTTGAAACCTGAATGGTGAGTTATTTTTACTCATGATGAAGAGGCAACTTTGGGTCTTGGTTTACCATTATGGTAATGTGGAAACCTCTTCCTTAGGTGGAAAACAGCTGAGCTCACACTGTTTGCAACACTATATTAACCAGCACTGGTTCCTCCAGCAGATTGCTTCTCAGTCTCTGGTTAGTACAGCTGCCTACTAGATGTATAGCTGGGTTTAAGGATCTGGGAAGTCATTTCTACTGGGTGTAACTAACCTTAAAGCTTAGTGCTGTAAAGATAATATAGATAGTGCTTTAGCAATCCTTTATGCATTTAAATATTATAGGTGGGTAACTTTTATATACAGCATGTCAGCCTAGCCCTTTTACACTTTCCCTTTGAGACCTCAGTTCAATGTTTCTTCATAACTGGATTAGCTCAGTTAGAATATGGCAGATAGCATATACCTTTAATCACATGCTTGAAGCCTATAGAAATGAATACTGAACTTCAGGTTCACTAAAAAGACTCTCTATTTTTATAGGTGGACATAACTTTTTTTTCTCATCTTAATCTGGACTGAAAGGTAAGTGGAAATTTCATGTTGTTAAAAGCATCCAAAGTGTCTGTGAAAAAAAAATGTTTTTTTTTCATCGTAGAAAAGTTATATTTAGAGCCCTTGTATTTGTGTAAGCATTAATGGTAAAATAATGCAGAAAGGCGTTCACTTTTAATTCTAAGAAAATACCATTTAAAGCAGTCCTGCATTTTGTATTTATCTAGATTGTAAATTATTTAACACTGTGTTTAGAATTTCTTTACTTTGGAGTTTACAGGATGCCAGCTATAGGTCCAATTGAGCCTCCTAGTAACCAGGCAGTGGTTGGAATGACCAAGAGCAGAGGAATAAGAGAGGGCTTCAATAGAATATATGACAAAAGCAATGATAATAAAATCAATGAATTAATCTCACTCAATATAATATCAACTATAATTTGAGACAGATAATTCAGCTGCCTCTAAGTAAAACAGTTCATATGTACAGAAAATGTATATTTTTAGGTGTTGCTTTAAAAGAGAATTCAACCCTGCGGCGCTAAAACCCCTCACCCGCCCTCCCATAGGCCCCCTCCCTCCCCCAACCTACCTCCCCCCCCCCGGCTAACGTGTAAATTACCCCAAAAGCACAGGTCCCCTTCTGGAAGGTCTAGGGGCGCTATCTTCTGCCGCATCGTCTTCTCTGTTGTCCCGACGGCGTTTGCGGCTCATACGCAGCAGGACTCATTTGCCAGTTGGAAGATGGCACCCGTAAACCTACCAGAAGGGGACCTGTGCCTTAGAGGCAATAGCCCGGGAGGCCAATGGGAGGGAGGGGTTTTATAGCCTCAGGGTTGGATTCTCCTTTAAAGCCTGAAAATAACCATTGGCCCCTCCACAGACCACACATCCAGGGGCTCACTCTCAAGAGCAGCTATATCTTTTCCATACTGATAAATAGAGAATGGTGCAGTGGGGCTGGCAGGTTGCTCTTCATTGTGATCTTCCCATACTATGGGTAGGCAGTTATAGCAAAGAGGATCTGAAGCAGTGCCTAACAGTGCTCTACAATCCAACTGGACTACTCTGTAATTTCAATCTACAGAAAGTAATATCTGCTATTTGGTGAGAATCCAATAGTGCAGGGGGGAAGCTTCGATGAAAGCTGAGTTAAAGGACCAGTAACATCAAAAAATGATATTGTTTTAAATTAATAATAATATAATGCAGTGTTGCCCTGCACTGTTAAAACTGCAGTGTTTGCTTCAGAAACACTACTATTGTTTATATAAATAAGCTGTGTAGCCATGGGAGCAGCCATTCAAAAGAGAAAAGTCTCAAGTTACACAGCAGATAAGCTCTGTAGAACATAATGTCATCTGTTATCCATTACTTAACCTGTGGCATATAGCTGTTTTTCAATTTCCTCTATTGCTACTTAGTAGCTTGTTTATATGAACTATAGTAGTTTTTCTGAAGCAAAAAGATCAGTTTGAAGAGTGCAGGGCAACACTACATTATTGTAATTGAAAGTTGTATAACTGTTTGGGCACTTAGGGAAAATAGTTCATATACTGTACTATATTATAAATAATATATAGTGTATATACAGTCAGGGACGCCATTAGAAAACACAGGGCCCCGTACGACAAAATTTCCTGGGCCCCCTGGGCTGCACCCTCCGTTAGCCCCACCCACAAGTCTGCCCTCCACTCCATAGTAAAAAAGAACATTGGTGGCTAGGGAGATCCCCCTCATAAAAGTAATATTGGTAGTCAGAGCCCCCCATAAAAAACACTTGTGGTCACGGGCCCCATTAAAAAATATTGGTGGCTAGGACCCACATGGTAAAAAGAAAAAATTGGTGGCCAGGGCCCCCACATGTTATAAAAAATTGGTGGTTAGGGCCCCCTGTAATGTCCATGATGAAAAATTATGCCCAGCCCCCTGAAGTTTAGGTACCACAAAGGGTTAACTTTAGGGGGGCCCTTCCATGTTACACTTACTTGATTTGCAGGGTCCCCCTGCTGAAAGTGAGCTTCCAACTTCAGAAAGGGGGGAGCGCAGGTGGCTGCATCTTCTTCAAGTGATAGCATTTTCTTCCCTTATTGGTCAAATAATTTTAAGTTCCGGTAGAGCTGCATGGCGTTTGGATGAGCAGCTATCCAATCCCTGAGCAGCTCAACCAGGACTTTTTTTGACTAATAAGGGAAGGGAATGGACAGAAGGTGCCTCCCCCTGTGCTCCTGCCCTCCATTCTAAAGTTGGCAGCTCTCAGAAAGCAGGGGGGCCTGGTAAGTAAGTGCAGCACGACCAGACCCCTTACCCTCCTGGCCTGGTACAACTCTCCCCCTATCCCCACCGATGGTGGCCCTGTATACAGCTGCTTGCATTTACATGTACCTGTACATTCCACAAAGTAATGTATTTGTGCATGCATATAAGCCTCTGTGTTTTATCCAGCATAGAACTTGCCTTTGCAGAAATGTCTTCCTTCTCCAAGACTGTTTAGTGTGAATTTCATGTCCCACTTGTAACATTGTCTTCAAAGTTTTCTTGTGTACCTTCTAAATTATTCATCATTGTAAGCTACCATGTCTCTACACAATCTTAACTCATGTGTGCTACTATTTTATTCACTTGTAAGCCACCATGCATGACTTCCTTAGTTATATGTCATTATATAGCACTGCATTGGCCACTTTCTCCTTTATTTTACAGTACAGAAAGAGTCACAATAAAATAAAAAATGTATAATATTAATACTATAAACTAAATCCTATATCCTAGCAATCAGCAATCATGGGTGACAGTGAGATGTCCATCTTCGGCGAGGCCGCACAATTTCTCAGAAAAAGTGATAAAGAACGTTTGGAGGCACAGAGCAAGCCTTTCGATGCCAAGAACACTGTATATGTAGATGATGCAAAAGAACTTTATGTCAAAGGTATGGTTACAGCCAGGGAAGATGGCAAAGTAACTGTGAAGACTGATGATGGAAGAGTAAGTAGAACTATACAGTTCTGTTATTTACCAAAGTATTGCCAATCCCAACTATTTTCAAGATACATTTCAACCCTTTTCATTCCTTCCATTACAGACAGTAACTGTCAAAGAAAGCCAAATTTACCCCCAGAACCCTCCCAAGTATGATAAAATTGAAGACATGGCTATGATGACCCATTTGAATGAGGCTTCTGTCCTGTATAACCTCAAAGAGCGTTATGCTGCATGGATGATCTACGTAAGTCATAGAGACAGAGCATGTTGCAGTGATGGGGCTCCACTTTGAAACACTTTCTGAAACAACTAAACTAAAACTTGCTTGATTCAAATAAAAAATTCCCATTTCAACCCTGATTTATCTTTATTATTGTTACTTTCATAGTCATTAGCATAACAGTGTTAATAATAATTCTCAATTCATGCTGACTTAATTTTTATTTGTACAACCAAAACATTTTGTAATGTTCAAAAGTGTCCACAAATCCTTCTATAGTAAGTTCAGTGAATCGTATGACGTTAAATATGAGTATTTATATTTCCAACAAAACGTTCAACAAATATCTATATAGTTACTAATGGGTGTCTAAATCTAACATTTTCTTGTACATCATTTCAGACCTATTCTGGCCTTTTCTGTGCCACTGTAAACCCCTACAAGTGGCTGCCAGTGTACAACCCTGAGGTTGTTGCCGGCTACAGAGGGAAAAAGCGTATGGAAACCCCCCCTCACATTTTCTCCCTTTCTGATAACGCCTATCAAGCCATGTTAACAGGTACCAACTTTATTACATTATATCTAGATATCCGCTATTGTCAACAATGGTCTTCCCAGCTTACTACTGATAAGAATGAATAGTTAAGCAAGAGCAGGAGGTTGACTGTGTAGAGAGAGAAGGAGAGAGAGAGATAAACCAATGACTAAAAACTAAAACGTATATCATCTATTTGCAGATCGTGAAAACCAGTCTGTCCTTATTACGTAAGTGGTCACATCTTTAAAATATTCATTTGTAATTATTGCAGCTATTCAAATATATACAGATAATTAATTAAAGTTTAATTAATTCTTGCCTCCAGTGGAGAATCCGGTGCAGGAAAGACTGTGAACACCAAGCGTGTCATCCAGTATTTTGCAACAATTGCAGCACTTGGAGACTCTGGGAAGAAGAAGGAACTTTCCAACAGCTTGCAGGTAATGCTATTATACCATTTCCAGATATGGTTCTTTGTGACATTAGGCAGCTTTAAGAACCAATTATTTCAGTTGCATTTGCCTTTTTAGATGCAAGGGTACAGCATTTTCTTGTATCCATTTCATCCATTTACATGGATGAAACAATATTTCTAGCCTTAGTTAAAGCACTAACTAATACAGGTGAATCTATTCTCTAGAATCTAGTGTAAAATTATCTAGAGTACAAAGAACAAAAAAAAAAGTTAAAAAGGTTGAACTTGATGGAAGAGTCTTTTTTTCAGCCTAACTTACTATGTTACTAATACTATGTTACTATGTTACTATGTAAACATGGTTTAAGGTTTGACTTATATCCCTTTAGAAACCTTAAAGTGAGTTCCTGTTTTTTCTGGAACTTTGTTTCTCTTAGCAAACACAGGCCATCATATTAGTCTTGTCCTCATCTACCCTTATTTCTAAAAGCAATTGCAATATACCTAAAATCATATGATTAAGAATTGCCCCAATCACTTGCAAAGCAATCTTCATGCATACAATAGTTCACTACAAGATTTCAAACCTACAGAATAAAAAAATTAACAAAAAGAACTGCAATTTATTTTATAACGACATGTCTACTTTATTTTAACTTTAGGGAAACCTGGAAGATCAAATTATTCAGGCCAACCCTCTACTGGAAGCCTTTGGTAATGCCAAGACTGTGAGAAATGACAACTCCTCTCGTTTTGTAAGTTGGACGCCTGAATCTGTCTCAATTTTATTCCTTATGATTATTTATTTGTATTCTAAACTGAGCTGTACTTCATAGGGTAAATTCATCAGAATCCATTTTGGAACTACAGGAAAACTGTCTTCAGCTGATATTGAAACATGTAAGAATTATAGGCCTGTTAATTCTTCTTCCTTTCTTCGATTCTTGTTACACAGCAATCATTTATATCTCAATATCTCAATCTGCAGATCTACTGGAAAAGTCCAGAGTTACATTCCAGCTTTCAGCAGAGAGAAGTTATCACATCTTCTATCAGATCTTAACTAATAAGAAGCCAGAAATTGTTGGCAAGTATATTGAGTGAAATAGATGACTTACATATCTTGCAACTCATTGCAGAAAGATGAAAAAGAAGGGATGGAGGGTAAAAATAAAATTGATAACATATGGGCTGAACAAGAAGTTTAAGACAATATACAGTATGGGATGATAACAGAAAACAAAGGGTAATAGCAGAATGAAAAGAAAAAGGTAGAAGCTATTATCTGAAATGCTTTGGACTTGGAGTTTGTTAGATACAGAGTTAATCTTTCTGGATAACAGATTTGTTTTATATTATATCCCATAACTGAATTATGCTCGCTCTGATATGTATAATAACAAAGGCTTTTATTTTCACAGAGATGCTCCTGGTCACCACCAACCCATATGACTTCCCATCCATCAGTATGGGTGAGATCGTTGTGAAG
>CM044445.1:87874676-87899813 GCA_024363595.1 Xenopus borealis
GAGTGAACTGAAGATGGAGACTGATGATCTTGCCAGCAACTTGGAAAATGTATCCAAATCGAAGGTAGAGATAAAATTTACAAGTTATACAAATACTTTGCCATTCAATGCCATCCCTCTCTGAAGTAAATTCTGTGCTTTCTAAAGAATGATCCAGAATATATTATGTACTGTTTGTATCACTCTTATTAAGTTTTAAAAATGAGTACCACAACTTTGATTTTGTTCCCTGAAGGCTAATCTTGAGAAGGTTAACCGTGTCCTTGAGGACCAACTAAGTGAAGTGAAGGCAAAGGATGATGAGCACCAGCGTCTCCTCAATGACCTCACTACTCAAAAGGCTCGCTTGCAGACTGAGACTGGTAATTATAAGTAGGAGAAATATAAAATATTTACATTAAAGCATCCTTTCATTAAAATGTGATATATATTGAATGCTATATTTTACTGTTTATCACCAAAATTTTGTAAGGTGGTAATGAAATAAATGGGTGAGTAACATGTAGAAGAAGAATAAAGCCCTGTGCTCTTTTGTGATTGTACTGTCAGACCCAAATCTCTGTGACTTCTTTATGGGCAGGAGGATGGTATGATGGTAGGTGTAGCTTTCCCCATCTTCCCTATGCATCAGCACCATTCATAGCCACTCCTTAAAAACTCTGCATCTTGTATCAAATCGAAATCAGAACTAGCACAAGGATGAAGAGCACAAGATAATTTTATGCTCATCAGCATTAACAGTGCCCCTGCATTTCTTATGCAGGCATATAAAAATATCTTTAACCTGCAAATTATAAAAGGGTAACCTCACTGAATTGTTCAATGAACCTCTGATGACATTTAGGTGAGCTCTCTCGTCAGCTTGAAGAGAGGGAATCTCTAATTTCTCAGCTTTCAAGAGGAAAGCAAGGATTTACTCAGCAAGTTGAAGAACTGAAGAGGCAACTTGAAGAGGAAACCAAGGTAACAGCATTGTGGTTTAAATAAATAATTAACTAATTAAAGTTCTGCTGTTCCCATCATCACAGCCAGATTCAAAACTATTTTATAAACATTTTTCAGGCTAAGAATGCCCTTGCTCATGCACTACAATCATCCCGTCATGACTGTGACTTGCTTCGAGAACAGTTTGAGGAAGAGCAGGAGGCCAAGGCTGAACTTCAGCGCTCCCTGTCCAAAGCCAATGGGGAAGTTTCACAATGGAGGACCAAATATGAAACTGATGCAATTCAGCGTACTGAGGAACTTGAAGAAGCCAAGTATGTTAATACCAAATTAACACAATGATAGAAAGATAAAGATTCAGAATTGTTTGAAAATATTTTTTATTTAATCCATTTCAGGAAGAAACTTGCTCAGCGTTTACAGGAAGCAGAGGAGCAAGTTGAGGCTGTGAATTCCAAATGTGCCTCATTGGAAAAGACTAAGCAGAGACTGCAAGCTGAAGTTGAGGACTTGATGGTTGATGTTGAGAGAGCAAATGGTGCAGCAACTGCTCTTGATAAGAAGCAGAGAAACTTTGATAAGGTACATCCCAAACTATACTTCTATGGTTGTCATTTAATACAGAATTACAGTAAGAGGCAGATTTATCAAAGTGTGAAATTAGACCTGGTTTATTTAGACCTGGAGGAGGGCATTGGAAGTACTATTTTTATTTTTGCTGATGATACCAAATTGTGCAGAACCATAGGTTCCATTCAGGATGCTGCCACTTTACAGAGTGTTTTGACTAAGTTGGAAAACTGGGCAGAAATCTGGAAAATTAGGTTCAATGTTGATAAATGCAAGGTTATGCACTTTTACAAAAATAATATAATTGAAAGTGATGCTCTAAATGGCAGGATGGAAGGATCTAGGGTTTTTTGTAAAAAAAAAACCCTAGGCGGTGTTATTCTTTGGCCACTAAAGCAAATAAAGAGTATTGTCTTGTATAGAAAATAACATTAACTCAAGGGTTGAAAACATAATTATGCATCTTTATGCATGGGTAAGGCTACACCTAGTGTATACAGTACAGTTTTGGAATCCTTTAGAGGGATATAAATGAGCTGGAGAGAGTGCAGAGACATGAAACTAAACTGGTTAGAGGGATGGAACTGGGTATTAAGGTAGACTATCAAGGTTGGGGTTGTTTAATCTGGAAAAAAATGGTTGTGAGGGGACATGATTATGCTTTACAAGTATATTAGAGAACAGTATAGTTAAATATCAGGGGACCTTTTTACTAATAAAGATGATCACCACACCATAGGCCACCCATTCAGACTAGAGGAACACCATAGGCCACCCATTCAGACTAGAGGAAATAAACTTTGATTTGAAGCAATGGAGATGGTTCTTCATAGTGAGGGGAGTGAGGTTGTAAAATGCACTGCTGGATGATGTTATGATAACTGATTCTGCCTTAAAAAGTGGCTTGGATGATTTCTTGGACAAGCATAATATCCAAGGCTATTGTGATAATAAAATCTATAAATCTATTGTTAGCATAGATATGGGTATATATAATTTATGTGAGGGAATGGGGTGTGTGTATGGATGCTGGGTCTCATTGGGAGGGGTTGAACTTGGACTTTTTTTCAATCTGATTTAACTATGTAACTATTATCCAGTATATTAATCATGCTTTGACTATGAGATACATATTCAGAATTTGTTATGGTTGCAACAAATAGGTCCTGGTAGAATGGAAACAGAAGTATGAAGAGGGTCAGGCTGAATTGGAAGCAACTCTGAAGGAATCTCGAAGCCTGAGCACTGAACTCTTCAAGATGAAGAATGCTTATGAGGAATCCCTGGAGCATGTTGAAACTCTGAAACGTGAAAACAAGAACCTTCAACGTATGTTTATTTTATACAGGGCAGTTCCAATAGATTTAGAAGAGTAGCAGTCTGAGCTTAAACTAATTTTCTAGTTCTGAAAATTTCCAAGTACAAAGAAAAACAAAGGAATCAATTCAAATTATTGTTTCTATTCCAGAGGAAATTTCAGATCTGACAGAACAAATTGGTGAAAGTGGAAAGTCAGTTGTTGAATTGGAGAAGTCCAAGAAGCAGGTGGAGCAAGAAAAGAATGATCTCCAGGCCGCTCTGGAAGAAGCAGAGGTATACATAATAAGTGAAGTTCATCAGACTAGAGATGAATGATGTTCAAAAGAATATAGCTGCAATGAAGGATAATATCATGTATTATTATGGTTTAAATGTATAGAATGGAAAGATATGAAATTTTGTCAGATTGAAAAGCTAATTTGATTTTAATTTAAGATAGGATTTTTACTACATCTTTCATAAACCAAAACATGTATTTCTTAAAGGGGTCTCTGGAACATGAAGAAGCCAAAATTCTGCGTGTCCAGCTTGAACTGAACCAGGTTAAATCTGAAGTGGACAGGAAAATTGCAGAGAAGGATGAGGAAATTGAACAACTAAAGAGAAACAGCCAGAGGGCTGTCGACACCATGCAGAGCACACTGGACTCTGAAATCAGGAGCAGAAATGATGCATTAAGACTGAAGAAGAAGATGGAAGGTGATCTGAATGAGCTTGAGATCCAGCTGGGTCATGCCAACCGTCAAGCTGCTGAAGCACAGAAACAGCTCAGGAACATCCAGGCCCAGTTCAAGGTATTCATTGGAGAACCTATCTAATGATATAAAATGCATTAGATTGCATTTACCAAATGAATGTTATTGGCATTATCATGATTATATTGTTGCTTTACATTAGCAAAACTAATTTATACTGTAAACATTTCACAATTTATTAAAATTTATTGCACATTTTGTTATATTTTTATGACTTGTATTCATTAGAGACACTGTAGAAATTGTACAACCATATACTTTTATTACAGTTAATGCTCTGAATTCACCCTCTTTTGTTTGTCTAACAGGATACCCAGCTCCAGTTGGATGATGCAGTTAGGGGACAGGAGGACCTGAAGGAACAGGTTGCTGTGATTGAGCGCAGAAATAACTTGCTTCAAGCTGAAATCGAAGAAAACAGGGCTGCTCTGGATCAGACAGAAAGGTCTCGTAAGATTGCAGAGCAGGAGCTACTAGATGCAAGTGAACGTCTTCAGCTGTTTCATTCACAGGTAAAATGATTTGCGCCTAGCATATTGTATTAATATTAAGGAAATATGATTTAAATAAAATTTTAATATAACATCCCTTATTGAATTTCAGAACACAAGTCTCATTAACAGCAAGAAGAAACTTGAAAGTGACATCAGTCAGCTACAGAATGAGGCTGAGGAAGCTGTCCAAGAATCCAGAAATGCTGAAGAGAAGGCAAAGAAGGCCATAACAGATGTATGTAATTTTGTCTTCCAACTGCTGGTAATAACAGCTGTTGGTGCACTAGACAATTAATTATTTGCCCATTTATATGACAGGCTGCTTTGATGGCAGAAGAACTAAAGAAGGAACAAGACACCAGTGCTCACTTAGAAAGGATGAAGAAGAACCTTGAACAGTCCGTAAAGGACCTGCAACACCGCCTGGATGAAGCTGAACAACTGGCAATGAAGGGTGGCAAGAAGCAGCTCCAGAAACTGGAATCCAGGGTATATACCACAATCTGTATTGCACCACAATACACCAATATACATATAACAAACTTTTCTGATGCATATATATTGGTGCTATTGCCAGGTACGGGAACTCGAGAATGAAGTGGAGAACGAACAGAAACGTGGTGTTGATGCTGTGAAAGGTGTCCGTAAATATGAGAGGAGAGTGAAGGAACTCACATACCAGGTTAAATGATCTCAGGTTTTTATTATTGTGACAGTATTACATACCTATACAGTTTATTACATGTTAATCTTGATCCTCTTTTTTCAGACTGAGGAAGATAAGAAGAACATTCTAAGACTGCAGGACTTGGTGGACAAACTTCAGTCTAAAGTTAAAGCCTACAAGAGGCAGGCTGAGGAAGCTGTAAGTAATCACTCAGTAGCATTTGTTCCATATAAATAATATTAAAGGGGTTGTTAACTTTTACTATGATGTAGAGAGTGATATTCTGAGACTATTTGCAATTGGTTTTCATTTTTTATTAGTTGTGGTTTTTGAGTTATTTAGCTTTTAATTCAGCAGCTCCAATTTATACTAGCAGCCATGCATTGATTTGAACAAGAGACTGGAATATGAATAAGAGAGGACCGTACTAGGAAGATGAGCAATAAAAATTAGCAATAACAATAAATGTGTAGCTTTACAGAGCATTTGTTTTGTAGATGGTTCAGCGACACCCATTTAAAAGTGGGAAAGTGTCAGAAGAAAAAAGGAAATAATTATAAAACTATAAAATTCAATAGATACCAAGCCCCTCATAAATCCTGATTCTTCTTTCAGGAGGAACAGGCCAACACCCACTTGAGCCGCTTCCGTAAGGTTCAGCATGAGCTTGAAGAAGCAGAGGAAAGAGCCGACATTGCAGAGTCCCAAGCGAATAAGCTCAGGACCAAGAGCCGCGATATTGGAGGCAAGGTACTGAAATCCTCAAGAAGACAAACCTCTTATTGTGATTGCCTAAATTATTTCTCAATATGTGTTTCTTATCTGTTCACAGAAAGAGTCTGAAGAGTGAAAACACAGAAGACACAGAGGAATGTGAAAATTCCAAATTTAGTTAATCAAATGTATTGTAAATAAATGGCTTGAAGCCTAAAAAAATCTGCTGTTTTGTGCCTTTTGTTTAGATTTGTGTACCAAGTGTTTCAAAAAATATTGTTCTACAGTTGAACAACAGGCTGAAAAGAAAATCATATATTTTCTTATATGTTTCAGTGGTGGTTAGTTTGTTACCTGTGTTAGGATGAACAGTTCCAAAGAATACAATTCTATATTATTTAATATTTTAATAATATTATTTAATTCTATAAGGGTGCCAAGTTTTGTATTATACTGGAAGCAAAAGGGCAGTATTTAAACAACCATTGTCTTTGAAATGTAACTATTGGGGAGTACCAACAAGCATGGTATAATGGAATTGTGAGTGGATAATGTTAGGCTAATTTCTCGCCAAACAGACATATTGACACTCCATCATATCCAGTATTCCCTGGAGCTCACTGTTATATACTGGGTATGTGCCTGTCCTTGTTGTGTCCATGCTGACATCACTGAGTTGCACTGGCTTAGCCTGAAGTAAAAACATAGACATAAATGCTGGTGTATATATATATATATATATATATATATATAAAAACAAAAAGATTCCCCAGCACTCCAACCTTTAAACCCCTAAGAGAATATTTGCACAACTGAACTGCAACTAACAAAAAAGACACTTTTAGTTACAAAGTTTGTACAAAATATGCATAAGCTGACGCGCCCCGTCAAGGCAGTGTCCATGCTTGCTCTCCCAACCCCCACTTAATGATGTCTTTGGAAGAGATCATGCTAAATAAAGAGAAAAGCAAGTATGGTCTTTCTCCCCTCATAGGGGTTTAAAGGTTGGAGTGCTGGGGAATCTTTTTGCTTTTTGTGTATATCAAGCCTGACCCACATGCACCCAATTGTTAAGGGATTGAGCTGCATTTCCTTGTTTAAGTATTACTATATATATATATATATATATATATATATATATACTCCCATTCAATTCAATATAAGCCGGGTGTTTACCAATATAATTGTAGTTCCCAACCAGAAAGCATAACAGTTTAAAAAAGCTTTATAGAAAAAATGCTAATACCTGTAGTTGCAGCAACCGGGGTGATCCCAAGTTTATTCCATGGTTCTATACAACACTTTTGAAATGACCAAATAGCACCATGGAATAAATTTGGGATCAACCTGTTTGCTGCAACTACAGATATTGGCTTTTTTTTCTATTTGCATCCATAACTGGCGTGTGGCTTGGCCAGTGCCATATACCTTCACCCCCTGAATTGACTTTGCATAAAAAAGCTTTATTCCTGTGGTCTGAGGAACCACCCCAAGCCGTGATTGGGCCGAAACATGGATGAATGAGTCACATGATTGGGCAGTTAACATCAGTAGCTATACTTTGTTTTGGAGGGACAGAGGTGCTAAAAAAGGAGCGGTATATATGTTTGATATGCAGGCTTTAAAAGCTAATATAAAGAAGGAGGTGATGTTAGATAATGAGGGGGCAGAAGTCCAATCGGTGGGGTTCTTCACCAATTGTAAATAGTCTAGCAAATTAATTATAGAAGTATGTTTTAGACCCCCTAATGTAAGTGAGGAGGAGGAGGCTAAGCTCCTGATGCAAATAGAAAAGGCTTGGGGAAAGTAAAAAATAGGGGGATTTTAATTACATTTAATTACATTGACTGGAGCAACAATACTGCCAGCTCATTTAATGGGTATGTATAAACTTGTTGCATGACAATTTTATGGCACATCTAGTGATCTCTAATGACCCAAAACATATAGCAAATGTGCAAGTAAGTTAACCCCTGGGTAATAGTGACCATTATGTGATATTAATTAGAGGGTCATTTATCAACCTTCAAATTTATTTCTGCATTTGCTGCTACAAACTCTGAGCATATGTGGTCAGGTTTATTAGGCTTATTTATTAAAACATTTTCCCGAAAATTGCTTTATGGGAAAAATGCAGATTTCCACGATTTTTTCAGATTTTTTATCTTATCTTATCTTTTCTTATTTTTCACCCTAAAGCTCTGACAACATCATGTACTGTAATTGCACGAAACCCAGCACACTTAAAAAAAATCGATGGGACTTCTCCCATTGACTTATATGCAACTTCAGCAGGTCTGAGATGCTGGATTTTTCATCCTCAGGTTTTAATAAAATCAAAAAAATGTGTGATTTTTAAAATGTCCTGTTTTATAAAAAATATTTTGGGGGGAAATGGCTGGTGACACAGGTACAAACTTGGAGGGCAATGGCTGGTGTCACAGGAACAGACTTAGGGGCAATGCTTGTGGCACAGGTATAGATTTGGGGCAATATTTTGGCTTGCTGGAACAGGTACAGATTAGGGACAATATTTTGGCTGCAGGCTGACACAGGTACAGATTGGGAGGAATATTTTGGATGCTGCTGACACAGCAGGTTTGGATGCTGCTGACACAACAGATTAGGGGCAATTTTTTGGGTGCTGCTGGCTGGAACATGTACTGTTTCATTCATTAATGTGTTATACGGTTTCTTTAAAAAAAAAAAAAAAGTGAATAGGTGGGAAATGGTCATACAGAACAGGGTTGGGGGGGCGCTGATTGTACCCCTTGCCTAGGGTTCCAAAGTACTTTGGCCCGGCCCTGGTGATATCAATTAGGGGGTTATTTATCAATCTCAGCATTTGCTGCTACAAACTCCGAGCATATGCCGTACAGTTTTGATCTCTAATGCTCAAACAGGACATTATTGAATTAGAGAGGGTACAGAGAAGGGGAACTAAGCTGGTAAAAGGTATGGAAAATCTTAGCAATAAGGAAGTACAAGTAGGTCTTTTCATCTGACACAGGGTCACCCATTTTGATTTGAAGAAAAGAGGTTCCGCCTAAATATTCAGAAGGGTTTTTTTTACAGTGAGAGCTGTGAAGATGAGGAATTATCTCCCTGAATCAGTTGTACGGGCTGATACATTAGATAGCTTTAAGAAGGGGTTATATGGCTTTTCAGCAAGTGAGGGAATACAGGGTTATGGAAGATAACTCATTATACAAGTTGATCCAGGGACTAGTAATATTGCCATTTTGGAGAAAGGTAGGAATTGTTTTCCTTTTTCCTTCCTCTGGTTCAACTATCAGTTAGGCAGATGCTGAGAGAGGAATAGTGAAGGTGCTATTACATTTTCCACAAATACTTGATTTTAAAAAACTCAGTCAGTGTAGTCGGGTCAAAAATTTAAATGCTCGAATTGATTGAGTTTTTGTGGGAAAAAAATCAAATTTATGAGTTTTCAAGTGAAACCCACAGAAAAAAACTTGAACATTATGAAGGCTATTAACCTCTTCAAATGGTTCAAGGGACCTCTGAATCATGTTTATATGCCCTTATATGTGTTTTAAGCTCTCCACTTTCTGATTTCTCAAACTCAGCTAAATCTAAAATGGGTATTACTAAAAGTAATGCCAGTCATTCCTATAATTAGTACAGGACTTAGTACCTGTATTTGATCCTATACCAGTTTATAAATGGCAATTTCTGCTCTTTCATTCAAATCTGAGGGCCATTTTGCTGGTGAGATTAGCTTTCAAAACTTTGAGCTCTTTAGATTTTTTCTGCAGTCTTGGGAGGCCAATTACTTCTTTTGCATCCATCTGTGTAGTGCACTTGCTATTTTATATATTCAGCATATGTAACTGCCCTCCACTTCTGCCAGATGTTTCCTAGCATTTCTTAAACGGGTGGTTCACCTTTAAGTTAACTTTTAGTATGTTATAGAATGGCTAATTCTAAGCAACTTTTCAATTGGTTTTAATTTTTATATTTTATTATTTGCCTTTTTTTTTCTGACTCTTTCCAGCTTTCCAATGGGGGGGTCACTGGCTCCATCTAAAAAAACAAAACAAATGTTCTGTAAGGATACAAATGTACTGTTATTGCTACATTTTATTACTCATCTTTCTATTATGGCCTCTCCAATTCATATTCCATTCTCTTATTCAAATCAATGCATGGTTGCTAAGGTTATTTGGACCCTAGCTACCAGATTGCTGAAATTGTAGAGTTACTGAATAAAAAACTAAACTCAAAAACCACAAATAATAAAAAATGAAAACCAATTTCAAATTGCCTGAGAATATCACTCTATAAATCATACTAACAGTGTAATGTCTTCCCTGGGGAGATGTCATGGAGTACCAGGAAGTTGGGAGCCTGGGAACCCCCATACACAGCATTACAGAAATTAAAATTCATAAAAGTGAAATAATATTTTTTTTATAGGTAACAATTTTTATTGATTTATTTCACATCAAATATAAAACAATACATAAGCCATACATGTCATTCCATTCCTATTACAGATTTTAAGGAAATATTTACTTGTGATTTAAAGGGGTTGTTGACCTTTGAGTTAACTTTTAATATAATGTAGAGAGTGATGTTCTGAGACAATTTGCAATTGGTTTTCATTTTTTATTATTTGTGGTTTTATAGTTATTTAGCTTTTTATTCAGAAACTCTCTAGTTTGCCATGTCAGCTATTTGGTTTCTATGGTACCAATTACCCTAGCAACCCTGCATTGATTTGAATAAGAGACTGGAATCTGAATAGGACATGGACTGAATAGAATGATAAGTAATAAAAAGTGTCAATAACAATACATTTGTAGCCTTACAGAGCATTTGATTTTAGATGGTGTCAGTGACCCCCATTTGAAAGCTGCAAAGAAACAGAAGACAATTGCAAATCATTAAAAAACTATGAAAAATAAATAATGAAGACCAATTGAAAAGTTTCTTAGAATTGGCCCTTCTACAATATATTAAAAGTTAACTTGAAGGTGAACCACCCCTTTAGCATAAACAGAGACGTGTCAAATGCAATAGTTAAAGAGTTTTGCTCTTGTGTAAGAATACAAGGCTATTGATCACAGTTGATGATAGATACTTGAGAACTAGAAGTAGTATCCAGAGATCTAAATAGCTTGACTTGATACTGTCAATGATGATGAGTGTATCAATCAAACTACCAATTAAAGGTGCTCACGGTGCTCACAATGTAAATACAAACTTGTAGTTGAAACCGGCAGGCAGGTACACAGTACAGAAACAGGCAAAAGAATAAAGGCAGGTTTTCATCCAATGGAACAGGAAACTTAGTTTAAATAATAATAAACTGCCCTAAATTAGCATCAGCATGTAGTGTTCTCCTGGAATCTGTTGGATTCAGTGGCAGTGAAATTTATAGCATTTAAGCTGACAATGGTTTGCCTCTGACAACCCATAAAAAAACCCGAATTTCCTACATAAATTTATGCTGACATTGCTTCTGGAGACAGTATTGAGTGGCTTCAACCAAGGACATGATTTCTGATTGTGCCCAACTCCAAACATTGTTCCCTTTATGCCTTTCTCTTTTTAGTGTCACGAACGGCACCCAATACCAGAACAGTTGCCAAACCCCTTTGTCTCAGCTCGGCTTCACCAGTTAAGTGACCGCCTTTGGCCTTGGGAGGAGCCCTCAGCTTACTCAGATGCCACCTGGACTTATCGAGAGGTGCAAAGCAAGAGTTCTGGCTAGCACAGGGGCACGATCGTCTCACCAAGGAATTGGATTGAAGAATGCTACCAAGTGGAATAGGCAGGCCGGACCAGCACAAGCTGCGTAGAATAGTCAGACAGGCCAGGATCAGGATTAGAGAGTGAAGAATAGTCAGCGGACAAGCAAAAGGTCAGGATTGGAGAATAACAGGATAGTCAGGCAAAGCAAGGGTCAAACACCAATAGACCAGTCAAGAATAGTTAGGAATCACACCCCTCTGTACACTAAGATCCCTTTAAATACTATTTGAAATTGGCGCCATTGCGCGTGACGTCATTATGCCGGCGCATAAACCCGGAAGTGCGCCGGCGCGCACCATAGGAAGACTGGGGGAGAATGGATGCACGCGGTGAACGTCCCCACTGGAGGCATGGCGGGCGCTCCCGCGTGTATGGAGGTGAGCCACTAGACCACCAGGGAGACTGTTCATTACATTTAGCATGCAAGCATTTTGAACGGGCCCTCTTTTCCTCTTTTATAAGTTGTATTTTTGTATGTATCTGTCTATTTAATGTATTTAATACATACACCCTTTAATTGTACAGTGCTGCAGTTGCACTTTACAAATACATGTTAAAGTGATACGGGCACTAATAACTACTATTCAGAATATTAACTTACAATAAGGGGGTTATTTGCTAAAATTCTAACTTATCTCATAATTTATTTAAAAAAAAAACATGACCAAACTCCCATGCCCCATTTTAGCTTATTTATTAATAAAAAAAAACTTGAGTTAATCAGATCGAGGAAAGATCTGATAAAATGGAGAAAAGCATGAATTGCTTAAATTTTTAAGGCTTTTTCCATGAATTAAGCAAAATTTTCTAGTTTTGTTTTACTGAATTGCTCTAATTTTTTGTGTTTCTGCCCAAAAAGGTTGGATTTTCAGGCTGAACCCAGCATAGACCACAAAAACTGAGATAGGTGCCTTTGCCATTGACTAATAGAGGACCGTGACAGGTCTGATATGGCGTATTCACCATTCCTAAAAAACTTTTTTCTTTTTATCAATGAACACAGCGCACAATTGTGATGGTGTTTAAGTGTGTATAAAACTATTTTCACCTGCACTAAAGGTTTAAGGTGGGGAACATTACACTGATAATTGTGTGAATGGAATCACCTTGAGGTGTAATTTTATAAAGAACTCTGCACTATACTTTCTTCATTTTTCTCCATTTCCTTTTCTTGAGGTAGGAACACTTGAATTTTTCAGAAGTTGGAGAGAGCCTATCTGTTACTGAACTGGAGAACACACTGGGGCAAATTTACTATTATTCCCCAAAATTGCTTCGATCCTACTCGAAATTCGATAAGTATTCGACCATCGAATGCTTATCGAATTGTTTTAGGCTATCATTTTGCTTGATATTCGATTTCTCGATGAATTCGTACGATCGGATACTGATCGTTCGATTTCACGAAAAAAATCGTTAAATTTCCTTCGAGCCTCCGAAAAATTCGTACGATTCGAACGCTTCGATCGTACGAATGGTATTCAAGCAGGACTTAGCCTCAGAAGCCTATGGGGGGTTTGACCCAGGGCTTCCGTCACCACACAACTAGGTGTTAATTACATGAACCTCTACAGAGGACCTTAGCTGAGGATCAATATCTATATGGGAAGGATTTCACAGACTTGTCAGACTGTTAAAATTTTATTACTCAGAGCTAGTGTGTATAAATGTTATGATCTTGAAGTTTGTGTTTATATCATGCCTGAAGCAGGGACCTAATTCGTTCCAAAAGCTTGCATTTTTTTAATCTACTCAGTTTCTAATGGAATACTGCTGCACAAATATGGCAGCCCCTCATAGAGGTGTTAGTGTCTAAGGGGCAAATTTACTATTATTCAGCCAAAATCCAATGATTTTATTCGAAATTCGATAAGCATTCGACTATCGAATGCTTATCGGATAGTTTTAGTCTATCATTTTGCTTGCTCGTTCGATCGTTCGATTTCACGAAAAAATTGTGAAATTTCCTTCTAGCCTTTCGAAAAATTTGTATGATTCGAACGATTGGTATTCGAGCAGGACTTAGCCAAAGAAGCCTATGGGGGGTTCCCATATGCTTCTATTGCAATTCGGTAGGTTCAATCTGGCAAAGTAGGCATTCGAAGGTTTTTAAAATTTTGATTCCTTCAATCATCGAATGAACGAATTATCGAATATCCGATCCATTAAATAATTCTTTATTCGATGATCGAAGAGGCCAAATTTGAATATTTGAATATCCGTACGATCGTAATTCGATCATATTCAATCGAACTACGATCTATTCACGTGAATTTTGTAAATTTGCTCCTTAGTGTTAGTGATGTGTTTGGCCATAAAATGTAATTAAAAATGTAAATATTGTGAGTGATCTCGTATAATAAATTATTCAGTAAATCTGGTCAAAGCCAACAGGTTGCTAAATCTTTCAAAAATGGTAGAATTGGCCAACTACTTCAATACCATGTAAATGAGCTTAAGGACAGGACCTCAACATTATAACTTATGCCTTCAAGTAGTAATCAACAGAATGGCCCCTGAACAATGGGTCTACCCTCAGTATGGGCACTTGCCATCTGGCTGATATAAGCTGACACTCAGCCTTTCCAGTCTATGTGGAAGGCCTGCCCAAATGATTACACTTTACAAATACATTAGAGGACATTATAGACAAATATCAGGGGACCTTTTTACCCATAAAGAGTATCACCGCACCAGAGGCCACCCCTTCAGACTAGAAGAAAAGGACTTTCATTTGAAGCAGTGTAGGTGGTTCTTCACAGTCAGGACAGTGAGGTAGTGGAATGCACTGCCGGGTGATGTTGTGATGGCTCATTCTGTTGATGCTTTCAAAAGGGGTTTGGATGATTTTTTGGACAGACATAATATCAAAAGCTATTTTGGTACTAAACTCTACAGTTAGTATAGCTATGGGCATATATGGTTTGTGTGAAAGAGTGGAGGGGTGTGTGTGTGTGTGTGTATGTATGCTGGGTTTTAATTTGGAGGGGTTGAACTTGATGGACTTTGTCTTTTTTTCAACCCAATTTAACTATATAAATGATAGCTGGCTTGATATTTACAACATATCTAATAGGCAGGTTAGAATCCGCGACTATGTGAGGACCTCATAGAAATGTTGATGTGGTCCTCATCTGACATATCTACTTACACTTATATTTTGATCCAGCTGGACAAATCAGGCTTAAATATGCTCATCTTTTTAAATTTTCAAATGAAGTCCACCCTCAGACTGTTGACATTTCTTCTTTAAATTTTGCATATATCGTGCCTAGCCTCTTTAGCTGTATGGCATGGGGCAGAACTAATGCTTATTAAGGGGTGAGTAAGTAAAGGTGTAGAAAGAAAACAAATTATATTAACACTAAAACAAAGAACTGAACCAGTTTATTTTTACATATTACAACCCCCACCTTAAATCTACACCTTTAAGATTAAGCATACAAGGTGCTGCTAATGCAACACTTTGCAGGCCTCCATAGCAAGAAGATGATAACCAGTTTGGTGCTTGAACAAAGCCTTGATACTGACATGGTATGGAGGACTCATTCAGCATTGAAAGGATTAAGGCAAATTAAGAGAACACATCAACATTTAATCAGTTATCAGTCCAAAAAGATGCAATATACTAATGATAAACAAGAGAGCAATTTCATTTTGCATCTTCAGCACATTCCAAACGCAATTATTTTCTATTAGTCTTCAAAATTCCTTTAAGACACTGAATTATACAAAATATGCCCTTAGTAAGGCTAAAACCTGAAGTGATTGTGATTGTTGTAAATGTTCTCATGATTTATTTAGGACACTAACACACAGTACAACTCAGTTGGAGACAGATCAATCAAGGTCTGACAAACAACACGCAGAAAAACAAAAGTTAATCCTTTGAAACTTATAGGAAAAAAAGAAAAAACTTGGGGGCATGTTTACTATCATTGGAGATAAGTATCTGGAGAGATTTCTGGAGATGTTGCCCATAGCAACCAATCAGATCTTTGCTTCGGTTTTCTAACTTATAATTAGCTGTTTAAGTTGCCACGAGTAACATCAACATTTCCAATGTTAGTAATCATGTCCCATAATACCTTATAGGTCCCTTTTTGAATTATAGTAAAACTGTGAAGAACTGAATAGGTAAAGCCAAGTTAGGAAGTGTGTGGATATATCTGAAGAATCATTATGGAGCTTTCTCTTTAAACAAAGGAAACCAATTGATATGCATCTACCGTTATAAGGAGAGCAACTTTACAGTTTTGAGAAGTGGACTTAAATCACAGAGAAAACCTCAAATGAATAACAAAACAAAACAAAAACACACATACACAACGTTTTACAAATTCTATATGAGAAAAATTTTTAAAAATGTAAAATTTTAAATGTAGCTAACAAAAACATCTTACAATACAGCAGTAAGGCAATGTAAGGAAGTCACCCTGGTGTCTAGTGGAGGGACGGCAGGAACGCCTGCCGCCCCCTCGGCGGGGTCGCCCGCCGCATCCTTTTCCCCTGCCGCATCTTCCTTCCCGTAGCGCCGGCTGGTTCTTAGGTGCGCGCGGCGCACTTCCGGGTTCCCTTAAAGGCATGCATCGGCGTGAAATTCAAACGTATTTAAAGGGATTTTCTGCTGCAATGCGCTGCCCGTTGTTAGGTTCTATTTGTTAATTCCTGGGTGTGTTTGCTTTACTGTTCCTGACTGATCTACTGTGTTTGACCCTTGCTTGTCTGATTATTCCTGCTATTCTCCAATCCTGACCTTTGGCTTGTCCGATTACTGGTCTGGTATCCTGACCTTTTGCCTGTCCCCTGACTACTCTACACTCTCTAATCCTGATCCTGGCCTGTCTGACTATTCTACGCAGCTTGTGCTGTTCCGGCCTGCCTACTCCGCTTGGTGGTATTCTTCAATCCAATTCCTTGGTGAGACGATCGTGCCCCTATGCTAGCCAGAACTTTTGCTTTGCACCTCTCGTTAAGTCCAGGTGGAACAGGCAACATACATTCAGAAGTACTACAAAATTTTACAAATGTTGCTACAAGAATGATGGGAGCTGGAGTGGGTGGAAAAAAGAATTACAATCTTTTGATTGTGACAAAAAAAAAGAGAATTCTAGGGGCACTAAGGATTTTGAGGCAAGTTCCAAGACATACAACTTTGAAACCCTGTACTGCGAGTGGAATAAAGTGGAATAAAATGTATCTGCAGTATTCCAAGGGCAACCTACTCCCCACCAGATGCTGCTGAACTTTAACTTCCACAATACACCTGGAAGATGCAGATCATCAACATCCTGAGAGTTTTGCAGTAATACACAATCTCTACTACTGAAGTTCCATTTGCAGCTGCCAACAGTTTTCTAATCAGGATTAAAAGAGGAAAGATGCAGCATGTGCACCCCCTGTGGTAAAGTCGTGTGCATGTTTTTATAATGATTATTCACAATGCTGAGTACCATGGAATAAGATGACAGTTTATATATAGCAGAAAACTCAGTGAAGCATTGACGTCCTTTAATACCAGCATGGCTGTTAATGTGATATGTAGTTTACGAGGCAAAATATTTTTGTATTACTGAAAGTCAGCAATATCATTAAAAATAATGCAAATGTAATATATTAATCTTATAGAAACCCCTTTGTAATTTAGCAGGAATGTTTATTTTATACATTATTATTTCATTTAGGACCCCAGTGCAGTGTAAAAGTAAAGTTTTCAGACACAATTCACTGTGTATTTCACCCACATAGTTTTTACCCCTGGGTGGCAGGTTGTGGCCACCACAAATGTGGGATGTAGCATTACAGGAGTGATGATGGCTCCACTTCTAGAGTTCAAATTCTCCCTTTGTCTATAATGGCACATTGTGTGATTTGCTTTGAATACCATTTACCAGAGCATAAACAAAAGGAACACCAAGAGCCCCAATAGTGTAATATGTATTGGTAAGGGATAATAAAATAAGAGTAAATAGCATATACTCACAAACCAGGGTTACCAATAGGCAACCACTGTAAAGGCAGGTGGGGAGATTGTCCTGATCCCACTCAGGATTAAGAAGTCGCTCTCTGTAGATAGAAAAAGGGTATCAACCCTCCACCCAGGGTGGACTTATTATTGTATAAAAAGAACAGAGGCGCCAAAAGTATAAAAGGATATAAACGAGTTTAAAAGCCAAAACTTGGTAATCAGAGGAGGCAGTGGTGGACTTACCTCCTCCAAGCAGACACAAAACGACTGTAATTCAGCAGTCAAAATTTATTAACGAACTCCGATCAGTACAACGCGTTTCACGGGTTCAGACCCGCTTCTTCAGGCAATAAACATAGGAGTTACAGCATCTAGCAGTAGTATACACACTCAGCGCCTCTCCCTTTGTCTATAATGGCACATTGTGTGATTTGCTTTGAATACCATTTACCAGAGCATGCTGGACAAAACATTGTCCCACAGCACAAGTGCAGGGAAGTGCAAGGAGTATGTTTATAAATGGTGTCAACTGGTGCACAACTTTACATCCATGTTTGCATGACACTTAAATGAAGCTTATAAACTTAAAAGTGAGAGCATATTTGTGAAGCAGTAGTTTTTGCAAAATATGCAAAAGAAACAGTGAAGCTCCCTTCTGTGAAAAATGTAGAACACATGCTTACACGATTATTTTGTACCACTTTGGACGCACCAATATCAGAAGAAATTAGGTGGCACAGAGAGAATCATACAAATCACCATCAGCTTTCAGGATACAAAGTGACTGACATATTTTGTTCTATAGAAAACTTTTAGAAAACAGGACATCAGAAATTAAAAAGTGAAAAAGAGAAGTAGAAAACCCCCAAACGATTTCTTAAAGTGCCAACTGAGTGGAGTAAAAGAGGCTCAACAGTTACATCGTTTAAATCAGTCAGCTACTGAGGTTATTTACCATGCTTACAGATGCAATTTAGAGTCTTGCCTTATCCCTATTACACAGGATCTATTTTGACGACACAGATTTTGTTTGAATTTCAGATTCCTGAGCTCAGTGAAACTCAAACCCATAGCAAGTGATAGGCTACATATGGGAACAGTTGCTTTGAGCATCTCTGGGTATTTGAAACCTGAATGGTGTGTGTTATTTTTACTCATGATGAAGAAGCAACTTTGGGTCGTGGTTCACTATTATGGTAATGTGGAAACCTCTTCCTTAGGTGGAAAACTGCTGAGCTCACACTGTTTGCAACACTATATTAACTAAGCCTGGTTGCTCTAGAGGATTGCTTCTCAGTCTCTGGTTAGTACAGCTACATACTGCATGTAAAGCTGGATATAAGGGTCTGGCAAGTCATTTCTACTGGGTATAAGTAATTTTAAAGTTTAGTGTTGTAAAGATAATACAGACAGTACTTTGGTAATCCTTTAGGCACTTAAATACAATTTGTGGTTAACTTTTATATACAGTATTCAGTATTTCACTTTTACCTTTTTTTTTCCTTTTGAGATCTCAGTTCAGTGTTTCTACATAACTGGATTAGTTAGAATATGGCAGATAGAATACCTATAATCACAGGCTATAGAAATGCTTACTGAAATTCAGGTTCACAGGACTTTCTATTTTTGTAGGAGGACGTAACCTTTTTTCTCATTTTTATCTGGACTGAAAGGTAAGTAGAAATTGCATGGTGTTATAAAATTATCCAAATTATGTAAAATACAATTTAAAGAGTCTTGCATTTTGCATTTCTCTAGATTTTAAATTACATAACATTGAATATCTTCACTTTGGGGTTTCAGCTACAGGATGCCAGCAATAGGTCCAATTGAGCCTCCTAGTAACCAGTAATAACCAAGAGCATGAGGAATAGTTGAGAGCTTCAATAGAAAGCTAAAAAGAGGAAAAAAGGAATGATGGCTGAGTTAACAATCAGGCTTTTCTTCTCCTTTAAATAATCTAAGTGAATGAGCTAGCAATAGTGAAATTTATTCGCCAGGCGTGAATTCGCAGCGAATTCCCGCGATTAGCGAAACGCCAGCGAAAATTCGCCTGCCAAAAATTCACTGGTGTAAAAAAAGCAAGACGCGCGTCAAAAAGGACGCGACGTGCGTCAAAAACGTGACGCGACTCATTTCGCAAGTTTTTGCTGGAAAGCAAAACGGGATATTCCCCCATCACTAGCTAGCAACTTAAGCATTATGTTTCTGTATAAATGAAAGTTGTATAATTGTATGTGCACTGAGGGAAAATAGTGTTCATATACTGTATATAATATTTAGTGTATATACAGGCACCTGCATATAGATGTACCTATCCATTCCACAAAGTGATGCATTTGTGCATGTATATAAGCTTTTATCAAGCATAGAACTTTACTTTGCAGAAATGTCTTCCTTCTCCAAGACCATATAGTGTGAATATCATGCCCCAGTTGTAACACTGCCTTCCTGGTTTCTTTTTTACCTTCCAAATTATCCATCATTGCAAGCTACCACATCCCTACCCAACCTTTACTCATGTGTGCTACTATTTTATTCAGTTATAAGCCACCAAGCATGACTTCCTTAGTTTTAGATCATTATATAGCACTGCATTGCTCACTATCGCCTTTATTTTATAGTACAGAATGGGTATTTGTAGCCATAACAAAATACAAATTTATAATATTAATACTATAAAATAAATCCTATATCCTAGCAAACAGCAATCATGGGTGATGGAGAGATGTCCATCTTCGGCGAGGCCGCACAATTTCTCAGAAAAAGTGATAAAGAACGTTTGGAGGCACAGAGCAAGCCTTTCGATGCCAAGAACACTGTATTTGTAGATGATGCAAAGGAACTTTATGTCAAAGGTATGGTTACAGCCAGGGAAGATGGCAAAGTAACTGTGAAGACTGATGATGGAAGAGTAAGTAGAACTATACAGTTCTGTTATTCAGCAAAGTATTGCCAATCCCAACTATTTTCAAGATACATTTCACCCCTTTTCATTCCTTCCATTACAGACAGTAACTGTCAAAGAAAGCCAAATTTACCCCCAGAACCCTCCCAAGTATGATAAAATTGAAGACATGGCTATGATGACCCATTTGAATGAGGCTTCTGTCCTGTATAACCTCAAAGAGCGTTATGCTGCATGGATGATCTACGTAAGTCATAGACATAGAACATGTTGGGGCTCCACAATGAAATATAGTAAATATAATCTGATATTTAACAATTAATTACTGTACAGAAGCTAACTAATTTTTTTGGTTAGTAAGGAATTGAAACTTCCTTTTTCACAGCTCCATTTCTCTATATTAATGTTACTTTCATAGTCATTAGCACAACAGTGGTAGTAATACTATTTTTGGATACAAAGAAGTCGCTGGCACACAGGTATAGCCAGCAGGACAAACCTTGCTAATTCTTTATTGCAGCATGCTGCAATAAAGAATTAGCAAGGTTTATCCTGCTAGCTATACCTGTGTTCCAGCGACTTCTTTGTATCCAGTGTATAGAGGGGGTGGCCGATTCCTCCATTGCTGTGCACCAGGGAATCGCTCGTGTTGAAGGCCAGGGTGTGTGAGTGCTTCTGGACTATTATCAATAATACGATTTTTGTCATTTGTCAATGCATGCTGACTTAATTTTTATTTGTATAGCCAAAACATTTTGTAATGCACAAATGTGTTAAATGCCCATACCTCCTTCTATAGTAAATGTAGTGAATCTTCTAAAGTTACATATGAGTTTATATTTCCAACATAACATTCAACAAATATCTATATAGTTACTAATGGGCGTATATAGCTAACACTTCATTTTCTTGTATATAATTTTAGACCTATTCTGGCCTTTTCTGTGCCACTGTAAACCCCTACAAGTGGCTGCCAGTGTACAACCCTGAGGTTGTTGCCGGCTACAGAGGGAAAAAGCGTATGGAAACCCCCCCTCACATTTTCTCCCTTTCTGATAATGCCTATCAAGCCATGTTAACAGGTACTAACTTTATTACATTATATCTTTATATCCGCTATTGTCAATCATGGTCTTCCCAGCTTACTGCTGATTAGAATGATGGGAGTTTAACTTAAATAGTTAAGCAAGAGCAGGAGGGCTGGAGGGTCTAGAAAAGGAGAGAGATAAACCAATAACTAAAAATTAAAATGTATGCAATCTATTTGCAGATCGTGAAAACCAGTCTGTCCTTATTACGTAAGTAATCACATCTTTAAAATAATCATTTGTAATGCTTGCAGCTATAAACATATCTAGATTTAATTATCTCTTGCCTCCAGTGGAGAATCTGGTGCAGGAAAGACTGTGAACACCAAGCGTGTCATCCAGTATTTTGCAACAATTGCAGCACTTGGAGACTCTGGGAAGAAGAAGGAACTTTCCAACAGCTTGCAGGTAATACTATAATACCATTTCCAAATATAGTTCTTTCAGTAAAGTGTGACATTATGCAGCTTAAAGCACCAATTAATTAAGTTTATTTGCCTTTTGAAATATAAAGGTACAGGATTTTCTTTATCTGTTACATCCATTTATATGGGTGAAACTGTATTACTAGCCTTAGTTAAAGCACTAACTAATACAGATCATGCTGTTCTCCTGCTATCAGTGTAGAATTATCTAGAGTACAAATAATTATAAACATGGTTTAAGCTTTGCCTTATATCCCTTTAAGAACCTTAAAGTTAGTTCCTGTTTTTTCTAGAAGTTTGTTTCTCTTAGCAAACACAGGTGATGCTATTAGTCCTGTCCTCATCTACCCTTATTTATAAAAGTAATTACAATCTACCTTAAATCATATGTTTAAGCACCATTCTGTTAAGCATTAACCCAACCACTTCCAAAGCAATCTTCTTGTTTACAATGGCTATCTTACTACAAGATTGCAAACCTACAAAATACAAAAAGTGAACAAAGAAAACTGCAATTAATTTTATAACAACATGTCTACCTTATTGTAACTTTAGGGAAACCTAGAAGATCAAATCATTCAGGCCAACCCTCTGCTGGAAGCCTTTGGTAATGCCAAAACTGTGAGAAATGACAACTCCTCTCGTTTTGTAAGTTGGGTGCCAGTATCTGTCTCATTGTAATTCCTTATGATTATTGATTTATATTCTAAACTGAGCTGTACTTCCTAGGGTAAATTCATCAGAATTCATTTTGGAACTACAGGAAAACTGTCTTCAGCTGATATTGAAACATGTAAGAATAAAATGTCCATTAGTTTGTCTTGCTTTCCTCCATTCTTGTTACACAAAAATCATTTATATCTCATTATCTCAATCTGCAGATCTGCTGGAAAAGTCCAGAGTTACATTCCAGCTTTCAGCAGAGAGAAGTTATCACATCTTCTATCAGATCTTAACTAATAAGAAGCCAGAAATTGTTGGTAAGTATATTGTGTGAAATAGATGACTTACAAGATTACAACTAATACAAATCAGTTACATTCAGTCTTTAATTACTAAAGCAAATACACTTAATTGTCATTCTTCTTTGGCCATGGAAATCTTTGACCTATACTAAAAAACAAGTAGTGGAAGTCACAAAATGATAGCAAAATAACAGGAGAAATAGGACAAAAACAAAAGGAATTGGAAAACAGAAAACAATCATGAGGTCCTACACAGAACAGAAAAGGGAACAAGAAGGGACAGAAGGTGAAAATAAAAAAGATAATATATGGGCTGAACAAGAAGTTCAAGACAATATACAATATTGGATGATAACAGAAAACAAAGGGTAACAGCAGTTTAAAATTAAAAAGGTGAAAGCTATTACACAGAAATGCTTTGGACTTGGAGTTTACTGGATAACAGAATTCTTCCTTCTGGATAACAGATTTCTTCCATAACAGCATTATGCTAGCACTGATGTGTAATAACAAAGGCTTTTACTTTCACAGAGATGCTTCTGGTCACCACCAACCCATATGACTTCCCATCCATCAGTATGGGTGAGATCGTTGTGAAGAGTATTAATGATGAAGAGGAATTGTTGGCCACAGATGTAAGAAAATAAAAATGTTTAAGAATTACATTATAAATTGCAATTTATTGAAATCAATCACATATTAATTTACTTGCAGAGTGCCATTGATGTCTTGGGTTTCAATCAAGAAGAAAAGCTTGGCATCTATAAAATGACTGGTGCTGTCATGCATTATGGCAACCTGAAATTTAAGCAAAAGCAAAGGGAAGAGCAGGCTGAGCCTGATGGCAATGAGGGTATGTCAACCATTGTCTGCTTATATAGTCAATTACCATTGACTTCTTTGCTGCCATGTTTCAATGACCATATAATAATTGCCACAAAATAATTCATTGTATTTTCATTTTATAGTGGCTGACAAAATTGCTTATCTGATGGGCCTCAACTCTGCTGATTTGCTCAAGGCTTTGTGTTACCCAAGAGTCAAGGTTGGCAATGAATTTGTCACCAAAGGACAAACTGTTCCACAGGTAATATTCTGCAAAAATGATAGAAGCAATTGTGATCTTATGGACTTTATGCACTAATGAGCATTTTCTTTCTTTAAGGTCTACAACTCTGTAGGTGCCCTGAGCAAGTCTGTTTTTGAAAAACTGTTCTTGTGGATGGTCACTCGTATTAACCAACAGCTGGATACTAAGCAACCAAGACAATTCTTCATTGGTGTGCTGGATATTGCTGGGTTTGAAATCTTTGACGTAGGCAATATTTTTTTGGTCTTATAAATTATTACATATCTTATAAGGCCTTAACTCCATTTATTTTAACTGTACTCTGCTATTTATAGTTTAACAGCTTGGAGCAGCTCTGCATCAACTTTACCAATGAAAAACTGCAACAGTTTTTCAATCACCACATGTTCGTCCTGGAGCAGGAGGAATACAAGAAGGAAGGAATTGATTGGGAGTTTATTGACTTTGGTATGGATTTGGCTGCCTGCATTGAGCTTATTGAGAAGGTTGGTCAGATTAATCACTCACTTTAGATTAATAAAAAAAATCCTGTATTCTAATTTACTGTTTTTAAAAATTATTTTCTTTAGCCAATGGGTATCTTCTCCATCCTTGAAGAGGAGTGCATGTTCCCCAAGGCCACTGACACTTCCTTCAAGAACAAACTATATGAGCAACATCTGGGTAAATGCAAGAACTTTGAGAAGCCCAAGCCTGGAAAAGGAAAGGCAGAAGCTCACTTCTCTCTTGTGCATTATGCTGGGACTGTGGATTACAACATCTCTGGCTGGCTTGAAAAGAACAAGGACCCACTGAACGAGTCAGTTATCCAACTCTACCAGAAGTCTTCTGTCAAACTGCTGTCCTTGCTCTTCGTTTCCGTAGCTGCTGCTGACGGTAATATAATTTTTAATTTTACAATAATTAGAGTTTTGAGATTGTGGTTATGATGGGCTTTAATACTGTTATTGCCATTGTCGCAGATGCTGGTGGTAAAGGTGGAAAGAAAAAGAAGGGATCCTCTTTCCAGACTGTGTCTGGTCTCTTCAGGGTTAGTATGATTTTTGTCTAATTATCTGTTTATATGAGATAATCATAGAATAAGCTAAGTAAAAGTTTGAATTTGTTTTAAATGTTTTGAATTTAAAGTGTTTTATTGTTTTGCATTTTAAAAATTTCAGGAAAATCTGAACAAACTGATGACAAACTTGAGAAGCACTCACCCTCACTTTGTGCGTTGTTTGATTCCCAATGAGACCAAGACTCCTGGTAAAATTTCTCTCTATAAATTTTTTTTTTTTAAATGTACTTGCTGATGTCATTGTCCATAATCAAATTATATAAACATTCTATATTTCTAGGTATCATGGACAACCATCTCCTTATCCACCAGCTGAGATGTAACGGTGTGCTGGAAGGTATTAGAATCTGCAGGAAAGGATTTCCAAGCAGAATCATCTATGCTGATTTC
>CM044445.1:87902959-87915748 GCA_024363595.1 Xenopus borealis
GGGCATTCAGTTGCAGAAAAAGATCAAGGAACTGCAGGTACACTATTCCAAAGCACATTAAGTGATGCTTTAAACAATCTATTTTGTGCATGGTAACTCATTTATTCCCAGAAGTGAATATCAGACATATCTCCTTCAAATTCATTGACCATATTTATATGATTTCAATTTACAGGCTAGAATTGAAGAACTTGAGGAAGAAATTGAAGCTGAACGTGCAGCTCGTGCAAAGGTAGAGAAACAAAGGGCTGATCTTTCCAGGGAACTTGAGGAGATCAGTGAGAGACTTGAAGAAGCTGGAGGTGCAACATCTGCTCAGATTGAGATGAACAAAAAACGTGAAGCTGAGTTCCAGAAACTGAGACGTGACCTGGAGGAGGCAACCCTTCAGCATGAAGCCACTGCTGGTGCCCTGCGCAAAAAACAGGCTGATAGCGTAGCTGAGCTTGGGGAACAAATTGATAACCTGCAGCGGGTTAAGCAAAAGCTTGAGAAAGAGAAGAGTGAACTGAAGATGGAGACTGATGATCTTGCTAGCAACTTGGAAAATGTATCCAAATCAAAGGTAGAGAAAATGTTTACAAGTTATACAAATACTTTGCCATTTATTGCCATCCCTCTCTGAAGTGAATGCGGAGCTATATGAAAAGAATGATCCATATTATGCTCCATTTGTATCATTCTTTTATTAAGTTTTAAAAATGAGTACCACAACTCTGATTTTGTTCTCTGAAGGCTAATCTTGAAAAGGTTAACCGTGTCCTTGAGGACCAACTCAGTGAAGTGAAGGCAAAGGATGATCAGCACCAGCGTCTCCTCAATGACCTCTCAACTCAAAAGGCTCGTTTGCAGACTGAGACTGGTAAGTATAAGTAGGAGAAATATAAAATATTCTCTCACTAAAAAGTCATATATATTGAATGGTATATTTTGGTGTTGCTTTATCAACCAACATTTTAGAAAAGTGGTACTGAAAGAAATGGGTGTATAACATGTAAAAAAGGAACAAAGCACTGTGCTCTTTTGTGACGGTCCGATCCAAATCTTTGTGCCTTCTGTATGGGTAGGAGGATAGTATGATGGCAAGAGTAGCTTTCCCAATCTTCCCTATGCATTAGCATTATTTAATAGGCAGTCCTTTGAAACTCTGCATCTTGTACCAAAACAAAATAAAACATTACAGAAGCATGAAGAGCACAAAACTATTTTATGCTCATCAGCACATTGCATTTCTTATACATAAAACAGGCATATAAAATATCTTAAAACTGCAATTTATGAAAGGGAAAGCTCACTGAGCTGTACAATGAATCTCTGATGATATTTAGGTGAGCTCTCCCGTCAGCTTGAAGAGAGGGAATCTCTTATTTCTCAGCTCTCAAGAGGAAAGCAGGGATTTACTCAGCAAGTTGAAGAACTGAAGAGGCAACTTGAAGAGGAAACAAAGGTAATAGTATAGTGGTTTAAATTAACTAATTACATTTCTGCTGTTCCCATCATTACAGACAGATTTAAAACTGTTTTATAAACATATTTCAGGCTAAGAATGCCCTTGCTCATGCACTACAATCATCCCGTCATGACTGTGACTTACTTCGAGAACAATTTGAGGAAGAGCAGGAGGCCAAGGCTGAACTTCAGCGCTCACTGTCCAAAGCCAATGGGGAGGTTTCACAATGGAGGACCAAATATGAAACTGATGCAATTCAGCGTACTGAGGAGCTTGAAGAAGCCAAGTATGATTATTCCAAATTGCCACAATGATAGAAAGATAAAGATTCAGAATTATCTTAAAATATATTTTATTTAATCTGTTTTCAGGAAGAAACTTGCTCAGCGTTTACAGGACGCTGAGGAGCAAGTTGAGGCTGTGAATTCCAAATGTGCTTCCTTGGAAAAGACTAAGCAGAGACTGCAAGCTGAGGTAGAAGACTTGATGGTTGATGTTGAGAGAGCAAATGGTGCAGCAACTGCTCTTGATAAGAAACAGAGAAACTTTGATAAGGTACATCACAAATTATACTTGCATGGTCATCATTTAATTCAGAGTTACAGTAATTCGTATTTTTATTTGTATATTTATTACTTGTTTTAACAATTTGCATATACTTGGCTTTAGTTTTTAAACATGTTTCAAGAAAGTCTTGCTCAAGAACCTACTATGAATGACTCTTTTTGGATCTTGTAATAACTAATAATACTGAACTCATGTCTGCGAGTTTCCTTAACGGAGAAGGATCTTGCGTTTTTTGTACATAACAAGTTGTCTAATTCTGGGCAGTGTCATTCTGCGACCACCAGAGCAAATAATGTTCTGTCTTGCATAAAAAGGGCATAAACTCAAGGGAGGAAACATAATTATGCCTCTTTATAGATCCCTGGTAAGGTCACACTTGGAGTTTTGGACTCCAGTACTTAAAAGGGATATAAATGCACTGGAGAGAGTGCAGAGACATACAATTTAACTGGTTAGATGGATTGAAGTCTTAAGTTATGACTGTCAAGGTTGGGGTTGTTTTCTCTGGAAAAAAGACACTTGCGAGGGGACATGATTTTGCTTTAGAAGTATTTTAGAGGAGATTATAGAGAAATAGCAGGGGACCTTTATACTCATAAAGAGGCTCACCACACCAGAGGCCACCCCTTCAGAGTAGAGGAAAAGACCTTTGATTTGAAGCAACAAAGGTGGTTCTTCACAGTGAGGGCAGTAAGATTGTGGAATGCACTGCCGGATGTTGTTGTGATGGCTGATGCTGTTAATGCCTTAAGAGTGGCTTGGACAAGCATAATATCCAAGGCTATTGTGATAATAAAATCTATAGTTAGCATATATATGGGTATATATAATTTATGTGAGGGTATGGAGGGGTGTGTGTATGGATGATGGGTTTCAATTGGAGGGGTTGAACTTGCTGGACTTTTTTTAATCCAATTTAACTATGTAACTATGTAACTATTATCCAGTATAGTGTAGAAAACTTAAAGCACAGCACTGGTATATGTAAAAAGCCTTTATTCAATCCATATGGCAACATTCTAGATACAGCGACGTTTCAGGCCTATCTGGCCTTTTTTCAAGCTAGGCCTGAAACATCGCTGTATCTAGATTGTTGCCATATGGATTAATTAAAGGCTTTTTACATATACCGGTGCTGTGCTTTAGGTTTTTACAGCATATGAATTAGGGATGCACCGAATCCACTATTTTGGATTCGGCTGAACCCCCGTTTTTTACTTCCTTATTTTGTACCAAAAAGTCACTTGATTTCCCTCCCTGGCCCTAATTTGCATATGCAAGTTAGGATTCGGTTCAGCTAGGCAGAAGGATTTGGCCAAATCCGAATTCTGCTGATAAAGGCCGAATCCCAAACTGAATCCTGGATTCGGTGCATCTCTAATATGAATGGAGGCTGGTCATTGATTGCACCTGCACTGGGTAAATTTTCTTCTGAAAAGAAAAGGTGAAAACAGAGCTGACCAAATCGTCTGCATAACTATTATCCAGTATATTAATCATGCTTTGACTATGAGATACATATTCAGAATTTGTTATGGTTGCAACAAATAGGTCCTGGTAGAATGGAAACAGAAGTATGAAGAGGGTCAGGCTGAATTGGAAGCAACTCTGAAGGAATCTCGAAGCCTGAGCACTGAACTCTTCAAGATGAAGAATGCTTATGAGGAATCTCTGGAGCATGTTGAAACTCTGAAACGTGAAAACAAGAACCTTCAACGTATGTTTATTTTATACAGGGCAGTTCCAATAAATTTAGCAGAGTTGCAGTCTGAGCTTGAACTAATTTTCTAGTTCAAGTACAAATAAAAACAAAGGAATCAATTCAAATTATTGTTTCTATTCCAGAGGAAATTTCAGATCTAACAGAACAAATTGGTGAAAGCGGAAAATCAGTTGTTGAATTGGAGAAGTCCAAGAAGCAGGTGGAGCAAGAAAAGAATGATCTCCAGGCCGCTCTGGAAGAAGCAGAGGTATAAGAAGTGAAGTGCATCAGACCAGAGATGAATAATGTTCAAAAGAAAATAGTTGCAATAAAGGATAATATCATGTATTAGTATGCTTTAAATGTATAGCATGGAATTTTGTCAGCTTGAATTTGATTTTAATTTAAGATAGGATTTTTACCTATCCTGACATCTTTCATAAACCAAAACATGCATTTCTTGAAGGGATCTCTGGAACATGAAGAAGCCAAAATTCTGCGAGTCCAGCTTGAACTGAACCAGGTGAAATCTGAAGTGGACAGGAAAATTGCAGAGAAGGATGAGGAAATTGAACAACTGAAGAGAAACAGCCAGAGGGCTGTCGACACCATGCAAAGCACACTGGACTCTGAAATCAGGAGCAGAAATGATGCATTAAGACTGAAGAAGAAGATGGAAGGTGATCTGAATGAGCTTGAGATCCAGCTGGGTCATGCCAACCGTCAAGCTGCTGAAGCACAGAAACAGCTCAGGAACATCCAGACCCAGTTCAAGGTATTCATTAGAAAACCTATCCAATGATATAAAATACATTAGCTTGCATTTACCAAATGAATGTCATTATCATGATTATAATGCTGCTTTATTATAGCAAAACAAATTTATACCATAAACATTTTACAATTTATGGAACTTTATTGCAAATTTTTATGACTTGTATTTATTACAGATACTGTAGAAATTGTGCAACAAGATATTTTATTACAGTTAATGCTCTGAATTCACACTCTTTTGTTTGTCTAACAGGATACACAGCTCCAGTTGGATGATGCAGTTAGGGGACAGGAGGACTTGAAGGAACAGGTTGCTGTGATTGAGCGCAGAAATAACTTGCTTCAAGCTGAAATCGAAGAAAACAGGGCTGCTCTGGAACAGACAGAAAGATCTCGTAAGATTGCAGAACAGGAACTCCTCGATGCAAGTGAACGTCTTCAGCTGTTTCATTCACAGGTAAAATGATTTGCCCCTAGCATATTTTTTAATAATATTAAGAAAATGTGATTCAAATCAAATTTTAATATAACACGCTTTGTTGATTTTCAGAATACAAGTCTCATTAACAGCAAGAAGAAACTTGAAAGTGACATCAGTCAGCTACAGAATGAAGCTGAGGAAGCTGTCCAAGAATCCAGAAATGCTGAAGAGAAGGCAAAGAAGGCCATAACAGATGTATGTAATTTTGTCTTCCAACTGCTGGTAAAAACAGCTGTTGATGCACTATACAATTAATTATTTGGCCATTTATCTGACAGGCTGCCCTGATGGCAGAAGAACTGAAGAAGGAACAGGACACCAGTGCTCACTTAGAAAGGATGAAGAAGAACCTTGAACAGTCCGTAAAGGACCTGCAACATCGCCTGGATGAAGCTGAACAACTGGCAATGAAGGGTGGCAAGAAGCAGCTCCAGAAACTGGAATCCAGGGTATATACCACAATCTGTATTACACCACAATACACCAATATACATATAACAAACTTTTCTGATGCATATATATTGGTGCTATTGCCAGGTACGGGAACTCGAGAATGAAGTGGAGAACGAACAGAAACGTGGTGTTGATGCTGTGAAAGGCGTCCGTAAATATGAGAGGAGAGTGAAGGAACTCACATACCAGGTTAAATGATTTCAGGTTTCTATTAATGTTACAATATTGCAGACCTATACAGTTTATTATATGTTAAGCTTAATTCTCTTTTTGTAGACTGAGGAAGACAAGAAGAACCTTCTGAGACTGCAGGACCTGGTGGACAAACTTCAGTCTAAAGTTAAAGCCTACAAGAGGCAGGCTGAGGAAGCTGTAAGTAAAAACTCATTAGTATTTGTTTCATAAAAATATTATTAATTTATTTTTTAATAAATGTATCTGGATAAAGATGGAAACGTGCTGCATTGCCAGCTCTTGTAATATTTACCATCAATGATAGCATGTATATTTTTTGTATGTAAAGCATATTGCTTGAACTTTATTGGCTCTTTATCCTAATTGTAATGTCTACATTTCTATTTCATTTTAATATTTACATCTTTACCTCTATTTGAGTAAATATTCTTGAAAGATCTCTGCAAAGCTCATCCAGCAAAAAGTAATTGCCTATATAATTTTAATGTATACATACACACATATATAATAAGTCCCAGCATTCCCTAAGAGAATACTGTTCTGCATCAGTATTGAATAATGGTTTGATTCATATACACACCAAGCCCCTCATTTATCCTGAAACTTCTTTCAGGAGGAACAAGCCAACACCCACTTGAGCCGCTTCCGTAAGGTTCAGCACGAGCTTGAAGAAGCAGAGGAAAGAGCCGATATTGCAGAGTCCCAAGCAAATAAGCTCAGGACCAAGAGCCGCGATATTGGAGGCAAGGTACTGAAATCATCAAGATGTACCTCTTATTGTGACATTAGCGATTGTCTAAATTCTTTCTTAATTTATGTTTCTTATCTGTTCACAGAAAGAGTCTGAAGAATGAAAACCTAGAAGACTGAGGAATGTGAAAATTTAATTTTTTCCATTTCGAATATAGTTTAATGAATAGCAAATAAACAACTTGAAGCCTAAAAAATCTGTTGTTTTTGTGCCTTTTGTTTAGTCTTGTTTAGCAAGTGTTTTGAAAAATACAGTTCTACAGTTGACCAACATGTTGAAAAGAAAATTACATATATTTTTTAATATGTTTCAGTGGTGATTAGTTTGTTACCTGTGTTAGGATAAACAGTCCCAAAGAATACAATTCTATAGCAAGGGTGCCAAGATTTTGACATGTGGGATCTACTTTTAGAGACTGCAAGCTATTACATTCTACTGGAAGGAAATTTATGGTATTTAAACAACCATTTCTCATTGTCTTTGAAATCTAAATCATGGATAATGCTAGGCTACTGTGATATATTAGTCACTAGCTTACAGTTAATCCTAACACAACTTTTTGTAATGCTAGTTAGATGAAAATCTAATTTTTTTTAAAAACACTTTCATCTATAAAATAAAAATATAGGTATTGGATCCGTTATCCGGAAACATTTATCCAGAAAGCTCCAAATTGCATGGCCATCCCGTATAGACTCAATTATAATGAAATAATCAAAATTTTTTAAATTAATTCCTTTTTTCTCTGTAATTATAAAACAGTAGCTTGTACTTGATCCAAACTAAGATATAATTAATCTTTATTGGAAGTGAAACCAGCCTATTGGGTTTATTTCATGTTTACATGATTTTCTAGTAAACTTAAGGCATGAAGGTCCAAATTACAGAGATCCATTATCTGGCAAACCATAGGTTCCAAGCATTCTGGATAATAGGTCCCATACCTGTACAAGGAAAGCCTACAATCCATAGGGGTATTCACTTGCAAAGCAACCACCATTCTTATGCAAAAACTGCCAGACAAATAAATATGCATTGTGCAGATGAAGAGATGTGCATCTAGTTAGAGCATTTTTTCTCAGTGCCACAACTAGGTCTCAGTGGAGTCTGGGAACCAGGTAGACACACAAGTGTTTGGCAACAGAAAGAAACTGTATTGCAGCAAAACAAAATAGAAAGTAAAGCAGGAGCACAAGATATGTTAACTGAAGGCACTTGAATAAAAACAGTCAAGTAACAAGACAAGGCTAAGGCAAATTACTTGCACAGACAGGGTTAATAGAGTAGGCAGGCTTACTGGCAAGGCAGGGTGAGCCACGGTTAAAGGAACAGTAACATCAAAAAAAGTTGTTTTTTTTTAAATGTGTTAGTACAAATCTAAAAATAAACACCAACACAAATTAAACTTTTAAATTGCAAACCCTTTATTAAAAAATAACTTACCAAAGCTCCACTTCCTGAAAGGGCAACCATCCATCCTGCAGCAGTTGATTTCTTGTCCCTGGCCGCCCTAAATCTGCTGTGCTCTGCCGACAAAATTATCTAGTACCACTGAAATAAAAACACTATTCTGCTGCTGAATGTTATTTAACAGCTGACACCAAAGAGGAGACTACACTTATTGGGTTAATGACTCTATATGCAAGCTTAAAAGAATGTGTTTGCGAGTACCCATCTGCAAAAAATGAGTGTTAAGGAAAGTTAACTCCTTCTCTCCCTTTATAAATGGTGGCAGTGGTTTTAAAGGGATAATACACAAGAGGTGCACCTAACCTTTTTCCTGAAGCCAATTGTAAAGAGTCCAGCAAATTAATTATAGGGGTATGCTTTAGCCCCCCTAATGTGAGGAGGAGGCTAAGCTCCTGATGCAAACAGAAAAGGCTGCTAGTTTGGGGAAAGTAATGATAATGGGGGATTTTAATTACCCAGATATTCACTGGAGCAACAATACTGTCAGGTCATTTAATGGGAACAAGTTTATAAACTTGTTGCATGACAATTTTATGAAACATGTTGTTGATCAACCAAGCAGAAAAAATGTTATTCTGAATCTAGTGATCTCTAATGATCCAGAAGTAATTTAACCCCTGGGTAAAATGACCATTATGTGATATAATTTAATGTAAAAAACATTTATACACTAGGGCAACAAAAACCATGAATTTCAGAAACCATTAATTTCAGAAAAGCTGATTTTAGTGCCTTGAGACTGCCCTTCAGAGCATTGATTTGGGCATTATGTTTTCAGCTAAATGGTTGTCGTTTAAAATTATATTAAATCATTTCTGTACTCAATGTATTCCCTTAAGGAGGAAATGTAGAAGTAGTAAGAATCACCCTGTGTGGCTTAATATAGAAGTAAATAAGTTAATAGGAAAGAAGAGAAAAGCATTTAAAAGTGACTATAAACAAGTTTTTTGATCAAATAAGAAAAATTTTATCAAATTCGAACGATTTTATCAATCGATCAAATTTTTCATATTCAATCGTTCGATAAATCAAATTGCGTTAAAACCCCCAATTCTAATACAATTTCGATGGTTAATTAACCCTCAAATTCGACCTTTAGTAAATCTGCCCCTAAATGTTGTAAAACAGCAATCCAGAAGGCAAAGAAAGGAAATGAGGAGCACATTGTAGCGGAGGCTACGACAAAACCCCCCCAAATTTTCTAGGGGTTAGTTAAAAACATGCGGGTTGAGCGTGTTGCTCCTTTAAAAAATGATACAAGTATGGTTGTAACAGAAACATAAATAGGAAATGTGCTAAATCATTTCTTTCTTAAATTTATACAATAGAGTTCCCAGGATCACTTCATAGCTGCACTGATGGCTCAGCTCAATCTAGTCAGTGACATGATATGATTCATCAAGCTTTAATAAAAATTAATGTAAACAAGGTGCCAGGGCCAGATGGCATACATCTCCAGGTTCTAAGAGAGCTTAGTTCAGTTTTAGACCCCTATTTCTGATTTTTCATCTTTCATCTGGTTTGGTACCTATGGATTGGAAAAAAGTTGACGTCATTCCAATATTTAAAAAGGATTACTATCTTAGCCTGGCAATTATAAGCCTGTCAATTTGACATCTGTAATTATTTAAAGGCTTATTAAGGGATCACATTCAAGATTTTGCCCTAGTGAATGGCATTATGAGCAGCAATTAGCATGGCTTTAAGGATATGCCAGAGAAATTTGATAGCTTTTTATCATGAGGTAATTAAGATGCTGGACAGCGGGGAGCAGATGTGTTCTATTTAGATTTTGCCAAAGCGTTCAATACCATGCCCCACAAACGACTACTTTCTAAACGAAGGTCTGTTGGGTTTAATGAAGTCGTTGCACTAGGGATGCACCGAATCCACTATTTGTGGATCCTCAGGGCTCATTCCACTTTTATTTAACTTGTTCATTAATGATTATGGGGAGGGTATTGGAGGTAATGTATCAGTGTTTGCAGATGACACAAAACTATCCAAACAAATTAATTTGATCCAGGATGCAATATAATTGCAACAGGATCTTGACAAACTGGCATTCTGGGCATCTAAAGGTGGCCATACACGAAGAGATCCGCTCGTTTGGCGATGTTGACAAACGAGCGGATCTCTCCCCGATATGCCCACCTTGAGGTGGGCGATATCGGGCTGATCCGATCGTGGGCCCTAGGGCCCAACGTTCGGATCAGTATGGGCGGTCGGATCGCGGGACCGCATCAACGAACAGATGCGGCCGCGATCCGACGGGATTTTTAAACCTGCCCGATCGACGTCTGGCCGACTTTCGGCCAGATATCGATCGGGAAAGCCCGTCGGAGGGCCCCCCACACGGGCAGATAAGCTGCCGACACAGTCTGTCGGCAGCTTTTATCTGCCCGTGTATGGCCACCTTAAGTTGCAAATGAGATTCAATGTTGATAAATGATGGGATGTAAACATTTCTGAGCCACTTATGCACTAAGCAAATCCATAATGGAAAGGACCTTGGAGTCCTTGTAGATTATAAACTTGGCTGTAGCATGCCAGTCAGTAGCATCAAGGGCAAATAAAGTATTGAGCTTAATTAAAAGTGGCAATGATTCATGGCAGGAAGGGGTCATTCTTTCACTTTATAGAGCACTGGTAAAGTCCCATCTAGATTATGCCGTACAGTTTGGTCTCCAGGGCTCAAACAGGACATTATTGAATTAGAGAGGGTACATAGAAGGGCAAATAGGCTGGTAAAAGGTGTGTATGTATAATTATATAAGTGGATCATATAATAATCTCTCGAATGCTTTATTTATCAGTAGGTCTTTCCAGCTGACGCAAGATCACTCATCACTCGGCCTTTCCAGACTAAGTGGGAGGCCTGCCTAAATGATATCTGGCTGAATTTTTACCACACATCTAATAGGCAGGTTAGAATCCCCCAGTGTGTGAGGGCAGCCTAGGAATGTTGATGTGGTCCTCTACTGACATCTACCTATAATTTGATACAGCTTGCCAAAACAGGCTTAAATATGCTCATTTGTTGACCTTTACAAATAATGTCCACCCTCTCACTGTTAAAAGTGACATTTATTCTTTAAATCTGTTTTGAATATATCCTGCCGACATCTCTAGCTATATGGCATGAGTCAGAGCTAATGCTTATTAAGGGGTGAGTAAGCAGAGGTGGAGAAAGAAAAAAAAATTATATTAACAATAAAACAAAGAACTGAACCAGTTTATTTTCACATACAATGACCCCACTTAAACCTTAGCTACAGCTTTAAGATCAGGCATACAAGGTGCTGCACAACACTTTGAAGGCCTCTGTACCAAGAAGATGCTAACCAGTTTGGTGCTTGAACAAAGCCGCGACACTGACAAATACATGGTACAGAGGACTCCTTCAGCACTGAAAGGTTTAAGGCAGATGAAGAGAACACATCAACATTTAATCAATTATTTGTCCAGAGAGATGCAATATACTAATGATTAACAAGGGAGCAATTTAATTTTGCATCTTTAGCACATTCCAAAAACAATTATTTTTCCACAAGTCTTCGAAATTTCTTTAGGACACTGCATTATCCAAAATGTGCCTGTAGTTAGGCTAAAACCTGAAGTGATTGTACTCTTTCAGAAATGTATGAAATAAATGTTCTCATGATTTATTTAAGACACTCACATACAGTACAAACTTGGTTGTAGACAGATCAACCAAGGCCTGACACACAAGCAGAAAACAAAAGTTAACCTTTTGAAAGTAATGGAAAAGAAAAAAAAAAAAAAAAACTTAATATCCCGGAGGACTCCCTTTAAAATTTTGAATAGGAAGCATTGTAGCAAAACTGTGAAGAGCTGAATAGGTAAGTTAGCAAGTGTGCTTTATATTTGTCTGGATATAGCTGAAGAATCATTATGGAGCTTTCTCTTTAAACAATGGAACCCAATTAATATGCATCTACCGTTATAAGGAGAGCAACTTTACAGTTTTAAGAAGTGGACTTAAATCACATTAAAAAGAAAATCCCCAAATGAAAAACAAAACAAAAATCCCAGACGCACCCTTTTACAAAGCCTATATGGGAAAATATGATATACACATTTAAAAAAATGTATTAAACAAAAACACCCAATCTTACAATACAGCAGTAAGGCAATATAAATTTTGAAGTAGTAGAAACTGCTTAAAGAATCAGATTTAACAAGAATGATGGGAAAGGGAGTGGGTGGAAAAAAAGAATTACAAACTTTTGGGGAAAAACATGGCTAATCTGAGGGGGAAAAAAAGAGAGAATTCTAGGGGCACTAAGGATTGTGAGGCTAGTTCCAAAACATACAACTTTGAAACCTTGTACTACAAGGCCCTAACAGTGAAACATTTTAACCACAGTGGAACAAAAATGTAGTTGCAGTATTCAAAGGGCAACCTGCTCCTCAACAGATGCTGCTGAACTACAACACCCAGAATACCACTGGAAGGTGCAGATCAACTTCATCCTGAGTGTCTCACTTTACCGGTCACTGCTACGTTATACTGTGGAACAATTATTTAAATTGCTATCTTTATCTATATAAAAAAAAAAAAACAGGGTGGTAGTTTTAGAGCTTCTAGCATTATCTGTCTTAAATAAAATCATACCAATTTACATAGTTTTTTTTTTTCTTTAAAATCCCTAGCTCCTAAAGAAAAGTGCATCCAAAACCAGCATAGATTTAAGTTATAGTATTGTTTCTCTTATAGCAGCTAGATGATCATTCATTTTATTCTCTAAATAGTTTACAATTCTCAAGAAATAAAGCAAGGGCTGCCATAGATTACCACCCACTGTTTTCAAAAAGGTGTTCAAATGATAACAAAACCATCTGATATAACTTACTGTCAGAATTTAAATAAAACCAAAATGGATTTTCCTTTGCAAAGAACAAAAAAAAAAAAAGGGGGAAAA
>CM044445.1:87915829-87965521 GCA_024363595.1 Xenopus borealis
AAAAAAAAAAAAAAAGGGGGAAAAGGAAAACATGCATGTATATAGTGGTGGGGGAAATATTTTTATACAAGTAGCGGCAGACTCAGCTGAATTACATTTGTCACGCGCACACCCTCACCCCACAATACATTGGATTTTATGGTCATTCACTTTTTACTGAGGTACCAATATTTAAGAATGGAAAATTCAATAGTGAAAAATAGCTAAAATCAAAAGCTTTTTTTGTCTTCCTCAGAAAACTATGGCAAGTTCTGTATGAAATGTTAGTAATGTATTTTTTTCCCTCTGGAACCAAAGATTATTATAGTTCTCGTATAGGTTTGATAATTCTTCAACGCAGTCAGTAGATTTGCAAATTAATGAACATGTCTTGGCTAGTGACTGGCACATCCTGCTGGTACCAAAAGACTTTCTCGATGTTAGAAATGATCTGAGCTCAGGACAAGTGCGCCATGCCTTAGTGCAACATATATGTGCGACACTCAATGGGATACTGACAAAAGAGCTGCATGAATGTGATGTCCGGACAAGCAACGATCAGGAATAACTTCCTTCCACGTGGTGTTCCTTCGTTAACGCAGCCATAGTTTAAGACGCAGTGCATCTACTCCATTTAAATAGTATCTGAACAGGCGTTTATCTCGCACAAAGCCAAGGTTTTCATACAGTTTCAAGGCCGACTTGTTTGTGATTTCCGTTTCCAATACAACCTGGGCAAAAACAAACAATAAGCAGATGCGTAAAAGTGTAATTCTGTAAGTGGGCACTGTAAAGCTAACCATAAAATACACAAGTCATTAGAAGTACATGGACAGATGGATGTTCTGAAATCAGATTTTAGTGTAAAAGTTGCAGACAAATAACCGATGGACCTTATATTACTCTAATCTGACATGGTTTTTTAAGAAGTATGATCGCTGTGAAAGAATTAAAACTAGATATAAGTCTAGAAAAGAGTTTATCTTGCTCTTCGATCGGCAAGGTTTGATTTTCTCCCGACCGACCTGTCGGAGCCCATTGCCCTCATCGTAATCCATAGGGTCGAACGTTCGTACCCCCGATATAGCCCTGCCGTTAGTGGCATATCTGGGGAAAGATCTGCTCGTATGGTGATGACGACTGGATCCTTGTGTCTATGGCCATCTTTACTGTACAAGTACGGCAGCTCAGACGGTACCCTCTAACTTGTATCTTTTAAATTTTTTTACATTTCTTGCTACTTGATGGCTGTGGCATTGCACAGGGTTATTTTTCAGTGCTTTTAAGGTTAATGTGCTGGGGACCAAGAATACAAAACTTTGTGATCAAAAAGTAAGGTTACAGTTTTTTTTTAACATCTTTTTTGTTAACTACATCATCAAGAACTGCAGTTCATATTTTCCTTTAATAAAGAGGACTGTAAGTTTGAAGGGAAACAACTGCTTACAGTTTCCCATTACTCCATATAAATGCATACAGCTATAAAATCCCAGTGATTCATGACGGATTAGTAAAAAGCTCTGGGGGATTTTCAACTTAGACATGCACAAAATCGATAAAAATGGAGATCAGGTCAGGACTAAGAAAATCTATCAATTGATTCCTTCTTCCATATGGATCTATAAACTATAGAAGTGGAAGTCAATTATGAACAAAAATACATTAAAGAATTAGCTCACCTTTAAAGGGCACCTGTCGTCCCAAAATTGTTCCCACCCAAAGCACTAGGCCACCTGAACTGGGAGGGAGCTTCTGGTGTGGGCAGTCAAATTGTGACTGAGAATAGTTTCAAGTATTTTGTTATGTGCTTGCACGGGACATGCATAATGAGCCTGATGGGATAAGCGCTCACTAAGTAAACACACGCCGCTGCCTACACTGGGAGCACCCTCCATGTTTGGGCTGTATAGCACTCACAGGGGGGAAGTTTCAAAAAAATTGTTTCCTGCAAGGCACGAAGTTCACACAACCAGTGGAGGAAACAATTTGTGGGCGATGGAGCCTTTACATTAAAGGAACAGTAACACTAAAAAATGAAAGTGTTTTAAAGTAAAGAAAATATCATGTAGTGTTGCCCTGTGCTGTTAAAACTGATCTGTTTGCTTCAGAAACACTACTATAGTTCATATAAACAAGCTGCTAAGTAGCAATGGCGGAAATTGAAAAACAGCTATATGGCACAGGATAAGTAATGGATAACAGATAACATTATGTTCTACAGAGCTTATCTGCTATCTGCTGTGTAACTTGAGCCTTTTCTCCTTTGAATGGCTGCCCCCACAGCTTATTTATATAAACAGTAGTAGTGCTTCTGAAGCAATCACTACAGTTTTACCAGTGCAGGGCAATATTGCATTATATTTTTATTACTTTAAAACAATTTCAGTTTTTTGTGTTACTGGTCCTTTAAAACTTCAAGTATGTCGACTGCCCAATTTTAGTGACTTTTGAACTGGTTTTAATTTTTTTACAGTTTAAATATTTTCTGCCTTTTTTAACCTTATCCCAGATTTTACACTAAAACTTCAACGCAGATTTGTCCGGAATGAGACATCGCTTCTCTGTAGGCCTGGGTGTGATTGCAGCTAGGCTACTGTTTCTCATTCAAACCACTAACAAGTTGTTTGGGAAAATTCCCCCCTGGCAACAAGAGAGCTGCTGAAGTTCCAAATAAGCTGAATGGCAACCCCAAGTCAAACACCCATGGGTAAAGCATTATTAATACTGGAGATAGAGACTTCTAATAACTTAAATGCCTGGACTTGCGTCTCAAACAAGTTTTGCCAGTGTGACCAGCTATATGACCAACAATGACTAACAGACTTTAGCTTCAGCTTCATATATTTCTCTATGATCAGTAGCATGCATGTGTGCAGACATACTTTTGTGAAAGCACAGTTATGCATTATCCTGTAAGCACATGGCTATCCATCAGATCTATTGGAGGTGCGCTGTATGTCCAAGAATGTGGAGGTCTTGACATTGTGTGCCTTAAACAGTTGTTGGGAAGACAATGGAGCTGCAAATAAATCCCCAAGATAATGACTGGCTATGCTTTAGGGCATTCCTAGTTTCCTTCTCATCAGCAGTAATGCAAATTGACTATGGGGAAACATAAACATTACTTATGCTTTCCAAAGCAGCCTCACTAGAAACTTTGGCTACTTTGCAAGACGTACGTGGAGATAAAATGAGGTAGCATGGGTGACAAAACATCCAGTGTGCCTAACAAGCAGGGACAGAACTAGGGGTAGGCAGTAGAGGCACCTGCCTGGGGTGCAACACTAACGGGGCACTAAGCAGGTACCTATAAACCGTGTTCTACCTACTTCTACCTACTGCCTGCTGCTCAGGCAGCGATCAAATAAATAAGGGTGAAAATTCAAAACAGAAAAGTTGTGATTATTGTCTTACCTCATCACAATCCCCTTCAACCATGGCATAAATAGCTTTCTTAACCAAATTTGTACCTAAAAATGGAAATAAGAAACGTGCATATAAATTTGAATAGGCAAATTTCAGATATGTTAATGAAGATGAGTCGATGTCCAAATTATATTTATATTATCCGCAGGTTAGAATAGCATAAATCGAAAGAAAAAGGAATCGAGGTATGTGCGGTTGCCCCACAAGATATGATGGCACCCCATAAACCTCCAGCTAACCAGTTCAGATATAGAGTATAAGGAATTAAAACTTAACTTTTATTATAAAAACTCAGTGTAAATAAACTCAGTGTACACTGCAACACACGCCCGTTGACTGACTCGCTGGCCCAAAAGAGCTAAGGAACAGTGCGAGACAATGTCTCTAAAATTCCTTATACTCTACATCTTGTTAACTGGAGGTTTATAGGGTGCCATCATATCTTGTGGGGCAACCGCACATACCTCGATTCCTTTTTCTTTCGATTTAGGCAAATTTCAGAACAGATCTCCAAGAAAGAACATGTAATAAATTGGGCGTTCATAAAACAACAGAATAATTCATTATGGAGATTCAAAGTTAAAGATAGATTAAATACAAATGTTAGCTTAGCTTTAGGGTGGGGGGAATGATCAACAACAAACAAACAACCAAATTAACTGATTAACTAAATGGAGAAGATTCTACTATACAAATATCCTCCATGTCTATTTTATGAAAACATTAGTAACAGACATTCTCACTATTCTTTTAGGGACTCTTATACATAGGCATAAATATTTAGCAAAATCTTCAAAAGATACTTAAAATACTGGGAATAACAATTTTGCATAATGGAGTTTTACCAAATTGCCCTGTTCGCCTACTCAACAGCATAGAATAATATATATTAGAAACAACGTGCATACCAATGCCCTTTCTTCTGTATTTGGAATCCACAGCTAACATGGCTATATAACCTCGTCGGAACATCTTTTTGTGCATATCCAACTTGCAGACGATGGCACCTACGCACTCTTCGCCTACCATGGCCTGAAAAATAAATACATTCCAGGGACTTCATTAACATTTCATAGGGAACTAACTAAATACAGTGTAAACAGGCAGTGCAAAAAATAGACTGTGAATAAAAAGCAGTAGCGGAAGTCATGTGCAGAATGCAATGAACGTACATTGAGCAGCAATGATAAAATCATTTTAACCAACTGCAATTTTATATGGGAAGATTTGTTTTTAAACCTTTTTTTTTTCCATTTTTGACCTTTCTATTCTGCCTCTCGTCAACTCCAAATTAAAAGGTTTACTAATGTAGGTGATCGCATGAAAAGAAAGCTGCTTTATTGTGAGGCTAGTATATCTTATTACACTATATATATCATCCCTCAAGCTGTCATTCTAACCACTGCCTGGTTGCCAGGGTCATTTAGTCTGAATATTCCCTTTTAGATTGAACTGATCCTATTCATCAGGACAAATATGGGACCTATTGTCCAGAAAGCTCTGAAATACAGGAATACCAGTTTCCATAATTGTTGGAGGCAACAACAACAACATAATCCTATGTTTAAATGATAATGACACTTATTCAAAATATTCACGTACATCAAAAGTTACCTAAAGCTCATGTTGATCGTTTTTCCCTAATAAAACTGCTTTTGTAAGTAATTGTTACTTGAAGTTCCTAAACCTGACTGTTTGACCAACCTGACTGTCCTTTCTCAACATGTCAGTTAGAGTGTCTAATGCTAAAAGACTTCAGATGCTAAAATATGGCAGCCCCCTCAAAGAGGAACACATGGGATCAGATTGAAAATGTAAAAGAATCTGCAAATACTTTTATTGCAAAATTATAGATAGCATGCAAAGACAAGTTTCATTTCTGGTGTCCATATCTCTTTACGGAATAGTGTTCCAAAGTCACAAAGGAACCTATGTTCATGGAAACCCCAAGTAATAAGGTACAGGATCTGTTATGCAGAAACCGGTTATCCAGGAAGCTCCAAATTACGGGAAGGCCATCTCGCATAGACTACATTCTAATCAATCTACATTTTTAAAAATGATTTCCTTTTTCTTTCAAATAATACAACTGTGCCTTGCACTTGAACCAAACGAAGATATGGTTAATCCTTATTGGAAGCAAAACCAGCTTATTGGTGTTATTTAATGTTTACATGATTTTATAGTAGACTTAAGGTATAAAGATGCAAATTACGTAAAGATCCATCATCCAGAAAACCCCTGGTTCCGAGCTTCATGGATAACAAGTCCCATACCTGTTTTCCAAATAATTAATCCTAGATCTGTACTAGTTACTGCACATACTAGAAAAGTCATGCTGCAGCACTGTAAATACTATAAAGTATTTCCTCTTTTGGTTGGTATTACTGCACAAACCAAGTACAAGAATATGGGTATGTAAAATGAATTGTAAAACCACATATAGAGCTAATCCTGAGCATTTCAGCTATTGCATTTTCTAAAGCCATGGGTCTGCGACAACATGTTACCTCCTTGCTTGTATTTGTGGCAGTGGCCCAGGGGTTAAAGGAAAATGCAGAAAGCCTCTCAGCTCAGTGATTTTGTACAAAGTACAAAATAAAAATGGGTCTGTACAAAAATACTGCATATGGTAATTTTACGGAGTTCAGAGATGGTCGCCCAGGCATATTGGAGAATGGCCCAATGGGTGGCGGAATAATAACTAGTGTTACATATTCTTACCATTACATGGACATTAATAGATACATAACATGGTGCCAAAAATGAGTGTGTTCTAAGTGGTTCTTAACTTGTCTAGACAGGTAATGCATATTTAGTGATACATGCAAGAAAATGCTAAATGCTTCCATTTGGAAATGTATTTTTATACTAAAATAACAGTTTTTCATTTTCCCACATCCAGTTAATTCCTCTAATGCTCTATAATTCCAAGAGTCTCGGTTAAGACCAAATTACCTAAAGGCAGTTGGAACTTATGAATGATGGAAGATCATTTTGGCAAAAAGGGAAATAATGTGGGCAACAGGTATCATTAGTTAGCTCCATTATGATGTCCACAAATAAATGAAACTAGCAAGTAAAATTAAGTCTAGAAATAAGAAGGGGTTATAACCTTTAAGTGACTATAAGTAGCAGTGACTAACCCTGAGGGGCAGGGCAAAGGACATGCACAGGTTTATATTTGCATCACAACATAACCAATGACACTCATGTCTACTGACCTTAGTGGGCACTGAATCGACAATAATAATAAACTAGGTAATTACCTATGGCTTTGCTTATTCAGACGTATTGGACTGTCCCAGCCCAACCAGCAAAAGGAAGTTTCTTATATTAAAATAGTACAGGAAATAATAATGCATATTTACAATTTTTAAAATTCTGCTCTATAATAGCAAAATAAGCACAAGTGATTATTTTACTATAGCCCATCTTTCGTTTAAAGCTGGCCAAATATTAAAACATCCTCTCATTTGTCTAGATTGCCAAAAGTGCAGTTCTTTCCCTGAAATGCCCACCCACAGGTTAGTGATATTGCGATGATCTGATCATTTGACTGTCTTTAGGGGACCAAATTGGCAGCTTAAATCTGCCCGTGTACAGCCACCTTAAATGCATCTAATTCTATTTATTAGATGCATTTAATTTGCCTTTTTAGCTTTTACAACCACTTGCAATGGTCAAACTCTGCTTTACTTTCTTCACCGGTACATCAGCCTTTGCAGTACGCTTCCCTCACCTATAAAATCAGTCGAGCATTACACTTCCCCAAACTTTACATAGGTTTCTGCATCACCCATCCCCACAATGTTTATCAGCCTCTGCCCCAGCTTCAGTCTTCCCCTAACTGGGAATCCCAACCAGCCTAACAACAGAACAATGGGAAGGTAACCAGATAATTGCTCCCTAACACAAAATAACAGCTGCCTGGTAGAACAACACTCGGTAGTAAAAAGCCATGTCCTACTGTGACTCCTTCAGAAGGGAAAACAGTTCCATCCTAAAGTACTGGCACAAGTCACATGACCAGGGCAGCTGGGAAATTGACAATATGTCTAGATTTCAAAACTGAATATAAAAGAATCTGTTTTCCTTTGAGAAATGGATTTCAGTGCAGAAGTCTACTGGAGAAGTTAACTGATGCATTTTGAAAAAAACATTTTCCCATGACAGTATCCCTTTGATACTGACAGGAATTAAACTATTTTTTTTACATCTATCATAATATTGCCTTTGAAAGCTACTTATAACTTTGCCACAATGCGGTTACATTACTTGTCTTATGCCCCATGTTCCTGTATGAGGGGGGCTGCCATATTTGTGCAGCAGAAGTTCATTAGCATTAGAAACTGTAACAGGCTGAGATGGGACAGTCAGGTTGGCAAAGTCAGAGTGTCAGAGAGTCAGGCTTAGGAACTTCAACTAACAATTACTTACAATCTTACAAAAAAGTAGTTTTTTAGTGTCAGTGTCACTAAGGACAATGCACTGTTTCTCATTTATGGAGTTGGGTAATATTGAGTATTTTATATGTGAGAGAGAGAGAGCGAGAGCGAGAGAGAATGCTACATGTCCCCCTATTCAAAATGAATGGGAATGCCTTGAAAGCACTCAGTGTGGTCAAGAGATAGTCGCTCATGGCTTGAAAATCCAGCACTACGTGTTTTCAAACAATAAGCTCAAGTCATGAGCAGTTTACTAACCATCCCACAAAGGTCCAAAAAGAGCTGCCCAAAAGAGCTTACAATCAAAATGAAGGTATGCGTATCAATGTGTAAATAGCCACTTATTGTATAGAGCTGTGAAATATGTTGCAGCTTTATACATTTGTGTGAGTAATAATTATTCTAAAGTTTTGTCTTCCCCTTTTTGCATTCTGAAATGGAGCTGCCATAACAGATTTCTCTGCTTTTTCCATATTGCAGACATTTCATAACTTGAACACACTTCAGATGCATATAAAACAAATCCCCATATTAATAATAGGCACTAAGTTTGCCCAGAAGCATTAACCCATAGCAACAAATAAGAGGTTTGCTTTTAAACAGGTGATCAATAAATGCTCCTGAACATGGTGCATTTTATTACATAGGTCTCTGGTGACACCTGTAGCTCCATTTATAATTTCTGTGCTGTCATTTAATGTTTGTCTGACCAGGGCTGTGACTATGATAACAGCATGAAATGGACTTCCCAGAACGCCAACTTTGCAAATAAGAATGCATCAAGGATATATTTGGTGATTCAGATGAATCAAATCCTTCAAACCTGCGAAAAAAAAATAGCATTTTCTAAAAAGAAACATCATGTTCACTTATCCAGTGCTCATGATGTCTAGGGTTTGGATGCAGATCAGTGGAGAGATAAGGATATGTTCATACCCTGCAAAAAAAAATAAAGGATGCACCAAATCCAAGATTTGATAAAATCCCGGCCCTAATAAAGCTACTGTGTTTAACCACAGTCAACATAGAAAGGTTTAGCTGCAGTGTGTGCTCTTCTGGACAGCACAGAACAAAAAAAATATGAATTTCTTATGCAATTCCAAAACTTCTTTCATGTAGTGTAAATGGATCTCATTTTGTCACGTCTGTTAATACTGACAAAACAGACATTCTGGAAAAAAGATCCTAAACCTGTACTATACAGCAGCCTGAGTTATGACCCCTCCCCCCCCCCTTAAGAAGTTGATGTCATCACATTAAATTAACAATAGACCTGGGTAACACTAACACTGCAACAGCTGCCGATGTATGTAGCCTGAAACTGGCAAGGACAAATGCTGTCTTCTGTTGTGCGTCTCTGTGTAAATATATTTCAGTGTGGGATTTCGTATGTGTAAGTGTAAATGTGCTTTAGGAAGATAGCAGATGTCACTGTGTGTTGACTTAAATCTGATAATGTATGTGTCAGCATATGCCTGTGTGTTTCACACTTTGTGTGTTAGACAGTGTATGTATTTGTCAAAGCAGTGATTATGTCAGGCATTGTGCATTATACCCCACTGTCTTGGACTCTAAAACATTGTCCATATATCTAGTTTCTTAATCAAAGAATTCTATTTTGCAAAAAATCGTGAACATGCCACGGAGAACTGACAGTCCCCAGTGATCCACTGTGGCTTCCCCGATCAGTGCAAAGTAGAGTAAAATGCACATTTAACTATATTGTGCAAGCACACTGCCTAGGCTAGGGTCCTGCGCGGGTCGATTTTTTGGGACTTGAACCCGCAACCCGGACCCGCGAATACCTTATTCGCAACCCGGACCTGCTGCCAACAAGAATCAAGAAGTGCTGTAATTGTAAATCGGAAGTGACATCATCAGTAGTAGACGTGCGCAGAAAAAAAAATCGATATGGAGAAGATCCGCAGCCTGACCCTCAACCTGCAGAACCACCGACCCGCTTCTATAACCGCACCTTCTACATGCAACCCGCAGGGTACCGCAAGATTTTGCGGGTAACCCGCGAGTACCTGACCCGCTGCAGGACTCTAGCCTAGGCCAGTCACAAAGGACCACTGGATAAGATACATTCTTGCAAAGTGGGATTCAATAGAAGAGCACTCTTGGAGGTGCATTTTTCCACAAAGACAATGGTAAACTACACTATTTATATAAAAAAAGTGTTTAATGATTTCTCTTGCCCACTCAACTAAGCACCAAGATCCAGTAACTGTTGCAATTGGTGTCAGCTACTTTTCTCTCTTATAATATACTGTATTTGTGGAAAGCTTTTGCAATACAAACAATCTGGTTTGTAGCTGTGCTCTCCTCAACACCTAATGCAAGGTGCGAGATCAACATGCTAAATTATTTAAAATAAAAACATTTGTCAGAAACCTTGCTCTTTTGCAGAGATCCCTGTTCCCCAAGTTTGGCACAGCCAGCTAAATTTGCCTCAAGGAAGCAGGTACAGGTGTGGGATCTGTTATATAGAAACCCATTATCCAGAAAGAGTGTTGGTAGGTCACTTAGAACAGGACACCTGATCAACAACATGGTAAAATGCTGTGTACACAATGAACTAAACAGAGAACTAAACAGCGCTAATACCAAGCGTTGATCTACAGCCGATATCATGGCATCTGCTGGACTAATGTGATTGCGGTCCAGGCCTGAACTGTAACAGGTTACCTACAAACCTTTAAAGTTAGAAATCGACAGGCTCTGTGGCAGGCTGGCAGCCTGTATGTCTTATGGGCAGTACAGAACTACAGCTCACAGAGCTTGCTTGAATGACAAGTCTCAGACTAAAGGTACACAAGTGACCCAATGCATGCATCTATAAGCCGGTTGCTATGGAGACCAGCTCCCTCCCACTTACCAAAAAGCAAAGCTGTGGCCAGTTGTGAATAAAATATCTATAGGTATAAATGGAGTAAGGTTCGGAAAGATCCCTGGTGATGAGTCTCATGATATCGGGCATTTGTAACTCGGACTCATATCTCACATATCGTATCGTGTCATCATCCCCCTGGCTGACATGATTGCTGTGCGCTCCCCCTCCTCCCCGCAGGGTGCAGGCGGTCAGGCAGGCGCTAAGGCTCTCCTCCTCCGCCTCTTCCTCACCCTGAACCCGCTCCAGTCCGTTGGGAGCAAGTGCGGCAGTCCGTTCGTCGTGCTGGGCAAGGCCGGCGTCCTTCCTGGCCTGCTCGAGGAGCTTGTTCTTCAGGGAGGACACGGCCTTGAGGTGCCGCAGGTCGGGGCTGATGAGCCCGTTGAGCTGGTGGTGACGGTGGCCCTTGAATCCCTCCGGTACATCCCTTCCGTGCCGACCTTCCTCCTCCCCGTCCCCCTCCTGCTCTTCTCCTGGCTCGCAAGCGAGAACGAGTCCGGCTCCGGGGTACTGGGAGAGCACGCTCGGCCCTGACGGTGCATCAGCCATCCTGGTGGGGGAGAGACAAACCAAAATAGCAGTGGCCGTTAGACACCTGCAGCCCGGGATAAGAGGTCCCTCATCCCCCTCCTTCCCAGCCGGGACCCCCACTCTCACTAACCCAGTCTGTCTTCCGATCTCACCCGCGGCCGTAAAGGGAAGCCGCCGGCAAACGACAGACAACGTTTCCGCCTTGCTTTTACGACACTTCCGGCAGGGATGTTTAGAGTGCCGCCGTCTAGTTGTAAAGCTTTTACATGTCACGTAGTGGTTTAACGGGTTATAGTTCATATAAAGGCAGAGGGCGAGGACAGTTGCGAAATGCTACACTCGCAGTTGCGATTTTATTCGGCTGATTGTGCTGTGTAGACGTAGCGAGAGAGCTGGCTCAGCGCCCTGACACATGCTTGTCAGTGTGAGGCCAAGTGACACATGCTAGGATCACCATGGGTTCCGCAGGTTCGTGAGCCCCGGCAAACTGCATATAATGCCATGAAACTACAATCCCCAGCGTGCACTAACAGGATGTCACTACATATCCCGCCTATCAGCGAACCGGAAAGTGCCTGAAGTACTTGCAGTGTCGTGTTGTGTAGGATAGATTTTTCCAGTAGGAATAAGATTGAAGAGGGAAATAGAGGATTGCAGCCTCTGGACTGGGAGTCAAAATAGGCTCTGTCATCCAAGTACTCAAAGGGCCAAAATAGTCATCCACCGACCTAATAAATAGTGAAAATAGTAAAACACCAGAAATTATCTAGGGTGGCAACCCTAGATGTTTTTGCAACACACAATATTCTTTCTATTGAGACTGACTGCAAGCTGTGCTTGGGCATGGGGGAGTGTTAGTACTATCCAGGCCTTAAAGGGATCCTGTCATGGGAAAAACATTTTTTTCAAAATGCATCAGTTAATAGTGCTGTTCCAGAAGAATTCTGCAATGAAATCCATTTCTCAAAAGAGCAAACAGTTTTTTTTATATTTCATTTTGAAATCTTGCATGGGGCTAGACATATTGTCAATTTCCCAGCTGCCCCAAGTCATGTGACTTGTGCTCTGATAAACTTAAATCACTCTTTACTGCTGTACTGCAAGTTGGAGTGATATCACCCCCTCCCTTTCCCCCACCCAGCAGCCTAACAACAGAACAATGGTAAGGTAACCAGACAATAGCTCCCTAACACAAGATAACAGCTGCCTGGTAGATCTAAGAATAGCACTCAATAGTAAATCCCATGTCCCACTGCGTACTATTCAGTTACATTGAGAAGGAAAAACAACAGCCTGCCAGAAAGCAGTTCCCTCCTAAAGTGCTGGCACAAGTTACATGACCGGGGCAGCTGGGAAATTGACAAAATGTCTACATCCATGTCAGATTTCAAAACTGAATATAAAAAAAATCTGTTTGCTCTTTTGAGAAATGGATTTCAGTGCAGAAGTCTCCTGGAGCAGCACTATTAACTGATGTGTTTTGAAAAAAAAACATTTTGCCATGACAGTTTCCCTTTAATCAGTGTTTTCTAGGCAGAGCTGGTGGAGGGGCAGGTGGGCAGAGCCATAGAAGTAGCTGTAAACGTGGCCATAGACATAACAATTACAATCAAGATTGTTTGTTTCAATACACACGTGTAGAGCTGAATAGTCCGATATACAGGTAGAAACAACAGAATTCTACCTATATCTGACAATTCAGCAATAACAATGGCTGATGTTTTGGTGCCTTCAAAGCAGGGATGCACAGAATCCACTATTTTGGATTTGACCGAAACCCCAAATCCTTTGTGAAAGATTCAGGCCGAATACCGAACCTGTTTGGCAGGGCAGAAGGATTTCACCAAACCCGAATCCTGCTGAACAAGACCGAATCCTGAACCGAATCCTGAACCGAATCCTGGATTCAGTGCATCCCCACCTAGAGTTGCCTTCCACTATATTTGGCTTTTTTTCCTATTAATAACATTGGGATCAGCCATCAAAAATACCGGTCAGGCCGGTAAAAAAAACGGCCAGGTGGCAACCCTAAAGGCGCCTGATGAAAATATTCTGTCCAGCCCGGTTGACGAGCCAACCAATATCATCTGCTGATATCGGTCTGTATTTTTTCTCACCAAACACGCACCAAATGTCATATCAATATTTGTTTTCTACAATATTATCTGTGTGTCTATGGCCTATATCTATTAATGCACTATGAAAAACTATAGTATATGTCCCCTTTAAAGGAGAATTCAACCCTTTATGAAAAAAACCCCTACCTCCTACCCTACATAGACCCCCTCCCTCCTCCCCCACCCCCAGCCCTAACATTTTACTTACCCCTCGGTGCAGATTCAGGACATCTGAGTTCATGGGTGCCATCTTCATCTTCTTGGAAATCTTCAGAATGAGTATGGCGTATCGGCGCATGCGCAGTTGGAGCAATTTTCCGGTTTGCGACAACTGCACATGGGTTGAGAGAAGGAGATGGCTGCTATGAACTTGGATGCCCTGAATCTGCATCGAGGGGTAAGTAAAAAGTCAGGAGCATTTACCTGGGGTAGCAGCTAGGCTGGGGGGTCTATGTGGGGTAGGGTTTTTTTAAAATATTGGGTTAAATTCTCCTTTAAGGTTGACTACTGACCAGACCCGAATTGTCAATATGACCCGGAGAGGCTGCAGTAAAATGCTTTTTGAGCCTCTATGTACTTCAAATGACACAGCCGTTCTCAGTGTGGGCTAGCACTTGACCTGGCTAAGCTTATTCAAATCTTGTCTCCCACAGGCTGACTTGTTGGTGCTGTATTAATAAATTATATCAGAAAGAACACAAAGTGCTGAGCTTGGTATGGACTCTGTCACAGGCTGGGATCTCTACCACTTTAGATACCATTCATAGATTTGATAAGGAGGGAGTGAATGTCAAGGTCACACTCTTCAGCCAAATGGTAATTTTTAACTTGGCACAAATGAGGGCACAAGGCCTAGCTTTATGTCTGAGACATGCCCTGTAGTAATGTGAGGATCAGGATAAACTGAACCTGGACACCAACCCTAAACTGCAAAACATTAACCCGCACTTGACCCTAACCTGCAAAATGTCGCCAATGTAGGACCTGTATCTGACCCATATCAGTGTCATCTCACTCCGTATGCTACTTCCTTGCCCACATTTGTTTCCAAGACATGGAATGTCACGCAATGGTTGGCCAAATTTCAACCCAAACACGCCTAGCTAGTGGTCAACCCGCACATCACTAATGATTTGTTCATATTGTCCAGCATACAGTGCCTTGCAAAAGTATTCACCCCCTTGGCATTTTTCATGTTTCGTTGCCTCACAACCTGGAATTAAAATGGTTTGTTTGAGAGTTTGCACCATTTCATTAACAGAACATGCCTACAACTTTGAAGATGCTTTTTTTTATTGTGAAGCAAACAACAATTAGGACAAAATAAAAGAAATCTTCAGCGTGCATAACTGTTCACCCCCATGTAGAGCCACCTTTTGCATCAATTACAGCTGCAAGTCGATTTGGATAAGTCTCTATGAGCTTGCCACATCTTGCCACTGGGATTTTTGCTCATTCCTCAAGGCAAAACTGCTCCAGCTCCTTCATGTCAGATGGGTTTTGCTTGTGAAAAGCAATATTCCCTGTAGAATATCCCTGTATTTAGCACCATCCATCTTTCCCTCCACTTGGACCAGTTTCCCAGCCCCTGCAGCTGAAAAACATCCCCACAGCATGATGCTGTCACCACCATGTTTCACTGTGGCAATGGTGTTCTTGGGGTGATGGGATGTGTTGGGTTTGCACCAGACATAGCATTTTCTTTGTTGGCTGAAAAGTTAAATTTTAGTCTCATCTGATCAGAGCACCTTCCTCCATACATTTTTGGAGAGTTGTCCACATGCCACATTAAAGGGGCGGTTCACCTTCAAGTTAACTTTTAGTATATTGTAGAAGGGCCAATTCTAAGAAACTTTTCAATTGGTCTTCATTATTTATTTTTCATAGTTTTTTTAATCATTTGCAATTTTCTTCTGTTTCTTTGCAGCTTTCAAATGGGGGTCACTGACACCATCTAAAAGCAAATGCTTTGTAAAGCTACAAATGTATTGTTACTGCCACTTTTTATTATTTATCATTCTATTCAGGCCTCTCCTATTCATATTCCAGTCTCTTTTTCAAATCAATGCAGGGTTGCTAGGTTAATTTGTACCCTAGAAACCAAATTGCTGACACTGCAAACTAGAGAGCTGCTGAATAAAAAGATAAATAACTATAAAACCACAAACAATAAAAAATTAAGACCAATTGCAAATTGTCTCAGAATATCACTCTCTACATTATACTAAAAGTTACCTCTAAGGTGAACAACCCCTTTAAAGCAATCATATCCATTCTTCACATCACATAGTCGTTGGTCCATGCAGGTAGTTTTCTGATTCTCTCAGTATGCCTGGTTTGGCTGGTTTGCCGTCTGTAGTGCTTCTTTCAGACTTCTGTTGAATCGCTCGATTTCTCCATTTGCTTGTGGGTAATACACAGAAGATTTTCTATGCACAATATTCTTCTCTCAGAAAGATTTTCAAATTCCGATGAGACAAACTTGTCTGTTATTAACTCCTTTGGATTACCTTCTCTGCTGAAGACTGTATCGTATTACTGTAGCTGATGTTACATGAGAAACAAATGCAATTTCTGTACATTTACTGTAGTAGTTATAGCAAATCTGCAGTCTATAGGAGCATCTGCAAAAGGACCCACAATATCAATAGCCAGTTTTTCCCCTGCTAAATCAGGGAATGGTACTGGCTAAAGTGGCAGTGTATGTCTCTCATGGTTTCTAGTACCAGTGGTGAGTTCCACAGACAACATAGCCATCTACTAAGGACAGTTCAAGTCTAATCCTATAGTAAGGTTGAAGATCAGGACTGAGTTTCTTCTCAGCATTTGTCCCGTAGTTTACTTGGATTGGACATGTGAGGCAAGCTTGCTTAAAATCAGCAGCTGTAACTGTACATGATAATATGTCAGTGCTACAACTTCTATGTCCTCATCCAGTGTATCAGAAGCTGCAGGTAAAGGTAAACGTGACAAACAATCGGCAGTAACATTTTTCAAACTTGGTTTGTATTGCATTTTGTAGTTGAAATTCAGTAGCCTTGCTAACCATCTAGCTATACGCATTCCAGCTCTTCCTTGACATGGTCAGGGTCAGGCTGTAATCCCTCTTGTGAAATTATATGACCCAGAAATGACAGCTGAGTTTGTCTGAAGTGGCGTTTGGAAAGGTTCAGTTTCAGTCCTGCAGAATCAATGTATTTCAGAACCTTTTCTAAGTTCCTGTCATGAAGATCCATAGTTGGAGCGTATCCAAGTAGCATTGTATACCAGGTGTGTCATGGAGTATAGAAGACATCAGTCTTTGAAAACAACTCTGTGCTGAAGCCAGTCCATAAGGTACACACTTGAACCGAAATAGACCATCATGGGTGATAAATGCAGTGACGTCTCGGCTTTCCTCATGCAGTAATACTTGATGATAAGCACTCTGAAGATCCAGGGTTGAAAAGAATTTTGCTCCTCGGAGTTCTGAAAATATTTGGTATATGTGTGGCAAGGGATGATTATCCATAACAACTGCTTTATTAGGTTTCTAGGAGATCAACACACAATGAAATACTTACAGTTTTCTTTATTGTTACAACAATTGGTGAAACCTATTCGAAGGATTCTGATTTTTCAATCATGATTTTTATAGAGTAGGAGCAATCACCTCAATTTCTGGCGTACTGGTTTTACATCTGGTCTCAACTTAACTTTATGCACAAAGTTCTTTGCACAGCCCAGTGAAGTGTTGCTTTTTGGTGAAATTTTAGACACAGGATGTGTGGCAGGTACTGGTGCTGTAGTAATCTACTACTTGTAGGTTTAATGCAGCAAAGTGATCCCTTCCAAGCATAGCAGTACCCTTATTCACAATGTAAAGGTCACATTTTGCAGTATTTGATTCAAATTGTACAGTCACTGGCAGGCAACCAAGCACATGGATTGGATCCTTTGAGTAACTAACCAGTCTCAGGGCAGGTGCAACAAGCGTATCTTTTGCAAAGTATTTCAAGAAAATATGCTTTGGTAATATAGAAACAGCTGAACTTGTATCAAGCATCAGGTTAATGGAGTGTCCCTTGTCAGCAGAAGCAGTATTGACATTGACAGTGCATATAAACTTGTCTGGAATAAATGTAACAGCTTTATCCACACTTAATACTGTAACGTGTAACACGAGTAGTGACTTCGTGAACATGTTTAGCAGAACTACGGCAGGTTTTAGCCAAATGACCTATCTTTGAGCATTTGCAACACTGTACCGCTTTTGCAGGACATGTAGCATAATTTGCAATGTGTTGTGTTGAACAACAGCGAAAGTAGTTTTTTTCATTTGTATTTGCTGCACGGTTTTGCAGTGAATCCCTTTCCTTAGCACTGTATTTTGCCTGTGACTGTGCATAATTAGTGCTGAAGTCACAGTCTGTACATTCCCAGCAGTTCCCTGACTGAGAATTTTAACCTCTGCCACTGCTGTTTCAATTGGCTAGCATCTTTAATAGCCTTTGCAAGGGTTAAATCCTGCTCTAGGAGCAGTCTCTCTCTAATGCGATGTGGGTTTGTTTTTTCCACTATTTGGTCTCTTAGCATTTCATCTATTAGAGTAGGTGCATGCAGCCATTACACAACAGCAGTAACTTGAACGCTATCACTCTAAAGCTGTACAGAAAGTACTGTGTATATGCATAGTACAAGTAATGTGCCCAGTGACACAACCGCAGGCCAGCTTCTTCCTGGTGCTGCCAGCAAATTGCTTGCTACTAAGACTGTTTTTTTTTTGCCAAAATAGCATTGTCTCTTTCTACCATATTGCAGGACAAATTAGCCTGCATCTTAGGTGGGGGGAACGATTGTTTTATGATAGGTGCCTTAAATAAGCTGTAATATAGCCCCTACAATAATTTAAAAGCATACTAGAAATCACTGAGGCACAGTAAAGATCAAGGAAAGCTGTATTTGCTGCATTACCAATTTGTTACATGCCACTAAATACAATCGCCTACTTGTTATTCCAACCTTTCACTCCTTTTCTGTAAAAAAACAGACCAGCCCAGGACACATTTCCTCTGCGTGCAAACAACTTCAGTCACTTCTTACTGATCCCTTGTGGCTGTACCAGACCATGCGAATAGCCAGTATACTAAAATTTCTGATTTTATTAGAATGAGCAGATAGCAAATAACTCTTGTGTTTTATATTGTGATGATAGCATCTTGCTGCAAAAGACAATATTATAGCAATATTATTGTACAGTATCACCAAAACATAAAATAGAAACCCAGTTATGTTAATCAGACACTTTGTCACAACGAGTGACCAACTTTGTCTGTACTGTTGTTTTTCTACACACTGTACTTCTATTGGTTGATAAATACTAAAGTATGCACTTATCAAACTTAATGGAAGTTAACATTAAATTATTAATCAATCAATGTATATTGAATTCATCCAGCTGCTTTAAAAGTATGACTCCAAGCATTCCAGCTCTTTCTATACAGGTATGAGATTCCTTATCTGGAAATCCATTATCCATAAAAACTCAGAATTACAGGAAGGCCATCTCTCGTAGACTCCACTTTAATCAAATATTTCTAATATATAAATGTTAAATCCTTTTTCTCTGTAATAATAAAAGAGTACCTTGTACATCAACTCAACTGAGATAAAATTAATCCTTGCTGGAGACCAAACAATACTATTGGGTTTAATGTTAAAGTGTTTTAGTTGATAAAGGGGGTTGTGCAATAAAAAGCACTGTTTGTCCATGAGCAGTAACCCATAACAACCAGCAGTCAGCAGGTAGAATTTACCTGTTTAAAAGCATCATATTGGTTGCTATGGGTTACTGCTTCCAGGTAAACTTGGTGATCTTTTTTACATAAGGGGGTAAGTATGGCGATCCAAATCATGGAAAGTTTCCTTATCCAAAAAATCCAAAATGTTTCTGAGCATTCTGGATAACAGGTTCCACCTGTACTTGGCTTAGATGGGTATCTCATCTTAAAATTAACATTTAGGGGCCAATTTCTTAAACCTTGATTTTTTTCTGGTTGAGGTTTTTAGGTGTAAAACTCAAACCTGTTGAGATCATGTAGAATTCAATAGTAGATGTCCCTGAAGTTGTTTCTTGATATTGAAAAAGTCTGGGGTTTTGTCCAATAATCTAGTTTTGGGAGTGTCAATTGCATGATATGAATTGATGATCAATTTTGTTGCTCCAATTTGTTTGAGAAAGATTATTGATAAATTCATGGAAGGGAGTTTGGTCGACTTTGTTTTAATAAAAAACAGAGATTAATTTGAATTTTAGTATAAGTAACCCCTGTAATGTTGTTGCTGTAAGAAAGCAGGATCAGAAGCCCATGGCACATGGATATGGTCCATGTTGTTTCTTGATATTGTGATCAGCACTGGATAATTCAAGGTTTTCAGGGGATAGTCCAAAAAAAGTTGAGTTTTCGTAGCAAAAACTTGAAAAATCAAGACATGAAATGACGAACAATTTTTTCTTGACGTTTTGAATTTAATGATAAATGAGTTAAAATTGTGGAAGGGAGTTTTAAGATTAATGATAAATGAGTTAAAATCGTGGAAGGGAGTTTGGTCGGATTTGTTTTCATAAAAAAATGTGATTAATTTGATTTTTAGTAAACCATCCCCTTAGTATGATTTAAGCAGTAGCTAGTGATGGGCGAACAAATTCGCCCTAGGCGAATTCAATGCGAATTTCCGACATTCGCCGATGGCGAAAGTTTCGGCGAAGCGCTCACGTAAATTCGCTGCGTGTTTTGTTTCGCCGCGCGTCTCGTTTCGTAGCGCCGAGTTCGTCGCTTCACTTCAAAACAGCACAATCTGTGCAGTGAAAAATATTTTTTAAAATAAATGAATATATATTAAAATATGCCTTTTTAATGTTTCACTATTTTAAATAATAATCACATATGTTTTTAAGGAGCTGGCAAAATGGGAGGCCTTTTTTTCTTTTGAAAAGATAAGAGTCCACTGACAATGCAGGGCATGTGTGTATACTAAGTGAAACACGTGTGTAAATTGCTCTTCTCATTGATTCCAATGCTATTCAGCACATTCACACACAAAGCAAAAGATGCCATTTTTTACAATTTATTTTCACATTTCCATACCTCCCAACATTTTGGAAGTAAAAAGAGGGACAGAAATTTTTTTTTCCCCATACTGCAACATTTTGATCACACCCATTTTTGTGGCCACACCCACTAATTAACATGTTCGTTTTACCAAATTTGGTAGGTTATGAAAGTTTGAAAATATTTCTCCTTATCTAAACTGTTACAAATACAATCAATTACTGATTTTATTATATCAAAATTGTTAAAAAGCATCTTTTTTGCACCTGTTAGCTGTTCTTCTAGGCTCTCTGCCAAAAGCCAATTAAGTTAGAAACTTCTTTCTTTTTCTGGCTATTCCGTGCAGAGAAAAGAGGGACATTCCAATACAAATGAAATGAGGGACTGCAGGTTGCGCTGTCAAAAGAGGGAATGTCCCTCCAAAAAAAGGGACCGTTGGGGGTATGCATTTCACCTGGCAGTTTTATTACATTGCACTGTGCGTCAAAACTATTCTGACGTGCGTCAAAATAAGCGCGCGCCAACTTGGGAGATCAACAAAACATCAGCGTGACTCGTTTAGCAAATTTTTTCGCCGTTTCGCGAATTTCGCTGAATATTCGCGAATTTTTCAGTGAAGCGAAACACCACAGATTCGCGCATCACTAGCAGTAGCATTATAAGACAGTTTGCAATTAATCTTCATTTTCCATTTTTGTGTGTTATTTTAAAAAATATAGATACATTTTTTTGTTCTGCAGCTCTCGGTCTTGGTATGCTGCTACAGTATCTTCAGCTAGCTGGCTACTAGGATTTCATTTCCATACCATGCAAGTAATAGTTTGAAAGTTGGACTAGAAAGACAAGCTATTAAAAAAATAATAATACAATTGAACGTGTATAGTTAATCTTTTCTGTGTGCTTGGGTCAGTAACACTGACAACTAGATGGATTTTCAGTTGCATGCTGGAAGTAGGAATACTAATATTTAATCAAATAAATAATCAAGAACAATGTTGCTTAGAATAGAGCCGTCTATAATATAGAAGTTAATATAAATATCCCCATTAAAGTTGTGGTGGTGTTTTTGCATGGATTGATACAGGGATTAGTAGGCCATGCACTGGTTCATTGGCATTTGCTATTTTTGTTCAGTGTTGTTCCCCTTCTTTGAGGCATTACACTTTGGATGATGATATTAATTTTCTGTGTCTAAACCTCTCTGATAATCCATTACAGTTTGCTGATGGACAAGGCCCTAGAGGTGATACAATAATAAATCTTCTAATATTAGAACATTTCATGCACACAGTGAGGCAGTTGTGTTGCTAAAATGTGACAAAACAATGTATTTCCATTAAGGAGCACATGAGGGCAGTCTTGCTTAGGCTTTGATTGATTAGCTATTCTGGGAGAAAACAGTCTTTGGTTAGTCTTTAAAACCGTTTGTGTGCTGCAGCAGCAGATGAGGATTTGTTTATTTAAAAACCAAGGAATGTGTGAAGTGTGTATTTGAGTTGGGTTAAATATATTGTTTAAAAAAGTTTGATAGATTTAGAGATATCACTTTTAAGGATTTTTTTTTTTTAAATATCCCCACATGGTTTATTTTTGTACTCAGGTTGGTGTAAATAATACTACCAGCTATCACTATGGAAGGTTGGAATTTGGTTACAATCCTTTTGCCCAAAGGGGTTCATCAGTTTAAGGAAGAATATATCATTGAGATCTTGTTTGTGGTCCTAAAAACTCAACGTGGTCTGTCCAAAACTGAAGAGTGTTTGTGGAGAGGATTTTTTAATTAGGCAGGCAGCTTAATGGACGAAGTTGTACATCTTCATGGTAGAGCTGAAATTAAGTGAGAACCATGGATATGATGAAGGTGGAAAGCCACAAAACATTGTACTGTACTGATGTAATTTACAGTTCTGTAGTTCAACTTATATCAAGTTTGTGTGTACCTGTTATATGCATGTAATTGGCATCATATAATTGGCCTATATCTATAGGATATTGTGCTTTTGTTGCTCACTCCTTGGAATGCATAACAAAAATCACACCCATCTTCTACCAGGCTCTCGTTTTAGGAAATTATGCTTTTCCCTAAAAACTGACACCAATTTTCGCATGGTTGAGTGAGCATGAATTATGAAACAGTGGTGGTGATAGAGGCTCTATAACGCAATAAAAAACTTGATTAAAAAATCAAGTGAAAACTCGTAACATACAAATTTTTTGGATCTGATGTCCGAATCACTCAATTTTTTCGGGTTATCGCCTAGAAAAACACCAAATTCTTTGGATTATAGGACAAAACCCAGGGGTATCTGCCATTTACTTCTACACAACCTCGACTGGTTTGATATTTTGGATTCTGACTTTGCAAGCGTCGTGGTATAATAAATCTTGAAAAAAATTTAGTTTTTTCCCGTGAATTCGAGTTTTTCCACCAAAAAACCTTGACTAGAAAATAATGGAGGTTAGGTAAATAACCCCCCCCCAAATGTTACTATTGTTAGTGATTCCGATGACCTGGCTTATTGGTCTTCTAGGATAACATGGTTATTTTCAGAACATTTCAGTTGTTGCAGAGAGTGTCAATGAGGTTAAATAAATAAAATACATTCACTGGGTATGTGAAACTGTCCAATTCTATTATGAAATGTAGGGTACCTACTGACATACCAAATTGTCTTTATCAACAATTATGGTGATATTTCCATATACAAAGACAGAAGAATTATCATTGTCTTCCTGTTGCAGCTGCCAGGTGCTTAGGGGCTGGAAGGGAAGGCATGGAACTTCTAGATACTGTTTAACAAGTGTCTCTTGCTGGAGTAGCAAATTTTCATCATGCAGATCAGAAGATCTTGAGGAGACCTGTGGCCTCCATATATTTGGAGTCAACATTGCAGAAAACTGTACAGGGATGTAAACATGTTCTTGTCCTGTGTCTGCAAAAGAAGTAATACTGAATATAGACATGGATTGAAGGTGTTGCTTGTGTTCATGGTTTATGTGTGGTGGAGACTTTAACACATGTATCTTTCTAATATTTGACTTTGTGCTTCCTTTGTTTCCCAGCATGGATAAATCTTGCAAAAGATAATCCATTTTCATTACCATCTTTTGTTTTAAATTGAAAAGTGCTTTCCTAAATCTCTTGCTTAGCAGTGCATATAATAGTGGGTTGATGGCTGAATTCAAAAGGGCCAACCAAGCAGATGCTGTCAATAGCTCAGGTGAAAGTATCCATTGGTTGTTCTTCACGGTTATGGACTGTAACATACTCACAATAATATAGGGAACCCAACAAAAAAAGAAAATTAAAATAACCAGAAATAATCTGAAAGTACCATTATGTTCTCGGCCTGGGCTATTGTATTGTGCAAAAATGTCATGCTTTTTGGTAGCAGATGAGCCTGACATTGGTGCATGGGAAGTATAAACAGAGCTTTGAGAGTCATTAGTGGTTCTGTCAAGTGAAATGTTCTTGGACTTGTTTGAAGACCTTAAGCTTTCTTCTTTCAGAAATATTGTGTTTGCCTTCACATTTTTTTGCAGTTGACATTCAATGTTATGTATGCGTCTGGCATGATCTCTTATGACCTGTACAATGTTTATGTAGCAAAAAACCATGGTACATGTCGGCAACAAAAATGAGCAGACCATAATGAATCCAGTATAACTAGGACTAAATGCCCAGTTTACAGAACAGCTAAAAGTGGCAGGGAAATATTGAAAATGTCCCCATCCTAGAAATGGTGGCAATCCAGAAAATGCTGCCTGAACCCATATCCACGCGACAGTGCTAACAGCTCGCTTCATTGTAGTCTGGGAGTTATACTTAAAGCAGTCAATGATGGCTCGATATCGGTCCACTGCAATAGCAGCCAAAGTCAACACCGAAGAAGTGCTGTACACTACAAATGCATATGCCATGTACAAACACAAATGCTGCAATATACAGAAATATATGTTAATAAAAATAAAAAGGTTGAACGTGGTTTATTGAAATTTTTTTTAAAATGTACTTTAAAATAAAACCAAGAAACAACAAAGCCTGTAAAAACTTTCAGATGAATAATTTAGAAATATATTCAGTTGTGTGCATGTGCAATAAATATGGACCACTAAGCTTAACTATGGAGTTATTTAATAAAATGCACATAGTTTGCCAAGGGGTAGTAACCCATAGCAACCAATCAGCAGGTAGTATTTACTGGTCATTTGTTAAAATGCAAACATCTTGTTGGTTGCTATGGTTTACTGCTCCTTTGCAAACGTAGTGCCTTTTATTGTATAAGGGGGGCTAAAATCATTTAACATGCATTTTATTACCTAAACATTAAACTTTAGTTTCAGATGTAAGTAGAACATTTTTTGGGTGATGGTGCCCCTAAAGAGTTAGTACTGACTGAGTGCAAACTTTGAAAAAAAAGTCAGTTATCTGAGATCCACCCTTTTATTCAACATATTTTTACATGAATATTTTCATTTTCATTTTGACCTGAAGTAATGATTATATCTAAAGAAGCCTGTACTAAGTTACAGGGGAAGAACATACGTTTACTTGCATCCAAATTAGATTTTATGTAGCTAAACTTGTTCCCAGTTTGAACTACAATAGATACCTCCAGGTGGTTAACTAGACCTGAACCAGAAGGCAAATGACCTGGGGCTATGTGTCCCCATGTGTCTTAGCCCAAGGAACACCCCTGGTCAATCTTTTTGGTGTGATATGGGGATGGTTTTTCAATGAATTAATTCTATTTATGTTATTATTGGCGATTTTGCACAAATAAATATTTGAAGTGATAGGGGCAGATTTACTAAATTCACATGAAGGATTCAAAGTTCGATCGAATTTTCAAAAAGATTCGAATTTTTGAATGTTTTTGAAGACCACTTCGACCAGTTAATTTTGATCGAATTGAATGATTCGAACGATACGAATAAAAATCTATTCGAATACTTGACTATTCGACAGTCGAAGTACTTTAAATTTTTATTTGACTGCCTAGTTTGCCAGATTAAAACTACCGAATTGGGTTTAGTTATTTTTGATCGAATAAAAATATTCGATCGAATGGTTAAAATCGTCGAAATCAATCGATTCGAATAGTGATGGGCGAATCTCCCCAGTTTTGCCGAAAAATTAGCGAATTTCCAGAGAAATTCGTGAATTGGCAAAAAGTTTCGTTTTCGTCACGTCTTTTTTTGCCGCGTCACGTCAAAAATGACGCACAACTAGTTTTTTTCGGCGAATTTTCGCCAGGCGAAATTTCGCTGGTGTTTCGCGAATTTATTCGCCAGCAGAGAATCGCGGGAATTCGCCGCAAATTCGCCCATCACTAGATTCGAACGATTTTATCGATCGATTGAATATTTGCTATTCGATCATTCGACCAAATGAATTTTTATTCCTCAACTATTCACATGGTCGAATTTGAGGGTTTTTTAACCCTTGAATTCGATCAATAGTATATCTGCCCCATACCGTGCATGTCTTGAAATTTTTGATACATTGAAACATGAACAGCACTCACTACTAGATAGCACATACCACAATGGTCAATAGATTGATGAATAGATTTCTAATGTAATTGAACAATTACATCAGAAATCTAGAAATTTAAGTCTGATCTTTGAGGCAGTGCCAGTAAATCACTGAACTACATAGGAAACACTGCATTGACTTTCAACATTTTGCTCCCCAATGCATGTCCAATACAGCATGTTGGATATGTAAACCATAGAAGTCTCTTGTAAATGCTTAATATTTAAAAGATATATTGAAGCTTATTGAAAGAATGTCTTCATATCTTGCCTAAATAAAATCTTTCAATACGGCAGATGAGTCTAGACAGGTCTTTTTCTCAAGGCGATGAAGTGGTGAAACACAGGATACACCTAGATCATTAAAGACGTCTATCTTTAGGAGAAGGGGAGAAGTATGTTGCCAATATGTCACCCAATTAACACAAAAACAAAGGGAGAAACACCTGTTGTTTTAATCATTTACACCCACTGTGTGGGTACAATGGGTGTAGCTATTGAAGGGGTTGTTTTATTGGATGCATGTGCCTGTTTATTTTTGTACAAATTTATAGTTTGTATTTATACTTAATGCACAAATTCATATATTGTTGCAGAAAAATAATCTTGGAAACATCTGAAACACAGTGGTATAAATATAATGAACATTCTTCTTACCTGGTGATTAATCCACCCATTATATATAACAGATGTTGCCACAAGGGGCATCACTCCAATGCCCACCAGAAAGTCACTCACTGCCAAGTTGATGAGAAATATGGATGTTACAGAATGGAATTGTTTCGTTGCTGCAATTAAAATAATGACCAGAAGATTTCCTAGAAAAAAAAATATAAATATATGTATAATATCATTTATTGTTATTTAAAACGAATGGGGATTTATTCTAATTTAGCTTTAGATGATGAGGGGGCTCAGTTCCTATTTTTACACTCTCATAACATTATACTCAAATACTCCTGTCCTTGCTAATTAATTCAAGGATCTTTATTATGTAGCTTTTTCACTAATTTCTCTATATATTAAGGAGCAGATTTATCAAGGGTCGAATTCGAGGGTTAAAAAACCCTCGAATTCAACCATCGAATTTTGGCCGAATTTAAATCCTTCAAATATCGAATTTGAAGGATTTTACTGCAATTCGAATATTGGAACGATCAAATAGAAAAAGTTCGATCGAACGATTCGAACGATTTTAACCATTTGATCGAATTTTTTTTATTCAATCAAAAAAAGCTAAAAAAAACCCTATGGGAGCTTCCCATAGGGTTTAATAGCAATTCGGTAGGTTTAATCTGGCAAATTAGGAAATTGAATAAAAATTTAAAGGGCAAGTAATTCTGACGAATGTTCAAATAGAATATTATTCAAATCATTCGATTCGATCGAATTTTCAAAATTCGATGGTCGAAGTGACCTTCAATATTCTAAAATATTCAAAAATTCGAATTTGAATCTTTTTAAAAATTCGATCGAATTTCGAATAATTCATGTGAATTTGATAAATCTGCCCCATAGTGTCTCCAACTGTATTGTCCTTTATAGAGGGCATAATGCCTTGGATTTAAAAAATACTGTGAATATTGAATATGATGCTTGGGACCTGTTATCCAGAATGCTCAGGAGCTGGGGTTTTCTGGATAATGGATCTTTCTGTAATTTTGAGTTTTATACCTCAAGTCTCTTAGGAAAATCATGTAAACATTAAATAAACCCAATAGGCTGGTTTTGCTTCCAGTAAGGATTAGTTTTACCTTAGTCTGGATCAAGTACAAGGTAGTGTTTTATTATTACAGAGAAAATAAATAATTTGTAAAAATGTTGATTATTTGGATCAAATGGAGTCTATGGGAGAGGGGCATTCTATTATTTGGAGCTTTCTGGATAATGGATCCCATACCTGTATTTTAAATTGTGTTGTAAAATGTGCTGCATTTTTTAATTTAATAAATGTTCCAATGAAGCACACGATGCTGGAAGCATCAGATATAAACTATGCATCAGATATGAACTATGACTAACACTATCAGTCTTTCTTAGGCTTAGTCCAGACGGGGAGATTCGGGGGCGATCCGTCGCCTGGCGACTTCTCGCCCCCGAATCTCTCCGAATAGCTAGGCACCGGCATAGCTTAAAAACGCCTGCGCTTATGTGAACACGCGCCGGCGTTTTTAAGCAATGCCGGTGCCTAGCTATTCGTGGGGATTCGGGGGCGATCCGTTGCGGCGAGAAGTCGCCAGGCGACGGATCACCCCCGAATCTCCCCGTCTGGACTAAGCCTTATACTGTAAGTCTAGCCTCAATAATGAACCTCACATGCAGGTCTAGTGAGCCCTTATTACACTTAACACATAGCAAGTGCTGCTGCTTAGCTTTCATATCTAAAATGCCAAAAGCTTTCTTTCCAATTATTTGTAAATACATTAAAAAGGAACTCTGACACTTTTTTTGTATAAGAAAATAAAATAAAAAAATACAACTCTAAGCAACTTTCTATTAATACAGCGAAATCTCAGCATACCACGATTTTAAGTTTCCATGCATTTGACACTGCTTTTTGTGGCCCCACCAATTTATAATGCTTTTCAGTGGGTGCTTTTCCCTGATTTTTCACCAAAATGGTGTCCTGATATTTCCAAAAATGGCTATTTGTCCTTTATAGGGATACAACCGAATCCAAACCCTTATTTGCATATGCAAATTAGTGAGAGGAAGGGTAAAAGCCAGCCGCACACGAAGTGCGCAGGAAAAAATTTTTTTTGACTTCCTTGTTTTGTAACGAAAAGTCACATTATTTTAAGGATTTGGATTCGGTTCGGCCAGGCACAAGGATTCGGCCTAATCCGAATCCCTTGAAAAAAGTAAAATGGATGTTCTACTGTATGTATTACAAATTCTCAGTGATTTTACAGTTATTTTTAAATGTACAGTAGTTGCTTCTGATAGCAGTATTTATTTATGCCTTTCCATTCTCTGCACAGAACTACATTGACAAAAACTCAATATACATATTTATTGTATAATATAATAATGTATATTACAGGTATTGAACCTGTTATCCAGACTGCTCTGGACCTGAGGTTTTTTGGATAATGAACCTTTACTTAATATGGACCTTCATACCTTAAGTCTAGTAGAAAATCATTTAAAGGGGCAGATTTACTAAGGGTCGATTTTCGAATGAAAAAAAAAATTCGAAATTCGACCAGGGAATAGTGGGGGGAATAGTGGGGGATTAAAAAAAATTTTTTTTAGCGATTTTTAAACGATCAATCGAATTTTTCCTATCCCCATTTCGGTATGTTTAATCTGGCGATCAAATTTAAAGGGGAAGTATTCGACCATCGAATTTTTGAATATTCAAATAAAATAAAATTCGAATATACGAATAATTCTAATTTGCCTAATTTGCATATTCAAAATTCGAATTTGAATCTTTTTAAAAATTTGATTGAATATTCGAATCCTTCATGTGAATTAATGTGAATTTAGTAAATCTGCCCCTTAGTAAAAAGTTGTATCTTTGTTTGGATCAAGTACAAGGTACTATTCTCTTATTACAGAAAAAGGAAATCATTTTTAAAAATTTATATTATTTGAATAAAATGAAGTCAATGGGAGACGGGCATTCCGTAATTTGGAGCTTTCTGGATAACATGTTCCCATACCTATATTAAGCCTCAGTCTACAGACAAGTGAGAAGATTATACTAACACTAAGCAAACCTGCAGGAAAGCAAACACAATAACAACAATGCTCAATAAAGATACAAAACAAAATTTAGCATTATGATTTTAGATCAGATGCAGATCTAGTGAATCAGCACTCTTACCTGTTATGGCCATAATGCACATAGCTATTATTACAAAGCTGAGAAGCCATTGTGATAGAGACCCCAGGTTATAGATCATAGCTGATGTGCTGTCATTCAGTGTGCTTGAGACTAGCTCTGTGTATTGAGACAAATGAGATGCATTTCCACAATATGATGGTTTTGCAGACATTTTGAAGTATTTTTCACCAAAAGCTTTTATAAATCCACAGTTGATCTATTCAGTCCGTAAGCTGTATTCTTAACAATATCATTGCTGAAAAAAACACAGTTGCTTGACATAAAGGTTTTTTCCAGATTGTGCATTTTAGATGACTATTACAAGAGAGTTCTTCGTGAGTGCCATCATTAAATAGGAGCGAAATAATCCACTGAAGCTACAAATAGTGCCATTTCCAGCAGTAATACAAAAGTTGCTCTCATTACAGGTGCTATGTTTGATGGCCCAGTGAAACAAGCAGTTGTTTGAAGGGAACACAGCTCTGTGAGCACTTTCATAGAATAATCAGGAGAGCCAAAGAAAAGGAAATGGATAGTCATGGAAACCATTATTGTACTGACGACAGTATGAACTGGAGTGCAGACAATGTCATTGACAAATTGCAGCATGCTAATGAGTTTTATCATTGACTGCACACCTGGTTTTCCTATATGTAGTGTTTAGGAGTATCCATCCTATGAGCTTTCAGCAATTATTAAATTATTCCTAACTGTGGAGATTTTTGGGAGACCACAGGGTGGACCTCCGTGGTCTTAAAAGGAAAGTCTAAAATAGAATAAGGCTAGAAATGCTATATTTAGTATACTTAACATAAACATGAACTTACTGCAGCACAAAGTCTAATCAAACAAAGGATTTTTGCTTTCAAAGTTTGTCTCAGGGGGCTGTCATCTTGTAACTTTGTTAAACATCTTTGCAAGCTTGATAAAGGGTCAAGTGAGACGTTGCTGTAATGCCCTAAAAAGGCTCCAATAAAGGCATTTTAATGAAAGAAGTGGTACTGTTTCATCTTGCAAACATCTTTGCAAGACCAAGACTATGCACATATTGAGTGTGGTCTGGACTGCTTAGGGATCATCATAAATGATCAAAACAGGGAAACAAACAAAGCTGCTTGAGTTCTGCATGGCTGGGAAGTAAGGCGGGGGCTCCCCCTGCTGTTCATAAGTATGATTGTTTCCCAGCCCAGCATTAAAGGACCGTCTGACAATTCCTATCCACAGCAGTAAACGAAGAGAGAATTTCACTGCATACTGTCAGGTTTCGTATAAAAATGGTACACAATTTTAAATTAAAGTATATTGGAGATAGGTTTCTTTTTCATTAAAGAAAGTCAAAATGGGATTTCATTTTTTTGCTTTTCATTGTCCTTTAATTACTGTGTACATTATTTGTAGGGCCTTTCTTCCTGAAGTCACGCACTAGAGTAAGAACAGCATAGTTTCACCAGTAAACAGATAAATTCCAACTAGAATTTTTTCGGGAATTCAGTAAAACAATGGCACAGACATGGATACATTGGGGGAATTGTTAGCAAACTTAATTTAGGGAGAAAACATAAGGGATTAAGATTAAAAATGTGTAAGGGGCACGCTTTTATGCCACAATGGACATTGCCCCCATGTTTTTGGGCCCACCACTGTCTGTAAATCTCTGCATATCTAGTATGTAGGGTTATGCACAATAAGTGCAAGTGCCTACTTCATACACACTATGACCTGCTACCTTATATGTAGAATGAATAAGGACAGGGTATTAAAGTGGATCTCTAATTAGAGATGGAATAGAATTCTTATACCTCTTTTCTCTCCCAAAATGTCTTCAGTATTGTAATATAAACCCCGGTTGGAGAAAATATTGATTAACAGGTTTTCCCATGGCATTGCCTTTCTGTTCGGAGTTCGAATTTATCTCTATCTTATGGAGGAGTTATATATGCATAGGCGCTTGCATGAACTTTTATGGTTTCCAAGCTGCAATATAATAAATACAGTGGGGCTCATTTATAAACACTGGGCAAATGTTCACCTGGGCAGTAACTCATGGCAACTAATCAAATATTTGCTTTCATTGTTCAACAGTGGTGTAACTACTCTTTGGTGAGCCCCTGTACAGGATGGGCACCTGGGCCCCCCTGTCGGGCCCTCACCTCTATGAATCCCATGCTGGAGTGTTGATAGCATGTGTGCTGTAAAATCTACCCCTAGATAATCATAACCATTATCATGGCTCTGACCGGCCCCAAGGGGGTTGGGACCCTGGTGCAATTGCACCCCTGATAGTTACGCCACTGTTGTTCAACCTGCTGCTGACAGAAAAAAGCCAGTCACTGATTGGCTGCTATGTGTTACTGCCCATAGCCAAATTTACCCAGTGTTTATAAATGAGCCCTACTGTCTTTTCCAATAATGAATCATGAACCCAATTCTTGGATCGACTCAGACTTGCAATGATCTTTCCTTTGTCAAAACAGCTAAGGAGATTTTTCCTTTTTCTTATGTAATTTTTACCGATTTGGGGGGAAATTTATCAAAGAGTGAAGTTCTGCCACTTGATGGAAATTCCGCAGCTTTCAATTCATTTCTATGGGATTTTGAAAGGCGTATTTTTCAATGGGTGAAAGTGAAATTTCACCCTTTGATAAATACGCCTTCAAAAATCCCATAGAAATGAATGGAGAACTACGGAATTTCCCTCTAGTGGCGGAACTTCACTCTTTGATAAATCTACACCTTGGAATGATTGTTATTGGTCTATACAAGATTACAAGGTGTTTTATATTTAACAATTTATTTTTCACTTTGGAACAAATCCTTTCTACCTGTATATGTATTGCATCAGGTGAAGTGTTTCAATAGGTGATACTAACAGCACCAAATGGAGTACTATCACTACATAGGTTAGAATGACATTCAGCTGCTCAAAGATGATGAATTAACACGTATGAGATTTAATAAATCTGTCAGTTCATTAACATATTTCTGGATTTAAGTACAGTATTATAAATCTGTTCCTTATTTTCCAACCAGATTTCAAATGGGATTTTTGTTTTCTTATCATAGTATATACAGGTATGGTATTTGTTATCTGGAAACCCATAATCCAGAAAGCTCTGAATTACGAAAAGGCTGTCTTCCAAAGACTCCATTATAATCAAATAATCCAACATTTTTTAAATGATTTCCTTTTTCTCTGTAGTAATGAAACAGTAACTTGTACTTGATCCAAATCAAGGTATAATTAATCCTTACTGGAATCAAAACCAGTCTATTGTGCGTATTTAATGTTTTTATGATTTTTTAGTAGACTTAAGACATGAGGATCCAAATTATGACAAAACCCCTTCCTTGGAAAACCCCTGGTCCCGAGCATTTTGGATAACAGATCCCATACCTGTATATGAATTGGAGGAAACCAGGTAAAATGTAGACAAGGAGGGGTAATATGTGACATTTGTAAATAGGCCCCCTAGATTACAAAAGATCAACCTATTTTTTATGTGTCTGTTTTATAGAGTTATGATGAAGATATATAAGAATAAAAAAATAACTAACAATGTAGTACAATAGCTTTTATCATAAAAAGTAATGAGTGAGAGTAGTTTGTGCCTATTCTCACAATACTTTTCTGCTTGTAGCAAGTGCTATGTCGCCACACTGGGAGGGACCCCCTTGGGTAAACGGCCATGTTGGAACCCTGATGTCACATGGTTTTGCATAATGAGCAATATGGAAGCCTCCCTAAACATGGTTGCCCTCTCTCTCTCTCTGGTGCAGGCTGAAAAGTGCGCTCAACTTGCCTTTTTTTTGCAAAACAGTATTATTTCCACCAGCTGGAGTGTTGGCTCTATAAACTTTTACTTCCAATGGGGAAAACAACTTTTCTATGATAGGTGCCCTTTAATTCACCAAGAACAAGACTTGACTGTTGCTGTTCTATCACTTGAATACTATGTCACACTGCATATTCACAAAGAAATTGCAAACTAAAGTACAAGGAATGGCTAATCCAAGTCATCACCAGAGATGCCTTGGAAAGATAAGGAGCAATGGCTGGGGGTATTTGATTCAGGGAGTAGTAATATATTACATATTGGAACCCCCAAGTGAATCCACCTTTCCTTGTCCTTTAAGAATTTGCAATTTGATTTCTTTAATTTAAGCCAGTCCTGCTGTGAAAGAAAATGCTCTGTCCTTCCATGCACATAACAGGTTGTAAGCTTATATTGTGTCCAACGTGTAAATACATGTTCTGAATATATATCAACTTGCTGGGACAAGTTCACCAAATTCTTGACACTTTGCCTCGTCTAAGCTGAGCTGGTCTTTTTTTTGCAAGTTTTATAACATTTTAGTTCATTCATACAATGTGTCAAGTTCACATAAAATTATAGACTCTAAAGGAAAATGTATATTATTCTTTATTACCTAATTCATAGCATATGGGCTTATAGTAGCATGTGGCTTATAGTGAACAGTTTAGTGCCATTCTCTTTCAATTCAGTGTTTATAGGGCTTTGCGGGTCAGATTTTATCTGATCCTCCATGCAACACCACAAGCTTTGTAGGATGCTACAAAATCTGATGCCTCTAGGCTAGAATGTAAAGTCGGATCAGATAAGTCAGATGGATTCTTTTGTTCATGAGTTTACATCCGTCCTTCCGACACCATCCGTTTTTATCTTGTCGGATGAAGATGCAGCATGGGGCCATTCTTCACATACCCCACCCACTTTGCAAAGTACAAAAAATGGCTGATTGTTGCCTGTTTATGGCTGATTTGCACACTGCATGGGACATTGTAAATGAGACCCTCTGAATGGAATGGATGGTAGTTTTATTTGAAGGAGATGGAACGCCACCAGGTTATGGTATACATCAAATACATCTGTATTAAAATAGTGTTTTATATTTTCTCTGCTACAGACAAATGGCTCCAGTTGAGTTTTTCTAGAAATGGAAATTAATATGTTGAAAGTATATTTTTTAGTCAGTGATTTCCTAAAGGCTTATTTTATCCTTGTTTTGTGACAAAAAGTCACTCGATTTCCCTGCCTGCCCCTAATTTGCATAGGCCGAATCCTGCTGAAAAAGGCTGAATCCCGAACCGAATCCTGGATTCGGTGCATCCCTATAAACCAGACTAGAAAATATCTCTAATAGAAGGCAAAGTCAATGAGATTAGATGCACACCTACTACCTCCAATTCTTATAAGAGCAACAATTACAAGGTTGTACTCCTACGGCCCCCCCTGCTGGGAAAATGAGAGGAAAATGTTCCATTAGTTTAATGAAGAGAGTGTGAGAGGACTGGAGAAGCATTTTATCAGTATTAGCCCAAAATGAAAGGGTAACAATTAAACTTGCTTGCAATTAACCCCTGTGATGTTTAAACCATTTACCTGATGAGAAAATTAGCTGTATTTACAGTTTCACTTCAGTATTTACTTTAGCTTTCATTAAGAAAGAAAGAATTACAGAGGAAGCTGCCTTGGGGAAGGTATCTTCAGTTTGAATAAAAAGCAGAATAATAAAGCTGTGTTCCCCTTTCGCCCTCTTGGTCCTATTCCCAAACACTGGCCTGTTTTTTTACATCATGTCATCATCACAGCTACTATTCTTTTTATGTATATGAGTTAAGTAAAACGTATTCGGTGTATACAATCAGGCCCAGACTGGCAATTTGTAAAAGTCACTATTAATTGAGCCTGTGAGGGGGCTGTTTGGGCCTCTGTGTACTTGAAATACCAGGGCATGTTTTGAATCTCTGAACACTTCCTGTAAAATATTACACATACTAATCCATAGCTTAGACCATTCCTGTGTCTTTGTACAGAATTATTCCATGTTGCCCAAATATACTTTGTGTTTCGGGTAAAACCACTGTAGCAACTTTAATAAAATTTTTAATTATTAAAGAAGACATGAATGTGGTTTTCTCCAACATATTATATCTTCAATTTTCTATTTTCCCTTACCTAGTATTGTGTTTTGATAACCGAGGATGAGCAGAGTATAACAGCGCTTTATTAGCAGGCTCATGCAGCCATTACACAACAGTAACATAAACTCTAGCACCTTAAGCAGTATAGAAAGTACTGTGTATGCACAGTATAACTCATGTGCACAGTGACATCTACAGGCCATTTGTATAACACCACATATTCCCCCTATAATAGGTAAGCATTTGGGCGATGTAATAACAACAACAATGCATCTTAAAGTAATAATATGCATTCTTCACATGACATAGACCTTGGTCCATGCAGGTAGTTTTCTGATTCTCTCAGTACACTTTCTTCAGACCTATTGCAGTAGGGAATGAAATGTCCTTCATCAAATGGAGCTTCAAAGTCATATCTAGCACGCGTAAGATGACTCACATTCCATATGCGTCCATCAGATAGTTCATATGTGTATGGTCCTCGCTGGCATTTCACTTAAAAGTAGTGTAGTAAATTTAGATTGTCCTTGTTTCAGTAGTCCTGTTTTTTTAATTCTGACTAAAGATCTAGGCTGTGCACTTCTCTTGCACCACGTGTCTTGTCAATATAAGCCTTGCATTTGGCTTGTTGACATTTGACAATGTCAGCAGTAGATGATTTTGTAGAACAGTATTTGGTGGAAGTTTGATGTCTGCAACATGTAACTTAGTGCGCATCTGTCATGTAATAATTCAGCTGGAGATGCTTGGGTTGTTGCATGGCACATTGCTCTGTAGTTATGTAGGAACCCTGTTGTAAATACTTGCCAAGTTTTCCCAGTAAGATTTGCTGTCTATAGTGCTTCTTTTGGTTGAATCATTTGCTTTCAAAAATTTGAATTTGGAAGTCATTTTTGGCTACTTCGACTATCGGATATCCCAAAATTCGATTTGAATAGAAAAAATTTGTAATTTCAAATTTCGAAGTACTGTCTTTTTAAAATTTTTTGAATTAGCCACTTTGCCACCTTAAAGCTGCCAAATTGCCATTTTAGCTGATGGGGGAACTCCTGGAACCTTTACAGTGATTTTTTCAATCCAAATGTTCGAATTGAACGATGCATTTGAACAATTTTTATTCAATCGGAAATGGGCCTATTCGTCCATTTTTGATTTAAAATGCCCTAAAAAAAATTTGACCCTTAGAAAATCTGCCCCTTAATACTGTAACAGTTGTAGTAGCATGGACATCTTTAGCAGAACTATGGCAGAGCTTAGCAAAATGACCTGAATAAGTAAAGCACATTTCTAGCAGCAGAAATCTCCCCTTGGTCAGCAGCAATAATGTAATTGTCAAACATACGGATCTAAGCAGTAAAAGGTATGGTAGGCTCACCAGGAAGAAAAGGTGCAGGCTGCTGCAGAGGTAGAAGAGACATCTTGTTGCCATTTTGTTGTGTTTTAATAGCCGAGGATGAGCAGAGTATAACAGTGCTTTATTAGCAGGCTCATGCAGCCATTACACAACAGTAACATAAACTGTATCACTTTAAGCAGTATAGACATCCCTATAAAATAATGAGAGGCTGGCCCAATAAAATAGTTTGATCACATAACATTTTGGAGTGCGGGTTAGTAACGGGCGAATTTATTCGCCAGGGGCGAATTCCCACGATTCGCCGCTGGCGAATAAATTCGCGAAACACTAGCAAAAATTCGGCAACGAAAATTCAGCCAAAAAAAACGAGTCACTACGCGCGACTCGTTTCGCAAATTTTTTCGCCAATTCGCGAATTTCTGGCGAAAGCAAAACGGGTGAGATTCGCCCAACACTAGTGCGGGTCCATTTTGAAGACTGTATACAATATTTGACCACAGTCATGTAATATCAGGACCATTATATATATATATATATATATATATATAAGAAAAAGGAAATATTTTTTAAAATTTGGATTATTTGGATAGAAATAAAAGTCTGTGGGAGGTGGCCTGGATAACGTGTTTCCGGATAATGGATCCCATACCTGTACTATATATATTGGTGTTATATGATCAAAATCTTCTTTATTATATTAAACAGGTGACAAATGAATTTGCTGTTTATGTTGAATCTTTAATTTAGAGAGATGAGCAATGATTGGATGGTGGGACTATGTCAGAAGACATGCTACCATTATATTTGAAGCATTTGGCTTAAATACATCATAAACTGCGTTCTCAGTAGCATAGCTTCAGGATTGAGAAGGGTGCTAAATATATTTGGTACCTCAGAAAGACAAGAATCACACGAGTTGCTTTAATCAATTCAGGTTTTACTCATAATAAACGTATCTTTGAATTTCAACCCTGTAGAGAAAAGGGTTAACCCATCTCAGTTTGGGGCAGACAGGCCATTTATACAGCCGACCAGCACAATGGATGCCTAATGGAGGGGAAGGTTCTCAGGAAATGGTTGACCATCATGGAACTCTACATTAAACCAAAGCACCTGTGATTGTAAAAGTAGAGAGGCTGATGGTCTCACGTCTAGATTTTGCATTATCTCAGTGCTGCTGTCCTGCAGCGTTGTCTAGCTCGACTTTTCCAACCCATAATTTTTTTAAAACCAATGAATTCTGAATGGTATATTTCCGTCTTACAGCCAAGCCTTGTACAAGTTTGGGGATGATTATTATTATCAACATCACTGTGCCTTTTTAGTTACTGGTTAAATTAACATTCATTTGTTGGGGTTGCTGAGCAATATACATTATTTGACCTGCTGTGCTTTCAAAGTGGTCTTGTCATAGCAACAGCAGGCCAGCCTCAAAAAGCTTTTTCACAAATAGGCAAATTCATGTCTTTTGTGAATTAAAAGGTGTAATTATATCAGCTTCAATACATTAGACCGTAAAGGGCTAAAAATAAGTGAACTGAAAATGTTAGAAAATATTGAAAATTGAATAGAGTAAAGTAACATATCATTTTATATAGGAATATGAACAAAAAAATGGAATGAAATGTTTCTGGCTTACTATTTTCTAATATGATATTTTTGCAGGTTTAATAATTAGCTAGACAACTAAAATATTTCTTGCTCGATTTGGAAAAGTAAAGGAAAAAGCAATAGACTTTGTATCGTTGCTTCACAAACACAATTCTTTATTTGTGAGCAATAATCCTGCAACTGTTTTTTTTCTTCTGAAAGGCAAAGGATTATTAGTAATGTCCATGGTTATGATATTACAATAATTTGTAGCATTTCAAACTCAAGTTTTATCCTACAAAATAAAGCAAATTAACAGTTCTGGACAAAAATTGCATTTTTCGAGAATAATTTTGATTTCATAACGACTCAATTTGTTTTTGTAATTGTCACACACAATATTATTTTCTCTACTGTTTAGTAAATCAGTGATGGGTATGCAGAAAATGTAATTCATCTTTGAATTTATTCTATTGCTCCTTTGCAGCTGCCTAGGTTAAAATCCAACCAGGAATGTATACAGTATGTTCTGTCCATGGCTGCATGGTTTTCCTCTTGGTTTATTTTTATACTCCAAAGACATACAGGCAAGTTAATGGGCTTCTGCGGAAATTTATCCAAGTGTGTGTGATAGGTAACTTAGATTGTAAATTCCATTGGGTCAGGTATAAGCTCTATCAAGAGCTGTGGAATATGTTGGAACTATATAAATAAACATACAAGTGAAGTTATGAAGATAAACTATAATGCTTATAAAAAAACTAGAAAAAATTAGTGGCCAACATCATCACGAAACATGGTGAATAGCGATGGGCGAATTTATTCTCCTAGTTCGAATTTGCAGTGAATTCCCGCCGGCGAATAAATTAGCGAAACGCCCGTGACAATTCACAGGAGAAAATTTGCAGCATCAATTTCCAATTTTCACAATATTTTTGTGAAATTGTTTGAAATTTATGAATTTATAGTGAAATTGTATCATTGTATGTAGGGGTGTATTTCACAGCAGGGTCATGTATAAATATCATTCAATAATTTTCCATGATTTTTATCTAAAAACAAAAAAGACACACCAGCTTACACAACAGTACCAGATTAAGACCAGTAAAGTAACATTTTAGAAGAAAGCCAATTTGCTCTTTTAGATATTCATGGAAGACCATTTTAAATGTCAATCTGGATGAGATTTGTTTTAAATATACTTTTTCACAAGAGAAAAAGTGCCAAAATTCACCTGAAATAAATATATATAAAACTAATTTGTTATGTAACTTTTTAATTCGGCAGCTGGCTCTGCTGCTAGGAAGCCATTTCAAGTGTAGCTTACCAATAAAGCATAATGGGTATACAATTCAAGGGAAGCTGCTCCGTTATAGCATTAGCAAGTATGATTAAAACAGTGCAGAATTAAAGAAATCCCCTCTAAAATGAGCAGTCAGCCTTAAGGTCATACACAGACCCATCCAATCAATATAACTGGTTTGCAGTGTAAAGAGACATTTCATGCATCATCATCACATTCTTCCATTAGTTTAGGCCAACCCCCCCCCCGCCAGTTGCCCAGTTGGGTATAGGATTAAAATTGGCCAAACGATGGGCCTGACCAACTATGAGTTTTCTTGATGCCATTATAAGCATGAATGATTATACTTTTGATTTCTAAAGTAAAATAGAGCAGGGGGGGGGGTTATTAGATTCACCCTTTATCTCCCTGAGCATGGGTATGGGACACAGTATTGGAGCATTCATGCCAGGCCACTAGATTAAGTTGATTGGGTATAAAAATAAAGATAAATGACCAGATCCATACATAGTAACAGATAAATAGTAAGTTTGGTTGAACAAAGACACAACCATCCAGTTCAACCTTTTAAGTCTATATATAACCTGCCTCTGCTGATCCAGAGGAAGGCAAAAAAAAACAGAAGCCTCTCCAATTTGCCTCATAGGGGGAAAATATTCATTCCTGACTGCAAGATGGAAATCAGACCAGTCCCTGGATCAGCTTGTACTATGAGCTATCTTCCATAACCTGGTATTCCCTCGTTTGCTAAATACCACTTATTAAAGTGACTGAACCTAATTTCTTCTAATCAAAAAGGGTGCCATCTCAACCTACTGGTAAATAAGGCATTAGCGAGATTATTGTACAATTCCCTTATATATGTACAATATACAGTTATCATATACCCTCTTAAGTGCCTTTACTCCAGCGCAAACAACCTCAGCTTGGAAAGGCTTTCTAGTGTATACCTAGCTGTTTTACCTGTGCGTTCACATTAGAAAAATGGTGACCCTTGTTGCCATACTGAATACAGTCTGAATGCATCTGAACCACAATGTAGGATCTGTTCAAACACATTTTAGATAGATGTTTAACAGAATACACACACACATGGCCTTGCTATGAGTCTTGTGGAACAGACACTGACTTGGCCCTTCTCTGATCTTTTATCTTATTATAGAATATCAATAAATTTTGCTAGTAATTCATGGTAAATAGGAATATACATCATGATAACACAGTTATATAGTATCTCATTTTATTGTAGAGGTAAGATGTACAACCAATACCCCTGGTAATCTGAACTCTTTATGAGTTCCTGAGATCACTTTAAAGGAGTTTTTTCACTGGCCGCTTTAATCCGAGAGTTCAAGATCACTTATTTTCTGAAGCAGTGAGACATATAAGGATTAGTGTCATGTTATAAACTACTGAAGAAAGTGATGTTGAAAGTATCTGTTATGTTAAATCTTTGAGATAATTCTGTGATTGTTGTAAATTGTGTGTTGTACATCTCCAAGCAAAATGTCCTATGGTTGATTTTTTGCATTTTGTGTGCAGGAAAAGTCCAACTGCAGAGAAAATCATCTGTGAGTATAAATGTGGAAACCAGATAATGTAACCTACTGTTCATCAAGCATTTATTGGGTTTAAGTAACCTCCTGGAGCTTGTGATGAATGGAATTTGCCATGTTGCAGTGATGGCTTCTCTTCAAAGTTATAAGTCTGCCCATGAACAGCACATTTACCATTGAGTCTGCCAACAACATCTATCATCCCAGTATCAATGTTCATAATTACTTGCTTGAAAGGTTTTGTAAGTGGCTATGTTCTATTTTTAATGGTCACACATGAGTTTGCATGTCCTCATCTCAACCCGTTCATGTTTTCTTGCATATGTTATGTTTTTTAGATCGAATGGTTAAAAACCTTTGAATTGTTCAATTCGAACGATTTTATCGTTCGATCGAATATTTCTTATTGTGGTAAAATCCTTCGAATTCGATATCGAAGGATTTTTATTCCAATAAAATTTGATGGTCGAATTCGAGGTTTTTTTTTAGTAAATCTGCCCCTTAATGTGTCTTTTCCTATTAATGTAGCTTCACACTCTTGCAATAGCTGATTTTTTGTTACACATCTGTTCCAAAATTTTGACACAGCACCATTAATTGAGTTTAAAAGTAAAAAGCCTTTATTAAAGACATGGCTTCATGATCTGTTACAACCATATACAACGTTTCGGGCCTAACTCCAGCCCTTTGTCAAGTCACTGAATCAAGTTACAATGTTGCAATTTATACCTATCTTGCATGCTGCCCTCTAATGGCAACAATGTGTATACAAACAAATTCTCCAAACATTTCCACAAGTCTAAAGTATATCACTTAACTTTTTAATTACAGATTTAAATCCTGTCTCTATCCCATTTTAGTCTTTTAGTCTTGTTTCGTGTATGTAGAATGATTATAAGCAATCACACAGATCAATCTGCAAAAGATAAAATACAATACAAAATGAAAAACACATCTGTTGCAAGGTGCATTACTCTGAATCTATAAGGGATCTTTGCTGCAGGTAGTAAATATACACCTCACATTGCACCTTGAACCCAGAGGCTCTGTCTCTTGAACCTGATGAATGTGTGTAAAGGTCATACATTTGAAGTCACACAATCCCTACATAGTGATATATTATTGTATGTAACAGCAAATATGGTAATTAAAAAGCTCACATAAGACTGAGCAAGAAATACCTAAACCGGAGTTTTTAGCGATAAAAATCATGTTAACTAAAAAAAGAATATAAAATGTCTCCATCTAAAAGCTGGCATGGTCATGAAGAAGTCAGTGGGAGCTGTCCTTTGGAAATTGTAAAATATTTCTTTGCTTTGAGCTTTTAGAGGTTTTTTTGGGGGGGGTTTCATTTTTAATCCCACGAAAATTCTTATGAAAACAAGGGTTTCAAGGTTTTGAATTTTTATTCGGATGTTATGTGTTATTTGTTTGTGCTATTTATATTTGAATCTTTAAATCAAAAATAGCCATTTTGCTTTTATGAAAATTTGACTATAGTCGAGGTTGAAAAAACTCGAATTTTGAGAAATAAGCCTTCCCATGGGTGAACTGAAATGGTGAGTTATACTGTATCTCCACTGAATTGACTCTCCAATTTAATAAGACTGCCTTTGTTAAGAAGAAATCCCTGCAGGTTCATCAACCTTTGACTTTGAGCGGTGAATGGCAGAACACACGCACCCTCGTGCTGAAAGAATTCTTCATCAGCAATTTTCTTTCCAAGCTTTGTAATCAGTGCTGTTACAGATCCATGTAAAAGGAGCTATTTCTTTTAATTAGGCTGACTAACTCACCTTGTTCTGGTCAGCTTTAGTTTCTGCTGCGGTAAAGTTAATTGAATACGGAACGCCATCAGAGGAACACTGAATTTGTCTATGGTTTCACATCTAACGGCCACCCCGATCCAGTTCAGAAACAGATACGGCGCACCTGCTGAACAGGTAGAATAATGATGGAATGGATGCTGGACATAAAGATCTAAACCTGAAACAAGCATTGTTTAAAAATAAATTTTAAAAATTAAACTGGGTCAATAAACTTCTCTGCATGGTGAACAACAGTGATAAGCAGGTTTGGTAACACAAGAATTGTACACTCACAATACTGTATCTCACTGACAACTGACAAAAAGGCAAGGAAGCCCTTAAAAAGATTAGTTCTATAATGCACTTTTATGCATTGTACGGCGGCAATTATTTATACATACATACATACATGCATGTTCAACAAAACTCTACTTCTGTAAGTGGTGTCTGCAGTTATTCCTCAACACTCAATGAGAACACATTTAGGCCACTACATATCATACACTCCACAAGGTAGGCTCAATGAGAAAAGATTATGCTGTGCCCTCGTAGAGTAAACCATTAACTATGCTAAGGCCATAAGTCTTGTGCTATCCCTAAGATAATGGGCTGTCAAGGAGGACTCATCAGATCCTTATGTACAGTAACATCGAAAGTATGTAACAAGAATGTGTGCAATCCATTATGCAGAAATCTCCTGTAGAATCCATTTTAATCAAATAATTAAAATTTAAAAAAAGGATTACCTTATTCTCTGTAATAACAAAACAGTACCTCGTACTTGATCCTACATAAGATATAATTAATAATTACTGGTGGCAAAACATTCCTATTGGGTTTTACCAATGTTTAAATGATTTTTAGTAGGCTTAAAGGAGAATTCAACCCTACTTTTAAAGGAAACCTGTCATGATTGAGTTAACACAAGGAAGGAAATAAAACTTTTAAAACAAACCACATACCCCTATTTATTAAGCTCAAATCTCACTAATTCTCAATTTATAACTACTTTTCAAAATGTCCATGAGACACTAACTGAAGCCCTGACTTTCCAGAAAGTCAGGAGAGCAAAGCATCATGGGTAGAATCAGTCCTGCAGACTCCTCTCATGATATCACCAGTTTGTGCAGTTGTTAGTGGCTGGAGTAGCCCACACAATCTGAATAGAACAATAGAAGGTGTTTCAGATAATTCCCATAGAATATCAAGTCCTGGTGTGAGATGAGTTATACAGAGCTTGTCTATCATAGAGTATACTCTGACTAAGCATGAATGAGATTTGGCAGTTTGGCACAGCCCACACATGGAAAACAAAGGGGTGTTTAAACATGGCAGCGCCTATGAAGCACTTTTTACATGTAGGATATTTTCTAATCCGTTTCAGATATAGACAAAAACAGCTGACTAAAGGGTTTAACTAAGGATGGAAAAGAAATATTTTACTCATGTCTCAAGGTGACAGGTCCTCTTTAAAAACCCTACCAACCTCTCCCCAGCCTAAGTGATATCCCGGGTAAATGCCCCTAAGTCCATACTTACCCCTCTGTACAAATTCAGGCATCGGCCTTTATGGGTGCCACCTTCAGCTGCTTCGGTAATCTTCCGAATGAGACTGGCACTCATTCTGCTCATTTCGACTTGTCGAATTTTTTAAGTGCTAGCCTTTTTAAATCCTTCGAATTCGACACTTCTCCACCTTAAAGCTGCCGAATTGCCATTTTAGCCTATGGGGGACCTCCTAGAACCTGTCCTGAAAATTTTTCTATGTCCTGGGAATTCAAAGGATTTTACACAAAATCCTTCAATTCGAACGATGCGATCAAACAATTTTTATTCGATCGAAAACTGACATATTCGATCGAAATAGGCCCATTTTCATTTGAAAAAGCCCTTTAAAAAAATTAGATGGTTTTGAGGAACTAAAACTTAGCCATGCCCTTTAAACAAAATTGTAACATCCTTTATGACCCACAGGAGTGCAGGATTCCTGTGGAATTTTCTCATGTTCATGTGCAATGATAACTGATTAGTTCCTTGATGCAGCTCAGGTCATGTGAGGACATCCCAAGAACTCACTCAGTTGGGGGTCTTCAAGGACTATGTCTGGGAAACCTTTTTATACACAGACTTACTCATGAACTATTAGGGGCAGATTTATCAAGGGTTGAATCGAAAAATAGAATTTTAAAATTTCTTGCTAATTTTAGTGTACTTCAACTAGGGAGTAGTCCAAATTCGAGTCGAATTTGAAAAAAGTTAAAAATTAGAAATTTATGATGTGTCTCTTTAAAAGTTCGACCAGCTATTTGCCATCTAAAACCGATTTCTTATTTTTCTGCTTCTGTTTCTTAGAGCATCAACATTACAGAGCTGATTTACTAAAACTCAAATTAATCTCATTTTTTTATGAAAACAAAGTTGACTAAACTTCCTTCCATGAATTGAACTTTCTTGTAAAAATTGGAAGCAAGGAACAAATCTAGTGTTGTGCGTTTTTCAGATTAGCGGACTTAAACCTTGAATTTTTTCAAGCATAGATCACAATGCCAAGAAGCAACTTCAGGGCCATCTTCCATTGACTACTACATGACCTCAACATGTGTGATGTTTATACAAATGACCTGCGGGTGTCACTGTGCACCTTACTTGTACTTTGCATATACACAGTACTTTCTGTACAGCTTGAGAGTGATAGAGTTGGACGTTACTGTTGTGTAATGGTTGCATGAACCTGATAATAAACAACTGTTATACTCTGCTCATCCTCGGCTATCAAAACACAAGATGGAGTATTTTTGAATTAGCAGCTTTGAAGTATGATACATTTCTCTAAAAGTGTTCCCTCTAAAAACCTCAACCCTGAAAAAAATCGGTTTAATAAATGGACCCCTACAACTGTAAAAAACTACATAAGGACATGAAGGTTAACCCATTTCCTCTTGGCATTCAGATGCAAGATATACCATAAAGGTTTGCACATAATGGTTTTATACTCTTTATTTATTCCTACATAGCTTTGCGTTCTTAATGTTATATCATTGCTACCAAATTCAAGCACTACCACCCACATACAGACCTGTTTGCTCAGTCTGAAATTTCTCAGTAGAAAAATCCAATTTCTTTTTCTAAAGAACAATACATAATTGAACAGTGCAGACATTTGAAATTGTAAAGGATGGTGGCTCTTTATTGCGTCATAAACAAACCTCATTACATATTCCTTTGACTTCCTAACTCAGCAAAAAAAGACTTTGGTGCTTTGAATGTGGAAAATAGATTACATTCTTGGCCCTTGGGAAAAAAAGGTTATGGAGAATAAATGCTCGCCCTAGTAGTGTTCCAGTGATCTCCCTAATCTTAGTTGCACTTTGTCAGAACGAGGTAACTGGTAGTTAAGTGAAAAACCCTAGATCAAAGAAGGGATTAATCGCCAACTGAATCACTGCTGAATAAACCTGTCATTCAAGAAAATTATTTCCACTGAACCCAGCAAAGGATTGAAAGTATTTGCATAAAAGGGACCAACATGCTTCAGCCAGGTTAAAAGGTTCCGAATTCATTTCATGTTTAGCTTTTTGCCTTCTTTTGCTTTCAACAGTCATGTACAATGGCTCCTAATCTGATAATACAGCTAACGATCTAAATGATGTCAGTACAGGAAAGTATTGCAAAAGTTTGCATGAAGGATGGATCAATTTCACTTTCAACAGCTCCTAAATCTGATTTGACGGAATTTAAAATGTAATCCTCTGGAAAAAAAAAGTTGCTTGCTTACACCCATGGATTGTTTATTAACACCCTTTTATTGACCTTTCAAATATTTTTTTTTAACTCCAAGTTTTTCAGTTTTTTTTTAAATGACAAAGCTTGCCTCTAATCTTGACCCCTTGAGCAATACCATACTTTTGAGACTCAATATAGGAAACTTTTAAATAGGCTCATCCTTTTAATTGGAGCATTTCCTTTATGGTTTACCAGTGTAATCCACATTAAATCAATCCTAATAAACAAAATACACCATTTTAACATTTAACATCTAATCCCTACTTCAGGAAGCCGGGTGATTACAACTGAATACACACACACACACACCCAAGCACACAGCCCGTGTACTATGTTTATTTTCTGTGTAAATCTATGCAAAAGACTTTGGCTTAATTTGGGATTCAAGGTATTACTAATAGAAGCTATGCCTTTAAACCCTGTAGGTTCTCTTATAATCAATCTGCACAAAAATAAAACACATTTCTTGTGTATAGTGCTAATATATGAATACATAGATTATTACATGGTATGTATTCAGGGTCACCAGCAACAACCAGAGGCCCCAATTATTAGGCCACTAGTCACCTTGGTCCCCTAGGTGGAGGGCCATGCTAATAAATAAAATTGGGCCAATTAAAGAAAAAGTCCTGTATATGTATAGCCATGCGTCTAATCTGCCCCAGCTACACCCCAATTATGCCCAAACCCCACCCAAGCTGAGGCAACTCCCAAGTTTTACCCCTTTTACCAACTGTGAATTTCTCTTTTTCATCTTGGGGCCTCCTGACTGCTGTACCCCACAATAGTGGCCCATATATATGTTATTTACAATGAGTCTGTTATAGTACATGAAGCATGTAACCTTTTTCCTGCCAAACAACATAGTTCTTACATTTCTGGGTTTTAAGGTTACACTTCCGAAAAACCACATTGCCTAGCAATGCATCTTTCCCAAAGTGCAACTAAACCCACCGGATCTCTTGCAGTATTAAACAGATAAGTAAATGGATAGAGATTTATTTTTAAAAACAAGGTTAAAACAAATTCAAAATAATTTAAATCAAAAACAATTAAGAATTCAATGAAATGCTTCATGGTAAGCCCCTTTGATTTGGTAATTATGTACTATGCCAAGTTATGTGTGTTGTACTCTGTAGCATTCCCCTTACAATACCATGAGCTCATTATCAAGTTAAAATAAATATTTGCTATAGCAGAAATACAGTGGTCCTAGACAACACAAGAGTGTTTTGTACAAAGAATATGTATTGTTTGATCCTGTTATCATAAGTCATTGAGGGCAACGCCCTCATTTCATACTGTATTAGCTAGTTTGTACTGCTATTTATAATTCTATGGTATATATTGGCAATTTATAAATGAATGCAATACTTGGTAATATAAATAAAATTATATATGCTATAGAAAACAAAATAATGTAATTTGATACATTAGTCCAGAACATAGATGAAGCCATTCCAATATGTTCTACTTATTAAGTGGTAGTAAAAAGTCAAGAAAACATAAACTTTTTTTTAGAACAATCCTAATGAGGAACAGGGATTGGGAAACAGATGGAACATATATCAACGTGAATATTTCTAGTATTATGTACCATGAGGGCCCATGTCACATGTATTCTCTGGCTGATGCTCTTTGGCATAAATACCAAAATAGGTGAAATAATAGGGGGACATTAGGTTGGGACATTTAACAGGTTGGTATTTTGGTTATCCTTGTTGCAGGAGGAGATTTCCCCCTGACATCCACCTCTAGGCCTGTTAGTGTATTACTGTTCCCCAGTATTATTTTACCTATTTTGGTGCATGGGGGTTGTGATTATTTATACTCATATGTTGCGCAATAATCATAGGATAATTCATATATTTTGTTGTTAATTGATATAAGCGATACAGGCAAATAGGGTAGATTGCATCAAGGGCCCCCCCTTAGGTTGAGTCAGTAATACAGAATACTGTTGTAGCTAACATTGATTTTTATATATCTGTTATAGATATAGGTAGCTTGCGATCTAGAAAGATTTATGGAGTTGGTTTTAAATGGTAATGATTTTTTACACAGGAATTCTTTTACACAGTAATTTTACAGAGTATTAAGACAATCATTCACTTATTTGATTGGTTTTATGAATTAACCATTTATCACTGGTCATTTGTATTAATTTATATGAAGCTATAATTATATGCACGTGGTCACTTTCAGACTGTGCGCCAATCACTTTAATGCCTTGAATGCGATGTCATTCCTTAATTGCATTTGCATGATTGGCCCTATATATATCGCATGCTGTTTAGTGTTTGTTTGCCTTGAGAAAGTTCCCAGTGGGGACCGAAACGTTACGTTGGCTGGAACACACTTGAATAAACACACCTTTTTCCTGGTGTTGCTGGTTCTTCTGGAAGATATATATATATATCTATGTAAAATAAAAAAATACAAAATATTTCTAATATACACAGTAAGTGCCTTCTTTTTTCCGTTTTATATATATAT